>OX422217.1:576830605-578030605 GCA_949130495.1 Sambucus nigra
TCAGGGGCGCTATTCAAGACCAGCTTCTATACACCAACAGGGGCTTCATCCTATGGGTGTTTCTTATGAGAGTGTAGGGTTGAACACTCCATTATCGATCGATGCTCATTCTTAGACCAGGGTGTTGAGTTCAAGGTTGACATGCATGAACATGGTTTAGTTAATTTTCATGAGTTTAGTTCAATGGTGGTACGATTAGTTTTCAATTTTAAGCACCTCTCATGCACATTATTTTGTTATTTGTAACCCACGTGTTTGTTCATTTTGTGTTGAATCGATTAAAATATATAACAGGTTATGTGCATTTTTTGGGTATCCCACTCTTGCATAGAGCTCAATATGTTATGTGAGTTGCCTAAATGTTGAGTTTTTTCCTTGCATGATACATAATATGTTTTTATTGTTGCCTGAAACATCAATTTTCACAATGGTGAAGTAGATGCGTAGTATATGGACTAGAATAAGAAAACTGAAGTGGCAAGATGATGAAGGAAAATAGCCAAAAAAGTGACAGTAACTTCCCCATTTTTCTATTTAAGATGGTTTAAAGAAGTAAGGATAGAGTCTATAATCTCGATTGTCTAGATAAAGGTTTCATATTAGTCTACAATCGATATTTATCAATTTGTGTTTGTGGTTAAAGTATGTCAAATTCAAGGCTTTATTGTGTCTTTCATTCATAATTTAGTCTATAATGTTCATTCCCGTAATAAATTTGTCATATTTGTTTTTGGGTTTTAAATTCTGAATTTTTTGGTCCTAATGGTAATTTCTTTTGTATTTAGTTTTCTTTACTTTTTCTCAAAATCTTTTAACATTTGTGTGTTATTATATAGATGATCAGATTTGGTCTACGTTTATTGGGTTCAAAATTTGTTTGATTTGTTCTAATTTGTTTAATTCCTTTATATTTTGTAGGTATACTCTGTGTTCCACCTCTCACGTCTCTACCGTTCTTTCCATCTATCAAATACATGCGGTATATTCAATCATATATATTTTTGTGAAATTTGTTTTTTCTATATATGAATTTAGGTGGTTTGTCTTGTGTGTTTTAGTTAGCGTATATTTGGTTTTTATATTTATCAAAATAAGAAGGGAAGAATGTTGAAACTCACATATTCCTCTTTATAACGTTTTGGGGTTTTGATATGTGTTTTTGTAGTTTGAAACTGGTTATTTGTTGCATATTATGCTCTCCCTACTTTAGTTTATTTTCTTATTTTGACGGAATTACGTTTCATCATAGTGATTATTCCATTAGTTTTTCCTCGGTTCCCTAGGATAACATACGATTAATTGTGTTTGAAGGTGAATATGTATATGGTGTCCTAGGTTGTATTTTTCTTGCAATTTTAGTTTTGTTTTCTTTGTAACAGGAACATTTGAGATCGTAAAACCAACTCACACAATATATAAAAGCACAATAAATAGTTGAGATTGATATGGAGGGGAACTTCAAAAACAAGGTTTGGGTGTTGGAGACATTACAACGTCCATTTTTTCACTATTTTATTTTCATAAACCCATCACAAATCTCCACATCATGGTAAATCTTTTGCTTCTCAACAAGTTTACAGAGAGGTACAAATGCACAAAAGAATGGGTGGGTGTTTCTTTCCTAACACTGACATCTTAGGTCGTAACATCCACGAAATAATACATTGGTGGTTGGGTAGAATCGAGAGAAAATATTGAACATGGACATTAAAAAATGTGACGTAAGTGGCTTAAAAAAGGAGATAGATGTAGGGTTTCCAAATATTTCAAGACATTAGCTTGAGGTTAGTTATAAACAGATGGGGAGACATGTATACTGACCTAATCATATACCCAAAGATCAAGTTTCCTAATCATTTGTATTCTCCTCCTACCTAAATTCTCATTGCATCAAACAACATGTGAGGATACAACTTAATTAAAGTTTCTGTGATGATAAAAGGGCATCAAAAAGTTTGATAAGACAATTTTCATATCAGGAACAACAAAAACATCCAATCAATCAATAAACAAACCTTGCAAATGACAACTTCCCAAGTAAAACAATACCATATTAATCTTTTTTAGGCCTAATCAAGGTATATGACTCAAAACAAGATCAACCATACTATAATTCATCTCAGAATGCCAAACATAAGTCAAATAAGAATAAACACTCGATTCAAACACAATCATCTAACCCCAATACATAAGATCACATAAATCAAATAATTCTAAAAACTAACATCTGGAAGAGGAGCTTATAATTCTCTACGGGATAAAATAAATGGTTGCCTAAACATAGTTTATGTTTCATTCATCTATGTACATTGTAAACAAATAACCAAAGTGAGAGGGGTAATCTCATTACATGTCACAGATTATAATTCGAGAGTGGGGTTTAAGGAGTCCGGTTTCATTATTTTTCTCTAGAGCCTATGGTTGTGCCTGTGATGTGAAATCAATAATAGTCACCTAATGAAATATAACATCGTTCTCTGTTTCAAACATAACACAATTCTCCGTGAAGAAACTGAAATACATAATCAAAGGGAAGTAAATACATTCAAACATAAGATAATGATTGTTTTGTTTACTTTACTAAATAAGAAACACGTCGAGGCTTCCATATGGTTTTACTGCAACATTCTTCGCTAATGTTTTGACCCTCCCATCTATCTTTTATTCGAGGCTAAGGAAATAAGAATTATATTAATAGAGTTGTTGGTTATGATTTTATAATAAGATTTTGATAATTGGTATTTTGGGCAATAAATTATTGTGTGATGCAACTACAAATGGGTTTAGTTTTTAAAGTTGTGGATGATCCCCGTTTAAAGTGCTTTATTACTCCCATCTCTCTTTTATCCAAGGCTGTAAAAATTAAGAATTATATTAGTAGAGTTGTTAGTAATGAGTTACTCTTCCTCTCTAGGATTAAAACTCAGGGTTTCAATTAGGGAAAATACCCAATAGAATTTATTGCTCACATCATATCCCACGATTATTATTTTATTTAATAGTTTTGATACTTGAACTATACTCCCGGACTAAATTTATTTTATGTATAATGATACTTGGGTTTCATACCTTGGATTTTAGTTGGGGTTGGAATGTTTTTTAGGGTTGCAAACGTAGGCTACCAATGCTCCCACTCCAGCAATACCATCAACTGTGAGCTACAATTAGTTATGCATGTCATTTCTAATTGGCCTCTTCAAAGACTCAAATGCTATTTATGTTAAAGTTACTAAACTTTTGTATTCATATATAACTAAATATTTAGATGTATTCATAGACATGCATATCCATAATAACATTTATATCCATAATAACATTTATGTCATAGACACGTAACGTAAGCATAGCGTAGTTACTTTATTTTCGTGATTTTTTCCAAAATTGATGTGGCCCCCAACTTCATGGAGTTATATGTGGATAAAGATAATGTCCGAATTATGTATTTTGATGATGGCGATTTTGTTTATAGCAGGACGAATCTAGTTGGAGGTGAATGGACTTATTCTACCATAAAGCTTGGGAAATCCTTGATCAAGTGCATGAAAATGACTATAGTTGTCCAAACCTCTTCTAGAGGTATTGATCCATTTTGAGTTAATTCAGTCGATTCGAATATGGATTTATTATTTAAATTTTTTGGTTGATAAGTTCATAGTTCCAAGAGTTATTGATCCATCGTATTCTTCATTCAGTTTAGTTGTTATAATTAAACACTTTACACATACCGTCTACACAATAATACCCCACCTAATACACACGCTTATAGTTATACTATTTCATTCTTGCTCTCCACATAGTCATATATTCTTATTTGGAGGAGAAGTAAAAAGAAGTAGACCCTGACATTTGAAATCAAAACAGGTCAAGGAAGTGGTGGAGCAAGTGGGCCCACTACTGCAGCTGCAGCTGCTACAACTTAAAAGCAGAGGACATTGTAGTAAAGACATTATAGTAAAGAGTCAACACTGACATTGGAAATATCAATGATAATTTCAGTTTCATTGTTAATGTTGCCAGGGTAAATGATCCACCAGTACGAAATTCACAAAAATCTTTCATGATGGAGAAGCGTTCGGCCAGAATGGTCTAGGAAGCTGATTCATTGCTTAAGTTGGTGTCGGAGTTGAAATAGACATCTATCTTTTCAGGTTTTGCATCTCTTAATGACCATGTTGAGTAGAGAACCGAGGAGCTGAACCAACAAGTAGAAAAAACACATTGCATGTTGGCTATAATTGGAGAGGAGGTAGACGCTAGCCTCTAGGAGCTGGAATCTCATTATTACTCTTCTTCATAGAGGACAAGTGGATCCCTACAACCATGAAAGACTGAATTCGTAACGTTGTTCTCTGTGAAGTATTCGTTTGACTCAAATTTTTTTGCAATCTCGAAATATGAATTGGTAAATTCAAAAGTTGAGTTTAAGTTTTAGGAAATAAACTTTTTTTTTTGTAAACTCTAGACATGAAACTTTTTAATGTTAATTCATCATTTTAGGTTCTCGGATATCACAAAAACTCGAACTGAACAAGCGCAAATTGTATGAAAAGATTCAAAGTTTGAAATGACATTTTCTTTCTTTCTAATCATAATTCTTCGTAATTAAAAAAAATTTCTTCACCCTTTGAATATGTATCCACTGAATTTTCTAAACTTTCTTAAAGTTGGAAAGTGAGTTGTTTTCATGTTTGTCCTCCCACTAAAATTAATTTTTAGGGTGATTGCTTTGTAGTTTGTTGTTTTAGGTGGACTCACACCATGGTATATGCATATGATTTTCTGCGTTTTTCATATGCTATTAGGCATTTTTGCATATGCTTACCGATGCCATTTTTTCGACATTAGAAAAAGTTGTACTTTCTTTTTACATAATCAGTGCGCGTTTGTAAATAAAATGAGATTGGATAGTATCATGCATTGGAAATATACGCACAATATTGTAATGTACAAGGAGCGCATTTGTGTAATGTACGAAGACTGTGATACATTCTATTAATTATTCATCTTGTGGTAAAGAAAAAAGGCTGGTGCATCTGTGTAACCTGTAAATATTTTATAATATACTTGATTAGTTTAGAATAGTGTTATCGGATTAGTTTCCATGCTCATGTAGTATGTTGGCATTGCATGGGAATGCATTTTTTTAATATTGTCTATTTTCCTTTTCTATAAAATTATTTTTTACTAATACCTCGGTGTTGCAGCTATACATTTTATATTTTGAATCACAATTGTTCTTTTACAGCATTATTCTATATTCACTGATCTGTAGCTTCTTTTTTTATCATAAGGGCGGTGGATGAGTTATACCATGATTCATATTTGAAATGTAGTAGGCTGTGAAGGATGAGGTAAACAAAATGCTTGAGTTTGATGGATATTGATGGGTTTCGACATTTTTGGGTTCATTGTATGTAATTGTTAGGTTGATTGAGAATTGAGGCACTTGATGCTTAGATGCTATTAAAAAAAGGGTATATTGTTCATTATTTATATGTACACTTGTACTTGGTTAAGTTAGTTTTCTGTAAAGCATGATACGTATGATGCAAGACAAAATTGGTAATATGTTTTTAAATGTCAGCGGTAAAAAATGCCATATTTAGGTTATATACTTTTCTTTTCACTTTAATATGTCACACATAGTTTCTTTTACGAATTTTGAATCTCATGTCGTTTGTAAATTTTAAATTTCTTATGGGTTCTAATATATTTGGCTAAACTTCCATATAACGCGTACCACCATTAATTTATTTACCATAGTTATATCGGTTTAATGTTATCTTTAGTGGCACCTGCTGACATGAGGGATATAGTTGGTTGGTTGTATAGTTTGTGATATTGTTGTTTGTTTCGATTGTTTGGGGTGTTAATGTTTCAGCTCCTAACAATTAATAGTCACGTAATTTTCAACAAGCCATTTATTTGTCAATGTGAGTTATGTAAGGTCCAAATTTCATGTTCTCAATACATGCGAGTGTGAACTATAGAATTATACCTTGTCTCACTTTTATGTTTAGGTGTGGGATGTTGGATTGGGTGTTTGTGATAGTTGGTGGCAGTTCCGCGTCGTAAGGACAAGTACGAATATTGGGGGCAAAATTATCTTCGTGCCTTCAGGCATGGGCATACCCTAGTCTATATCATAAAGTAACATGGTATTCTTACTATTCCATAAACATATAACAAAGTTAAGGGTCCATATTAAAGCCACTAAAGCAAAAAATAAGGGTGGAGATTAAAAGATTGCTCTTTTCTTCTTTTGACCCTTTATTATTTAATTCCCCCCTCTTTTTTAGCACCTGGCTTCCTTGCCCCCTCATACCCAAAATCCAAAATCATGGTTAAAATATGAAACTACACATTTAAATCATCTTTTAGGGCCTTCCACACACAAAGACAAACACTAACACTACACCGGGTTCTCTCTCTCTCTCTCTCTCTCTCTCTCTCTCTCTCTCTCTCTCTCTCTCTCTCAAATCAGCACGTAGCTCTCTCCCCTCTCTTGAACTGAGATCGATTACACCATGAGATGAATTTCTCATAAATTAGATTACCACGAGTCCTTTTGGCTATGTTCTTACGATGGAGATTTTGGGATCTATTTTTTGTGAAAATAAGGCCAATATCATGGTGGAAAATGTCATTCCTCTTAGATCTATCCCGGACTGGGTTGTTGTTTGCAACATTGAAAACCATGTCGGTGATCGTGGTATCTTGGCTAGAGATTTTGCTGACTACGCTATTTTTATTAGTCACAACCCATACAATGGAACTTCAAGGATCAAACTCCTATCTGAAGCCAAAAAATATTGTTCCCGGTGTGTACCATGCCATAATTGGGAAGGTTGTTGGAGGAGGAAGTATAAAGAAACCTATGTTGAAGGTTGGGAATGCATAGCACAAGTATCATGTTAAGCGTAACTATTAGCCTAGGTTTGCGATGTTACTAGACCACCAACATATTGGTCACGCCACTATCGTTCGCTGTAGCGCTCCACCTAGAGGGCCGGTCGTCTTCGTTGACAAGCTGCTATTACAGGATGGTTTTATTTTTGACAGCTTGTCGCGACTTAATATTTGTCTCAAAAGTGCATTTTCTCCAGGCTCAAGTGCAAGCCTGTCGCTCAAGTAATAACCCGGTAAGTCAGGATCGTATCCACAGGGATCAAAATTGCCAATATTAGTAATAAGGAAAGTTATTAAATCTTGAAATGATTTCTCAAAATAAATATAAAACGATGATTAATGATTGGGAAAATTTCTAGTGAAATAAAAATTTTACTTAAGAAAACAAACTGAAAATTGCAAAGAACTTAGATTTGATGAATGAGAGAAAATAGGGTAGGGTACAATCCCTCAAACCTTAACAAATTATCCTATAGAATTCTAGAATTGTAAATTAAAATTCTTGACTAAATCCAGTCCTTATAAATTCTAAGCATTACATATATGAAGGATCTAGCCCGCATCATATAAAATCAAAGATAGATATAAAGCAGTGAATGAATAATTATACTCGCAAAGCATTCTTAAACATCTCAAGTACCTAGGGCAAGAGAGATTAAAAGATTGACAATGTTTGTATGATTTTCATGCACGATTCAATAAATATTTTAATTTATCCTCTATTTTCTACATAAATAATTTGCCTGGATTGAGTTCATGTACCCCAACCCTTGCGAATTTATCTACACATGATTTGGTTAAAAAACAAATTCATGCACAAAATTCTAGATCTATAAGACATTGGAAATAATTTGCAAATAATAAAACAAGAGAATGGGATGATTTTACTTGAATTCAGCAACAGAAACGGAATTGAAATTTAGAAATTCTTACAAACTATGGTTTATGAAAAACTCTCAAAGAAATAGAAGATTTTCTCTCTCAAACGCTAACCCTAGAATTCGACCTAGAATTCAACCTAGAATTCAGCCTATTATAATGATGTAGGGCATGGCTTTTATAGCACAAATTTATCAAGAAATTGACAGCCCTAATCGCTTGTGGCACAAGTTTCATCAGCTATTCACGCCAAAATTCGCACAATAAATGCCAGGATTTCACATGACCGGACCGGTCCGGATTACCCTCGAATCGGTCCGATTTTCTGCCACCAGATCGGTTCTTTTTTTATTCTACCGGATATGTCTGGTACCCAGCGGATCGGTTCGGCTTCCATCGGTTTGTCATCCATCCGGGGTCTACTGTACATGGCACATTTTGGATCGGTCCGGTTACAACAGGATCGGTCTGATTTTCTTTCACTTTGACTTTTTCCCTTCAACTTTGACTGGCCATAACTTTTGATCTAGAACTCCGATTTGAGTGTCGTTTCTTCCTATGCTCTTGTGAACTCATGATATTCAACTTCCCTTTTGGTGTCAAGTTCGAATCCTAAGTAGAACTTTACGCTTTTGCCCTTTGACTTTTCTTCCATTCATATTCTCCTTTCTTCTGGTTTCTTTCTCTCCTTTCTTGCATTCCATTCCTGAAAACTTCATAAAAAATACACGAAAACTTGGGAAAATTAGTAGAAACAGTCAATGGAGTAATATGGACTAAAAATGATTCAATTACCTTGTTCGAGATATTAAAATCACTAACTTAAGGGGCTAAATTCAGAAGAATTTATGCTTGGTCAAATCCCCCTAACTTAGGACTTTGCACGTCCCGGGCAATGTAATTGAATTTAACCAAAATTATACTCTTGAAAATTTCTTTATTAAAATAAAATTCCACTTTCGCAGGCATGCGATTGCATTTAGCGTATGCAACAAGCCTTTAAACCTCTAGGTTACCCTAGTGGGACGAGTTTTGTCTCGTGAGGGTTTGCAGTGAATTTACCCACAAAATTCTTTATTGACTCAAATAAAAATCAAAATACTTAAAAATTGTACAATTTAAACTTTTTGAAAAATAATCACCATAAATTCATATTCAACTGTCTCAAACCATAGTGTGTGTGTGCAAAGCCAAAAATTAAACCTCAAATTTCCACCGATTGAGCATTACGTTACTTTTCGAAAATTCGTTTTGATTCAAATTCTTACGGATGCACTCACAAACGAATCACTCGAATTGTGGCTATTTTCTCTCGGTATGCATGATATAAAGAGTAAATATAATGGACACAAATTCACGCATACAAAATTGAAAAGAAGGAAATATATGGTGAAAAGATCTCATCATCGGAATACAGTTATTTGGAAATGGGAACATCACCTCTAGTCCACACCATTTTAATCTCTCATTTTATCTTTTCATGTCTTAGCTCTCCATGCGGTAATTAATTTCGCCATTCGGGCTCGGTTAGGACTTTTCGGGTTAAAAAGTGTAAAGGGTAAAAATGGGAATGGATGGAATGTTCGGAATTGGAAAATTTCCTTATGACGTCCATTAGTGCTTTTCCGGGCATTTGCTCATTTTTCTCTTTCTTTTTCTATTTTTCTCTTTTTTTTTCTTTTTTTTTCTTGCCCTTTTTTATTGCACAATTTGAACTTACTTGATAAATTTTCTCAATTTTTACAATTCCGGGCTATTTGGGTTTTTCGGGTTATCAAACAAAAGGGAAATATTTATTAGGCCCAAATTGGCTTGCAAAGGGATAATTTTGTTTTTCACAACTTTTTATGGCTAATATTTTTGGGTTAAACAAAAGAGGGCCTACTTCATTGTCCGAATTGCTAATCACATTACCATATGCATCTCGAGATTAATTAGGTTTAGAGATATATTTAGCAGGAATTTCGAGACAACATTTCACACATTTCCCATAATTGATCAAAATAAAGGATTGAGATCATCAACGACTTATTAAAACGCTGAAAAGAACTTTGAGTTAATCATAAACTCAGATTGATTTAAAAACTCAAAAAGATCGATAGGCTCGAAATCTCACCAGGTTTGACTAATCTCCACACTTATTCATAAAGTCGTCAATTTTCTTTCAATTTCCATCTTTGGTCAATTTTGGCTTAGTGCATTTTGATTGTTAGCAATTTGAGACCTCAAACAGAATAAAGGTGATATTTTTTGAAAAATTTAAATTCCAATTTTTATTTATTTTGAACAAAAATATTTTTGGCTTTTCAACATTTTTCAATTTTTTTACACATATATACATGCAAAGTTTTATGAATACGCACCTGTCATCCCCCCTAACTCAGTGATTTGCATTGTCCTCAATCAAATAGACAAGAGAGATAAAGAAGACAACATTAAGAGTGCGATAAATAAAACAAGCAAATATCATACTAAAAACTGTATATTACAAACCAACTGTTGAAACAAATGTGTAAGCAAATATGACAAACATAGTTATAAAAACCTCAAGGGATAGAGGGGCATCTTAAGGGGCGGGTGGGGGATGGGAAGGTCCTGGAGCATTTGGATCATACGGATTGTAGTAGTAAGGAGGAAGAGGGGCCTCGGGACCCGACTGAAGACGGTACAAGTCCGCCTACATACGCAGGACCAAACTCATGTCCCTCTCGTAGGATGACACATACTCGTCGAAACGCGTTTCAAGAGAGAGAACGCGCTCAGTCAAGCCCGTACCAACCGGAACATAATCCGGGTCAGCTGTTTTATCATATTCTTCCTCCTCACCTTCCGCCATTTCAAAGTCCTCATCAGCGATGTTCTCCTCCTCGTCGGTCTCCTCCTCACTCGAATCTACGCCGCGCCTAGCACAAATTACTTGAATTTTACGTTCACTTTGAGTGCGGGACTCTTGTCCTAAAGGCTTAGGAAAGCTGACAAGATCTTATGGTGGTGCGATCCCGGCATCCTTAAGCAAGGATGTAATGAGACAACCATAAGGAAGTGGAGCGCGACCCTTTTTTATCATAGGCCACAAAGAGAATATCAGTGTAATATGTGCGGGACAAATTGATAACAGTTGCAGGGTCAAACAAATGATACATCATCGTAGCTTGGCGCGGCCTCATTGCTGAATCATTGGAGGTTTGCAGAATATTGGCACAAACGATATGAAATGTGAATTGTGCCTTGTCGGATAAGCGACCGACGGGAAAAGTCTCGGTATTCCTAACCGCACCGAGTTGGATTCTCGAGATACAAACTTCTTTGGTGAGAATGGGATCGGGACCCGGATAATCAAACAGGGCTGGAGTGGTCACACCGTAAGACTCGAGTTTCTGTGCCAGAATTTCAAGGGAAAAAGGAATAGGTGTGGAATCCACAAACGCTTGGGATTCAAATTCAACGGTACGGACAAGTGAACCATAGAATTAACAGACCTCATTCTCCCAAACAGCTTCATAAGGTTCGTTGAAATAACGGGACCAGCCCCTTGACATGAACATGGCTGTGACAGAATTGGGCAGTTGATCCCACAAAATTTGACGTTCAATGTGAATTTTTCGGGTAGGACTGAAAAACCTACGGCACCAATTTGCTTCGCGGCGAGAACGGTATTCTCCATTTCCGTCGGGGAGGACATCAATGGAGGTATACTTCTAGGGAGCAGCCATGGATATGGAGTAGGGAGACAAAAAATGAGATAGAAGAGAGAAGAGATGTAGGTGTGAAGAAAATGGGTAGGGGGATGGATGTATTTATAGGAGGGAATAGATAATAGGGGGAAAGGATTGGGGGGAATGAAGAGGTGTGGATTGAACCTCGGGGAAATAAAATCTGTAGAGAACCGGACCGATTCGGCTTAGAGACCAGAACGATCCAGTTTAATCGGATCGGTTCTTTTATTTTTCACCCGGACCGATCCGCCTGATCGGATCGGTTCTTTTAATTAAGGACCGGACCGATCCGGTCTGCTGAATTTTCAGAATTTTCTTCTCTCTCATCTTTTCACCATTTATGCTCCTTTCTCTATTCCAATGATGATTTTCCAATATCTTACACTTCAAATTACCCGCAATGCTCATCGAAACCTAAACATCCCTCACTCGTCAGATTCTCAACCCCGGGACTGACACAAACCTACGACTCCTAACTCCTAAGACGCATATGTACAACAATCACCCCATACATATCGGGGGTGCGACGACCTCACCTCACTGCTTCAGTCAATCTCCATAAATGGGGTCCGACATCCAGATTGTGTCGGCTTCTTTGACAATTGCTTCCAAATAGGGCTTGAGACGATGCCCATTAACTTTAAATGTGTTTCCCCCTTTCTCATCTATGAGTTCAACAGCTCCATGGGGAAATACCTCTTTCACAATGAATGGACCTGACCATCTTGACCGCAATTTTCCGAGAAACAAGTGCAACCTCGAATTGTATAGAAGTACTTTTTGTCCCGAATGAAACTCTTTCTTACGAATGATTCCATCATGAGCTCGTTTCATTCGGTCCTTGGATATTTTAGCACTTTCGTCCGCATCATTGCGTATTTCTTCCAACTCATTCAACTGAAGTTTTCGTGTTTCACCGGCTTTATCCATGTTGAAATTCACCCTTTTGATAGCCCAATACGCTTTGTGTTCGATTTCAACCGGAAGATGACAAGGTTTTCCATACATAAATCGAAATGGGGACATCCCAAGGGGATTCTTGTATGCGGTCCAATAAGCCCAGAGTGCATCATTCAATCTAAGAGACCAGTCTTTCCTATTAGGATCGATTGTCTTTTCCAATATATTTTTTATTTCTCGATTGGCGAGCTCGACTTGGCCATTCGATTGAGGGTGATAAGTTGTTCCAACTTTATGGACAATTCCATACTTCCGTATTAGTTTCTCCATAGGCCTATTGCAAAAATGAGTTCCATTATCACTGATTATGGCCTTGGGCATACCAAAATGAGAAAGTATATTTTCTTGAATGAATTTGATCACCACCTTACTGTCATTCGTCCTTATAGCTATCCTCGACCCATTTTGAGACGTAATCTACAGCGACGAGGATGTATAGAAAACCAAAAGAAGGTGTAAAGGGGCCCATGAAGTCAATACCCCAACAATCAAACAACTCCAAGACTAGAATTGGGGTTAATGGCATCATGTCACGACGAGTAATAGCTCCCATTATATGGAATCTATCGCATGATTTACAAAACGTATTCACATCTCGGAAGATTGTGGACCAATAAAGACCACTTTGAAGGATTTTTGCAGCAGTTTTATTTTTGGAAAAATGACCTCCACATGCTTCTGAATGACAAAATAGAATTACCTCTTGGATTTCTTCATCGGGTACACATTTCTGGATGATTTGATCAGCACAATACTTAAACAAATATGGATCATCATAAAAGAACATGCGTGACCATGTAATGAACTTCCTTCTCTCTTGCGAATTCCAATTAGATGGAACAACTCCAGTGACAAGATAATTAACTATATCCACAAACCAAGGGAGAGAGGAAGTAGTAAAAAGATTCTCATCCAGAAACTACTCGTCTATGGGAATGGGATCAATAAGTAGGCCGACGAAAGTCATGAAAAATGGTCAGCAACGACGTTTTCTACTCCTTTCTTATCTTGAATCGAGATATTAAACTCTTGTAGGAGTAGGATCCACCTGATTAGATGGGGTTTGGCATCTTTCTTGCTCAAGAGATATTTAAGGGCCGAATGATCAGTGAAGCAAATGATAGGAGACCCAACGATGTAAGAGCGAAATTTTTCGAGGGCAAAAACGACTGCTAGTAACTCTTTCTCTGTAGTAGAGTAATTAAGCTGAGGGCCAGATAATGTTCTGCTAGCATAGTAAATAACATGAGCTTTCTTGTCTTTCCTCTATCCAAGAACAACCCCAATCGTGTAATCACTTGCATCACACATAAGCTCAAATGGGAGTGACCAATCCGGAGCTTGCATGATAAGTGCGAAAATAAGCATGCTTTTAAGTTTATCAAAAGCTTCTTGACATGATTTATTCCACTCAAATGGAGTGTCTTTCATGAGAAGATTACTCAAAGGTCTAGCGATGGCGCTAAAGTCTTTGATAAACCTCCTATAAAAACCAACATGGCCTAGAAAGGACCTCACATCTTTAAGTGATTTTGGCGGAGGTAACTCAGCTATTACTTCAATTTTTTCTCGATCAACTTCAATCCCCCTAGATGAGACTATGTGGCCTAAACCTACGCCCTCGGTAACCATAAAATGACATTTTTCCCAATTGAGGACTAAGTCTTTTTTCACACACCGAAATAGAACTCTTTCAAGATTAGCTAAACATTGGTCAAAAGATGGACCAAAAATGCTGAAATCGTCCATAAACACCTCAAGACCTATTTCAATCATGTAGCTAAAGAGACTTAACATGCACTTTTGAAAAGTAGCTGGCGCATTACATAACCCAAATGGCATACGTTTATAGGAAAACGTACCAAACGGACATGTAAAAGTCGTCTTTTCTTAATCAAGTACATCCACTTCAATCTGATTATAACCAGAATACCCATTTAGGAAGCAGTATTAAGGATGGCCCGCCACTCGTTCAATCACTTGATCGATGAACGGTAAGGGAAAATGATATTTTCGAGTTCCGGTATTGAGCCCGATAGTCAATGCAAACACGCCACCCGGTGGAGGTGCGTTGAGGTATTAATTCTCCCTTAGCATTTTCAACCAGGGTCATCCCCAATTTTTTTTGAACGACTTGAATTGGGCTCACCCATTTACTATCCGAAATGGGATAGATAATCCCAGCATCTAGCAATTTGATAATTTCCGCTCTTAATACATCTTTCATGGTTGGGTTTAATCACCTTTGCATCTCACGTGAGGGCTTCACCTCTTCCTCGAGATGGATTTTATGGGTACAAATCAATGGACTTATACCTTTCAAATCTGCTATAGTCAAACCAAAAGCACTTCTATGCTTCCGTAACACATCCAACAACATACCCTCTTGCCCTTTTTCTAGACGGGAAGAAACAACAACATGAAATGTATCATTCTCTCCCAGAAAGGCATATTTGACATGTGAGGGTAGTTTCTTCAACTCAAGACTAGGAAATCTATTTTCAGAGGGACTCATGGTTGTCTCTCTCGGAGGCAATTCTTCTAACCTAGAAATCCAGTCAACATCTCTCAAACTTTCAAAACTGTCTTCCCCTTGTAACCAATTTTCCAACTCTTCCACCTCACTCTCAAACTCAGTATAAGAACTCTTGTTCTCACCACTGTGCACTAAACACACTTCCAATGCATCTCCTCCTATAATTTTCTCAATATTCTCATCCACCACTTCTTCAATAAGATCAACCTCAAGAATTTCATCCTCATCACCCATTTGGTTAGTGACATTGAAGATATTGGTTTCGAGAGTCATGTTTCCAAAAGTGAGTTGCATTTGGCCATTCCGTGTATTGATCAAAGCATTACCAGTAGCTAAGAATGGACAACCCAAAATTATTGGAACTTGATTTCTCGTATGGGGAGCAGGCTTAGTGTCCCAAATGACAAAATCAACAGGAAAGTAGAACGTGTCCACTTGAACTATCACGTCTTCTACAATCCCACGAGGCACTTTCACTGTTTTATCCGCTAACTGTAGAGTGATTCGGGTAGGTTTTAAGTCACCTAAATCAAGCTGCTTATAGATGGAGTATGGAAGGATGTTTACACTCGCACCTAAGTCAAGCAATGCTTTTTCCACTCTTTGTTCTCCAACGACGCACGAAATGGTAGGTGCACTTGGATCCTTGAATTTTGGTGGAAGATCATTGAGAAGGACAGAGCTCACATTTTGTGCCAAGAAAACATTCTTCTTCACCTTGAGCCTTCTTTTGACAGTCAAAATATCTTTAATGACCTTAGCATATGCTGGAATTTGTTGAATAGCATCAAGAAACGGCAAGTTCAATTTTACTTGCTTCAACACACCCAATACCTCTGTACGCGAAGCCCCTTTCTTGGGTGGCACTAAGCGTTGAGGAAATGGAGCAACAGTGGGCAACTTGACTTCCATTTCAGTTTCAACTCCCTTATCTTTGTATTCCGTTTCTAACGGAGTTTCTTTAGACTCAGAAGTTTTAGATTCCTTGGGAATTTCAGGTTTAACTCCATCATCTTTCTCTTTTGGAAGTTTTGGTGCTAGATCAATTACGCGGCCACTACGAAGAGTAGTTACATCTTGACACTGTTCTTGCAAATCTGATGATGTGGAGCTAACCGAGGGTTGACCTTAAAGAAGAGGTCTTTGGCCTTAGGCTGGAAGTTTACCCTTCTCTTGAGTATTCACTGCAGATTGCAACCTAGAGATGCTAGTATGAATTTCAGTGAACATTCGATCATATTTAGCATTGCTCTCTTTTTGAGATTGGATGAATTGATTGAGATTATCTTCAAGAGATCTTCTAGGTGGAGCTACATAAGGACCAGGAGGTGGTACCTGCCTAGGATTTGGCATTGGAGGAGCCACTTGCTGAAATTGAGGAGGTGGTGGTAGAGTCATATGTGGGTTAGGAACCATCCCACGTTGGGGTTGTCCATAAGTAAACCCAGGATTATTCCTCCATGATTGATTATATGCATTCCCTTGCTGTGCATTATAATTTCCTCGAAACCCCCCTATTGCCTCAACCTGTTCAGTGTACATTGCCTTGTACGCATGGATGGTAGGACATCCTTTGGTAGAATGACCCGCATTACAAATGGCACTCACTTTCTCCTTTCTGGCTTGTACGGTTCTAGCTACATCTCTCTGAAGGCCCTATATAGAGCACACCTAGGATTTGTTTTTGGTGCTTTATCTATATAGGACTTCATCTAGTTGGACTTGAATTTTGACAAAATATTTTTGTAATTTAGGATTGTGTGTCCCCATATCGACTCCAAGCTCTCCTTGTCCATCTACATCAAATGTGCACTCCATTCAGTCCGCCCTCTCAGAAAAGGTATTTTTCATGTTCTATGGCTCATAGGAATTTTCGTCATGTAGGACACGACACCACGTTGCATTTTGCATTTTTATCATGTCTTATGATAATGTTTTATTTTGTCATAATAAAATTATTTTTGAGTTCATAAATTTTAATTTGGAATTTTTATAAGAAAAATGTTTTTGTGAAAATAAGTTTGACACTAAATATTTTTTTTAATAAAAGTTGCAGAATATTTTTTTGAAGTTCAAAATAAAATTTTGTTATGTTATATTCGTGCATGTGCGTGTCATTATATGTTATATATATATATATAGTTTAATATATACGCGTGATATCTACCTGCAGCCGAGATTAGCCCATCTCATACATAAGATATATTTTATATTATATATGTAGTATGTATGTGCGTGGTGTATATATATATGTATATATATACACGCTTCGTATACATGACCCTATATGTTTACCTGCATGTGTGTCCCCATAACAGGTGGCCCTGAGCCTCTACAGTATTATATATATGTTTAGTATGTTTATGCGTATGCGTGTGTTTTTATATATATACATACATTCGTATGTATGGCATGTTTAATATATGTTATATGGTAGTATATAGATATATATATTGATATGTTAGTATGCGTACGCTTTATATATATATATATATTTATATGTGATTTGTATATTAGTTGATGGCGTGTTACCCTTTATAGATTTGATCCCATATAAGTTGGTGATGTGACCCCATACTCATAGATGTTTCCTTATATTAATATAATTGGTTATAGCTTTTTGTCATAGCCTAATAGGACTTTCAGTTGGCCGATTTCACTCATGCTTTAGGCCTGCAGGAATTGACCATTGCAGGACTTTTAAAGACCTTAGCTGTTAATCTTTTGTACCAAGTTGTTTGCGTGTCTGTTGCAATGCCTTGAGGCTTTACTCGATTTGACAGCCTCTCTGTTGATTACCATTACCGCCCACGGTTTTCTTTTCAAAACCAACATGGGTTTCGGCTTTCATTTTCAAAACGACATCGTGGCAATTTTTTTCCACGGACTGTTTTGCTTGTTGAAGACGACGTCAGGTTACTGTTGGCGTGTTCACATGGGTATGTTATTATATATATTATTTTAATATATATAAGTGTACATGATTTGACCGTCTCGGTTATTTCAAAAATGTACCCACAGTTTTTCTCTTAAAACCGAAACCATTTTTTTTAAAACGACGTCGAGTTGTTTATTCAGCCCACGGTTTTCAGGTAAAACCAAAAATAGTTTTTAGTTTATTAAAAACGACGTCGCATGGCTTTTATCAGTCAACGAAAATTTTTTTTGTACAGCTGGCTTCCAATTTTTTAAACGATGCCGTTTTATTCCTATTAACAACGGTAATAATTTTTTTGCGTTTTGATTACGCTACTTTTTTTAACAGCTGGCTTCGAGTTATTCAAAACGACTGTGTTTTAATAAACATTTTGTTTATTAGTCTGTTAGTGTGTAACAGCTTGCACAACACGTGTCACATTTGTAACACTACACTTTGTGTTTTTTTGTGAGCCCTCAGATTATATTTTATCTACGGTTGTGTGTAGTTCTTTGGTGATCCATGTGATTCCTTTTTACACCAATCTGCACACACTTGTGCACTCTATAAATAGAGACATTGTGTCTTCATTTTTTTTAACCAGAGAAAAATCGTTTTTGAGCATCAATTATGCCAAAATTAATTCTGAGAGAGAGAGATTAAACACCAGTATTTTCAGAGAAATCTTTTGTGTATTCTTTACAAAACATTGCTGAGTCTTCAAAACGTATTGTGGATTCAAGAATGGAAGGTTTCTAATCTCAGAATTTCTGCATCTCCAAATCAGTTTGTTTTTCATTTTGAAAGATCGTTTTGTGAGTATCTCTATTATTGTTCTTGTTTTCTTGTAATTTCAGATTTGTTATGTTCTAGATCTAAAGTGTTTGTGTAAGTATTGTGCTGGAATATATTTTATAAACACAACACACACTAGAACTAGTAGTGATCTTACTTCATTCAAAACACTTTGTTTTAAATTGATATTTCTGGAAATCTGATTTACACTAAAGTACAACTGATTCTAGGTTTAGAGATTTAAACCTAATACGAGTTGTGCACCGGAACGGAACTACCTGATACTGGAAATATGACCTTGGACTAAATAAATTTATACCTGGATATTTGACCAAGGACTTGGACTGAGAACAAGAACATACTGGACCTAATCAAGAACCTGAACTTTTCAGACTGATTGGAACTTAAACTAAATTGGATTAAATCATTTTAATCTAAAATAGTTATAAATAGTTTGTATTATCTCTGACTGTATGCTTGATATGTTTTATTTCTTTTCAGTCTAGAATATATCTGTGTGAACTTGATTACTTGATTGTGTTAGTGATTTTCAGAAATTGTTTGCATCTCATATCACTCACATATCACTCACGTTGTATTCACGTAGACACATCTTTGTTTGTGTAATATCTGAACAAGTCTTAGTGTTCAAAGATTTAAAGAAAGAGAAAAGAAGCTTTTCAAAAGTGTATTCAAACTCAAGATGACTTGATTTGAATAACACCAGACTTGCAAAGATATAGGTGATATATAGTCTGTTGCATCACACACACTTCATTAGAAAATAAATAATAGGCACTGAGCCAACCTGCGCTTAAAGAAGTTAAAGGGGAGGCTACGAAGTGAAGAACGCAAAGACAAGTGAGGACAATTTAAAGAGAGAACTGAATAAGCTACCAGGGTAGAGACTTGGTCGTGTGGGATAATAGCTAGATCATTCTTCTTTAATTGTTAAGTTTGTTGTTTGTAACTCGTACCAATTCATTTATTGTTTTAGTGAAAGTAGCTTAGGTGACTCCTAGGGGAGTCCGTCGTTTTTCCCGAGGAAGGGTTTTTGCGACGTTAAATAAATATTGTGTGTTGTACATTTTTCGCTTTTCACCTCACACGAAAAGGTAGGACTAAATAATTAGAAACTCGCCTAAAAATGGAATCTGTTTTGGACTATAATTAACTTTGAAAATTAAAATTATTTTCATAAAAGTTAATCAAATTAAGTAAAAGTTTAATTTGGTCCCCTTTGCATCATTCATATAAACTCGTAGGTTTAAGGTGTTTACTCAACAATAAGTTTACTTCTGCATATAAAGTCTTTGCGCATTGACCCGCATTGCCGGGGTCACCTCAAGTGGTATCAGAGCTAGACTTTTAATGATCGTTTTCAAAACTCTTGTTAAACACTTTTCACCTTGTTTTAATGGATGATTCAAGTCAATTACTTAGGCTTGGTAATTTTAGCAGACCTCCTATCTTTGATGGCTCAAACTTTTCATATTGGAAAATCAGAATGGTTTCATTTATTCAAGGCACTTCAGGAGATGACGTGTGGGATTTAATTGAAAATGGTTATAAACACCCCACTACTCCTATAGCATAAGGTAGCACTATCTTTAGAAAACTTAAAACCACTGAATTGAATGCTGATCAGAAAAAGATAAGCAATTTCAATAATAAGGCCAAGAATGCGATTTTCATGAGTGTAAGTGAAAATGAATTGAAACGTATATGTCACTGCACTACTAGTAAGGATGCTTGGGATACTTTAGTAATAGCACATGAAGGCGATGCTAGGGTAAAAAGATGCAAAACTCAAATGCTTATCCAACAGTACAATATGCTTGTTATGAAAGATAACGAACCATTTGATGATTTCTATATGCGTTTGACTGATATTATTACCCAATTGCATGCTAATGATGTTGAGTATACTGATCAAGAAGTATGTGCTAAGATTTTGAGATCCCTTGCCCCTAGATTTGATCATAAATGTTATATCATTGAAGAAATGGATGATCCTTCTCTTGCGCCTGAATTGCTTAGTTCTAAATTGAGAACTATGGAACTTGAAACAGCTTTTAGAAAGACTCTTACTTCTTATGCTAAGAATGATCTGACTAATTCTTCTAAAGTTGCATTTAAAACTGCCTATCCTAATAAATATAAAAATGAGGTAGTTAAGAAACAATCCGAGTCTGATAATGATTCTGATGTTGAGTCGGATGACATTGATAAGATTGACAATCAACTTGCACTTATGTCTTCTCAATTTAAGAAACTCTTGAAGCATAGAAATTCTATTGCTAAAAGACGTATGCAAGAGAATAATCAATCTCGTCAGGCCAATCGACCCCATAACAGAAATTCTAAAGTAAAGGCTGATCATGATAGTTCTACTAGTAAGGTTGATAAATCGAAAATGGCTTGTCACAATTGTGGTAAACTTGGACATTTTATTGCTGAATGTAGATCCAAACCACAGTCAAAGTATCCTACAAAGCTCAAGGCAAACATTACAAAAACTTGGGATGATTCCTCTGATTCTGAATCAGATGAAGACCAAGCTGAAACTGAATCAAATTACCTTGCGTTTTTAGGAGAAGTTTACGACTGTTGTGGAGATGTATATCCTGTTGGAATGTCTGATTCTGAAGATGATTCTGATTCTGATGAAGTGTTTGATTTAATTGTTGCTGCTAAGTCTTTACTAGCTAGTCAACCGTCTATGCTAGAATTAACTGCACCATTTGATGCTAAACGTGCATACTTGTGTGACACTAAATCTGAAGATTGCCACATTTCACACAGTGACACGGTGAATAATGATAATAAGGTTTCCTATGATGATTATGATGAACTGTTTGTGAGGACCTTGAAAAATAGACAAGAATTATCTAATCTGGTTAAATTGCTTAGTGAATCCCTAGAGAATCAATACAAGATAACTCAGCAAAATTCTGTGGAAATGTACAATGTCAAAATTGTTTTTGAAAAACAGTCACTTGAATTCAAAATTCAGATTACGACGTTAAATGAAAATCCGGCTTCTTTAGAAGACAAATATAATGCTGCACTTTTGCAAGTTGAAAAGTCTAAAGAAGTTTGTGAAACTGCTTTTAAAATGTGTCGTAGTCGTGACATAAAATTCTTTGACCTTGAAGAATTGATTGCTGTCCAACGTTATCATGGTGATACAAGAGGGTTTGGTTATAATGGTCCTATTACGAAAATAAATGATTTTTCCAAACCAGTCCTCTTCGTTAAAGCCAAAGAAGAAATGGTTCTTCCGTTGGAAAGCAAGTTAAATGAAAAGGCCAAAGGTAAACAAATTTTAATCGAAAATGATTTTGAAAGTGACATTGATTACTTCATTGAAAATTTTGTTGATACATCTTCTTCTAGACACTATCCCCCTGCTAAGAGACTTACTAGACATGTTATGTCCAATTCTTGTAAGAAATATGAAACTTGCTTTGTTAGAAAACATTGTAATTCTGGCCTTCCTACATCTAATAAATTCTGCACTATTTGTGATGTTTTTGGACACCAAAACTTTGAGTGCCAACGGTTTCAAGAGAAAAATGATAATTTTTACTTTAACCCAAAAGTGGGAGATTTGGTTAGAAAACCTCAAATCGCAATGGATCATTTCACTATTTTAGTAAGCCTAGAAATTGGATTAATCACAAATCAAGACCATTTGGTAAATCCTTTCTCAGATCCAATATTATTGCACAAAACAAATTTAAAATGGTGACTATTTGGATTAGATTTGATGATCTAAGACCCCAGCTAAAACATTCGAATTTAAAATCTTTTGTAGTCTTAACAACCCTATGTTGTGAGATGCATAGTGCTAGTTGGTACTTAGACAGCGGATGCTCGCGTCATATAACGGGTGATATTACCAAAATTAAGGATGTTATTCATTATAAAGGTGGCAACGTAACCTTTGGAGATGGTAAGACCTCCCAAGTCACTGGCAAAGGTACTCTTAATGAAGAAGGTTTACCCAATGTTAATGATGTGTTATTAGTTCAAGGAATGAGAGCTAATTTACTTTCTATCAGACAGTTTTGTGATAATGGTTGCCAAGTTAAATTTTCCAAAACCTCTTGTGATGTTTTGAATAATATGGGAGAAAATTACATAAAAGGCAATCGTACCACGGATAACTGTTACAAAGCTTCTGGCTCCTTATCTTGTAATGTAACTCTTTTAGATGATACTGACCTATGGCACAATAGGTTGGGGCACATCAGTTTTGATACCTTAAATCGGTTATCATCACAAGACATTGCTAGAGGCCTACCTAAAATAAAGAAATTCCCCTCTACTGTTTGTGGTCCATGTCAAGTGGGTAAGATCACCAAATCTCCTCACAAAAAGGTTAAAGACATTAACACCTCGGCACCTCTTGAACTTCTCCACATGGATTTAATGGGTCCAACTAGGACTGTTAGTTTGAATGGAAATTCTTATATCCTAGTTATTGTGGATGATTTTTCTCGATTTACTTGGGTAGATTTCATGAAAGCTAAGTCAGAAACATTTAACAATTTCTTGAAAATTCTGACTCGGATAGAAAATGAGAAAGATACCCAAGTAATCAAATTCGAAGTGATAGAGGTGGTGAGTTTAAATAAACTGGTATCATTGAGTATTGTGAGGCTAATGGTTATTCTCATGAGTTTAGTGCTCCAAAAACTCCTCAACAAAATGGGGTTGTTGAAAGGAAAAACAGAGTTGTACAAGAAATGTCTAGAGTCCTTATCCATGCTAAAAATTTACCTCTATACTTTTGGGAAGAAGCCTGTCTTACTACGGTTCATATTATCAATTGTGTATATCTTAGGAAGAATACCAAAATGACCCCTTACGAATTTTGGTTCAACAAAAAGCCCAATGTTAAATATTTTCGTACTTTTGGCTCCATTTGTTATGTTTGCAATGATCGTGATAATCTTTCAAAATTTGAAGCCAAAGACGATAAATCCATTTTTCTTGGCTATTCTCAGAATAGTAGAGCTTTAAGAGTTTTCAACTTAAGAACCAAATCCATTGTAGAGTCTATTAATGTTGTTGTAATTGATAGCACTATTGAACCCGTTAGTTAAGATCCACCTGTAGAAACTGACTTGGACATAAACATTTTAAATGATTCAGTTTTGACAGAAGATGAATCTTTACCAGCACCAACGCTTGCCGTGCCTAATTGGGTTTCAAAAGATCATCCCTCCGCCGAAGTTGTTGGTGATATTCGTGCGCCCGTGAGGACTAGAAATCAATTACGTCAAGTAGCTCATATGGCTGCTTTTCTATCCCTGGTGGAACCAAAATCAGTAAATGAGGCACTTAGTGATTCATATTGGATTGATGCGATGCAAGAGGAGCTAGCTCAATTCACGGATCATGACGTATGGTATTTAGTTCCAAGGCCCAAGGATATCAAAGTAATCGGTACAAAATGGATTTTCAAAAACAAGACCGATGAAAAAGGGATAGTTATTCGAAATAAGCCTAGACTTGTAGCACATGTTTATTCTCAAATAGAAGGAATAGACTGTGACGAGACGTTTGCCCCGGTTACCCGTCTTGAATCAGTGAGATTGCTTCTAGCTGTTGCTTGTCACTTACAATTTAAGCCTTTTCAAATGGACGTAAAATCTTCTTTTCTTAATGGTATTCTTTCTGAAGAAGTATACGTTGAGCAGCCCAAAGGTTTCCAAGATCCCAAAATCCCTAATCATGTTTATAGACTTAAGAAGGCTTTATATGGTTTAAAGCAGGCCCCTTGTGCTTGGTATGAACGTTTGACTGCTTTTCTATCTTCACATGGGTTTGTTAGAGGAGGTGTTGACCAAACTCTTTTTGTTAAGAAATCTAATAAAGATGACATTTTGATTGCTCAAATTTATGTAGATGACATCATTTTTGGGTCAACCTCACCAAATGAAGTTAAACAGTTTTCAAAAGACATGAGTAGTGAATTTAAGATGTCACTTATGGGGGAGTTACAGTATTTTCTAGGACTTCAAATAAGACAACAAAGTGATGGCCTCTTTATTTCACAATCCAAATATGCTAAGGATTTACTTGTTAAATTTGGACTTGAAAATGCTAACATTTCATCTACACCTATGGCTCTAAAGACTAAATATCTAAATTCGATAGTGGCCCAAATTTAGATCCCACATTATACCGTAGCATAATTGGTAGTTTATTATACTTAACTGCTTCTAGACATGATATTCAGTATGCTGTTTGTATTTGTGCGCGATTTCAATCCAGTCCGAAAGAGTCTCACCTCACTTGTGCTAAAAATATTTTAAAATATGTTAAAGGCACAATTAAGTTTGGACTTTGGTATACCAATGACTCTTCTTGTGAGATAATTGGATACTCGGATGCGGATTGGGGCGGTAGCACGGATGATTGTCGTTCCACCTCGGGTGGTTGCTATTATTTAGGACAGAATCTCGTTGGATGGTCTAGTAAAAAGCAAACTAGTGTAACTTTATCAACTGCTGAATCTGAATATGTTGATGCTGGTGCATGTTGTGCTCAACTAATTTGGATTAAACAAATGCTATAAAATTATGGTATTATTCAGTCCAAAGTACACCTTTATTGTGATAATGAAAGTGCTATTTGTATTGCCAAAAATCATGTCCAGCATAGTAGGACTAAGCACATCAACATAAGGCATCATTTTATTAGAGAATTGGTTGAAACAAAAGAACTTGTAATCGAACATATTCCTACTGAAAATCAACTAGCTGATCTGTTCACCAAACCGTTAAATAAATCCCGGTTTGAGAAATTGAGACATATGATTGGAATGATTGTACTCGATAATTAGTTGTGTTTAATCTGCTTTCTATATACTAGATCTCTGAGGTTTTAGGATATAGGTATCTACTAATAATGGTATCTCCTAACGCCATGTTTAATGTAGGAGACAATTATTTTGCAGATTATGAACATTTATTCTTTCCTTCTTCTTACCATTGTCTAATTTAGACAAAATGGGGGATAATTGAGTACATATTCTAGTCTTGTGTGGTTCATACATATCCTGTCTTGTAATTTCTTGCACATTTACTTCTGTAATTTTAAAATTTTGGTTTGAGCAAATGCTACTAACTTGATTTCTTGGCGGATTGTGTATTTATGTTTTGCAGGTTTTCTTAACCGTACATCCGATCCTTGTTGTGTCTTTTTCTTTTCTAGGATGGGTGGGTAGATAGATATTTTTTGTATAGGATATATTAGGTATTATTTTTCGTATTATTTTTCCTTAGTATATCATTTGATGTACTCAAGGGTTTTGTCAAAATTAGTCCAATGGGGGAGTTTGAAGGTCCTATATAGAGCATACCTAGGATTTGTTTTTGGTGCTTTAGCTATATAGGACTTAATCTGGTTGGACTTGAATTTTGACAAAATATTTTTGTAATTTAGGATTGTGTGTCCCCATATCGACTCCAAGCTCTCCTTGTCCAACTACATCAAATGTGCACTCCATTCAGTCCGCCCTCATTTTTCATGTTCTATGGCTCATAGGAATTTTCGTCACGTAGGACACGACACCACGTTGCATTTTGCATTTTTATCATGTCTTATGATAAAGTTTTATTTTGTCATAATAAAATTATTTTTGAGTTCATAAATTTTAATTTGGAATTTTTATAAGAAAAATGTTTTTGTGAAAATAAGTTTGACACCAAATATTTTTTTTAATAAAAGTTGCAGAATATTTTTTTGAAGTTCAAAATAAAATTTTGTTATGTTATATTCGTGCATGTGCGTGTCATTATATGTTGTTATATATATATAGTTTAATATATACGCGTGATATCTACCTGCAGCCGAGATTAGCCCATCTCATACATAAGATATATTTTATATTATATATGTAGTATGTATGTGCGTGGTGTATATATATATGTATATATATACACGCTTCGTATACACGACCCTATATGTTTACCTGCATGTGTGTCCCCATAACAGGTGGCCCTGAGCCTCTACAGTATTATATATATGTTTAGTATGTTTATGCGTATGCGTGTGTTTTTATATATATACATACATTCGTATGTATGACATGTTTAATATATGTTATATGGTAGTATATACATATATATTGATATGTTAGTATGCGTACACTTTATATATATATATATATATATATATATATATATATATATATATATATATATATATATATATATATATATATATATATTTATATGTGATTTGTATATTAGTTGATGGCGTGTTACCCTTTACATATTTTATCCCATATAAGTAGGCGATGTGACCCCATACTCATAGTTGTTTCCTTATATTAATATAATTGGTTATAGCTTTTTGTCATAGCCTAATAGGACTTTCAGTTGGCCGATTTCACTCATGCTTTAGGCCTGCAGGAATTGACCATTGCAGGACTTTTAAAGACCTTAGCTGTCAATATTTTGTACCAAGTTGTTTGCGTGTCTGTTGCAATGCCTTGAGGCTTTACTCGATTTGACATCCTCTCTGTTGATTACCATTACCGCCCACGGTTTTCTTTTCAAAACCAACATGGGTTTCGGCTTTCATTTTCAAAACGACATCGTGGCAATTTTTTTCCACGGACTGTTTTGCTTGTTGAAGACGACGTCAGGTTACTGTTGGCGTGTTCACATGGGTATGTTATTATGTATATTATTTTAATATATATAAGTGTACATGATTTGACCGACTCGTTTATTTAAAAAACGTACCCACGGTTTTTCTCTTAAAACCGAAACCATTTTTTTTAAAACAACGTCGAGTTGTTTATTCAGCCCACGGTTTTCAGGTAAAACCAAAAATAGTTTTTAGTTTATTAAAAATGACGTCGCATGGCTTTTATCAGTCAACGACAATTTTTTTGTACAGCTGGCTTCCAATTTTTTAAACGATGCCATTTTATTCCTATTAACAACGGTAATAATTTTTTTGCATTTTGATTACGCTACTTTTTTTAACAGCTGGCTTCGAGTTATTCAAAACGACTGTGTTTTAATAAACATTTTGTTTATTAGTCTGTTAGTGTGTAACAGCTTGCACAACACGTGTCACATTTTTAACACTACACTTTGTGATTTTTTGTGAGCCCTCAGATTATATTTTATCTACGGTTGTGTGTATTTCTTTGGTGATCCATGTGATTCCCTTTTACACCAATCTGCACACACTTGTGCACTCTATAAATAGAGACATTGTGTCTTCATTTTTTTTAACCAGAGAAAATTCGTTTTTGAGCATAAATTCTGCCAAAATTAATTCTGAGAGAGAGAGATTAAACACCAGTATTTTTAGAGAAATCTTTTGTGTGTTCTTTACAAAACATTGTTGAGTCTTCAAAACGTATTGTGGATTCAAGAATGGAAGGTTTCTAATCTCAGAATTTCTGCATCTCCAAATCAGTTGATTTTTTATTTTGAAAAATCGTTTTGTGAGTATCTCTATTATTGTTCTTGTTTTCTTGTAATTTCAGATTTGTTATGTGCTAGATCTAAAGTGTTTGTGTAAGTATTGTGCTGGAATATATTTTATAAATACTACACACAATAGAACTAGTAGTGATCTTACTTCATTCAAAACACTTTTTTTTAAATTGATATTTCGGGAAATCTGATTTACACTAAAGTACAACTGATTCTAGGTTTAGAGATTTAAACCTAATACGAGTTGTGCACCGGAACAGAACTACCTGATACTGGAAATTTGACCTTGGACTAAACAAATTTATACCTGGATATTTGACAAAGGACTTGGACTGAGAACAAGAACATACTGAACCTAATCAAGAACCTGAACTTTTCAGACTCATTGGAACTTAAACTAAATTGGATTAAATCATTTTAATCTAAAATAGTTATAAACAGTTTGTATTATCTCTGACTGTATGCTTGATATGTTTTATTTCTTTTCAGTCTAGAATATATCTGTGTGAACTTGATTACTTGATTGTGTTAGTGATTTTCAGAAATTGTTTGCATCTCATATCACTCACATATCACTCACGTTGTATTCACATAGACACATCTTTGTTTGTGTAATATCTGAACAAGTATTAGTGTTCAAAGATTTAAAGAAAAATAAAAGAAGCTTTTCAAAAGTGTATTCAAAGTCAAGATGACTTGATTTGAATAACAAAAGACTTGCAAAGATATAGGTGATATATAGTCTGTTGCATCACACACACTTCACTAGAAAATAAATAATAGGCACTGAGCCAACCTGCGCTTAAAGAAGTTAGAGGGGAGGCTATGAAGTGAAGAATGCAAAAACAAGTGAGGACAATTCAAAGAGAGAACTGAATAAGAAACCAGGGTAGAGACTTGGTCGTGTGGGATAATAGCTAGATCATTCTTCTTTAATTGTTAAGTTTGTTGTTTGTAACTCGTACCAATTCATTTATTGTTTTAGTGAAAGTAGTTTAGGTGACTCCTAGGGGAGTCCGTCGTTTTTCCCGGGGAAGGGTTTTTGCGATGTTAAATAAATATTGTGTGTTGTACATTTTTCGCTTTTCACCTCACACGAAAAGGTAGGACTAAATAATTAGAAACTCGCCTAAAAATTGAATCTGTTTTGGACTATAATTAACTTTGAAAATTAAAATTATTTTCATAAAAGTTAATCAAATTAAGTAAAAGTTTAATTTGGTCCCCTTTGCATCATTCATATAAACTCGTAGGTTTAAGGTGTTTACTCAACAATAAGTTTACTTCCGCATATAAAGTCTTTGCGCATTGACCCGCATTGTCGGGGTCACCTCACTCTCATCCGCACTTCAAGCATATCTCTGAAATTCTTCTCCAATTGGTCAAATTTTCGATCCAATAAAGTGTCCTTATCCAAGTGATAAATACCGGACGTAGCAGGCAAGTTAGGCACTTGTAAATTTCGATTTTGACTATTGGGATCAGAAATATCCCATGCTTGGGTAGTCTCTGCTACATATTTCAGATGAGCCTCAGCATCACTCGAATCTAACTCCCAAAAAGGTCTTTCACACATGGTTTGAACAAGTTGTTTGGATGCTAAAGTAAGGCCTTGATGGAAAAATGAAATCAGATGATGCTTTTCAAATCCATGATGTGGTCAAGCACTAATTAAGTCCTGAAATCTCTCCCAACACTTATCAAAATCCTCATTCTCATTTTGATGAAAAGCTTGAATTTGGGCTTTAACAGAATTGGTTTTGTGTTGTGGAAAAAATTTAATTAAAACTTGGCTTGCATATCTCTCCAAGATAACACAGAATTTGGGGGTAGGGACCATAACCAAGTTTTAGCTTTATCCTTTAAGGAAAAAGGGAAGAGCTTCAACCGGATTACATCTTGTGGACAAGCTTGGTCACCAAACATCTCACACGCTTCCTCGAACTCTCTAAGATGGAGATATGGTTTTTCAGAATCCATCCCATGAAATGTAGGAAAAATTTGGATCATACCATTCCGAAAGTGGAACTGACCGGCATTATACGGAAGTAAAATGCAACCAGGGGTAACAGTTCGCTTCGAAAATAAAAGATCCTTCATGGGAAGATATGGTATCTCATACTCTCCAGCACCAACACCGACACTACCATGCTCCGACATATTGCTACCGAAAGGTTCAGAATTCTCACTCAGGGTTTGACTCAATGAACGACTTGTGATGGAGTTATTAGGCGAAGGAGGTGGAACCCAAAAATGAGGAGACTCAGAATTTTCAGAACATGCTTCGGCTATAGGATTTTCGTGAACTTAGGTGGAAGATGAATTCTTCATATACCACATAAGAGATAAGATAAAAAAAAAATCGAAATCACTTGTAGATTAAAATAACTTTCTTGAAACTATAACAATGTCTGATCCCCGGCAACGGTGCCAAAAACTTATCGCGACCTAATATTTGTGTCAAAGGTGCATTTTCTCTAGGCTCAAGTGCAAGCCTGTCGCTCAAGTAATAACCCGGTAAGTCGGGATCGTATCCACAGAGATCAAAATTGTCAATATTAGTAATAGGGAAAGTTATTAAATCTTGAAATGATTTCTCAAAATAAATATAAAAAGATGATTAATGATTGGGAAAATTTCTAGTGAAATAAAAAATTTACTTAAGAAAACAAACTAAAAATTGCAAAGAACTTAGATTTGATGAATGAGAGACAATAGGGTAGGGTACAATCCCTCAAACCTTAACAAATTATCCTATAGAATTCTAGAATTGTAAATTAAAATTCTTGACTAAATCCAGTCCTTATAAATTCTAAGCATTACATATATGAAGGATCTAGCCCGCATCATACGAAATCAAAGATAGATATAAAGCGGTGAATGAATAATTATACTCACAAAGAGTTCTTAAACATCTCAAGTACCTAGGGTAAGAGAGATTAAAAGATTGACAATGTTTGTATGATTTTCATGCATGATTCAATCAATATTTTAATTTATCCTCTATTTTCTACATAAATAATTTTCCTTGGATTGAGTTCATGTACCCCAACCCTTGCGAATTTAGCTACACATGATTTGGTTAAAAAACAAATTCATACACAAAATTCTAGATCTATAAGTGAAAAACCGGATAGGTTCGGTGTGTGATAATTGATTAAAATTAAATTAAATTCGCAAGATTCCAAGTAACCCTTATTTAATTCGAGTCTATTTAGAAACAGCCCATAAACAAACAACTACGTGTGTGTGTGTGTGTCAAACCATAAATAAAGCATGCGACACAAAGTTAAGGAAAAATCCCCGCAGGGCAAAACCTTTTATTTCACTATAATAAGTAAATCGCAACTTACACAGATTACAATGAAATACAGTGACACGCGAATACCCGCAGGCGTCGGTCGGTGTCGTCAGCAATGAATCCACACGCAGCGAACCCACATGAACCTCAGTCCAATTAACAAAGGAAGAACCGCAACACTCCTCAATGACACGCAGCCATAAAACTTTGTAGAGACTCCCTCGACAATGACACGCAGCCCTCGGTTGCAAAGATCTCTCCACAAAGGTTTGAACAAACACAAGGTTGTGTTCTTGGGTTACCAAAAAGATTCACAAAGGATTGGCAATTGTGTGAATCAAAACATGAGTCTTGGGACTCAAAAAATATGAAGACTAGAGGTATTTGGACTCTCAAAAACGTCTTCTAAAGTCTTGCAAAACAACTCCCCCGAAGTTGGTATTTATAGGAAAAAATATGAAGAGTCCCATGTTTTTAAAACTCTAAAATTCTATCCAGCGTACAAAAAAAATAGCATTCTTTAAGGAATTTTCTCTATCTTCAAAAGGTCATAACTCCTTCACCGTAGCTCGGATTGAGGTGCCGTTTTTTCCAGTATCTTCGTTACGGCGAGCTCTTCAACTTTCCAGTTGACCAGACCTTCGAACTATGGATGTAAAATTACGAAAATGACCTTGAACACTCCTATCTTGCCTTTTTTCACTGTTTTGACTTCCCTTGCGTACAACTTGCATTAAGTCCCTAAAATCTTGGAACGTGAAGTCGTTGAGGCAGATGTGGGACACATTAATGGAGATGTTGAATGCTTGATTCCCGGAATTCGGATAGAGGCCGTCATGTGAGATCGTGAGGTGACGTGCCAAATGTAGCGGCGTACGACATACACAAATGTAACATGTTGGACATGAGAAAAATGTCCTTACAATAAGACATTGGAAATAATTTGCAAATAATAAAACAAGAGAATGGAATGATTTTACTTGAATTCAACAACAAAAACGGAATTGCAATTCATAAATTCTTACAAACTAGGGTTTATGAAAAACTCTCAAAGAAATAGAAGATTTTCTCTCTCAAAAGCTAACCCTAGAATTCGACCTAGAATTCAACCCAGAATTCAGCCTATTATAATGATGTAGGGCATGGCTTTTATAGAAAAAATTTATCACAAAATTGGCAGCCCTAATCACTTGTGGCACAAGTTTCACCAGCTATGCACGCCAAAATCTGCACAATAAATGCCAGGATTTCACATGACCGGACCGGTCCGGATTACCCTCGGATCGGTCCGATTTTCTGCCACCGGATCGGTTCTTTTTTTATTCTAGCGGATCGGTCCGATCCCCACCGGATCGGTTCGGCTTCCATCGGTTTGTCATCCATCCGGGGTCTACTAGACATGGCACATTTTAGATCGGTCCGGTTACAACAGGATCGGTCCGATTTTCTTTCACTTTGACTTTTTCCCTTTAGCTTTGACTGGCCATAACTTTTGATCTAAAACTCCGATTTGAGTGCCGTTTCTTCCTATGCTCTTGTGAACTCATGCTCTTCAACTTCCCTTTTGGTGTCAAGTTTGAATTCTAAGTAGAACTTTATGCTTTTGGCCTTTGACGTTTCTTCCATTCATTTTCTCCTTTCTTCTGGTTTCTTTATCTCCTTTCTTGCATTCCATTCCTGAAAACTTCATTTAAAGTACACGAAAACTTGGGAAAATTATTAGAAACAGTCAATGGAGTAATATGGACTAAAAATGATTCAATTACCTTGTTCGAGATATTAAAATCACTAACTTAAGGGGCTAAATTCAGAAGAATTTACGCTTGGTCACAGCTTATTTGTCATCTTTATTATGTTTGAGTTGGATTTTGCATGTTCATTAGCAACATTGCGGTGATATGAAATGGTAAAAAATCAACATGTAGTTGGGTTTGAAATTTCTCTCTTTAGTCAATTAAAAATCAAGTAAGTCTCGAGTTCTATCTTTTGATGGGTTATTCTTTGTCTTTGTAATGGACTTAATATAAATCATTTTAGAAGCAAAGTTTGTCTTTGTTGTGATGTTAAGTATTATACAACTCAAACTATTTTTGAAGTGATTGTTTCGGTTTAGATCGAAGTAGTCATTGAGGATAATGGATGTCCATCAAATAATCCTTATGAACATAATTGGATTGACTACTTCGCTGATTCCATACGACCTTAGGTGTACTTTTGAGTTTTCAAACAAAGATATTCAATATATAAATCATATCCCATTTTCCATAAAAGCTTTATGGCCATGTCTTATCATTTTGAAAAGAAGTTAACTAAGGTAGCATTATCGGTTTGTACATAGCAAATGAGGTATTAAATGAGTCTTGAAAACACAATACAAGTGTATTTTGAAAAGCTTTTAGTCTCGGGTGGTTTTCGACTAGACTAAAAGATGTTTTTTTTGTGTGTAAAGGTAGGTGTTTTTAAAGTTCTTTGACCATGTCTTAACTTTTTTAGTCAAATCATGTGTAAGATGTACAACTATCTTTAGCTATAAACATATATATGTGTAAGCTCTAAAACTAGATTTAGTTTTAGCGTGTAAACTTGGGTGTATCTAATTTCAGATTCAGTTAATGATTTAGTTATAATGTCATCTCTTGCTTTAACACTAATCATGGATAATATATGCGTGGGCATACCTATAAACTATAATATATGAATAGATGAATACATAACTACAATATACTAAAATATGAGATGAAGTCCAAATGATCCTTCAAATAACAATGGATTACCCACAAATATTACATATATTTAAAAAAAACATATATAACATGAAAGAACAAATATACACTAAATACATATACATATTATCAAATACAAGTGTACACAACAACTACTACTAAAAATAATATCAATAATAATAACTTATTCACAACTAATATTACATATACTTAAAAAACATATATAACATTAAAACATAATTTTACACTAGATAAAAAAAAAACATAATGAATTCGTAATGGGAAGAAGAAATTTTTTAATGAGTTAATAGTTAAGAATTTAAAACCAAATAAATAATGAACACAAGGAGTATAGAGAGAGAGAGAGAGAAAGAGAGAGAGAGACCCAACGTGATGGTGATGTTGTCATGGATTTTTGTTGTTATTAGTTATAGTGCCAAACAAATGGGCGTTCAACGTTGGTTTAGATTATACCTATCTTCATTAGTTTAAGTGTACGCCTTTTGTTAAATCCATGTTATTTATATGAGGTTCCGGAAGGACTATTAGTTTGTTTGGAGTTTTTTTTTTCTTTTACATGGTGGATAGTCTTACAAACAGAATAAATTTTGCCTAAATTTTCTAAATTGTTTACACTAATAATATATAAAATATGCAATAATTACATTATACGCGACTTTATACTTTTTAAAATTATATGTGTGCCTTCAGGTACGGGCATACCCTATTGTGTGTGTGTGTGTGTGTATATATATATATATATGTATATATATATATATATATATATATAACTCAAGAGTAATGTTATGAGTCCAAATATATAACCCCCAAATCACCTCAAATCAATTGACATATCGTTAAAATATCGCATAGTTTCATTATTAACATACAAAGATACAACATTATATTACTTTCTTAACTCATTTGAGAGATGACTTGGGACATTTTACTTAGACTCAAATCATTATCCTTGAGCATAAAAATAAAAAGGATAAAGTAATATACAAACTAACAAAAATAAAAATGACACACACCTATAATAATAAACATGGATGCGTGTATACAAGTGAAACTAATAATAATAATAATAATAATAATAATAATACAAGCACACACACACAAAAAAAAAACACAAAAAAAAACACATGGGAGGTTAGGTAAGGCTATGGACATGGTTTTGGGACGGTATTTTCTGGGCAATTGGTTTTCTCGAGTCACACAAAATCCGAATTTAGCACTTTTGATCACTTTTTTACTGCACTTGGCATGAATTATGCCTTCTGAAATTGCAATTGCGTGCTGACTTACAAGATAAATAAAATACACAAAAGGGTCAATATTTTTGAGAACTAGCAATTAAAATGTGTTTATTTGAGGTATGAATTTAACACTTTGGGGTTCTTAACAATGTCATTTGTCCAAGGGTCAAAGAGTTTGGAGTAAATTAAAGATGAATCTATTGCATGGATACTACGGTGGAATGGTAATGGAAAATTTGAGATAGTTGGGCCTTAAGGAGAGAAATTTACTCTATATTTGACTTCAAAAATATGTGACTGTAGGTGATGTAATTTAACTGATATACCTTGGTGTCTAGTGGTTGTTGCCCTCTATTATTTGGGACAAGAGCTAGAAAGATTTGTGAACTAGACTAGTTATGCAGAGACATACATAAACACATGTTCAACCCCATTAATGGAAGGGACCTATGGCCAAAACCAGAACTGAACACCATCATCCCATGTCTTATACAAACCAACCTTGAAGCCCTAAAAATGTAAGGAGTTGGGTGGAAGGTGAACCACCTGCTGTAAATAAATTCAAACTACGGAGGAAACGGGTGACAATGATATGTAAGGTTTATGGGAACAAGGGGAATAACAAGAGATGATGTTCAAATAAGAACATAAATGAGGTTGATGGGAGTAGGGGAGGCAATTAAGGGGCTAGTGTAAGTATTTATTTTTTTGCATTTGGTTTACAATTGAATATGATGTCTAACAATTGAATATTGTTGTTTATTCAGGTGACAGGCAGGGAAAAGGTGTTGCAGGTAATCTAATAACACCAGGTCTTTTACAAGCGCCTCCAACTGCACAAAATTAATGAAATGTTCACTTTTAGCCCCGATTTATTATTTTGTTAACTTTAGTCAGTTTTATTTGCAGTCTGGTCCCTTGGGTTGCTTCACTTTTTTTATCGTGGGGCCACTTTTGGAGTGGGATCTTTTGTATTAGTAATGTATACTGAAAATGGTTTTTATTGGGGCTAATTTATGTAGTTGAGTTAATGGTTTCAATACTATATAGAGGTTGCATAAACTTCACCAGTACATGAACTGAACATTAATGCCTTTCTATTAGTATATAAATCGAATTTTAATGCCTTTGTATTATCGCATAAACTGCATTAGTGTATCCATTACATCATGTAGCAAATTACATCAATTCCATTGGGGTTTTGACATTTAATCTATTTTCCACTTCACATTACATAAAACAAAAACCAAAAATTGCCAAAAGACCAACATCCAACACGTTCACAACCCCTTCCCCTGTTTCTACCCACATCAGCTTCAAGTGCCCTAATACGACGAAGAAGACCGTGAATCATGTTCATTGATTTTGACCACATTGGAGGATCCTTCCACACAAAGTACCCACGTGTTGAACAAAAATAAGACTTCCTCCCATGGTTTGATTCAGTCCATGAGGTATAATCCTGAATAAAATTTCCATACTAGTGCATTCCTTTCATGGTCTTCTTCTTTCTTTTCTCTTTTTTTTCTTTCTTCTTTATTCATTCTTCTTCTATCTTTGTTTTTCTTCTTGTTGCTCAATGATTTCTACCTAAAAGGTCATAGATGGGAGGGCTTGGCCTAATCCTCGCCACAAAACTCAACGCGTCAGCTAATTTGGGCAACTTGCATTGGCAGTGGAAGTATGGGGGGTTAAGTGAGAAATTTGAAAGTCCATGTGGTGAACTGTAGGGGGTCAAGTGTACTTAAATATTTTTCTTAAATAGGGCCGATAGTCCTATAAACATAGGAAACTCTGTCCAAAATTTTAAATTATTTGTGATATATAAGAAACTTTTTTACTTAAATTATACACGACATACTATGGAAGAAAATTATATTTGTACCTTCAGGCACGGACATACTCGTGTGCGTGTGTGTGTGTGTGTGTGTGTGTGTGCATATCGTAAAGGTTAATTTAATTCGTTTAGGGCAATAACACAAATAATATATATATATATATATATATATATATAAACATGTCTCTTTTCAGAAATTCCTTGTGTACCTTATGTTGTTAATTTTTTACATATTCCTCTCCCTCATCCACGTGCATGCATCCTCCCCTATGTTAATTCATTACCTCGTCTCTATCGTGATGTGAGCGTGGGCCATATCATCCCGAAGATATCATCTTAACTATGAGATGTAGAATACATCGTGAATACGGTGCAACTGCTCTGGAAACCCCAATTTGTATGCCAAGGGCCCTATCCTCTCTATAATGGGAAATGGTCCTACGTACCTCGGAGCCAATTTCCCCTTCGTCCCGAATCTCATTACTCCTTTCATAGGAGACACACACAGTAATACTTGGTCCCCCATGCAAAACTCTCGGAACAACCTCTTTGCTTCGACGTAGCTTTTCTACCTGTCCTGGGGTACCCGAATGCGACTCTAGATTAACTCTACCTTATCTGACGTCTCCTGAATTACCTCTAGTCCGAAAAAATTATTGTCCCCAACCTATAACCAACAAGCGGGAGAACAACAAGGTCTTAAATACAACGCCTCAAATGGGTCCATGCCGATCTTAAAATTATAGGAGTTATTATACGCGAACTCCACCAGTGGAAGATACAACTCCCAACCCCCTACAAAATCAAGGACACGCATGCGTAACATATCCTCCAACATCTGATTGGTATGATTTGTCTATCCATCCGTCTGTGGGTGATAAGTTGAACTCAATCTCAACTCTGTACCCATGGCCTCCTGAAAGCTCTCCTAGAAGCGTGACACGAAAATCTTGTCTCTATCAGACACGATGTCCAAGGGCACCCCATGCAAATCTCACTACCTCAGTAACAAATAACTGCGCATATTATCCCGTAGTGTAGTCTGTATGTACTGGAAGGAAGTGAGATATCTTGGTCAACCGATCCATTTTACCTATATGGAATCGTGACCCCATTGTGATGTAGGCAGCCCAGTAATGAAATCCATGGGAATGCTCTCCCATTTCCACTTTGGTATCTCCAACGGCTGAAGTAACCCTGGCGGTCTCTGGTGGTCGACCTTTACCATTTGACAAGTAGTACATTTGTACACGAACTCCACAATGTCCTTCTTCATCCCACTTTCCCAGTACTATTGCCTCATATCCTGGTACATTTTATCCCCTTCGAGATGTACCATAAATCTAGACCCATGAGACTGTGTCATCACTGAATGACGTAAATCATCTCCCTCCGGGACCACCAATCTCCCATTAAACCTCAAACCCCCATCAGAACTCACTGAATAGGACTCATCACCCTCAGCTAAGTGCCGTACAATCTGATCCTGACAGAACATATCTTCTACTTGAACCTGGATCACCCTCGTAACAATCTCTGGTGTGACTGTCATCACGGATATGAAGGATCGGGCTATTGCCTCCTGATGTCCCAATTATTTCCACTTCACTTTCCATACTTCTGCTACCTCACCTACCGGACTAAAGCTTAATGCATCAGCAACTATGTTAGCCCTTCCCCAGATGGTACTGTATCTCGAACTGGTACTCCTTCACAAACTCAAGCCATCTGCGCTAATGCGTGTTCAACTCCCACTGAGTGAATAATTATTGCGGTGACTTATGGTATATGAATAAGCGAAACTTATCCCCCCAAAAGTAATGTCTCCAAATCCATAATGCAAACACGACCGTTGCTAGCTCCAGGTAGTGGTTGGGGTAATTTCTTTCATGAGGCTTAAGCTTGCGAGAGGCATATTCTATAGCCTACTTCTTCTGTTGAAGTACTCCACTGATTTCTCGTAAAGAGGCATCAGTATACACCAGGTACTCCACTCTTGGACTAGGTAAATCAAGAACTTGTGCCAAAGTCAGCTTATCCTTCAGCTCGTCAAAAGCTAAATGACAAGCATCATCCCATACGTATGGTACCCCCTTTCGAGTCAGATTCATTAATGGACCCGCTATCATTGAAAATACTCGAATGAACCGCCTGTAGTACCCGGCTAACCCCAAGAAACTACGCACCTTTATGGGTGTCATGGGCTATCCCCAATCCCTCACTGCCAACACTTTTCTTGGGTCAACTGATATCCCCAACTCCGACACAACGTGCCCCAGAAATTGTACCTCTCGTAACTAGAATCTTCACTTCTGATACTTAGCATACAACTGATGCTCTCGTAGAGTCAGAAGAACCTGTCTCAAGTGCTCGGCATGCTCCTCCTCAGTCTGTGAATAAATTCGGATGTCATCTTTGAATCCAATAACAAACTGATCCAAGAACTCCCTGAACACTCGGTTCATTAAGTCCATGAATACGGCTGAAGAATTTTTCAGTCCAAACGGCATGACTCTGAACTCATAGGACCCATATCTCGTCAAGAAAGCAGTCTTCGACACATCTTGCTCCATAATCCGTAGCTGATGGTATCCCGATCTCAAGTCTATCTTTGAAAAAAATTCAGCTCCCCTTAGCTAGTCAAACTTGTCATCGATTTGGGCAACAGATACTTATTCTGTATCGTGACCTTATTCAACTCCCGTTAGTACACACACAACCTCAGTGAACCATCTATCTTTTTCACTAACAACACCGGAGCGCCCCCAAGGCGAGGTGATCCTATAAATGAAGCCCTGGCCTAACAGCTGTGCTATTGGATCTCGTAAATCCCTCATCTAGGATGGAGCCATACGGTACGGTGCACGTGCTATTGGTCGAGTTCCCGTCATCAATTTTATAATGAAATCTATGTCCCTAATGGGAGGTAAGGTCGGTATCTCATAGAATACATCCTAACACTCACAAACAACAGTGAAGTTGCAAGGTTATATTAACTAAGTTTATTTCGTGGAATACACACAAACAACCCAATTAAAATTAGCTAAGAAGAGATATTTCCCAATTTTAATATCTATTACAGATTTAAAAGTTAGAAAGAACAATTTCCAATTAATGTGATGAGATTGATAAAATGATTAATTGAAATAAAATTATCCATTTTATCCTAAGCATACATCTATGTGATTTAGTAAAGGAAATTGAGAAAAACACAACCACAACGCCCCAATGTACGAGGAAAACCCAAATGGGAAAAATCTCGAATGACTGGGCCTAGAAAAAATCCACTACAAAATAGGTTTTAAAAGAGACTCAAAATACTTACAGACATTGACTCACTCAAGACATGCTTAAGCCGTCCTCGACCTCCGAATTTGTAGTACGCGAAGCTCCAAAGCGTTGCTCTACACTACTTGTGTCGCGGTATCCACTGAAGCCCAAAACACCGTCTCCACTAAGCTTGAATGCAGAGATCCACCGCAAACTTGCTTGTTGAATGTCAAGTTAATTGTAAGGGGTTTTGTTTGAAAAGTTGAAAATGGTGTTGTAGATTGATTTTTCCAAAAGGAGGGAAGTTATGACAAATGATCTCATAAGGATATAAAACTTCATTCGTTAGAGAAACTGATTTTCATCCATATATTATAACTGAAAAAGTAGTGGACCAAAATAGTTTTTGTAAAATAACTGCCCGAAAATAAGTTAAAATTTTCAAATTTGGTAGATCTCGTTCGAACGAGGTCATTCGAACGACATGTCGTTCGAACGAGTTATCTAACGATGTTCCAGTGTAGAATTAGATAGGTCGACAGAAATCTCGTTCGAACGAAATTTCTAATGAGCCTCTAACGAGTTTCCAGTGTGGCCTGAGGAATGTCGTTAGATCCAGGTCGTTCGAATGACCTGGAGAAATTTCGAACGAGATGTCAGATTTTTCATAGAGAAGGTTAATAAATTTCAAAAATAATTCTTTACAGAAATTGAATTTTTGTGAACTTTACTCTATGTGAACTTTACTCTATATGAAAATTTCTCATTAATATAAAAAAAATACTCCAACACTTAAAATGATTTTGGTCATATACCTTTTAGAAGAGTGAACATGATGTCCATATTGATGTCGCGTGAACTTTGGATGCAATGCTTGAATCTTTACGGTTAAATGATGCTTGATGAGGAATGACCCAAAATTGTTTTGTCCAACGGAATGTAGCCAAAATTACAAATGACTCGATTGGAAATTTGTGCTTAAAAATCTCCCCTTTTGGATATTCCAGGACAAAACAGAATAATAAAAAAGAAATAAAAAGACTGAATTTTCTAAGCCAGCCGTCAAGCCGATTCTAAAAGCCCGTCCCAAAAACCCAAATAAAAAGGCAGACTAAGTAACACGACTGACGATGCTATATAAGATTAGGTGATCTATCCTACACACATGAAACAACAAATTCATAAACGCATGGGGAAGTAGAGAATGAAAAACATATAAAATAGTGTGTTATGAGAGATTAAAGCATATGTTGTGAATAATTAATGAACTCCCCCTAAAATATGCATATGTTGACTATTAAGAGATTAACTCCCCTTAAATTATGAATTCCCCCTATCAATATTTCTCCCCCTTTTTTTTCGGAAAACACAAAGGGATAAATAGCCTGCATGTTAAAAGGTAATCGAGAGAATAATAGGCAATAAAACCAATAAGAATAACTGATTAAGGGAATAACATGATAATTCATTAACCAAAGGTAAATGCAAAAGATCCAATGCGCATACAGGTCATAAGGAAAAAATCCAAACGAAATAAAACGATACAAGAAAGAAAATATTCCACTCAGCCTCACAATAACAATGATAAAGGAGTGAAAACAACGTAAATCAAGGGGCAGGAGAATCATAGGTAGAATCATCGGTAAGGGAGCCGTAACCGGATGAGCCTACACCTCGACGCATCTCCATGTGGCGAATGGCCTCAAGGTGCTCCAATAAAAGAGAATCCCTACGAGCCTATGCTTCATCTCTGCACGCTTGAGCCTTCTCCCGGCGATCTTGAGCCTCCCTTTCCTGCTGTATTGAAACTAAAAGCTCCTGCAACATGAAGACGTGAGTTTTTATAATTCAATGCTCTGATACCACTTGTTGGAACGCGAGTTCCCCCAATTTTAATTTTCTTTAATAAAATTAAATATTAGTATCTTCTTTTATGTGTAAATCGATATGCGGAAGCGTTAGGATGGTTCAACAAAACAAACGAACACAAATATTAAATTTCACTTAACCAATTAATTCAAGTCCTAGCATTTACCGAAGTCATATTTTTCATTTAAACAAAATAGACAAAACTAATTTGAACACATCACTTGAATTAATTAAACAATTACCCAATATTTATTTTATCATCAAAATAAATATTAACCAATTTTATCTTTTTAACCTAAGCATGCATTATAGGTGAGTGCGAAAGATAAAATACAATAATAAATCACTACACCGCGATGTACGAGGAAAAACCTAAGACGGGAAACAACCTCGGATGGCCCTAGCCACAAGTCCACTAGATATGGATTTACAAATACAAGACAGAAAGACTTACAACACACGACTCGATCCCTCTCAAGCCCCGACGCTTCTTCTTGTAGATACCTCTTCCTAGTGGATAACCTTGGAACTCCACCGCGGTCTCGAAATCCACCAATCGGACTTTATATGGTCACCGTCACCCGAGCAAGGATCCTTTCTCCAAGTGGGTAATGTTGTAACAAAAATCTTCTCCTTTCTTTATGGGATGTAGAAGAAAACTCGAAACTTCTCTTTGAACGGAAGATGAACCCGATGCCAAAACTCCAAGCAAGATGTATATATATGAACTTGGATACATAAAACTATGGGTGGAAACTAGAGTGGTAAATGATTTTCTCTTTGCAAATTAACACTCAAAAACTAAGAACATTTTCCTTAAATAACTTTTCTCTCAAACTCTCTCTAAGAGATGAAAACAGAATGGAAAAGTTAAGTTGAAAAATGTTATTCCCGCACATAATAAAGTCTGAAAAATTTGGTTAAGAACCAAGTGGGGAAGTGGGTGAAAAATTGCTTAAAACTGCCAAAAACTGTTCCCGCCTGGCATCTCGTTCGAACGAGTCTTCTAACGAAGTTCTAGTATGAATTCCTTAGAAACTCGTTGGAAATCTCGTTAGAATGACAATCTCGTTCGAACGACATTTCGAATGAAGTTCCAGTATGCCTTAATGGGAAGTGGTTGGTAATCTCGTTCGAACGACATATCGAACGAACTTCCAGAAAGTTTGGAAAATTCGATTTTAGCCTAGAAAACTTTATAAACTTATTTTAAAGTTCTAATTAATTCTTTGTGAAAATAAAACACATTTTTTATTAAACCTAACACCCAATAAAACTTGTTCCAAGCTCCTATATATATAATATTTCATTCATACCTTGGGATCATGGAACCATAGTTGATGACGTAGAAACGAGGCACGCAAACCAGCATATTGATGAAGCTTTATACTCTTTCCCGCTATGTCTTCAACAAACACTTCATAGGCTTGAGACTATTACAATTAAATACAATCCTATGAATAAATGTTTTTGTCCGGAATTGAGCCAAAACTATATATGGACTCAATTGGAAATTTGTGTCCTTACAAATCTCCCCCTTTGGCTATTCCGGGACAAAAACCAAACAAAAATCCTAAAGGGCCGTCAAGCTCACTAGACTCAAAAACATAACCCACCCAAACTTGACTCAACCCAAGGATCAAACGCTTTGCCATTGAAAGATGCCGCTTTAGAAGAATTCCTGCACACTTAAACAAACTCATCAAATGCATAGGAATACCAAAGTATTTAAAGCAATTAAAATAAATACTCCCCCAAAATTAATTCTCCCCTTTATCAAAATGATCAACCCAAGAAGTTAGCTACTCCCCCTAAGTTAAATCTCCTAAACTGAGATAAGATGATAAGATACTCCTCCTATAATTCTCCCCCTTTTTGTTCAGGAATAGGAAAAGGTTAAAGTTCAAATATAAAAGCTTGTTGATATTAATACTTATTGTATACACATAGAAGGACTAGAAAGCAAGGCAAAGGGAAAACAAAATATCATATATATGTACTATAGATATATATATAGATATAAACACACACATGACACAAAATACAATAAGTTTGCACACTCGTATGGCAAAAATGTATTGTACGGAAATGGAAGTGTTGGGGTGTGAACGAGTAACGATTAAATTTAGACCCAATCACTTAAAAACATGTTCATGGAATTCTCAATTGATTGCAAACTTCATCACATTTGAATATAACCTCATGTGACAATATAATTGAACTCAATGAACAAACATACACAATGCATACAAGCCTAGCATATTGATGATTCTACAAACCAATAGAGTCATGACATGAAATTCGCAACTAGGATAAATGGACATTGTGCAAACCATTGATATACCATCCAATCTCCCCCAATAAGCATTTATATTAAATTTGAATAACTATAACAGTCAAACATAGGCCTTGGCAATTTGATTTTCATTTTAATGCCATATTTTCTATTTTTAGGCCTTTGGACCACGTATTTCTTTTAGGTCCATTTAAAACGGTGGCTTACAACCGCAAAGGATCACTTAGTCCTTTCGGAGCCCTTCCCCGTGCACATTTATATTTATCATGTTTTCATTTTTCACACAAATCTCACGTGCAACGAATTTTGACATGCACTAGTCCTCCTAAGTTACAAATATGTAGATGACAAGATTGGAAGGAGAACGCCTCACATAGCTCAAATATACATATGAAGTTAAATATTCAAAGGAGCTCGTGCATGTGTGAATAGAGGCATATAAAAATAGAATCCATTTAAACAACACAAAAATCCAACTACTCCATGTAAGCATGGTAAAGAACATTTTAAGGATTGACAATCTAAACCAAAAGTTCTAGCCACATGGGAGCGTTAAAGGAGGGATTCAAACACAAGTATATGCCACTTAAAGTGTATCAAACTAAACTACATACAAAATAAATCTTTTTGAGTTTTTTTTAAAATTTTTAACCAAAAAAATATATATACTCAAAAGACAAACAAAAGTCAATTGAATTTTTCATTAAGCTAAAATTACCAAGAGAAAAAATCCAAATGATAAACAAAAATCTTTTTGTATTTTTCATTTAATTCAAAAAAAATGAAGAAATAAAAATACAAAAGATAAACAAAAATCATTATTCTAGCATGTGATTAAGCATGGGGAATAAACTAGAACATTATAAAACAAGCATACATTTAGCATGTGAATATATCATGAAATACAAAAGCTAAAGTATGCAAACATATACACATTCATCCATTAGATTTAGCAAGGGAGGAAGCATGTGATAGTAAATGAGAATCAAAAACCCTATTATGCAAAGCAACTAAGTCGGATTTCCTAACCCAAATTAATGAAGAATGACTATCTTAGGGCGTAAGAATTTTAAATACATTTGTTGCATTGCGTTGGGATTTTTGAGGAATGCGTTTAAGATCAAAACAAAATTTCCTAAGATGACCTTTTCGACCACAATGTGTACAAGTAAAAACATGTCGAAAAGATTTACCTAAGGAGTGATCTCTAAAGACTTTCCTAGTAGATTCTCCTAAAACATTGGTTTTGGCGTTATGAGTAAATTCATTACAAGTATTGAAGCCTAAACCACAAGTGTCATTTTTAATTTGAACCGTTCCTAATATTTTATCTCATTTTTCCGAACGACACTCCAAATCAAATTTGACACTACTAGAGTCTTTTAATTTATTTTGTAATTCTAAAATGTTAGACTCTAATAAAACATTTCGCTCTTCAAAAGCAAGAGCTCCTTTTTCAAGGATTCCATTAAACCCCTAACGCTATCTCTCTCGCCTTCTATATATTCAAGCTTCTCTAGAAGAGCTTTCTCTCGTGTCTTGAGTTCTTCAACCAACATACTATTATCAACGACCTTGACACTTTCATTCAAACTAGCTTCTAACTTCAAATTAGCTCTTTTCAATTTAATAGATTCTTTATAAAGTTCTTAAAAAGCATTTTGAAGTTCACTCACATTAACCTCTTCTTTATTTTCACTCTCTCTTTCTTCTCCACTCTCACTATCATAAAAAACAAGAGAATCATAAACTATGACCTTGGAAGTGTCATGTGTTAAAGTTTCATCAATCGATGAGTTCTCACTATCACTCGCATGACTAGCCATAAAGGCCACAAAATTAGGCTTAGTGGGGGAATCGGGTCCCTCTTCCTTATCACTATCACTAAGGGTCGCATTATATGCAATGGGTCGTTTACCCTCTTTCCTTAGTTTAGTGGGGCACTCAGAAGCCCTGTGGCCATAACCCTCACAACCAAAACACCTATTAGACTCGTACCTATTTAAATTTTCATTAATAGGTTTAGGGATCTTCTCGACTTCAGAGATCTTCTCGGCTTTAGGGATCTTCTCGCCTTTGTCATGCTTAGAAGTTTCAAATTTCTTAAAATCATTTTTAAATTTATCTTTGTTAAATTTAAGAAATTTTCTAAATTTACGAGCAAACAAAGCCATATCTTCCGAGTCACTATCACTCTCGCTCTCTACTACTCGTTTGACCTCTTTTCGGGCTTTTAAAGCAATGGCCTTTTCAAAATTCTTTTCAGTTTTAGATGGAAACATATCTTGTTCATAGGTTTGTAAATCACCTACAATCTCTTCTAATTTCGTAGAGGCTAAAGTTGGTAAAGAATTTAAAACGGTCACTTTTGTAATAAATCTATCGGGTAGGGACCTTAAAATTTTTTTTACAACTCGGTTGTCGGGTATTTTCTCTCCCAAGTTAAAACATGAGTTGACAATATCAGACAGTCTGGCATAAAATTCATCAAAAGTTTCATTATCATTCATTTTGATAGTTTCAAATTGAGTGGTGACGTTTTGGAGTTTTGAAGCTTTAACGACAATAGTTCCTTCATGAGTTAGTTTTAAAATATCCCAAGTTTCTTTAGAGATTTCACACGTCATAATACGTCGAAATTCATCCGGTGTGACAGCGCTAAACAAGGCATTCAAACCACAGGAATTAAAATTAGAAAGTTTAAAATTATTTTCAGTCCATCTATCGGCGGGTTTGGGAACATGTTCATTTTCAACTAAATAAGTTGGTGGGGACCACCCGTTAACAACGGACATTCAAACTCTCTCGTCGATAGATTTTAGTGTCGATTTCATACGTGCTTTCCAATACACGTAGTTAGAAGCATCGAAAATAGGAAATTTTGAAAATGGGGAAAATTCCTTTTTAGCTAAAAATTATTTAAAGGATCTTTAACGAAATAATTTATCGCTTTGGCTCTGATACCAATTTGAAGACGTGAGTTTTTCTAATTCAATGCTCTGATACCACTTGTTGGAATGCGAGTTCCCCCGATTTTAATTTTCTTTAATAAAATTAAATATTAGTATCTTCTTTTATGTGTAAATCGATATGCCGAAGCGTTAGGATGGTTCAACAAAACAAATGAACACAAATATTAAATTTCACTTAACCAATTAATTCAAGTCCTAGCATTTGCCGAAGTCATATTTTTCATTTAAACAAAATAGACAAAATTAATTTTAACACATCACTTGAATTAATTAAACAATTACCCAATATTTATTTTAGCACCAAAATAAATATTAACCAATTTTATCTTTTTAACCTAAGCATGCATTCTAGGTGAGTGCGAAAGATAAAATACAACAATAAATCACTACGCCGCGATGTACGAGGAAAAACCCAAGACGGGAAACAACCTCGGACGGCCCTAGCCAGAAATCCATTAGATACGGATTTACAAATACAAGACAGAAAGACTTACAACACACGACTCGATCCCTCTCAAGCCCCGACGCTTCTTCTTGTAGATACCTCTTCCTAGTGGATAACCTTGGAACTCCACCGCGGTCTCGAAATCCACCGATCGGACTTTATATGGTCACCGTCACCGGAGAAAGGAGCCTTTCTCCAAGTGGGTAATGTTGTAACAAAACTCTTCTCCTTTCTTTATGGGATGTAGAAGAAAACTCGAAACTTATCTTTGAACGGAAGAGATGAATCCGGTGCCAAAACTCCAAGCAAGATGTATATATATGAACTTGGATATATAAAACTATGGGTGGAAACTAGAGTGATAAATGATTTTCTCTTTGCAAATTAACACTAAAAAACTAAGAACATTTTCCTCAAACAATTTTTCTCTCAAACTCTCTCTAAGAGATGAAAATAGAATGGAAAAGTTAAGTTGAAAAATGTTATTCCCGCACATAATAAAGTCTGAAAAAGTTGGTTAAGAACCAAGTGGGGAAGTGGGTGAAAAACTGCTTAAAACTGCCAAAAACTATTCCCGCTTGGCTTCTCGTTCGAACGACATTTCGTTCGAACGACATTCTCGTTCGAACGAGTCTTCTAACGAAGTTCCAGTATGAATTCGTTACAAACTCATTGGAAATCTTGTTAGAACGACAATCTCGTTCGAACGACATTTCGAACGAAGTTCTAGTATGCCTTAATGGGAAGTCGTTGGTAATCTCGTTCGGACGACATCTGGTTCGAACGACAATCTCGTTCGAACGACGTATCGAACGAACTTCCAGAAAGTTTGGAAAATTCGATTTTAGCCCAGAAAACTTTATAAACTTATTTTAAAGTTCTAATTAATTCTTTATGAAAATAAAACACAGTTTTTATTAAACCTAACACCCAATAAAACTTATTCCAAGATCCTATATATATAATATTGCATTCATACCTTGGGATCATGGAACCATAGTTGATGACGTAGAAACGAGGCATGCAAACCGGCATATTGATGAAGCTTTATACTCTTTGCCTCTACGTCTTCAACAAACACTTCATAGGGTTGAGACTATTACAATTAAATACAATCCTATGAATAAATGTTTTTGTCCGGGATTGATCCAAAACTATATATGGACTCAATTGGAAATTTGTGTCCTTACACAACATTACACGGTCTTGACGTCTATCTTCCTGAATCTGCTCAACCTATGAATGAATAAACAACATATCCTCTGACTCTATGGGTGTGGGAGAAAACACGGGTGAGGGACGACTAGGTGCAGGGGTGGAGGAGGTGGCGGAATGAGAGGAGGTGGAGGGGCCGGGAGTGAGTTTGAGGGGTATTGGGTGGTAAATGACCATGAGACCGACTGACCGATGACATGTCAATGGTTTAGTAGAGGGTGACGGGGACATCGGTGGATAGGAGGGGGCAGCTGGTAGTAAGACAAAACCTGGTAATAATAGCGGCAAAAGGTAATGCTTGGAGAGCGGGACTGGAAGGGAGGATCCTAACCGTTCGAATGACCAGAAAAAGGAAGGTGGGGAGATCTATGGCAGCCCGAATGCTAATGGAAAACATGAGATCGACGTGCATTTTGGTGATTTGTGTTGAGTTTGCACGGGGAATAAGGCACGCACACACGATCCAATTAAGGACTATAAAATCTGGATGTCAGTGTTTGTGAAAGATAGTGACAGTGCCGGGAGGGTTAAGCCGACACACGGTGCGCATAATGAGTGAAGGGGAAGGGAGAGCATCGGGAGCCCATGGGTAGGAGGGATTATTGACCCAGGGTATAGAGAGGAGATGAGCAATGGATTCGGAAGAGACAATAATCTCCCTACTGCGCACTTGAGAGGTAATATGATTCTCCATCTCATGCATCCCAAAATAAAATTCCCGAATGAGATCGTAAAAAATAGTGTTCGTGAGTGAGAATAAGGGGTCCCACCCTAAATCAGAAATCCACGAATGGACAGTGGTGCCATTGAGGGATTGGAGATTGACAATTTTCTCACGTACAATAGAGAGAGTGGAGAAACCTTGTATATGATATTAGGTGTGTGCGGTGAGTGATCCCCAATGAAGCCTAAAGTCGGGGATAGATGCATTTGCATTGGACTCCTCATCAGAGGAAAAGGAGTGTTCCTCAAGGGAGTTACTAATACGACGTAGGCGACGATTACGAGCCATGCTAAACAAGGACTAAAACTAGAACCTACCCGAATATAATGCCAACCAAACCGCCAAACACACCGATAAGCTAACAAACCAATCTGTAAGAATCCTATCCTAAAAAAAACTAAGATAAATTCCATGAAAAGAAAAAAATGTTATTAATGAAAAACTGATCTTTGGGAATTTGAATTAAATTTTAATTAATAAAAATACATTTTAAATTATCATGGAATGTAGCTTAATAGGAGTAAATAAACTAGCCCCCAAAACCTAGTAGAGATATACACATATTTGTATATGGAATTTGGGTAACAAAAGAATAAAAGGTTTTGGTATAAAAAGATGACTCAATAACATATATATATATATATAGAGCGAGAGAGAGAGAGATAGATAGATAGATAGATAGATAGATAGATAGATAGATAGATAGATAGATAGATAGAGAGAGAGAGCAATGTATACAAATACCTAGAAAAAATGATACCTCGAAGTCAAGAGGTAAACAGCAAACTCGAAGATCTATAGAGCAAAGAGGTGGTCTAAATGAGGGTTAATGGAGGAGGTCAAAAATTTCGTTAGAAAACTCGTTTGAACGAGAATTTCTGACAAAATTCAATCTTTTTAAACATGAATAAAAATAAAATAGTTTTAAAAATAGCATAAGAACAGGAATTGGGAAGGCTAGACAGATGCCAAAATCTGGATTTTAATAGTCCTAGCTTGTGCAGACATATCCAAACCATGGGAGCGAGAATGTAGGGGTGTGAACAATGCGAGGAGAGTTTTGTGCCAAGATAACGTACAAGTACGAAATGCCAAACAATATATAAACGCAATATTCACTCACAGTAGCCTTGTGTCAATAAAGAAATACTATTGGACACTCAAAAGAAAATGCACCATACATACAAGATAGATGATTCTCTCGCCAATAATGTCACAATGATAAAGCAATTAATCGAGTGAATGTGCATGCCCATTGATCTTCAACTTATATCTCCCATTAACAACAATAGATTAGGACTATTCTTTTGGAAGAATCAATCAAGCTAAATATTTTGGCCTTGGCATTATATATCATTTTCAATGCTTCTATTTTAGGCACTAATTTGAGAGTGCAAGTGGAGGGTATTCACACAAAAACTTTATGTTTTTCGCAGCTTGAGTCCATTGCTTGAACTGAAAACCAACCAAAAGAATATAATCATTTTTGTTTCAATCCGAGAAATGGATGATCATGCATATACTAGATGTGATAGGATTAAGAAGACAACACCAAATCTCACTTTGCAAGTACAATATGAACAAGATATCCGCAATATTTTGTGAAAGGTGTGTGCAAAAAGGCAAAGGTGTGAGGTAATCACAGAAATACATATCATAAAAGAGCATTTTTGTGCACAAGATAAACAAGGTCTGGATTAACTACTCATCGAAGGCCACGTGGACATGAAAAAGGATAGTGATTCTAACACATCGACCACAAAGCCATATGGACAAAAATTTGTGAAGGCTTTTCTAACCATTCCCGTTTTCCTTGAAAATAAGAGAAAAATATTTTTGATATTTTGAATAAAATATATACAAAAGTAATCTAGTTCATAGGAATAAAAAAATATACGAGGGAAACAACCTAAACTAGATAAATGGCTTCGATTTCAATCAATTGAGCAAACCCCAATTGATTCCTAAGGTTTTCAAACCTAAGGGCATCTAGAGGTTTAGTAAAGATATCGACCAATTGTTGATCGTAGAAATGAAGCTTAGAGAAATGATTTTCTTTTCAACCAAGTCACGAATAAAATGTTCACGGATCCTAATATGCTTGGTTCTAGAATGTTGCAAGGGATTACAGGAAATGTGAATTGCACTAGTATTGTCACAATAGATAGTCATAGTGCCTTGAGAAATACCGTAATCTTCCAATATTTGTTTCATCCAAATGAGTTGAGTGTACCAACTCTTGGCGGGTATGTATTCGGCCTCCTCCGTGGACAAAGAAATAGAATTTTGTTTCTTGCTCATCCATGAGACAAGTGCGCTTCCAAAATAGAAACAACCACCAGAAGTACTTTTGCATCCATCAACATCTCCTACCTAATCGGCGTCCGAATATGTCGATAGATAATCATTTATGTCGAAGGAATACCAAATACCAAAAGATAGGGTCCCACTAACATATTTAATAATACGTTTAATGGCAAGTAAATGAGACTCTTTTGGGGCAGCTTAATATCGAGCACAAACTCCTACACATAAGGAAATATCTAGACGACTAGCGGTTAGTTAAAGTAAACTACCTGTCATACTTCCAAAAAGTGTGTGATCTACACCCTTTCCTTCAGTATCCTTACTAAGTTTAATCGATAAACTCATAGGAGTACGTGCATGTTTAGCGGGTTCGAGTTTAAATTTCTTAACAAGGTCTTTAGCATACTTAGTTTGGGATAAAAATATCCCACTTTCAAGTGGACGAACTTGAAGACCTAAAAAGAAAGTAAGTTCACCTACCATACTCATCTCAAATTCATCGTGCATTTCTTTTGAAAAAATTTGAGTATGTTTATCACACGTAGACCCAAACACTATGTCGTCGACATACACTTGAGCAACTAGGATAGCTTTTTCATCACGACGAACGAAAAGTGTCATATCTATTCCCCCTCTCAAAAATCCACGAGAAAGGAGATAAGAAGTGAGTCTTTCATACCAAGCACGGGGTGCTTATTTTAAGCCATATAGCGCTTTCTTTAGGAAGAAGACATGATTAGGATGCTTTGGGTCCTCAAACCCTTTCGGTTGTTCAACATAGACTTCTTCTTGAATAATACCATTTAAAAAGGCACTTTTTACATCCATTTGATATAATTTAAATTGGACATGCTATGGTGAGTAAAAGGAGAACCGATTCTAACCTAGCAACAGGAGCAAAAGTTTCTTCAAAGTCAACATCTTCTATTTGGGTGTATCCTTGGGCAACCAACCTAGCTTTATTACGAAAAATGACACCATGTTCATCCATTTTATTTTTGAAAATCCATTTGGTGCCAATGACATTTGTATTAGAACCCCTAGGGACTAATTCCCAAACATCATTTTTCTTAAATTGAAATAATTCTTCTTGCATAGCATTAATCCAATGTTCATCTTTCAATGCTTCTTTAAAGTTTTTAGGTTCAATTTTAGAAGTATAGCACAAATAGGTAACTTCATTTTCTAATTGAGCCCTAGTCTTAACACCTACTTCAGGATCTCCTATAATTTTTGAAGCGTCATGACTTTTACGTACCCAAGGAGAAGGATCCTTTTTCTTAGTAGTGGGGGCAACCAAGTCATTGTGAGACTCAATATTTTCAACATTGGACATAACATCACACTCACAAGACAAATCTTCCTCATTTTCAATTGATGTGGCTGGAGCATCGTCTTTTATGACAACATTAATTGTTTCCACGACTTTAGAGCTGCTTAAGTTGAATACTCTAAAGGCTCTACTGTTTTGAGAATATCCTAGGAATATACCTTCATCACTCCGTAAGTCAAATTTTCCTAGAAGTTCTCTATCTCAAAGAATATAGAAAGGACTACCAAACACTCTAAAGTATGACATATTTGGTTTCTTGCCCATCCACAATTCATATGGTGTTTTGTTAGTGTTAGGACGCAAATAAACCCTATTTACAGTGTGACATGTGGTGTTAACCGCTTCGGCCCAAAACCTACGGGGCACATTTCTTCCTAGGAGCATAGATCTTGCCATTTCTTGGATCGTTCTATTTTTTCTTTCAACTATACCATTTTATTGCGGAGTTCGAACGATCAAGAATTCATGTTTAATTCCCATTTCATCACAAAAGGCATTCACACTGGATTCCTTGAATTTGGTTCCATTATCACTCCTAAAGCGGTTTATGGTAACACCGTGTTGATTTTGAAGAGTTCTACACTTAACAATAAGAAAATCAACTGTCCTAGATTTTTCTCTTAGAAAGCCTACTATGGAGTATCTACAAGCACATGTAAGGTTTGGAACACGTGGACAAATCAGTTATAACTGAATCATTCTCCTCACGTGAGGAAATGTTGAGGTCATCATTATCTACATAAAATCGGCCAAGTATCATTCTCGTACTGGTTCGATCCTCATGCACATGCTCATTGCATGCTTGGTGGTACATTACACCCCTCAAGCACTATATAGAGGTCATCTTCTACCTTGTTGAGGGATCCTTAATTGCAACCTTGGATAAAACTCTGTTGGTTTACACAGTAGAGAGAGAAAGCTTGAGAGATTGTATCTATGTCCATTAGTGCCTTCATCTAGTGATATTACTCACACACTCACAGTGGACATAGGCCCGATTGGCTGAACCACTTATATACTAGTGTTCATCCTCTTTTCCTCACCTCATTTTGCTATATATTCACTCTTATGCTGCCATTGTTATCACTAGTTTGAGATTGACAACACCTTACCTGGTGGTGTTATTTATGGCATCATCATGTAATATATCTAGAAAACCTTTCTTCCTTCACTCATTAAAGTATCTGCAAAAGGGGGGATTAAATTCATCCTTATATTGTCTTCTTTTAAGCCTAGTTGCCATCTAATATTCAAAACTTTAAGGCCAAATTGTTCCCTTTCTCCATAATTCGAATGATTTACACCCAGGCATGTGATCGTAAGATGTTCAAAGATATTCTTCTCATCATGCATGACATCTATTACACGATGCATGGGATTACCCTTCAAATACAACAAGTAAAATAATATTGACCTTTGTGTAATAGATGTCATGTTTGAACAAAAAGGGTGTATCTACAACTTAGTTTATCCCTTTTTGTAGTTTAATCATTAGTTAACAAAAAATATTAAAATATTATCACGTTGAAACCATAAACCTCATATTCATACCAAATTGGTTTTGATTATACATCATAAACTAATCAAAAAGAATTTTTAAAACCTAGGTTGAAACAATAAGTCGGGTATACATACTAAATTAGTTTTAATTATACTTTATAACCTAGTCAAACCCAATGGTCAAAACCCTAGGTCGCGTATACATGCAAAATTTGTTATAATTTTACTTTATAACCTAGTAAAATTTAGTTTTCAAAACCTAGGTTGGCACCTCAAGCTGCATATACACACCGAAATGATTTTGATTATACTTTATAATCTATTTGAATCCAATTTTCAAAACTAGGTCAAACCCAAAACAATATATACAAAATTAGAAATTATGGTATACCGTTCATTGTGTTCTTGATTACATTTTTAAATAAACATACAAATTATTGTGACACCCCGCTCAATTAAATATAGTGTGATTAGTCCTCTACCAATTCAAAACAAAATATTTAGTTGGTTCATTCTTAGCATCACTGTCGAAATTTTTTTTAACATAATAATCACCAATATAAAATTAAGCTAGGTGTCAAAACATTTCCAATTTAGTAAAACCAAGTAAATCCATTTTCATTCAATCTTAAAATATAAACCATTCAACACACATAGGAATGTAATAAATACTGAACATGAATCAAGTATTGAAATAAATGAGACTGGATAAAACCTCCCAGATCAAAACTCTAAATCATAAAATAAACTGAATACAATATCTCTGATGAAGAACTAGAAGTGGGCAACATATGCCCTAAACAAGAAGTCGAGATGAAACTGAATGGAAAAGAGAGATGCGTCTACTGCAAGGACCTGCAACTCCCACAACAGGTGAAACAACGTCGGACACTCCAATCTCTAATCTTAGTACCCCTGTGGCTGAGCACCTGGTATAATATATATATATATATATATAGCAAAAAAGAGAAGAGATACAAGAAACGGATCATAACCCGAGGTTTAAAAATGATTTAGCAAGTATTTAAAATCGGTTCTTAAAACAAGTTTTATACGCATGTTAGTTATCGAACTCTCACATGAGTTTCTCACCTCTCATCTATTGTGCACACCTAACGTACATCTAATATCCCCCTAGTTATACCACCCTGTCTAACTAGTTAGAAACAATACTAATACTAACTATGCTCACTAGTAGTATTCCCGTATCTCCCAAACAATACGCTATTCAAATAGATTATCTCACATACTGAATTTCATTATTCATCATTTGAATGGTTAATCTTTTACCCACTAAGATTATTTTTATTTCTCATTTCCACATTATCTACTAGTTTCACAAAATAGAAAGTTGACCAAGTACACTCATTTATATATATAGTCTCATTATCCCTATATACATACATTAATCTTGCACCCTTAGGTTAAGATCATTTGGTGAAAAGTAATGCTTATTATTATTGTCAAGCCTACTAATTTCACACAGTAGAAATATTCACAAGTTCATATATATTTATATATATATATATATATATATATATAGTCACATCATCCCTATACATATATATAAACTAATCCTGCATCCCCAGGTTAGCACCCACTAATGCACCTAACAATATAATCCTACATCCCCGGGTTAACACCCATTAATGCACCTAACAATAGAATCTTACATTCTCGGATTAACACCCATTAAGGCACTTAACAATAGAATCCTGCATCCTCGGATTAACATCCATTAATGCACTTAACAATAGAATCCTGCATCCCCGGGTTAACACCCAGTAATGCACTTAACAGTAATCGCACTTGTACCCCCGGGTTATCACCCATTAGTAATCTCAGCAATAATATCACATAATAGGCATACGCACAGCCTATTATAATATATACGTATTTATCCAACCTACATATATATTCCTTATACGTATTTTAATCTCAACACTACGTATAGTATAAATATTTAGATTATTATCTCTCTCGTAATTTCCAAGGTACATTCTCTCTATACCGAAATGATTAAATTATTAATTCTCACATACCTTCCTGAATTTCTGTATTATTTAAGTTTACTATTGGGCAGATTCTCTCACTCCAATAAATCGGTAAACTCAAAACTGGACTCTAAGAAAAATTCCCAGGTTCTCCAAGGTTCTACAACGGCACTGGAAATCTGCAGAAATGGAACCGAATCCCCCAAAAATGGAACCGGTTCTGTTATGTCAGATCTCTTCTGCAACAGTTACGTTTTCACCAAACGGAACCGAATCCCCCAAAAATGGAACCGATTTCGTTACGTCAGACATGTCTGCAACAGTTACGCTTTCACCATTTTTTAACCTAAAAACCTCTAAGATTCATCACCCAACACCTCATCATCAATACCCATCAACACATAACAGATTATAAATCATTCCTAACATTCTCGGATCCTTAATTCGTCATTAATCATCATAAATATATAAAACTCCCAAATTAATTCACATGAACCCTAGTTTCCAAAATTTCAATTAAAGAACGTAATCAACCGAGATTAATTCATATATATATGATTCAGTTTCATATTTTATCCTCTACATGCATGAAGGAATATCAACAACTAATTAGCCCAGTCTCTATTCATCATTTAAACTTCAATTTTCACCCAATTAATATGTAAATCAATGATTAATTTTTACCCACTCTAACATGAGTATGATTATTGCTAAAGAAAGCAAGTAATAAACACTTGCCTTAAATCGAAGGTTTGGATCATTTGGTGATGTTGGTATAGGTGTGTTCCTCATCTTTCGATCTATACGATGGCGATCACGGTGGTGGAAGATGCTGCCTAAAAGCTTTGGCTCCTTGGGATTTGCTCTCCCTCACTCTCTGTGACACTCTCTTGAGTTATGTGAATGTGAACCCTAATTTCTCCCACATAAATGATATAATAAAACTCTAATTTTCTTCCATTTAATCTCCCCAAAAATTCAAATTACAAAACTACCCCTATGGGGTGCCGGTTTGACCTAAAATCTCTCGAACTTCAAATAGAATACCCGGGTAGTGTTTTCTGACTATCTCAACCCTCCCAGATTCAACGGCACACTCAAAATGACCATACGAGTTAATAAAAATAATTTCTCTTTTTATCCCAATCAATTAGTCTCGACACGACTCACATGCGCGTCAGACTTATATTACCAAACTGTCGTGTATTTCACTCTAGGCAATTTATCAAATTTCATAATTCCATATTACATATCATACAATAATATTCAATAATTCTCAACAATAAGTATTAACCCTTGTCACTCTAGTTAATAATTATTTCAATCCGGATTAATAAAAAATATTTTTTTATATTTTTAATTTAATTAATCCAACAACAATAATTAATCACATAATTATTGCTACCAAAAATAATTAATCACATAATTATTTAAATCATTAAAAACACGGGGTATTACATACTTCCCCCCTTACAACGGAATTTTGTCCCGAAATTCAGAAAAAGTATATGAGGTACAGACAATGCTGTAAAAATATTACGCATCTATCCTTACGCTCCCAAGTAAGCTACTCCATACCACTCATATAGTACGCTATCGAGTACCCTTAATAATGAACACTTCGCATGTGTTTGTTTTAAACTCCAGGTTACCCTGTCATAGTGGTTCTTGCCCAAGCCTTTCCGCTTTAGTTTCACTACTTAAACTTTATTTTAGATATTCACTATCTATCCTTCTACTATTTGCACCTTAGTAGATTTATCCTTTTTTCATATACATACGACTCTTTCTCGTGCCGTGCATACAAGTAAATTCGCTGTGCAATTTATATTTCACACACAATATATACGATAATATCGATTCTTCCCCGACATTTGGAATCATAACCGGTCCCCCACCTTTAACTATTAAGTAGGACAATAACAAAGTTTACCGTGCCATACTTCTACTGGCACTCTTCTCGAACGTGAACTTATAGGAGTTATTTGAACACAAACTCCACTAGTGGAAGGTACTGCTCTCGTCATCCCCTAAGATCTTAGGGTCCACATAAAATTTTCTCTCCCGCAATTGATTAGACCGCTTGCCCTTCCCATACCTTCGTGGGTATTCGGCCATACTCAATCGCATTTTAGTACCTATAATGTCACCATCTCAGCTACATGAGAAGATCCTTGGGGATACTCTCCCATTCTCTAGTGGAAGAAGCCCCTACTGGTTTTGAATTGTCCACCCTTTTTCACTGCCTGACCTAATTACCCAGGGCGCCCATACACCCTATGCCTCACGCATCATAATACGAATGACATGTAATTTTCCTACTTCAATTCTTTCACACTGGGTATGCTGATGTAGTAGGGGTAAACTCAACAACCCCACTAGTCATAACTTATTCAATCCTTCAATGGCATCATTGCTCTATTCCGAATGATATTTTGTCTAGGCGACTCTATTTGCCTTAAGTTATAAAAGAATTTTCAACTCTCAATTTTATTCTTTTATAGGTAAAATAAACAACGTACAAAACTTATGATTATTAACCAAACTTCTCTCCACTCCCGACGTTAGCTAGTTTCATGCGTGGGATGTCTCGTAAAGAGAAATCCAAACAAGGAACCCCCCCCCCCCCCCCGATACACTACAATTTAACCAAGTCGGTTGTTGAGGTCTGTAAGGCCTTCAGTCCATACTATGTACTTTCCCACAAAATACATATTTTGACATAAAGTCTACTCGTCCACTCCCATGACCCAAAAATGTAACATGAAGTATGGCGCTCTTAGTATTCCAAGTACTTGGCGCTATAAATATATAACGAGCTATATCTCTCTGCTCGAAGAAGAACACAATGCATCCTGAGTCTCCATAGTAAAATAAATTCCAACGCACCAGAATCACGTATAACTAGACAACATACTCGCTGAGGTCTATAATACCATGAAAATTTTCATATATTCATATATATGGGCCCAACCCTATTTCAGGTGGCACCACACAAAATAAAGATTTCTCCTCCCGGAGTATCCTTATGACAGTCATATCACTCAATTTATTATCATTTAACCATACAGTAATTAATCACTACACATTACCATAATAAACTCCACTAAATCTGACTCAATGCAATAGTAAATTATAACAGGAAAACACATTCTTAGGACCCACCCGGTTCACTCACGGGCGACATCAAAAGCTCTGTTAATAATGAGAAATACGTTTATAACAAGACTGTTATAACTAACGTTCCCACTCAACTCGGCCCGCACGCGAGTTTTAGGATTTCCAATTTACATTTAAGTTGTGACACACCCAGGTCACTAGAATTTTATCTTTTATTCATAAGGAAAAAGCAAAACCTCACCAGTCTCGCCAAAGCATGGGGTCTCAGTACATGAATGACAACACAACTCACGACCATCTGCAATCGTTATACCTCTTAGGATTTCATCCTATAGTTGTCCCCTCTCATCATGGACAATTTATCCCATCTTGTGGATTTCACTTCCATTATTAAAATGTTGGCCCAAAATCTCTAGGCCTCAATTATGACTTTACTGAACTCATGTTTACATCCCAGGCCCCGTCGAACCTAACATACTATATGCTACTCTTAACGAGGAATCTATTAGTCCAGCCTGAACCCATCACTCTCAGGTTGTAAATTTCCTGGGCCTAATTCTCTTGACCAAAAATTCTTTCGCTGGACGTCTCACTCCTCCAGTTGTTATGCCTAACTGGAATGGTTTACCATTTCTAATCTTTTCGGTCCCACTTCTCAATTATGGACACATTCCACCCTTGTAGTTTTACTTTCTTCACATAGGCAAACTTCACGATACATTTCCCCTTCACTGGTCCCACTAACCATTTTGGAATGTCCTTCCCTCAGACGCAGTCTTAACTCATAATTGTTTTTCCGTTGTCCCTTTGGCTACGTTGTCCATTCGAAACTATGGTTGGCCTCTACAGCCCTGATTGACTTCATTTTCCTCTTGAAGTTAATCACTAAAAATCACCTAACCGAGTTCCCTACTGGGTATACTCTCATGTGGGGTTTCACTAACACCATTAAATTTAGTTTATGCTCTTCATCAGATTCGTTAACCCTCTTTGCTCCCTTCTCTTAGAAGCGTTAACATTATCATACTAATGCATGACCTTGATGATCTCAACACTATTCATCCTAGCCATATTTCCCATTCATACTAGTATTCTGCTCACGGGTCCTTTATCAACTATAAACCCTTTGGATAATTTATACCCCTATGCCAGGTACGAAGTTCGATATGCAATTCAATCTTTCTCTCACGATCGGTTTCTATTTTACCCATTGTGCTAAACATTAAACTTTCACTCGCATTTTGTTACCACATCGAATGGAAGACCTCACGGTCAAATTGTACCCAAATTTCTCTCTAAATTTCAAACACACTTCTTCATATGTGGTGATTGCATCAAATCACTACATGATGTTCCTAAGAGCTATAGATTTTAACTCCAAATTTAATTGTGAGTGTCATCACACCCCACTCTACACAATTGCCTTCGTATTTTCTACCTCCGTTGGTTTGTTACACTTTCTCTTTTTCTTCTTCGCATTTTCATCGATGAGTTTTTAAAAAGAGTTCCTCTGATTTCCCTCTTATCGATTTTGATAGGTGGTCCTGAAATCATTCCACCGTTATCTACGACTGTGCCCTGGGAACCCACTGTTCCTGAGTGATTATTTCTATTATCACTTGCTTAAGTAACCCTCATGGTGATTTTTGTCACGATCACTCTTTCCCTATTACTCTATGTCTTCTGTCGAGCTTATTCTTCTCCTGCAGTCTTTCTTACAGCCCTCACTGGTCTTCTTAGAATGTTCGGTGCTCGAATCACACAGAATTTCGTATAATGAGTCACATCCATTATAATTCGTAGTAGGACAACGTAATTAGCATATGTAAGGGAACACAACAATCCTATAATAAGGCTCTACATCAAAGAATGATGCGTTGAAACGTAATAAGCTGCACAGATTCTAAGGACACTAAAACCTGATTCTCTGATACCACCTGTGACACCCCGCTCAATTAAATATAGGGCGATCAGTCCTCTACCAATTCAAAACAGAATATTCAGTTGGTTCATTCTTAGCATCACCGTCGAAAAAAAATTTAACGTAGTAATCATCTAATATCAAATTAAGCTAGGTACCAAACATTTCCAATTTAGTAAAGCCAAGTAAATAAATTTTCATTCAATCTTAAAATATAAACCATTCACCACACATAGGAATGTAATAAATACTGAACATGAATCAAGTACTGAAATAAATAAGACTGGATAAAACCTCCCAGATCAAAACTCTAAACCGTAAAATAAACTGAATACAATATCAATGATGAAGAACTAGAAGTGGGCTACATATGCCCTAAACAAGAAGTCTAGATGAAGCTGAATGGAAAAGAGAGATGCGTCTACTACAAGGACCTATAGCTCCCATAATAGCTGCAGCAACGTCGGACACTCCAATCTCTAATTCTGGTACCCCTGTGGATGAGCACCTGGTATATATATATATATATATATATATAGCAAAAAAGAGAAGAGATATAAGAAACGGGCCAGAACCCGAGGTTTAAAAATGATTTAGCAAGTATTTAAAACTGATTCATAAAACAAGTCTTATACACATGTTAGTTATCGAACTCTCACATGTGTTTCTCACCTCTCATCTATTGTGCACGCCAAACGTATATCTAATATCCCCCTAGTTATACCACCCTGTCTAACTAGTCAGAAACCATATTAATACTAACTATGCTCACTAGTAGTATTCCCGTATCGCCCATACAATACACTATTCAAGTAGATGATCTCACATACTGAATTTCATTATTCATCATTCGAATGGTTAATCTTTTACCCACTAAGATTATTTTTATTTCTCATTTCCACATTATCTACTAGTTTCACAAAGTAGAAAGTTGCCCAAGTACACTCATTCATATATATATATATATATATATATATATATTCTCATATATATATTCTCATTATCCCTTTATATATACACTAATCATGCATCCCCGGGTTAACACCCATTAATGCACTTAACAATAATCGCCCGTGTACCCCCAGGTTATCACCCATTAGTACTCTCAGCAATAATATCACATAATAGGCATACACACAGCCTATTATAATATATACGTATTTATCCAACCTACATATATATTCCTTATATGTATTTTAATCTCAACACTACGTATAGTATATATATTTAGATTATTATCTCTCTCGTAATCTCCAAGGTACATATTCTCTCTATACCGAAATGATTACAGTATTAATTCTCACATACCTTCCTGAATTTATGTATTATTTAAGTTTACTATTGGGCAGATTCTCTCACTCCAATAAATCGGTAAACTCAAAACTGGACTCTAAGAAAAATTCCCAGGTTCTCCAAGGTTCTGCAGCGGCACTGGAAATCTGCAGAAATGAAACCGAATCCCCCAGAAATGGAACCGAATCCCCCAGAAATGGAACCAGTTCCGTTCTGTCGGATCTCTTCTGCAACAGTTACGTTTTCACCAAATGAAATCGAATTCCCCAGAAATGGAACCGGTTCCGTTACGTCAAACATGTCTGCAACAGCTACGTTTTCACCATTTTTGAACCTAAAAACCCTTAAGATTCTTCACCCAACACCTGATCATCAATACCCATCAACACATAATAGATTATAAGTCAGTCCTAACATTCTCGGATCCTTAATTCATCATTAATCATTATAAATATATAAAACTCCCAAATTAATTCACATGAACCCTAGTTTCCAAAATTTCAATTAAAGAACCTAATCAACCCAGATTCGTTCATCAATATATGATTAAATTTAGTAGTTTATCATCTACACAAATGAATGAATATCAACAACTAATTAGCCCAGTCTCTATTCATCATTTAAACTCCAATTTTTACCCAATTAATATGTAAATCAATGATTAATTTTTACCTACTCTAACATGAGTGTGATTATTGCTAAAGAAAGCAAGTAATAAACACTTGACTTAAATCGAAGGACTGAATCCTTTGGTGATGTTGGTATAGGTGTGTTCCTCGTAGTCCGATCTATACGATGGTGGTCACGGTGGTGGAAGATGATGCCTAAAAGCTTTGGTTCCTTCGGATTTTCTCTCCCTCACTCTCTGTGACTCTCTCTTGAGTTATGTGAATGTGAGCCCTAATTTCTCCCACGTAACTAATCTAATAAAACTCTAATTTTCGTCCATTTAATCTCCCCAAAAATTCAAATTACAAAACTACCCCTTCGGGGTGCCTGTTTGGCCTAAAATCTCCCGGAGTTCAAATAGAATACCTTGGTAGTGTTTTTTGACTATCTCAACCCTCCCGAATTCAACGGCACACTCAAAATTACCATACGAGTTAATAAAAATAATGTATCTTTTTATCCCAATCAATTAGTCTCGACATGACTCACACGGGCGTCAGACTTATATTACCAAACTGTCGTATATTTCACTCTAGGCAATTTATTAAATTTCATAATTCCATATTACATATCATACAATAATATTCAATAATTATCAACAATAAGTATTAACCCTTCTCACGTTAGTTAATAACTATTTAAATCCGAATTAATAAACAATAATTTTTTGCATTTTTAATTTAATTAATCCAACAACAATAATTAATCACATAATTATTTCTACTAAAAATAATTAATGACATAATTATTTAAATCATTAAAATCACGGGGTATTACAATTATTTTTAAATTAATCCTAAAATTATTCACATTATACATTTCAAAATGTACTTGGTATATGGAGTCACTTGTATCATAAGTGTGCATGAAAGATCAAGTCTGATATAGGTATACAAAACCACTCAATCGAACTAACAAAAAAAAAATAGAATAAGATTTGAGGAAAAAACCCTTTCGAGAAAAACCCTATTTCGTCATTGTATTAGAATTGACAATTTCAGGATGACTTGCAAACTACTTAGAGATCCGCTAAGTATGATGTGATATTGATCTTCAAGTCATTCATATAAAGTGATGTAATTGAGCACCACCCATAGGAAACATCATTTCCCTTGATATCCATCGATCGGCCACACGATGTGGAATCATTTCTTATTTAACAATAGAGTCGCAGCTCCACAAGAGTCAGTCATAGAGTAAAATATATTAGGGTTTGCTGTGTATGAAAAGTGGGTTTAACAAACTCAACAAATTATATAAGGGATCAATTATTCCGAAAAGAAATTGTTTCAAAGAAACTAGAAAAGGAAAACCTTTCGGATAAGTTTTTTAATTTATTTTTGCCAACATTGTTTTGTGTTAACAAGTCCAAAAGGATCCAATTTATGAGAAAACACAATTTTTAAGGCGGATTCGTTCGAATGAGAACCCAAGTTTCGTTCTAATGAAGTCAAGTTTCATTCGAACGAACTGCTTAGTTCCTTAAAAAGATATTGCAATGAGCTTCAAACAGTTACGATTTTATTGAACAAACAAGCCCCATTTGAAGTTCGATTTGTAATGGGATGTGCTAAAATATTTGAACTATGATCAATTATAAAATTTTGGTCTTTTGAATCTCCCCATTTGGATGTTACGATACAAAACAAAGACCTAACCAAACTACAATGAAAATTTTCAATTAATGCTCTCCCACACCCAAAATAGCATGACATTCGAGACTTTATCGACTAAAATTCTTCATCTTGTGTACTACAATAAATCAGGAACAAAGCGGAAGACACCTATACACATGAAACAAAATAATACCGTGACGCATATAAGATTTTATAATGGAATAAAAACTCCCACTCAATTTGTTGAACCCCTTTTTGTCCATAATAGACTGGGGTAAAAACCCAAGCATGAATATTATCATTACTGAATTCAAATAACATCACAAGAATAAATAATAAACCACGCACGATGAATTTTCAAAGTCCATCAACCAAATATTTTTGAAAAGTATCAATTTTTCCAAAGTAAACACACACACACACACACACACACACACACATATATATATATATATATATATATATATATATATATATATATATATATATATATATATATATATATATATATATATATATATATATATATTGTGTAAGGTACGTATATTTACAAAAATATATATCACCGTGGAATAACACTAAAATATTAGAATCATGAAAAATATATGTAATTATGTGAACATTTGCCATGAGAAAATTAACATAAGCATTCATAACATAGGTGCATGGAGTTAATAAGATATTTCTGAAGAACGAACTAAATTTTAACCTTAAGTGTAATAGTTTTGAATTTAAATGAAATTGGCTAGACTTATGTAACATGTCATGAATTTAAATGCTTCTAAAATAATAACACCAAACTATTTAATATTTTTAAAAGAGTTCGTTATTCAAAATTGTTGATGATCAACTTTATAACACCTTCAAAATCTCACATATTTAAGATTTCACTATCAAATTTTTGAAGATATCGTAATGCTCATATGTAGCAAAGCATCAATAAAAATAAAATGAAATTTACCTCAACACTTATATTTTTGTGTCTCTAATCATTTTAGGCCCATTTTACAAATGGTTACTTTTAATGGGAAGAGAATTTGCTTTCTCATAGCCCCTTCCATTGTATTAAATATAACAAATGTTTCAGGAAAAAAATTGGGAAACGATTCTTACAAGCACAACTATCTCTATTACATTTTGTTTGTTAATAAGAACAATTGATATGAGAACAACGCATATGACATATAATAAGCAAGCACAACGTAAAAAAAATATGTGCAAGTATTTAATGAAACAGACAATGGGTCTATCATAAAGAAAATAATCATCGAAGCACAACAAAATGCTAATCACGCCTTTGTAGACAACACACTTTAGGACCCCCGTAATTCTCTTTAGGTCCACAGAGCCTCCCCATTTACCATAAATCCTAGGTCATACTCTGAGTAGCGATCTAGAGGTTATTGGGCGCTATCGATCCCCCTTAAACTCTTGCCAACTTTATCGTTAGATCAAAAGATCATTGAATCTTCAATGGTATCTTAATCCCTTTTCCAATGTTCCACCCCGTGTACTAATCGAAAAAACTATTCAGACGAACGGTCCATTTTACTATCAAAAACTGATCTGGAGGCCATCGGTCGCTCTCGGGCCCCAATTTGACCCCAATAAAATTCATCATCAGAGCGAAAGCTCAATTAATTTTCAATGGTCCTTGAATCTCATATCCAATGGTCTACCCCCTATGCGAAACGGCATAACAATTCGGACGAATGGACCATTTTCCTTCAAAAATTGATCCGGAGGCCATCGGACATCCCCTAGCTCTATTTTACCAAAGTCAACTCTTCAACTCAAACGATACAAAATTATTCTTCAAAGGACACTGAATACCCTTTCAACTGGTCCACCTCATACACGAACCATCCTTACAGTATAAATGAATGACCGATTTTACTCTGAAGGGTCATCGAGCGCTTTCGAGACCCGTTTGACCAAAGTCAACTCTCCTAACCAAGCAAAGCTCTTTAAAAAATAGATGTGCCTCTCATATCCTTTCTAAGTGGTTTTTCCTATAAACAATTCGGACTTGCGATTTGGATGAACAATCCATCATCGTCCGATGATATCTAGTCCAAAGGACTGATTGGAGCTTTCGAGGCCCGTTTGACCCAAATTCAACTCCCAGACCAGGGAGAAACCCCAAGGATTCTCAAAGGTATCTGAATAACCTTTACAATGATATGCCCTGTTCACTATTTTGACTTATGAATCGCGTTGTACAATTATATTTTTAGAAAATTTGCCCGAGACTTCCAATTGGCAGATCTATTTCCCTGCCTAATGGCAGTGTGTCTAGGGTTACGTGCCGACACACAGGATAAGGATAATGCCGATTGGAATTCCCCTAATCCTATATAAGTATATCATGAGCTAACTTCTAAATCACCTCAAAAACATCAACTTTAGTGATCTCAATAACATTATTCTAAAGTCAGCAAAGTTTCCTTATTTGATACCCTCTATCCATCTTTCATTTCCATCACCTACACACCCAATTTAGAAAAATCCAATTTTCTCTCATCATACATTCATCACCCACTTGAAAGGATGCTCATCAATAATCAAGATCAATCTTCAAGTCTCCAAAGAAGGTCCAAACATTATTCTCTCTCTTTAAATTTCTTTATGTTCGCATTAGTTATATAAGTTCTTAATTTATCTTTTACTTTAAATCATACACATATTAATATCCCATCCTTTATCAGTAGTATTGAACATAATATGTTTTGTATAAGCAAAATCAAAACAAGAAAAATAGGTTTTCACTTATAAATTCCAAATGGAATTTTTCACCACATCCCTCCAAAATTAAAAACATTTTTTTCACACACACGTGTATAATAAAAACCCCATTTGAATTAATGGGATAAAACCCACCCTTGTGTCACAAGCGAACTATAGGACTTTGATGCCTTCATATGCTACGTAGGCATCTCGGGTTAAAACCGAGGACTCGAGTCCTATTTCCCCCATTTTCCTCTTTCTCCGATTATATATATATATATGATTAATACTCGCGTCTATCTAACACATATTATCACTTCGTCATAATGATTAATATCTCGATAAGCGCACACATCATATTTTTAATTACTATTTTGGGAACACTTCTATGGAAGACCTCACTCCGTCTTCGCCTATGATGTGAGTCAAAAAAATTTGATCTCCATTTATATATACATTCACACACACTTCACGATAAATCAAGGAGAATAATAACACATACCCATGAGAGATCGAAAAGGCGGGATGGGTGCCTAACACCTTCCCATTTTGTAACTGAACCTCTGAACTAATTCATTTTTCAAACATCGATTTGTCTTTGATTTTGTTCTATTAAGGCTACAACATGTTCTTTTGCCTGTTTTGTGAAAAATAGGTAAGGGACTCTATCTCTTTACATCACCCCAAAATCAACGACGGTTGAAGTGCCTTGAGGAAGGGTTCGGGACCTTTATCTCCTCTTCCCTTGGTGTGCACAAACGCTGGAACCACCCCATACGGGAGGGAATATCTCAGGATGTCCACAGTGGTGACTCCATTAGGAATTTAATTAAGAGGGATAGACTCTTTTTGCATGGGTGTTATCATTTTCTTCTTGTGTTCGTATGCATCTACCTATATGTTTCCTTTTCTTCTCTATTACTCCTTGTATATATCTACATCATATTTAAATCACCTCTCACTCACTTTTTACTTCACACACTTGTAAATATCCTCTATGTACACCTCACACCACTTAAACTTGTATATAGGGTCATTTTCACCCACTTGATTCACATACCACTTAGAATATCAATGTTTAGGCTTCTCTAGCACACACCTCCACTTATAACACTTATCCATGCAGACTTGCACATATCCATTTTCACTTGCACATATCACATGCCACATGTAGTCGATCCATTCTTAGGCTCACTACGACACACTAACTTGTAGATATAATCACTCACTCACATGTATCCATGCTTAGTATAATCTTCATGCCCCATGATAGATTTATTTCGACTTAGTATTTCTCTTACTCATAATGCCAAATAAAAAACCCTCTCCATAATATATTAATTAAGATTCATGCATTTTTTCACACTACATCACCAAGAGCATTGCAATATTGACAAAAAATTATCCCATATTGGGGGGTCACTTTGTGATGGGCGCTGGTCCCACAAGGTGCAGTTAGCCTAAGAAATATGACTCTCACCTTCCATTAGAATAGTACCTTCGACGTATATCGAATGGTTCCCCACACATCGTACCGCACTTGATCAAACTCATGACGGGAGGTATAGAGCAGGGAACTTATTCACGTATGTCGAGTATGTCGAGTTCGTTGTCATACGCATTGTCCCCGTGATCTATATATGAGGCAATTCACGTACACTCTCGTATATCAAATGGCTTGTCCACATGTACCAATTTCCCTTAAAAAAGTAGTATATTGTGGAAGTCATGCCCTTATACAGGCGTCAAACATAGGGCACTCATATTTAGTTTTTCGATTACTACACGAAACTCTGTCGAAATGTCGGGTTAGCATGCCGCCTAAATTTTTGCACAATTTCATCTTTTTTCAAAATGGGACCCTATCCATGATCCTGACAATAAGTCAAATCATGTTTTACATATTTTTCAAACCTAATTTTCCCAGGATCGGATCCCATCTGGTATTTCCTTTACATTTTGGTAAACCTAATACAAGTGAGAATATAATAATAATAATAATAATAATAATAATAATAATAATAATAATAATAATAATAATAATAATAATAGCTGAGATTCTTCCATCGCTCTTTTCTTTCCTCCTCCTTTTATCAAAAATACGAAAAACATTTCTCTTCCTTTTATGAAAAATACCAAAAACATTAATTCCTTCCCTTTTTAAAAAATGTCAAAAATATTTTCCTCTTTTTAAAAAAAATTCTTCCTCTTCTCTTTTAAAAATAAACTCGAACCATTTTTCTTCTCAGGTCGGTCGCATACCCGATTCTTGGCCTGGATCCCTATTGGCTTTGGTCTTTCGTCGAAACTCCTCGAAACTCCGTTAGTTCTCCTGCTACTTCGTCCGAGTTTGAAATCCACCTTCACGGACTCTCCATGGAGAACGCAGACCAGGTACCAAGTGTGCAACCTAATTTGATTATTATTCAAGTCTATCTTACCGCCAAGATTGACAACCTCCAGCCCGAGATTCATGAGATGTAGCAAAATTGGGTCCATATTCCCGAGGATCCTGAGGTCCTCTTCCCTAGTGCTATGGATCCACTCGCACCTGATCCTGTTTGGGTCTCGAACAAATATCAGCACGCTCCGCGTGCCCCTCCTGCCAGTGGACCACCAGCAGCTCAACTTCTTATGCCGAATTTTGCCCAGCCATGGGCTAACCTGGCAATACTTGCTGATTCAAAGGAAGAAGAGTTAAACAATGTCAAGGAGGACCTTCATCTATTAACCAAGAATTTTGAACAAGTCCGAATCTCTATGAACTACACATATTACACCCATATGTCTCCCTACACTAACATAAGACTGCTAGAAAATTTCAAGATGCCCAACATTGAGAAGTTTGGGGACGCGGGCCCCAATTGATCATCTTTGATGCTACCACTGAGACATGACTCTCCGAGGTGCCTCCAAATAAATAATCCCCCAAATTTTCCCGCAAAATCTAAAAGAAAGTGCACTTCGTTAGTTTCTATTTTTAGAGGAATCTTGAATACGTAGTTGGGAAAAAGATGCTCGCGAATTCATGTCGCAGTACAAATACACCATGGAGTTGGAGGCTACACTCATGATCTAGAATTTCTCAAACACAACACTGGGGAATCTTGCAGCACCCCGTAATTTTGAGGACATGGAATTTAATTATTTTGGTGAAATAGAATTTTTGAATTTGGAGGAAAGTATTTAATTTAGAAAAGTTATCTGATTTGAAGAGTTAGATTTTTAATTAATTTGGATTATTTTAAATTTCACATGTATTTTGAGTTCGAAATTGAAGAATTTTATAAAGTGACTCACATGACGATTTTCAGTGCATGGTTGTGTCCATATAGGTCGATATAGTCGAAAAAGAGTACCCGAGGGTAGTATTTTGGTCTTGAGGCATTTTTAGGCATAATCAAGCCTACATGGGGTGTTTGAATCATTTGGGCTTGGCCCATTAGCTTAAAAATGGGATTAGTAATTTTTAACCTAAGTTTAAGAGGGCTAGGCAGTATCTAATACAATCCTAAAACCTAAGTTTGAGAGTGGATAGAAAGGATAAAGAAGAAGAAGAAGAAGAAGAAGAAGAAGAAGAAGAAGAAGAAGAAGAAGAAGAAGAAGAAGAAGAAGAAGAAGAAGAAGGAAAGAGGAAGGAAAGTAACATTTCGGTCAAATTTTTGAGAAAATATTACCGAATTCTATCCAACGAGGCAAGTATTTTCTTAATATATTTGATTTGTAGTTAGTAGTGTTAATATTTGAATTTATGTTAATAAATCTAGGAGTTTGAACAATCATAGTGCATGAATTCGAATTGTAAACTTTTGGATTTTAGATGTGGAAGGTGGAATAAACCATTAATGGCGGACATAAGAATCTGTGAGAAATTTGGGTTAAAAAGTTAAGTTAAAAATTAAATCGGAGAAGTTATAAAAGTGATGATAATTGGTTTATGAAACCCCTTAATGATGGTTCTTGGGGAAAATAATGATGAGGAAGATTTTGTAATAAATGATGAGAAAGGGGCTTTAGAATTTGGGGAAAAAACGGACCTGTATGGAGCGCGTTTCACCAGACCTGGGGGGTGGATCAACCGGGGTCCCCGGGCCGGTCGACACGTTTGGCCAGAGCGCGGGGCAGTGGGGACGAAGTGTGTGTGTGTGTGTCTATCTCTCTCTCTCTCTCTCTCTCTCTCTCTCTATATATATATATATATATATATATATATATATATATATATATTATTCATATTTAAGTTAGTGCCGCACTATCTTGAGAACTTACTCACCCCTCAACTATTGTGCACACCTAACATTGATTTTTATAACCCCTAATCAAATTACACGGTCTAACTGTAATGGTTAATTTCTCCTTTCCATACTACTCTAAGCCGAGTATTATTATTAATTATGATTATAAGTTACGATTCACACTGACTTAATCCAATCCAATATTAAATAAATCATACAACAATCTCACCAGTTACTAGTTATATATAATGAATACATTCGCACAACATGTATTTTTATACCCGCATATATTTTCCTACCCAATTATATAAGTATAGCTATGCCCCAATAATCCCATACTTGTTGAATAATTGGATAAATATAAATTTCCCATCCTCCCGAGTATACCCTCACCGGATGTTTACTCAACAATTCTATCACCCCAGGTATGCTCACTTAACCCGGATATCCCAAGTCGGAATCACTCACGAGCTTGGTGAAAATATAAGCGTAGTGGAGGCGATCATATTTCCTACCTGAAAGAGAGATAAACCCTCACCCATAATTTGGATGCTATGACGTGGGGATATAGTTTCCCTGCTCCTCAAGCTAGGGAAATCACCCATATCACGCAACCTTCTAATATATCACTAGAGAGTATATATATGCTATAAATATTTTACACTAATATTTATAAGGCATACAACTATATACATACACTCCACATCACGGTATATATATAATAGTTTACATCAGCTAATACATTCCCAATACCCGTAGCACTAGCCTAAAATACCCGAGTTATATTCCCACTGATTTAATTATTATCACATAATTAATTAATCAAAGTACTGTCACGCAACTACGCTACTCGAACACGCTCACTCGGCCCGTAATTTAAAGCATATGATTCTCCAAATGCCTCCCATAAGATTTCACCCCCATATGTCCAATAAATAATCTTTTAATACCATCTTCAACAAGTCTTAGGTACTAAGAACAAATTTAAATTGCACTAATTAAATCCCCTTAATAGTCCCTTAAACAATTTAAGGTTAATTAACAAAAATAAGTCTTACTGCCGAAATACCTGCTTGATCGATCGATCGACTCCCTAGGTTGATCGATCGATCGAGAACTGTCGCCTTCCCCACTCCTCTATTTCAGCCATTAATGAATTCCAAGGTTTGATATCTCAATCTCCCCTCTTAATTCATCATCCTACCCATATATTTTCACATCACAACAAGGTACAAACATCATCTAAATATATTGGCATCATTGATTTCTGAAGAAATATCACAAGATTTCAAGTGGGTCTCTACGGTTCCAATTTCAATTGTTATTCCAAAATTGATTCCACAATCCACATAATTGATATCAAATACTAATTTTTGGTTATAGTTCTAATTCTAACAACCCAGAATAGTACTACATCAATTTAATTATCAAATTACACATCACGATTAATGAATTGAAAACACGTTTTCTCCTCGAAAATAGATTCAGTTTACACATCACTATAATATGAATCGGTTATCACTTAATTAAAATCACAGCTGTTAACCTCTTGCCTTAATGTTCGTAGTGTCAGATTCCTTTGTTGAAGATGAAGGTTTAACGATGAACACGTGAATTCCCCTTAGTTTGGCTTCCAATTGCTTCCCAATTGCTCTCCAAAGGCTCCCTCTCTTCTCTTCTCACGTTTCTAGGTTTAAAGTTGTGTTAACTATTGTTCAACACAATTTCGTTTCAGTTTATAAATCCTAATCCCATTTTTGGGCTAGTGGGCCAATCCCAAATGACCCGAATACCCCCGTGTGGGCCCGTTCATACCTAAAAGTTCCTCGAGACCCAATTACTACCCCCGAGAACTCTTTTCTGACTATATCAACCCTTTCGGAATCAACCGTATACTCATAATCATCCTTCGAGACACTTTGCCTAAAATCATTACTTTCACTTCAATTAGATTATTCCTGATTCCCAGTTGAGATGTATTAAAATCCTATCATTTAACTTCCTATGACGTATAATGCATATTACTATCCACTTAGTAATGATATACCATATGAGATACTCGAATTAACACCTGGTCCCCAACCTCTAACTGCACATGTGTCCTATTGGCATCAGGGTAACTCTTCTTCCTATCTTAAGCTATTCGTACGTATCCTCGAATCAACTCAATCTTGGTAGTAGTCTCCTGTATCATCTTGGGTCCCAATAACTTGTTGTCCCCAACTTTAACCAGCAAGCGGACGAACAACAAGGTATGCCATATAGTGCCTCAAACGGTGCCATCCCGATAGTAAATTGGTAAGAGTTGTTGCACACAAACTTTACCAAAGGAAGATACCGCTCCTATCCCCCTCCAAATTCTAGGATACTCATCCTCAACATGTCCTCCAGCATCTAATTTACTCTCTCATTCTGCCCATCTGTCTGGGGATGATAAGCGGTGCTCAAACACAAGTCCATGCCCATGGCCTCCTGAAAGATCTACCAAAATGGGATATAAAGATCTTGTCTCTATCAGACCTAATATTTATTGGTACCCCGTGTAGCTTAACAATCTCTTAAATGAATAGTTGTGCATACTTCATTGTCTCAAAATCGGTAAGAACCGACAAGAAATGAGCCACCTTGGTCAGCTGATCCACTATCACCCATATCGCATCGTGACCCCTCTGCGATATAGGTAGCCCAAATTCCATCAAAATTCTTTCCCACTTACATACGGGAATGTCAAGTGGCTGAAGCATCCCTGAAGGCCTCTGATGGTCCATTTTCACAAGAGAGCAAGTGGCACACTTCGAGATAAACACAGCTATGTCTCGCTGCATCCCTGCCCACCAATACTCCCCCCTCATGTTCTGGTAAATCTTATCCCCACCTAGATGTACCATATACCTCGAACCGGGCGACTCAGTCATAATTGCATGCCTCAAATCCTCATCCTTGGGCACTACTAATCTCCCATTAAAATGCACTCCTCCCTCTGAGCTGATCGAGTAAGACTCTGCAACCTTGGCTAGCAACTGCCGCACTCTATCCTGGAAGAACTGATCCTATGCATATTCCCTCACTACCTACATCATAATCTCAAGAGTGATATCTAAAACTATCATGCATGCCCTGGATAACTCATCATCGTGTCGAAGCTCACTCAACTTCGCCTTCCTGACCTCTGCCAATTCCCCAATAGGTCGTTGGCTTAATGCATCTGCCACTACGTTAGCCTTACCCGGATGGTACTGGATATCAAACTAATAGTCTTTCATGAATTCTAGCCACCGTCTCTGCCTTATGATTCTGAAGTGACTTATGATTCTTGAACAATGTAAACTTCTCCCCCAATAAATAGCTCCTCCATATCCTTAAAGCAAACACAACTGCTGCCAACTCAAGGTCGTGGGTGGGGTAATTCTTCTCATGGGGCTTTAGCTTCCGGGATGCATAAGCTATATCTCTCTCCTCCTACTGCAACACACCCCAAGTCCCTGTAAGGATGCATCTGTAAAAACTCGATACTCTACTCAACTCCTCACTAATGCAAGTATTGGTGTCGATGTTAACTTGTCCTTTAGCTCATCAAAATCTAACTAACACTCATCACTCAACACAAATGCTACTTCTTTCCGAGTAAAGTTCGTCAAAGGACCCGCAATGTTTGAGAACCCCCTGATGAAGCGATCATAATACCAGCCAACCCTAAGAAACTGCGAATCTCGGTCGGTGTCGTGGGATGTCCCCACTCCCTCACTGCCGATACCTTACTCGAATCGACAAATATGCCCCTGTCGAACAAAATATGGCCTACAAATTGTACCTCTCGAAGACAAAACCCACCCTTGCCAAATTTAGCATATAGTTGATGGTCCCGTAGTGTCTACGGAACCCGATGTAAATGCTCGACGTGATCATGCTCTGTACACGAGTAAACTAGGATGTTGTCGATGAAAACTATCACAAACTACTCTAGAAACTCCCTGAATACCCGGTTCATGAGATCCATGAACACTGTTGGTGCATTAGTGAGCCCAAATGACATCACCCTAAACTCGTACGACTCGTACTGTGATAGAAAATCGGTCTTAGTTACATCATCTTCCCCAATGCGCAGATGGTGATAGCCAGACCTCAAATAATTCTTGGATAAATAAGCAGCCCCTATCAACTAATCAAACAAATCATCGGTCCTAGGCAACAGATATTTATTCTATATCGTCACCTTGTTCAGCTCCCTATAATTCAGGCATAAACAAAGTGAATCGTCCCTTTTCTTCACAAATAATATCGGTGCACCCCACGGCGCAGTGCGCCACTGTATAAAGCACTGACCCAAGAGTTGTTGAATCTGCTCCCTCAACTCATGCATCTCTGAAAGAGACATATGGTAGGGTGCTCGTGCAATCATTCTACTCTCCGATGCTAAGTTAGTGACAAACTCAATTTCCCAGCTCGGTGGAAACTCGGGTATCTCTGAAACACGTCCTCAAACTCCCTCACTACCAGAATCGAGTCTAATGGAACCACTACCTTTTTTGAGGTATCCTCCTCAATATAGTATAAATGGGTGCGCGATCCTCCCTCAGGGAGAGGCATCGCTACTAAGAACATCTCCTGCCCTGGAATGGAAAATACTATATTACTCCGATAACAATCCATCGTCGCTCGGTAACCTGCTAGATAGTCCATACCTAGGATGACATCGTATCCCTCCATGTCTAGAATGAGAAGTTCGGTGGCTAGGCTAAGTCTCCCAATCATGATATTTACCTCTCTACATACAGAGTGAATCAGTGAATCACTACCTAATGGTGACTTATCGCATTTGAAGCGGGTGTTGGTTGTCTCTAGAAGACCGACCGCTCTAGATAATCAAGTAGATATGAATGAATGTGATGCCCCCTGTCAAATAGTACTCTACTCTTGTGCTCATGGATTGAAAATGTACCATCAAAGGCTGGTGGCGCCTGAGGTGCTGGAGGCATCAATACATCTTGAACATTTATACCCACCCATAGTGCATATTTCCATGTTGCTGTGGGGATGGTGGAACTGGTACTACTGGAGGCAGCTGTGCCTGAGGGCCTGGCTAGGATCCCTGCTGCTGTCCCCAACCCCTTTGTGGTCACTCTTTCTTCAGATGGTCCGTGTGGCCACATATGAAATAACATTACAAAAAGTCTCACTGTCGTTGGCCCTGGTGATGCTGGATCTGATGGCCTCCCCCATTGTTCCCTTGGCCTTGGAGGCCCTAGGGAATATGATGTCGCTGATTTGAGCCCTACTGGCCCTGTCTGAACCCATGACCCTCTGGTTTATAACCCCTTGATTAAATTCTCTTGGCAGAGTTCCCCTGTCGGAAATCTCGCCCCTACTTTCTGCCAACCTGCTATTATTGCACCCCACTAGAAGTACCACCACTTACCTTGCCCTACTGGCTCAGCTCTCATCCTCTCTTGCTTCCTTGGATGTGGAAGTGACGATCCTGACAGTGAAATAACACCACATTGACAACGTTTGTGTACGTCACAAATGTGGGGTTCCCAATTAGGTGATGCCTGATCCTCCAGGCTAAACCACTTATGAACTTTGCCTTTTTCTCCCCTCGTTGCTCACCTCATCTGTCACAAAATTAGCCATGAGAGTGAACTCATCCTCGTACTTGACCACTGAATGGTCACTCTATAACACCTCGCCGAATATCTTCCTCATCTCGGCCTCAACTACTGGAAAAAATTACTTGCAGTTTATAGTCAGTGTATCCCTCTCTCCTACGGTGGTAGTTGACTCCCACCACTGCAAGGCCACCCCGACTAGCCTGAACGTCGGTAACATCTATTTTTGGACCTCACTGTAGTCCACCATGCGTAAATGACATTACATATCCTTCTTCCACTAGCATGCCAAAATCACATCAGATGCCCCCTGAAACTCCAGTGGATGGCCTTTTTAAAAGGCCTCCCTGATCCTTTGCCACTCTGATGGCCCCTGGTGCGCCTGTAATACTGGTGTCACGGGCTGCTATGGTTGTGGCTGAGGAAAGTGAGGTATCATCGCTCTCATAGATGTATCAACCACCTGGCCCACTATGACTGCTACCTGAGCAGTCAAAATCAACTTAGGTGGGGGTTGTGGATGAGGTGTCTTTGGCTCCTGATGAGCCTCTCTAAACTCATCCCGAGCTGTTTCCCTTGCTGGTCTACCTCTCCTCAACGGTATCTGAAAATTATAACGAATTGTATTAGTTCATCGACAATACAATATTTAATAGGAGAAGTGTGATATCTCAAACTCGTGTAGATAAAACAACAGTCCTAAACATATGGCTGTATAACAAAAGTTCGCTATGCTGAATTACTAGTAAGATGTACATATCCTATGGACACTAGAACCTAATGCTCTGATACCACCTGTGACACCCCGTCTTATTAAATATTGGGTTATCATTCCTTTATTAAATTAAGACAGTTTATCCAGTTGGTTCATTCTTAGCATCACTGTCGAAAACCATATTAATTACTAACCACCTAATTATTTAATACAAAAGTGGTGCCAAATTTTATCTTTCAATTTAAAATAATAAAGCTGTAAGGACACAAATTTCCAATTGAGTCCATATGTAGTTTTGGCTCAATTCCGGACAAAAACATTTATTCATAGGATAATATTTATTTGTAATATTCTCAAGCCTATGAAGTATGTATTGAAGACGTAGCGGCAAAGAATTTAAAGCTTCATCAAAATGCCGATTTGCGTGCCTCGTTTCTACGTCATCAACTAAGGTTCCATGCTCCCAAGGTATGAATGTAATTATATTTATATAGGAGCTTGGAACAATATTTATTGGGTGTTAGGTTTAATAAAAACCTTGTTTTACTTTCAGAATAATTTAATTGGAACTTTAATTTAACGTACATAAAGTTTCTGGGCCAAAAATTGAATTTTTAAAAAAAATTCTGGAAGTCGTTCGAAATCTCGTTCGAACGAGGTTTCGTTCGAACGAGACTCCCAATGAACCCAAACTGGTCAGTCGTTCGATATGTCGTTCGAACGAGTTTTTCGTTCTAACGAGGTTTCGTTCGAACGAGTTTGCCAACGAACCTAAACTGGTCAGTCGTTCGATATGTCGTTCGAACGAGTTTTTCGTTCTAACGAGGTATCTAACGAGTTTCTAACGAGCCCAGACTGGTTAGTCGTTAGAAGTCTCGTTCGAACGAGAGTCAAGTTCGTTCGAACGAGATGCCAGCGCGGGAACAGTTTTGAGCAGTTTTTGGCAGTTTTTACCCACTTTCCCCACTTTGTTTTTAACCAACTTTTTCAGACTTAATAAGGTGTGGGAATGACTTTTTCCAAAGTATCTTTTTCATACCATACAAACTCCTAGAGAGTGTTTTGAGAGAAAATTTGTTTAAGGAAAAAGATCATGTTTTGAGTGTTATTCTTTAATGAAAAATCCTACACACTCTAGTGTTTACACCCAATAGTTGTTTATCCAAGTTCTATATACATATCTTTACTTGGAGTTTTGGCACCGGTTTATCTCTACCGAATTCAAGAAGAGAAGTTTTGGTTTTCTTCTACATCCATCAAAGAAGAAGACTTTTTGTTGAAGATTATACCCACTTGGAAAAGGCTCCATGCTTGGGTGACGGTGACCATATAAAGTTCCATCGGTGGATTCCGAGACCGCGGTGGTGTTCCGAGGTTGTTCGCTAGGAAGAGGTTTCTACGAGAAGAAGCTTCGAGGCTTGAGAGGGATCGAGTCAGTCGTTGTAAGTCTATCTGTCTTGTAATTGTAATTCCATATCTAGTGGACTTGTGGCTAGGGCCGTCCGAGGTTGTTTCCCGTCTTGGGTTTTTCCTCGTACATCTCGGCGTAGTGTGATATTGTTTATTTTATCATGCATCATAATTTAGAACGCATGCTTAGAATAAATTCAAGATAAAATTTGGTTTAATTATCACACTCATTTAATTTGGGACTAAATTACATATTGGGTAAATTTGGTTTATTCAAGTCTTTTGCTAAAATTGGTTTCGCCTAACTTTGGATAATTGAAAATTATGACTTAGGCATATTCTAGGACTTGGATTAACTTATTTTAATTTATTTTGAAGAAATTAAAATTCGGCCTTGTTTATTTTGTTTTAACCATCACTTATATACGCTTCCGCATCGTTTTTACATAAAAGGAAATTAACTTTGATTTTAATTGAGCATATCACCATCCGGGGGTTCCATCTGTTTTACAAATTGGTATCAGAGCCAAAAACGATATATTATTTCGTTAAGATCTTTTTATTTTTTGGCCAAAATGGATTTTTCCCCATTTTCAAAATTTCCTATTTTCGATGGTTCAAACTACGCGTATTGGAAAGCGCGAATGAGATCGGCACTAAAATCTATCGACGAGAGAGTTTGGATGTCTGTTGTTACCGGATACTCCCCACCAACTTACTTAGTTGAAAATGAACGTGTTATCAAACCCGCCGATAGATGGACTGAAAATGAGTTTAAACTTGCTAATTTTAATTCCCGTGGTTTAAATGCCTTGTTTAGCGCTGTCTCACCAGATGAATTCCGACGTATTATGACGTGTGAAACCGCTAAAGAAGCTTGGGATATTTTACAATTAACTCATGAAGGAACTAGTGTCGTTAAAGCTTCAAAACTCCAAAACCTCACCACTCAATTTGAAACTATCAAAATGGATGAAAAAGAAACTTTTGATAAATTTTATGCTAGACTTTCTGATATTGTTAATTCATCCTTTAACTTGGGAGAGAAAATACCTGACGACCGTGTTGTAAAGAAAATTTTGAGGTCCCTACCCGATAGATTTATTCCTAAAGTGACCGTTTTAAATTCTTTACCCACTTTAGCCTCTACGAAATTAGAAGAGCTTGTAGGTGATTTACAAACCTATGAACTAGATATGTTTACCTCTAAAACTGAAAAGAAAATTGAAAAGGGTGTTGCTTTAAAAGCCCGAAAAGAGGTCAAACAAGTAGTAGAGAGCGATAGTGAAAGTGACTCGGAAGATATGGCTTTGTTTGCTCGCAAATTTAGAAAATTTATTAAATTTAAAAAAGATAAATTTAAAAATGATTTTAAGAAATTTGATACTTCTAAACATGATAAAAGAGAGAAGAATTCTAAAGCCGAGAGGATCCCTAAACCTAGTAATGACAATTTAGATAGGGACGAGTCTAACAAGTGTTTTGGTTGTGAAGGTTATGGCCATCGAGCTTATGAGTGCCCCACTAAACTAAGGAAAGAGGGTAAACGACCCACTGCATATAATGCAACCCTTAGTGATAGTGATAAGGAAGAAAAGCCCGATTCCCCCACTAAGAAAAATTTTGTGGCTTTTATGGCTAGTCATGTGAGTGATTGTGACAACTCATCGATTGATGAAACGATAGCACATTCCACTTCCAAGGTCATTGTTCATGATTCCCTTGTTTTTAATGATAGTGAGAGTGGAGAAGAAAGAGAGAGTGAAAATGAAGAAGAGGTTGATGTGAGTGAACTTCAAAATGCTTTTCATGAATTATATAAAGAATCTATTAATTTGAAAAGAACTAATTTGAAGTTAGAAGCTTGTTTAAGAAAGAGTGTCAAGGTCGTTAATGATAGTGCCTTAATAGAAGACCTTAGGACACATGTGAGGCCTCTTCAAGAGAAACTTGATTATGTAGAAGGCGAAAGAGATAGCCTTAGGGGTTTAATGGAATCCTTGAAAAAGGAACTTCTTGCTTTTGAAGAGTGGAATGTTTTACTAGAATCTAACATTGCAGAATTGGAAAATAAATAAAAAGATTCTAGTAATGTCAAATTTGATTTGGAATGTCGTTCAGAAAAACTAGATAAAATGTTAGGAACGGTCCAAATTAAAAATGACACTTGTGGTTTAGGCTTCAATCCTTGTAATGAATTTACTCATAATGCCCAAACCAATGTTTTAGGAGAATCAACTAGGAATACTTTTAAAGATCACTCCTTAAGTAAATCTTTTCGACATGTTCTTACTTGTACACTTTGTGGTCGAAAAGGTCATCTTAGGAAATATTGTTTTGATCCTAAACGAATTCCTAGAAAATCCCATAGTAAAGTAACCACGGTAGTTAAAGCTCCTACACCCCAAGATAGTCATTCTTCATTAATTTGGGTTAGGAAATACGACTTGGTTGCCTTACAAAATAGGGATTTTTATTCTCATTTACTTACACATGCTTCCTCCCTTGCTAAATCTAAAGGATGAATGTGTTAGTGTTTGCATACTTTAGCGTTTGTACTTCATGCTATATTCATATGCTAAATGTATGCTTGTTTAGTCATTTTCTAGTCATAGCCTTATTTCATATCCCATGCTAGAAATCATGACTTGTTTATCTTTTTGTATTATATTTTGTGTTTGAATTAATTGAAAAATATAAAAAGATTTTTTTTTATCATTTGTGTTTTATTTATTTCATTTAAGCTTAATGAAAAATACAAATGATTTTTGTTTGTCCTTTTGAGTAAATATTTATTTTTGATTAAAAATGTTAAAAACTCAAAAAGATTTTGTTTTGTGTGTATTTTTGTTTGACACACTTTACGTGGCATATACTTGTGTTTGAATCCCTTCTTTAACGCTCCCACGTGGCTAGAACTATTGGTTTAGATTTTCAATCCTTAAAATGTTCTTTACCATGCTTTATATGGAGTAGTTGGATTTTGTATTGTTTAAATGGATTCTATTTCTATATGCCTCTATTCACACATGCACGAGCTCTTTTGAAATCTTAATGTCACATGTTATATTTGAGCTTTTTGAGGTGTTCTACTATCAATCTAGTCATCTACATATCTATGACCTAGGAGGACTAGTGCATGTCAAAATCCGTTGCATGTGAGATTTGTGTGAAAAATGAAAACATGATAAATTAATATATGCACGGGGAAGGGCTCCGAAAGGATGAATTAAATCCTTTGCGATAGTAAGCCACCGTTGATTGGATCTAAAAGAAATACGTGATCCAAAGTCCTAAAAATAGAATATTTGGCATTAAACAGAAAGCAATTGCCAAGGCCTATGTTTATTTGATATATTCATTCAAAAAATAAAAGAATATATATGCTCATTGAGGGAGAATTGGATGGTATATTAACGGTTTGCACAATGTCCGTTTATCCTAGTTGTCTTTAATGTCATGACTCTATTTGGTTTGTAGAATCATCATCATGCTAGGCTTGTATGCATTGTGTATGTTTGTTCATTGAGTTCAATCTTTATATTGTCACATGAGGTTATATTTAACTGTGATGAAGTTTGCATTCAAATGAGAACTCCGTGAACGTTTCTTAAGTGTTTGGGTCTAAATTTAATTGTTGCTAGTACACACCCCTACACTTCCGTTTCCATATGACACATTTTTGCCATACGAGTGTGCAAACTTATTGTATTTTGTGTCATGTGTGTGTTTATATCTATATATATATGCAAGTGCTCTATTGGTATATTTTTAGTATCTATATATATGATATTTATTTGTCTTTGCCTTGCTTTTATTGCCCATATGCTTTCATGTCTTATCACTTTAAGCTTCAATATGTTGTTTATTAGTTCTTTATCCTTTGCCTATTCCTGAACAAAAAGGGGGAGAATGATGAGGAGAAATGGTATCTAATCCTATTATTATCGTATCTTCGTTTGGGGGTGATTTATCTTAGGGGGAGACGTCTTTCTAAGTAGGTCATGTGCTTGATAAAGGGGATAATTATTTTAGGGGAGTAATTATTTAATTGCATCTAGTATTGTGATATTCCCTATGCATTTGATGAGTTTGCTTAAGTGTGCAGGTATTCTACTAAAGCGGAGTAATTATTTAATTGCATCTAGTATTGTGATATTCCCTATGCATTTGATGAGTTTGCTTAAGTGTGCAGGTATTATACTAAAGCGGCTTCTTTAAAAAGAAAAGATTTTAATCCTTGGGTTGAGTCAAGATTGGGCGGGTTATGTTTTGAGTCTAGTGAGCTTGACGGCCCTTTAGGATTTTTTGTTTAGTTTTTGTCCCGGAATAGCCAAAGGGGGAGATTTGTAAGGACACAAATTTCCAATTGAGTCCATATGTAGTTTTGGCTCAATTCCGGACAAAAACATTTATTCATAGGATAGTATTTATTTGTAATATTCTCAAGCCTATGAAGTATGTATTGAAGACGTAGCAACAAAGAATTTAAAGCTTCATCAAAATGCCGATTTGCGTGCCTCGTTTCTACGTCATCAACTAAGGTTCCATGCTCCCAAGGTATGAATGTAATTATATTTATATAGGAGCTTGGAACAATATTTATTGGGTGTTAGGTTTAATAAAAACCTTGTTTTACTTTCAGAATAATTTAATTGGAACTTTAATTTAACATACATAAAGTTTCTGGGCCAAAAATTGAATTTTAAAAAAAAATTCTGGAAGTCGTTCGAAATCTCATTCGAACGAGTTTTTCGTTCTAACGAGGTTTCGTTCGAACGAGACTGCCAACGAACCCAAACTGGTCAGTCGTTCGATATGTCGTTCGAACGAGTTTTTCGTTCTAACGAGGTTTCGTTCGAACGAGTTTGCCAACGAACCTAAACTGGTCAGTCGTTCGGTATGTCGTTCGAACGAGTTTTTCGTTCTAACGAGGTATCTAGCGAGTTTCTAACGAGCCCAGACTGGTCAGTCGTTAGAAGTCTCGTTCGAACGAGAGTCAAGTTCGTTCGAACGAGATGCCAGCGCGGGAACAGTTTTGAGCAGTTTTTGGCAGTTTTTACCCACTTTCCCCACTTGGTTTTTAACCAACCTTTTCAGACTTAATAAGGTGCGGGAATGAATTTTTCCAAAGTATCTTTTTCATACCATACAAACTCCTAGAGAGTGTTTTGAGCGAAAATTTGTTTAAGGAAAAAGATCATGTTTTGAGTGTTATTCTTTAATGAAAAATCCTACACACTCTAGTGTTTACACCCAATAGTTGTTTATCCAAGTTCTATATACATATCTTTACTTGGAGTTTTGGCACCGGTTTATCTCTACCGAATTCAAGAAGAGAAGTTTTGGTTTGCTTCTACATCCATCAAAGAAGAAGACTTTTTGTTGAAGATTCTACCCACTTGGAGAAAGGCTCCATGCTTGGGTGACGGTGACCATATAAAGTTCCATCGGTGGATTCCGAGACCGCGGTGGTGTTCCGAGGTTGTTCGCTAGGAAGAGGTTTCTACGAGAAGAAGCGTCGAGGCTTGAGAGGGATCGAGTCAGTCGTTGTAAGTCTATCTGTCTTGTAATTGTAATTCCATATCTAGTGGACTTGTGGCTAGGGCCGTCTGAGGTTGTTTCCCGTCTTGGGTTTTTCCTCGTACATCTCGGCGTAGTGTGATATTGTTTATTTTATCTTGCATCATAATTTAGAACGCATGCTTAGAATAAATTCAAGATAAAATTTGGTTTAATTATCACACTCATTTAATTTGGGACTAAATTAAATATTGGGTAAATTTGGTTTATTCAAGTCTTTTGCTAAAATTGGTTTCGCCTAACTTTGGATAATTGAAAATTATGACTTAGGCATATTCTAGGACTTGGATTAACTTATTTTAATTTGTTTTGATGAAATTAAAATTTGGCCTTGTTTATTTTGTTTTAACCATCACTTATATACGCTTCCGCATCGTTTTTACATAAAAGGAAATTAACTTTGATTTTAATTGATCATATCACCATCCGGGGGTTCCATCTGTTTTACAAAAGCATGCGGAATAAAGTAAACCATACCATACACAATTAATTAGTGCATAAAAGGAATGAATAATAAAGGACTGGCCGGCATAACATTCGGCTAAAAATCTCAACTACAAATAATGAATCCAACAATCCAAATAAATAAAACCAAATACTAAATCTGAATTACTGAGCGACATGCCCTGTATATAACTGAGACTAAAATAAATTCCTATTCTAGGAACAATGGAATGAAGCGTCTAATTAAAGCTCCTGCTAGCATCCTCATCTACCGCAACTGCATGTCCCTAGAGAAGATATTATGCCAGGTGTCCCTGTGGCTGGATACCTAAAAGGTTTTGAAAATGATTTTCACAGCACGGGTGAGAACCTAAAATATTTTGACAATATTTAGCAAATGAATTAACTACAGTAATTAAAATTCATGAATGCTCTTCATATTTAAGTTAGTGTCACACTATCTTGATGACTTACTCACGCCTCCATTATTGTGCACAACTAGCATTCCTTTTTATAACCCCCCAATTAAATTACCCGATCTAACTGTACTGGTTAATTTCTCCTTGCCATACTACTATAAGCTGAGTATTATTATTAATTATGATTTATAAGTTATGACTCATACTAACTTAATTAAATCCAATATTAAATAAATCATACAACAATCTCACCAGTTATATATAATGAATACATTTGCACAACATGTATTTTTTATGCCCGCATATAATTTCCTGCCCAATTATACATGTATAGTTATTCCCCGACAATCCCATACTTGTCAAATAATTGTGTAAATATTATTTTTCCATCATCCCGAGTATATACTCTCACCGGATGTTTCCTCTAAAAGGCTATCATCCAGGTCTGCTCACTTAACACGGATACCCTAAGTTGTAGTCACACAAGAGCATAGTGAAAATATAAGTGTAGTGGAGGCGGTCATATTTTCTACCTGAAAGTGAGATAAACCCTCACCCATAATTTGGACACTATGACCTGGGGATATACTTTCTCTGCTCCTCAAGATAGGGAAATCACAGCACTAGAGTGTATATATATGCTATAAATATTTTACACTATTATTTATAAGGCACACAATTATATACATACACTAGACATCACCGTATATATATAATAGTTTACACCGGCTAATACACGCCCAATACCCGTAGCACTAGCCTGAAATACCCGAGTTATATTCCCTGTCATGATTTAATTATTATCACATAATTAATTAATCAAAGTAGTGTCACGTAACTACGCTACCCGGACACGCTCACTCGACCCGTAATTTAAAGCATATGAATATATTCTCCAAATGCCTCCCATAAGATTTCCCCCCTTATGTCCATTTAATAATCTTAATACCATCTTCAAAAAGTCCTAGGTACTAACAAGATATTTAAGTTGCATTAATTAAATCCCCTGAAAAGTCCCCTAAACAATTTAAGGTTAATTACTAAAAATAAGTCTTACTGTCGAAATACCTCCTTGATTGATCGATCGACTCCCAGGGTTGATCGATCGATTGAGCAGTGTCGCCTTCAACGCTCCTCTGTTTCGGTCATTAATGAATTTCAAGGATTGATATCTCAATCTCCTCTCTTAATTCATCATCCTACCCATATATTTTCACATCACAATAGGGTATAAATATCATCTAACTATATTGGCATCATCGAAATCTGAAGAAATGTCATAAGATTTCAAGTGGGTTTCTACGGTTCCAATTTCAATCGTTATTCCAAAATTGATTCCACATTCCACATAATTCATATCAACTACAGAATATATGTTATAGTTCTAATTCTAATAACCCAGAATAGTACTACATCAATTTAATCATCAAATTACACATCACGATTAATGAATCGAAAACTCATTTTCTCCCCGAAAACCCACCTGATTTACACATCACTATAATATGAATCCGTTATCATTTAATTGAAATCACAACAGTTAATCTCTTGGCTTAAGGTTCGTAGTGTTAGATTCCTCTGTTGAAGATGAAGATTTGACGATGAACACACGAATTCCTCTTTAGTTTGGCTTCCAATTGCTTCCTAATTGCTCTCCAAAGTCTCCCTCTCTTCTCTTATCACGTTTCTAGGTTTAGAGTTGTGTTAAATTCCATTCAACACAATTTGGTTTAGGTTTATAAATCCTAATCCCTTTTTTGGGCTAGTGGGCCAAACCCAAATGACCCGAATACCCCCGTGTGGGCCCTATCATGCCTAAAAGTGCCCCAAGACCCGATTACTACCCTCAGGTACTCTTTTTCGACTATCTTGACCCTTGACGAATCAACTGTGCACTCATAATCATCATCCAAGACACTTTTGGAAAACTCATTATTTTTACTTCAATTAGATTATTCTCGATTCCCGATTGAGATGTATTAAAATCATGTGATTTAACTTCCTATCACGTATAATTCATATTACTATCCACTTAGTAATGATATACCATAAATATTAACCATTTACTCTCCCGATTAATATTTAAATAAATAATCCCTAATTAATTCAATTTCATTAGGACACACTTGTAATTTAAATTATCCGAATTAATTAAATATTGAATGCTCGAAAATATGGGGAGTTACAAATTACTATTTAGAAAAAAATTTGAAAGGTCTAAAATACCCCTGAAGATTTAACGAGAGATGAAACTTTCCCAAAATTTAAACATAAAATGGTAGGGACCTTATGAGACTAATAGGAACCTATTCGGGTATATAGGAGGCAAGAAGTATAATCATATAGTTAATAAAAATTAGCGGGGTGTAGCTAACCCGTAAATAATTGGAATATATATATATATGTGTGGGTGGGTGGGTGGGTGGGCGGGTGGGTGGGTGGGTATGAATTATATATATATATAAATGTATGCATGTGGGCTGAAGGGAAATTGTGTTTATTTATTTGTTACTTGAGGATGCTAACTAGGAGGTTGTGGGGAGTGGGTGGTCCCACCCAGGTTATAGCGCTCAGGTGGCTCCTAATATAATGAGAGGGAGATTCCATGCAGATCTTTAAGGAAGGTGCATAAAAATCCTAAGGTCTATGCATTTATAACCGCCTCCAATATTTGTTTAATATTTGGGATCGATGGTGAGATTTCGACCTTGTGACTAGCGGTGACACAAGATGTGCCCCCGATAGCATGTACGAGGGATGCATCTTATAGGACCAAAATCTGAAGATGCATTGTATATATACGCGTAGTGAGCGATATGTGTATATATCTATAGATAATGTGTGACTATCTATTGACAATATCGATGTATATTTAGTATATTGAGTGATATGGGCATATATCTATAGATAATATATGACTATCTATCGATAATATCGGTGTGACATTTGTTATATTCATATATATGAGAATTACATATGTTATACCAATCAAAATAATGTTCTTAAATTACAACGGGATTATTAACGAGCTAGTTAAGATGGTTATTATGGTCTAGTTGGCTCGAGTAATATCTAGATGAAATAAATGAATGCGAAAGGTGTGCATTATAGAAGAGATGTGAGATGGTCTTCAACAAAGTGTGACCGTAAAATCAATTTTGAACTTATATACTACGTATTTCATTTATTGCAATAAAATGCTTGCTAAACATTTTTATAAATTGGGCTCGGACCCGTTTGAAAAATATTTTTTCTTTTATTAAAAATATTTTTAGGTGTCCAGCGAGAGGAACGCTAGACTTGAGTTTCCATTCCATAGATACGCAGCTATGGCATATGTGGATGCATGCAGGAGATTGGATTAGACGCATCTTTCCTTCACTCCTAGATTAGAGATTTCATTTCAGTTATAGTTCCATTTAGGGAGTGTTTCCCATTTATTCTTAGATTCAGTTTTAGAGTATTTATTTGTTCGTTGGATTAATATGTGGGATTTGGATTTATAGTCGATGGTTTATTCGGTAAGTTATTTTGATGTTTACTCAACACTATGTTCAGACTCAATGATGGTTTGTACGGATTTATTAGTTTTGTTTCGCATGTATATTTATCTGCTTAATGAAAGATAAGAGTTGGCACCCATGTAATTAACTAATTAGGTGCTTAGTAATTAATATTGTTTTTCGACAGTGATGCCAAGAATGAACCAAATGGACATCCTATTTTAATTTTATAAAGGACTGATCGACCATTATTTAATTAAACGGGGTGTCACATATGTTATCAGAACATCAGGTTCTAGTGTCCTTAGGATCTGTGCGGCTTATTACATTTCAGCTTAGCGTTCTTTGATGTAGAGCCCTATTGTAGGATTGTTGTATTCATCATTCTGTATGTGTATTTATGATCTTCTGTCGATTTCTTTTTATTTGATGGTGAACTTATACATAATTCAAACTTATTTCAAATGTCGCCTAAGAGAGGTAGATCGGCTAGAGCAGCATTGAGAGATAGGTAGAGAGAGGATAGTCAGAAGCCAGTTGTTCCACAGCCACAGCCACCACCAAGGATGATTACGACTTCACAGGTGTCCAAGATCGTGGCACAAGAAGTTAACGCGGCGATGATCGTAATGGAACAACATTTTTTTGCGAAATCAGCCACAGCCATTAGTGGCACCCGGCGTTCAGTGCCAGAGAGAAAGGAGGCCTTTTAAAAGGGACATCCCTAGAGTTCTAGGGAAGTTCATAGGTGATATAAATGTTCCAGTGGAAGAGAGACATGCAGCGCCACATGCGCATGGTCGACTACAACGAGGTAGAGAAGCACATTTTATCCACATTCAGATTAGTCAGGGTGGCCTTAAAGGGTGTGAGTTTTTTACCACAGTCGAAGAGAGGGATACTACGACTATCACCGAGTTCTGGGTGGGGTTCGACCATAAGTATTTTTCACCGGAAGTTGAGATCGAAATGCAAAAAAAGTTTACTGAGGTGACTCAGGGCGACCATTCCATGGCAGGGTATGAGGAGGAGTTCACCCGCCTGGATAATATTATGTCAAACGAGGTGAGTAATGAGGAGCACAAGAAAGCAAGGTTCATGGATGGATTAGCCTGGAGGATCAGGCAACATTTGATCCGTAACCTAGTATTAGTGACGTACAAAGATGTTGTTAATGCATCATTATTGCATTGTGAGGATCAACATTTTTGTAGAATCGCTACAGCCGAAATGTTGCGACTTCTTAAATAAAATCCAATTTTAATTATTCCCAAATTTTAGTTAAACCCTAAAACATGCATCTAGATTTTTTATCCAATAAAATAAAGCATGTAGGATAAAACCAACAATTTCAGGAAAAATACCCCAAATGGGAAAAACCTTTTATTTTCACTATAATTTTTAAAGAACGATTTACACGGATTATATTGAAAATAAGAGTGACATATGAAATACCCTCAGGTGTCGGTTCCGATGTCGTCAATTGGAATTTCTCGCAAGAACTCTAGATGGGCAGCAATGGAAAAGAGACGGCTTATCCATAAGAGTAACTTCATAGAGACTCCCTCCACAATAGCACTCAGCTCTACGATTGTAGAGTTCTCCCCACAAAGGCAAAGTTTCAACGAAGTTGAATTAGGGTTTCAAAATAATTCACTAAAATATTGGGATGTTTTGTGAATTGAAAATCAAAGGTTAAAGAACCTAAAAGAAGAAGACAAAAGAATTCTACATAAGCATTTTCATAACAGTTCAAAAATGCAGGTCTTCTTATGAAAAATGGAGTTGGAGACTCCTATTTATAAAAAACTTAAGGTGGCGCGTCGTTCGAACGAGGTGAAATGTCTCTCGAACGAGTTGCTATGTCATTTGAACGACAAAATCAGGTCGCTCGAACGAAAAACATGACACATGGCAAATGACACATGGAAAATGTCGTTTTAATTACAAAATCAGGTCGTTTGAACAACCTATCAAACAAGATTCCGTGCATGCTTGTAGATAATTTTTATACTAATGCGTGGCCGCCAGTTTCATATTTTTTGATATTTTATTAATTAGTTATGATTTTTCTATGGAAAGGTGTCCGAGAAAAAATATTTAGAAAATATTTGATAAAAATATCCCAACACTTTAAGTGAAATGCTAAGGAATTAAAAAACCTTACCAAACTTAACCTCGCGAAGGCTTGAATGTTGAAGATTTGGATATTCGGATCCGTCTTTGATGCTTGAATGTTCTTAAATGCTCTTCGACGATGTAGCGGTATACGAAATACTAAATTGATAACGGACTTATAAAATAATGTCCTTACAATTTTCCTATGAAGAATAGTAATAGAGTGAATGGGTCCAGTCAAACTAGAAAGGTTGTTGAGAATGGTGCCAGTGGGGCGCAACAACAGCAGGAGCGAGAACTTCAGCAAGGGAACTAGACTAAGAGGTTTAGGTCTGGGGGTTATCGATCCGAGAGTGTTGGGTTCAGATAGGGTCATCAGAGCCCTCAACAACAACATTTCGTTCCTCAGGGCTTCCAAGGCCAAAGGAATGGCGGAGGAGGACAGTAAGGGCAGGATCAGTGGCAGGGAGGATTTACTGGAAAATGTTTCATTTATGGGAATACAAGTCCTAGGAGGAGAGATTATCCCGATAGAGGAAGAGGACAACTACATGATGAGTTTCTGGATGTACAACTACTAGAGCAGTTCATGAGCCAGTTTGAATGAGATGATTTCAATCAGGTACCCATTGACTAGGCAAAGCATTTAGAGTATGGATGTAGAAATTTTTATTATCCTATGAGTATGGGGCACGCTTTGAGTGACATTGGGGACGTCACACGTAATATTGTTATCACTTAAATTCGTGAGTGAGCAAAATTTAGTGGATGAGTTCGCCGTAATATCCATATTATGTATATATAATTATCGTGGGGGTAGCGGGGCTCATTAGTGTCACCTACAAAAGAGAGGGAGTGTACACTAGGAGCATGTTCGCATTGTATGTGATATTTTTAATTTCGATAATTATGAGAGTATAATGGGTTGTTTTCCAAGTTTTGGTTAGTTAGCGATAGTTTGGGGCTATAGTGGATAGATATAGTAAGAGTGTGTGTTCGCATGACCAGGATATGATTTATTTTTGGTAAATATCACCTGAAATAGGGTCTAGCTTATATATGTCTATTTTTGTTATAGTGTGTTGCATATTGGAGTTACAAGGATATGTTTGTATTGATATTTTATCCTAGTGAGTAGGAGCATTTACTAATGTGATTCATGATAGATTGGCTAATTATCGAGCTAGGAGATATAATCATAAATTTATTTGCACTAAGAAATTTGTGATAGTAAAAGCGTTGTGTTGTGTGTTGTCTTTTGTAACATGGAAATGGACGAGTATACTTTTATGTCAAGAGATGGGGATTTAGAGGTATGTGCTATGGAGTGAGGGCCTAACGGATCTGGACGACCGATAATGTTAGGTAGTAGTGTATCAAGGGGGTTCCTTGTTTGGATTTTTCGTAGCAAGATGTCCCACGCATGAAACTTAGCGCAAAATTGGAAGTGGGGAGATGTATGGTCATTAGTACATGGGTTTTGTACCTCAGTTATTATATAGGTGTGTATTTATAACTGTGAGTTGAAACTTATATTACGATTTAGGGCTAATAGAATCGGGTAATATTTGTGCAGATAAGCATGGGTATAGGGTATATGGGTGCCGTGGGTAATTGAATTAATTTTAATATAATTCGCGATTAGGAGTGGTAGAGATCAGTTTAAGTGATCTTACGGGTATATGATTACGGAGATATTCAAGTTTTGGAGTACTAGACTTAGCCTAATTTCGATGACGAAATTCCTCTATAAGGGGGGAAATATGTAACACCCCGTAATTTTGAGGACATGGAATTTAATTATTTTGATGAAATCTAATTTTTTGAATTTCAAAGAAATTATTTAATTTGGAGAAGTTGGATTTTTAATTAATTCGGATTATTTTAAATTTTACATGTGTCGTATTTTGAGGTTGAAATTGGAGAATTTTATAAAGTGACTCAGATGACGATTCTGAGTATACGATTGTATCTGGATAGGTCAAGAAAGTCGGAAAATAAAACTCAGGGGTAGTATTTGGGTCTCGGTGCATTTTTAGGCATAACCAGGACCACACGGGGGTGTTCGAGTCATTTGGGCTTGGCCCATTAGCTTAAAAACGACATTAGCAATTTTTAACCTAAGTTTATGAGGGTTGGTCAGCAACCAATATAATTCTAAGCCCTAAGTTTGAGATAATAGAGAAAGGAGAAAGAAAAAGAAAAAGGAAAGAGGAAGGAAGGGGACATTCCAGGCAAATTTTTTAGAAGAGATGGTCGGATTTAATCCAAAGAGGTAAGTATTTTCTTGGTTTATTTGAGTTGTAGTTACTAGTGTTAATAGTTGAATTTATGTTAATAAATATGGGAATTTGAACAATCATAGTGCATGAATTTGAATTGTAAAATTTTGGGCTTTAGATGTGGAAGGTGGAATAAACCATTAATGGTGGACAAAAGAATCTCTGAGAAATTTGGTTAAAAGTTTAGTTAAAAATTAAATTGTAGAAGTTATAAAAGTGATGATAATTGGTGTATGAAACCCCTTAATGATGAATATTTGGCATTAAATGATGAAGATGATAAAAATTTGTCATTAAATGATGAAAAAGGGGCAATAGAGTTTGGGGAAAAAATGGACCTGTACAGAGCGCGTTTCACCAGACCTAGGGGGACCGTTCGATCGGGTGTCACGTTTGTCCTGAGCTCAGGGAAGTGGGGACGAAGTATATATATATATATATATATATATATATATATATATATATATATATATATATATATATATATATATATATATATATATATTAATGATTTATTTTTATTTTTGGTGAATCAGTAAATGGGAATAATTTTGTCATACGAACTCAAAATTTTGTCCGTTTGCGACCACGCGTAGCTAGCTAAGAGGAGTACTTAATTCTATGAGAATTATCATTTAAACAAAACATATGAAAGGTCAAAAATACCCATGAAGATGTAACGAGTGGCGAACCTTTCCAAAAATTGAAACATAAAATGGTAGGGACCTTGTGATACTAATAGGAACCTATTTGGGTATATAGGAGGCGAGAAGTATAATCCTATAGTTAATAATAATTAGCGCGTTGTAGCTAATTAATGTGGCATATGGAAATTTCGAACGGACCTGTAAATACTTGGAATATATATATATATATATATATATATATATATATATATATATATATATATATATATATATATATATATATATATATATATATATATATATATATACTAGGGTATGTCCGTGCCTGAAGGCACGGCAAAAATTTCCAAAGTACGTAATCGCAAAACGGAGAAAATTTTCAAAGTACGTACTTGCAAAACAAAAAAAAGTTGCTCCCCAACAAAACAAAGTATACCTTAAGAAAAATCGGTCATAATTTCTGAAGTCGTCTCGCACACCTTCAACACTTCTTGCATCGTCGCACGCCTAATAAATATTAGGCAAGAAGATAAACGTTGTATGTAAATAAAATAATATTTGACATTAGTTTGATAAAATTGTCAATAAATGATAAAAAAAACATTCATCAACCTAACACATATGACAACGTATCAATCTTCAAAGACAATCAATATACATATTTAAAAGAAAAGAAAAGAAAAGATTAAAGCACAACTTGATTTCAATCCTCATAGTTATTGAGTCCCCAAAGTAATAATATGTATAAAAATTCGATATAATATGTACTTTGCAAATCTATAATATGTACTTTGGTACCTAAGAAGATATACATCACAACTAATGTGGACTAATGCTAAATGATCCATTAAAATAGCATTATGTATTAAAGTAAAAAAGAGATGAAATGAAATTTTAAAATTAATTTTACAAAGATATTCTAAGATTTACATTGGCAAGCCAATTCCCTTATTTCTGCATAAAAGTTTACACCATGATTTCTAATCACACACTATTCAAAACCAATTTATATAAACATGATGATACATAAACAGGTATAAGCACATATGAGTAAAAGAGGTTGTATACTAAAGAAAATGGTATTTTTATATCAACCTTTCTTATCACTATACATACCTCAAATTAGATTCCATAACACCTCAAAGATCAGGGCTCCTAATTTTCCCCTCTTCCCAGTCCAGCTCGTCCGCATCATCAATAGGATTTATTCCACTCAGGATTACTACCTGCTCATAATCGTTTTCCTTTTCAGTCACCTTAACCATCACCTCCATTATATGATTATTAGTCCCAGAAGTAACATGACGCCCAGAAAATTCAGTAGTACCAGTGGCCTCCACAGTATTGACAGTTCTCATTTTATCTAAACTGCAATGGTTGGAGCATGCCCACTCCGGGCAACAGTCTATTCGGGGGGTTTAAAGACCTCAACTAACATTTTCAACTCCTTCGAATACATCTAATGCGGCCCCGATAGAGTAAAACACACTTCCAAGCCTTCACTGATTTTCGAATAAAATGTTGAAATGGCGTAGAACCACATATAGTACTGAATATAATGTTGAATATAATTCCAAGTCTTCACTGATTTATCATTCTGCCTCGATATTATGTACTTTCCTTTCTCCCCAAACGTCGAAAATACCACAGGATACAGCAGCAGTATGCCCTCCAATCGAGTAATCCAAAAGAAACTTTTTTCTTTCATTTTCTTTTTCATAATATTGGGATGGAACTCTGCCTTTTGACCTTGACTAAGTACCTTTGTGAGATTTTAAGCAAGGTTTGGACCTAGTGGCAGTAAGTTCTAGTGCCAACATTAAGCTTGCCTATAATAAAGAAGAGCAAAAAATTAAGCATGTATATGAAATGATAAATAGCAACATCATAGACTAATTCTGGGGAAAGGCCATATTGAGTGAAAGAACCTGGTCATAAAGTGAAGAAAACTGAAATACAAAAAGTAATATACCTAAAACCCATTATTACCTTTCTTTCACCAAGAAGTTTAATCACTCGAAAATCTAGAAGTATAAAAGTATAATGGAGTTCAACATAGGTAATCTTTAAAATTTATGCACAGAGAAATTTAAAACATAAATAGAAGAACGATTTTAATGGCAGAGTTGGCCCCTGAACGCCTATTATGTATTCAATGGCAGAGTTGGCAGCACTCGTTGTTGACTCGCAGATGTGGGTCGCATACTACCATCAATTTAAAAACTTACTACCACACTTTTCTTCAAATCTACATGGGGGAAAAAGAAAAGAAACTATCAATTCCATTTTTAAAAGCCAATTTAGCGGCATATGCACTAAAAAAATTGACCCCCGAACGCCTATTATGCATAACACCTGTTGCATCGCCTATATATGTAGTTGGAAGCATCCATTTTCAAACATGCATTAATACAAAAAAAACATTAAAAAATACCTCATTGCAATAGGCCTTGAATTCCATTAACACCAAAATCTGCCTGAAAACAAAACACAAAAGTTTAATTTAGAAACTCGATCCGAAGCTCCCTCAATTTCCAATGTATGACCAAAGATGAATTTAGAATTTAGCATTCTCAAGCTCAATCCTTAGTCTGTGCAATTTTCAAACTGACTTGAGGTCAATTTGGCACTTAACATTAAGACTGGTCTTCTTCACTCTTAGTTTTAGTATCATAATATATACACACACTAAGACAACTAGATAGTTAAATAGTAATAGTTCTAGTAACCAAACTCACCTATATTTGCAGCCATAATGATAAGAATAAGAATGTCTAACAATTCAATCGCAGAGCATATAGGCATACTATGCTCAAAGCCATTTTCTCCACCTATTTCGGCATTAAAGATCTTGATAAGTTGAAATAAAAAATATTGAACACACTATAATAATGTGATTTTGGACAAAACTTGAATAAAATTGAACTCAAATAAGTGGAAATGCACTTTTCACCATGATCAAAATAGAAGGGCATTCAAACATAATGAATTTTGAGATTCGCTCACTTATTTATGTCCTCATGATGATTTTGGCTTTGGTTATGGCTTTCTCAGATGCACTATTTCAGTAAACAGTGGTTGGGGACTTTTTTGCCTCTGTTATGCTCAACCTACTGCTACTGGCCTCCTTTTGTATGGATCAACGCCCCCTTGCGTCCTTACGGTGACTTTGGCTTGGGATATGGCCTATCATCTGCTATTTTTCCATCTACTATCTGTTGTAGAGCATCATATTAAAACATAGATTATAATTAAAACAAATATTATAATTAAAGATGAGAATACTTATGAGTAAAGATGATAATTTCAAGACAGATAAAACTTTGCATCTAGTTATATTAAATATACCAGGAAAACTGGCATAGAATGCATCGATGTAAATTAGAAGACAAAACAACTATGTAAATTAAACTCTATAGACCATTATAGTCAATCCCTCTACCTCCAAGAAGCCATTTATAGAGATGTAAAATGAAGAAGAGGACTGACTACATATCATAAGATGGTAGAACTAAAGTGGGGACAATTGAAGATGGTAATATCAGTCCTAAAGATTTTGAAGAAATTGATTTCAACAACAGGTTAATCTTTTAAAGAAGTTGAAAGTTGGAAGCCAGAGAATTGATAGAAGAGCTCTCTCTCATTAAAAAGATACAATATTCCAATCTTTGCAAAGACAGAATAAATGTTTCTTCTTTGATCGGGATTAAATTGATGCTATATAGGGTTCAACTTTGGGTTTAATGTCTTTGTGTTTGTGTAGCCTACCAAAATTATCCCGAAAAAGTGTCCTGTAGTTTCTATCGTATTCCTTTCGTTAAAATGAATTGGATTCTAGTCAACTTTAGAGTCTCCTTTTGATTTAACTCAGACCTGAACAAAGCTCCATAAATTTGTAAAAAATAAAGAAAAAAATTTCCATCTATAAAAGTTGAACCTTAAAACAACATTTTTGTAATTCAAACCACAAAACAACATTGTTCTAATAGCATAAAATTCCACAAAATGACGATTAGAAAATTAAAGTACGAACAGGAGAACTGATAATGTGCTTCAATATGTACAAATATGAGACTTATAGAGATTATAAAGTACGAACATGAGAACTTATAATGTGCTTCAATATGTAGATGTTTTGAAATGTAAACGCCCACGTAACATAAATGAAAAAAAAGATTATAAAATTACCCATATGAATCATGAAGAGCAGTTGTTGCTACGACAGAGAGTACATGAAGAGCAGCTGCTGCTTCAGCTCTTCCAATTTTGCTTTTGCAATTTTAAGTTCCTGTTGTTCTTCATATTTGGGAAAGTCTTCCTTACAAATGCGAAGCTTCTAGATAATCTTGTCAAACTCTTCCATGAGGAAAAACATTCCTTTCTCCTCATTCCACATAAGAGGCTTCTTCAGTTCTTTCTTAACTTTCTTCAAAGCATCCATCATCATAGCCTCTGTATCCAGTTCATGTTTGAATGGTGTATTGAATCCTCTGGGACTTTGAGAACATATTTGCCTTTTCCCTCACAGACTTCATGACCTTTTCATGCCACATCTGCATAATCATCAGTATTTATGGCAGCAACATTGAGCATAGAGCAAAAAATCAAGAACACGATAAGAAAATAATGAGAACAAAAAATACAATGGCAGCAGCGTAGAGCAAAAAAAACACAATACTATTGGGAAAATAAACAGGAATAACAACTATAATAATCAAGATCTTCAGTTACAATAATGTTTAATCAAATACCATAGCCAAATCAAATGATTAAACTCACATCTGTTACGGACAATCCCATACTAAAACAGAAATTAAGATTGAGATTACTTGTAACGTCGAACCTAATATATTTTTAATGTAAAAAAAGATCGTTTTCATATCACTATGTACATGCTATTGCTTTCAAACTAAATGGAAATGAATAAACTTAATGACTAATAGTATATTAAGTGACTATGGAAAAGGCCTATTTTATCCTATTCACCACATGTCAAAACATTACACTCCATATAATAATAATATACAACAAACTATTAATTAGTAAGAATGACTTTCACACACTGCCAAATACTCATAAAAAATATATTAAAAGTGTAGTAATAAAAGTATACAACACACTATTAATTAGTAAGAATGACTCACATAATACCAAATAATCAGAAAAGAATATTAAAATTATAGTAGATCTTTACAAAATTCGATAGCACATACTCATCACACGGCAAACCAATAACATAAAAGGTGATTTTACTAAGCTCTGCCATTGTTATTTCTTAAGTGGGGAGTAAATACACCTTGGAAAATAATTACCCAATCACCAAAAAAAGACTCACTCGTTACTGTATAATGATCAAGGCAATGCACAAAAACTCTACAAATACTTAAAGCGTCACTGGTGCAATTCTGCAAGGTTCTTCTTTTTCCATTAGTGTCTCTTGGTCATCATGATCAAAGTATGAAGGAGGCTGCCAATTAAATCATTTTGGCCAATTCAATTCATAACCAATAATAATTTCAAAATATATTTGTGGACAGAGACCACATCATATCACAGCAGCTTATGGACAGAGACCACATTGTATAGTTGTGTAGAAGTAGCAGTAGAAGTAGATTGTGGACAGGGACGACATCCTATCACAGTAGCTTGATGTTCCATTTTATGGTGTGACTAATAATAATAGCATAGTCAGCAAAAGCTCTAGCCAAGACACCATGATCACTAACATGGTGTTCAACGGTTCAAACAACAGCTAAGTCAGGGATAAATCTAAGAGGAATGATATTTCCCAACATTCTATTGACCTGCTTTAAAAAAAAATCAATGGCATTGATAATCAAATCTCGCAATCAAACACGTAGGTAGCTATAGGATTACCATAAAATGAGGTGATAGGTTCGGTTGATAAAGCTAAGAATTGAAATATGAAAGTCTGAGCAAACCAAATTGTATTCTTTCAAAAATCTAACCATGAAAGAAAATCGTAACTGTTTATAATCACAACAATCAAAATGCGAGGTAATGGGGTTTAATTCCAACATAAAAAAGTTCGCATAGGTCCAGTAAATGTTTATATCATCCCCTACGTGTAATGTATATATGCAGTTATCAAATTCAATATAGCTTCAAAGCCTACGATAAATTTGTAAGTAAAAATGGATAGTAACAAAACTAACAAAATAATTAAAATGAGAATTACCAAACATTCTCCCCACTTTAATCTCGCCTTAGATTAAAGAAAACTGAGAACCTCACCTGAAAGTAACCCGCAATACACAATGTAAATTTTGTGTCAAAAAGTAGTATTGGAAGCAAATACATCAAAACAAAACATAGTGGAAGTAAATACGTCAAAATAATACATCACCTATATATCTTGAATACAAAATATAAACAAATATACTTCAGGTGGGGGAGAAAATATTTACAAAACTAAAAAAAATAACAATTGTACCTTCATCGTGGTTACTACTAAAAAATAAAAAGAAAAGGAGGATTCCTCCCTCCCAAACACTACAGGACACCACTGCGAATGAACATAAATACCAAATAAACGACCATCACCATCACATGTGAATAAGAGATAACAAACGAAGGATGTGCGCAACAAAATAATAACAAACGAAGACTGCCTTTCTCAATAAGAGAAGTAACAGACGTTTAAAGAATATGAAAGAGAGTGAGAGTTAATAGTAGTAAAATACGACAATACGATTAAAAATAATGTGTGTATCCACTCAATAGTCAAGGCTATTAATACAAAATATAGGACACGCCAACACGCTATCATTCACAAACACCGTGTCCATACATATGCATTCACACATTTTTTTTTTCTTTAATAAGCAACATTCATAAAAATTATGAAGTTGGGTGGTTAAAAGTAAAGAGTGTTTGACAAAGATGATAATATAATAGGAGAATATTTTGGGCAGACATTGTAAAACCAAGTAAATAGATTTATTGGTGAAACAAAAGAAGTAATTGGTTAAGTAATTTGAATTTTCCTGGGGAATTAATCTCCCAAAAATAAACAACAAAATGTTTGTAAATCAAAGATGTATCCCTGAAGTCATGCCATGGTCAAAGACGTTTCTAAAAATTAGAAATCAACATGAATAGCAACTAAAAGAACCCACTCATGTTGCCAAATGAAAAGATTGTTAATAAATATATTCAGAAAATTCTGAAGGTATAGAAATAGAGTATTTTAATCAAACCAATTTTAACCATTTTAAAACCCAACAAATAAATTAAAACTCTAAATAGACAACCACACCTAACACTGAAACCAAGTATAAAATAAAAGAGAGAAAAAAAAAACCATACCTGGAAAATGACCCAGAATATTGTAAAGTAACATTAGTTGCTTGGATACCTGAAATTTAGAATATTTAAAACAACAACACTAATAAAATTAGATGTAAAAAACTCCTAGAAAATATAGGGAGAGAGAGAACAAATAGTATACCTGAAATCGTGGATTGGATTTGCAAATATATGCGCCTGAGTTAAAAAAAAAGCAAGATAATAGAAAAAAACTGATTTCTAATATTCAAAAGTACCTAAAACCAAAACCAAGATAAAAGAAAAAAAACTTGCTTATCAGTGGTATCTTTCAATGGTGAAGAATATGGAGATTCGTAAAGAAGGAGTTTCAAAAAATCCCCAAAAAGATAGGGAAAACAAAATGAAGAGTAAGTCAAGAAAAATCATACCATGAAATCGAACTGCATGGGTGGAAGCGTGAGTCAAGAGTCACCATATGGATGCATGGAAGAATGGTATAAAAAGAAAGAGGGAGATTGTTAGGGTTTTGGATCTCAAGGACAGGAGAGAGAGAGAGAGAGAGAGTCGAGAGGGGGCGACGGCAGAGGGGATAGGGGTTTAGTGAGAGTAAGGGTCTTTTGTGTTAGAGACGAATTGTGTTGTGGGGGTAGGGTTTGGTGGGATAAAGTGATATTGGAAAATTGATCTCAACCCTTCAATTTTGACACGTGGCCTTAATCTCAATCACAAAGTATGCTCCCAACTTATGAATAGTAAAAACACCATCCTACTTTATTATATATATATATATATATATATATATATATATATATATATATATATATATATATGTATATATGCATGTGATTTGAATGCAAATTGTGTTTATTTATTTGGTACTCGAGGATGCTATCTAGGAGGTTGCGCACAGTGGGTAGTACCACCATGGCGATTCTAGCGAGGTCTGGATTGTGCTTCAGGTTATAGTGCTCAGGTGGCTCCTGTCGTGATGAGAGGGGGATGTCACACAAGTATTTAAGGAATGTGCATAAAAATCCTAAGGCCTATGTATCTATAACCGCCTCCATTATTTTTTTATGATTTGGTGTCGGTGCTGACATTCTGACCCGGTGACCAGCGGTGACACGAGATGTGCCTGGTACTCGATAGCATGTATGAGGGATGCATATTATAGGACCAAGCTATGAAGATGTTATGTATATATACGCATAGTAATAGGTATGTGTATATATCTATAGATAATGTGTGACTATCTATTGACAATATCGATGTGATATCTAGTATATTAAGTGATATGGGAATAAATCTAAAGATAATGTGTGACTACCTATTGACAATATCGGTGTGACCTGTTGTATATTCATATATATGAGAATTACATATGTTATACTAATAGAAATAATGTGCTTAATTTACAACGGAGTGATTAGCGGGATAGTTAAGATAGTTATTATTGTCTAGTTGGGTTGAGTAATATCTAGATGAAATGAATGAATGCGATTAGTGTGCATTGTAGAAGAGATGTGAGATGGTCTTCCAGTGAGTGTGACCGTAAAATACATTATGAACATTATATAGTATGCATTTCATTTATTGTAATAAAATGCGTGTTAAACATTTTTATAAATTGGTCTCTAAACCATTTGCAAAATATATTTTCTTTTCTTAAAAATCTTTTTAGGTGTCCAGCCACAGGGATGCCAGACTTGAGATTCTATACTAGGAATACGCAGTTGCGCCATATGTGGATGCGTGCAAGAGATTGGATTAGACGCGTCTTTCTTTTATTCTTAGATTACAGATTTCATTTCAGTTACAGTTTTATTTAGGGAATGTTTCCCATTTATTCTCAGATTCAGTGTTGGAGTATTTATTTATTCGTTGGATTAATATGTGGGATTTGGATTTGTAGCCAATGGTCTATTCAGCCAGTTATGTTCAGACTCAGTGATGGTGTGTATGGTTTTATTAGTTTTGCTTTGCATGTATATTTATCTTCTCAATGAAAGATAAAATTTGGCATCCGTGTAATTAATTAATTGGGTGGTCAATAATAATATGGTTTGTCGACAGTGATGCTAAGAATGAACCAAATGGAAATCCTATTTTAATTTTATAAAGGACTGATCAACCAATATTTAATTAAATGGAGTTTCACAAATCCATTAGTAGATTTATAGCAAGGTGGAGGGAGAAAGAAGTCACTATGACCAATCGTCCTTCCGAAGAGGATAAAGTTTGTATTATGAAGAAAAATTGCTTACCCCATATCCGAGCGACGATGGAAAGAAATTATTACCCGCACTTTCGAGCTCTCCGGGAAGCTGGTTTGGAGATTCAAGAAAGTATTCCCAAGACAAAAGTTGAGCCAAATAAAGTATCCGGATGGTCCACTCCAAGAAAATATGAGAAGCCTTCTACAGTCTCAACCATTAACAACATCTCTCAACCCTATACCTATTGGGCACCAGAAAGTCATGCTAATCCCATCAGAAAATAATACAGCGATATTCATGCTCCCCTCTCTAAAGTCTACCAAGCCTTATTAAGCCAAAATCTCATCAAACCTTTGGAACCTCGTTCACTACCAAACCCACTTCCTAAAAATTTCAAACCCGATGCCCATTCTAATTTCACCAAACTGCCGACCATACCACTGATCAGTGCTTCTATCTTTAAAATTTAATCCAAGGTTTAATTGACCGTGGTATCATCGACCCACCAGTCAATCTTAAACCCAAAATCACTCACAATTTACCTTCAAACCATAAAAATGCAATATTCCCAGAGAATTACCCAAAATTAAATCCATCTACCTAGATTGTACCCATTAAAGCACCCATCATACCCATATTTTCACCCAAACCCCTTAAAGTCCACCCATATTTTATCCTACACCCTACTTGTTTTGTCGATCAAGCTTTGTCTCACAAGAGCATGTATTGTCATTTGTACTTGGTCTTGAGGGAAAGATATGGAATTACCTTCAACATTGAATCAACTTCTAGATTTCGGGCTAAAATTGCCCCTTAAAATGATGATTGACTGCCAGAAGTTCAACATCCTATTCATGTAAGCCCGGAAGTGGGATCGGGAGTTAGATAATTGGTTGTTACGAGTTGATGAAGTCAATTTGGACGATGCAGTGCAGATTATGGAAGACATGTTCTGACAGACCAATGAGATTTACAGTATGTCCGAGCCACTCTATGCCTCAAAGCTACATGGGCAGTTGGTCCTTTCACTTATACACATCCCCATCGAGTGAGATGATCATTATGAAGAATCTGTTGAGATAGTGGAATGCATTGACTTCTCATAGGAATACCACGTCATCGCCACTAGATATGGGATGAGTTTAATAGCTCAGATGAACAACCAAGATAAGAAAATGTTAGCACGGTAATCAGTATGTGTGGGATGATATCTTTTGAATATCTGGTAGGGGCAATCAACAAAGTGGACGTACAGCGTGAAGTCGATAATGAAATAGATTTTTGTTCTTCCCCTCCTCTGTCAACCATATGACAAGATATAGGAGACACTACCAGGGTATGAATATTTAGTTAGTATGTACAAACAAAGGAAAGAGAGTTACCGAGTAACTCCCCATGCCAGAAATGACCATTGAGGAAAGCAAGGTCCTCGACAAGTGCAAGAAAACTCAGGCCAATATCACCTTATGGGTACTCTTCATATGCTCCCAGCTACGTCGAAATTCTCTGATAAAGTTGCTCACTGGGCCGACAGTCCCACATTTCACCACTCTAGAAGAAACCATGAACCTAGTCGGAAATTTGACCTCGATTAGTTTACTTTCTTTCTTAGAAGAAGAAATCCCAAAGTTTAGTCCAAATCATAACTATGCTCTCAATATCTCCATTGAGGTGATGGGGAAGGCAGTCACGCTTTCACTCATCAATAACAAATAAACACTCAGTGTTTGCCCGTTAATAACCTTCAACTGCCTTGCTCTAAAAGTAAATGACCATACTACAACTTCAACCATAGTACGTGCCAATGAAAACACTCGTAGAAAGGTGATGGGATCCATAAAACATATAATATGGGTTGGCTCTATCAATCCTATTATCGAGTTCCAAGTTATCGTCATACCCTCTTATTTTAATCTATTGCTTGCTCGACCGTAGCTTCACAGCATTAAGGGGGCATCTTCCTCTCTCCATCAGAAACTGAAGTTCTTCGCCAAAAGGCGGGTTGTTTTCATCCTAGGAGACGATGGAAGTACTGAGAATGCAAGAACCAGGAACTCGATACTAGAGATACAACATGGGATGAGTGGCATGCTCATTTTCATCTTCTGAGTTGAACCACTTCCAATCCCAGTAGGGGATGATTTTAAAGATCGAGTCTGTCGAGAGCACAACCCTCACAATAATGTTATCATCATAAAGATATTCAATAATATGAACTTTATGCCCAGATTGGGGCTAGGACAACGACAACAGGGGATACTAGAACCCGTAGTCTTTAAGATTGCCTTTCCTCCATGTGGTCTGGGTTATCAACCTTCATCAGAGGAAGTCAGAATGCTTTGCCAATTATGGTTGAAGAGAAGTTTAGAAAGTGCCAAGAATGTTTCGAGGGATTCCTTTAAAAGGAGATTCATCAAAGAGAGTGAGGATTTTCCCTTATGTGTCTTTCCTGAACCAAAATATGATCATGTGGATAAGAAGATGAAGCTAGGGATGGAGATATTCTTTCAAGACAATTAATCCTTGGCCAAAGATTTTCAGCATCATGTGCAACCTCTCGGTTAGAAGGCTATAGTTGTTGCTGAGGTTTCTAATGGAAGCAACTCCGATGACTCATTTAATCTGCGGACACTGGGGATGACACTCTACATGATCCACTCAAGTTATACATCATCGGACCCATTCACTCTAATCAAGGCCACTAATAAACCCCTCCTCAACAGGAATGTTATACCATCTCCACCTACTGAGATGTAACCTGACCCCGTTGTTTATCATATCTCTTCCTCTTTTGTTTCTCCTCAGTTTTATGATAAAAATGTAATAGAGACCTCGTTTAATGAGGTTCTCAATGCTCTTTTTTCCAAAAGTGAAATGAACAAAGATTTTGAGTATCTTATTATGTCTTACATTGATTGTATGGATTCTAATCAAATTATTGATGATGATGATTTTGCAAATGAATAATTCTTCACTGATCTTAATAAGGTTACTAATAAACAACATAACCGCATTCAAATTAATGAGGATGAAATTGTTGTTAACAATCTGAGTCCTAGTAGTCAACTATGAGAGTTTAGGATAGGGTCCATCCTTGATAAGAATGATAGCACGTAGCTTAAAGAACTATTGAAGGAATTTATGGGCGTCTTTGCATGGTCCCATGATGACATGATCGACATTCATCCCGAAATATCTTAGCACGAGATTCCAACTCTCCTATAATGCAAACCGATTAAATAAAAACTATGAAAGCTTCGCCTCGAATGGTCGTTTAAGGTTAAAGAAGAGGTGATCAAACCGCTCAACCTAGGCTTCATTCAGGTGATCGAACATCCCACGTGGCTAGCCAACATTGCACTTGTAATAAAATCAGTAAGAAAAATCCTCATGTGCATTGACTACCGAAATTTGAACAAAGCATCTCCAAAAGATGATTACCCATTACCCAACATCGACATAATAATGGACAACATGGACAATCATGCTCTCATATAATTCGTAGATGGGTGTGTCGGATAAAATCAGATCAAGATGCACCCTGATCATCAAGAAGCAGCTACATTCATCACCTTTTGTGAAACCATCTGTTATACTGCTATGCCATTTGGGATAAAAATGCAGGGTCTACCTACTAAGGGGTTGCCATAACCATCTTGCATGATCTAAAACACAAATGTCACACCCCGCCTAATTCTGGCATAGACCGCCACCAAAACTAATTCGGGCGCGAGTAAATAAAATACCATTCTTAGTATGAGACAGACATGAGACATATGAAATTAATAGACAAGATAAATGATAATCAATTCGAAAAGATAAACCAGCCAACTAAGCGATAAAAGATCCATCTCCATGCTAAATTCAAAGTAAATCCAATCTCTAATAGTATGAAATTGAATAATCTCCAACAGAATCCAGTGAAATAACTGAATAAAACCCATAAAAACTTTGGAAACGAATGAACTAATAAAACCCAAATCAAGTCTCATAATAAATATGACTGAAAAGAAAGTATAACTAATTAAAGCGATAAAAAGAATAAACTCCCGTTGCACCTCCGAACAATATCCAAAAAATCTTATTCAACTACTTCAGCACTAATACCTGATAAAGTTAGTTAACACACGAGGTCAGAGCCCCGAGCATGAATACACATTACTCCCCTCAAATAGAGTCCGTGAACCCAGACAGTAGCATTATACGCAATAAATATCACAATAGAGTATTTTAATTCAACGAGATAATTTAACGCAATAAATATAAATCACTAACTACCCTGAAATTCCCATTCCAAAAATCACACCAATATGATTTTAAAATTCTCAACTCCCACGATGTTAATTTAATTAACATAACCCAATTTTATTATTGTTCTCACTTTTTATTATGGCGGTCCTCCCGCCCCGGATGGTAATCCACCAAAGTTTCACACTTCCCCTTGTCAAATGGCCTTTGATTCGTTGAAACTGTCGACCCCTCCCCATGAAAAGGTTACACACATGACACGACATAAATCGTCCGTTGACCCGTTTAAACTGTCGGTCCCTGACACATTATGTCGCCACAAATTTTAATACTCGTTTTTATCTTAAGCATTAGTTCTCATTTTCTCAATTTCATAATTTATAAATTACCCCACCCTTTAAATCGATTTGAGATGATCAAAATACCCCCTTAATCCCATACCTAAGGGTCGCCAAGTACACATGCGCCCTATCCTACATATATGATGAATAACCAATATAAAACACGTCCTAGTCTCATGCCTAGGCTAATGAGAAGGCGATATAACATAAAAATCTACCCCACCCTGAGATATAAAATCTTCACGAATTTACACTAACTAATATCATACCTAGCAAGTATAAATTTTAACCAAGGCCTACCCACTAGTCATATACCTAGTAAGCATCCGAAAATAGAGGTGAGCAATATACTACCCAAAAGCCCCTCATCCCCATGGTGGCAAACGTGAATAATAATAATTCACACAATATCACGAATCATAAACACAACATGACAATATAATCATAAAGTCCTAATTTTATTTAATTCAATTAATAGCATTGTCTTTATTTTCAACATAATTCATTATATTCAATAATGTTAAATTAATCAACATGTAGTATTATTCAATATGACAAAAACGTTCTCTTTTATAAACCATTTAATTTTTTATAATTGTGAGCGCGTCCCATTAACCATATAAATAATCCCATAAGAAGACTACCTGAGAACCTACACCCAAAACCATAAAACCCATAAATCTAACCTACGCACCCATGGGATTCAAAGATTAAATCATATTCAAAACATTCATAAAAAAAGTCCCAAAATTTAAGTGTCCACTTCCTCTAATTAAGTTACTAATTGATTTTAATCAAAAGCACATGATTAAGGGTTTAGGCGACACTAAAAATGCATATTACTAAAGGAAAGGAATAGAGTATTCATGCCTGAGATTAAGTTCAAGAAAAACTAGTAGCACGGCTGGATTCCTCTCAAAAAATTAACAAAGAAATGTTCTTAAACAAACTTGATTAAACCCCAATTATGCCTTCCAAAACTAATGGCAAAAAAAACTTGATTCTATTGGAGGTTGATGAACATGGTGGAGAGGAAAAACTTTTGGAAGAGCTCTCTGGTGAAAAAATTGGGAAAATGTGATTATGAGAAGTCCCCCCATGAATTAGAATGGTTAAATACCAATTAATAATCCTAAACCAACTCAAACTCTCAAAATATAACCCACCGACTCAAAATCTGGGCATAGTCGATCGATCGACCCTACAAGTCTGGCGACAATTCCCCCAAAAAATGCCTATAAGGAAAAAATAAGAATAAAAACTTATAAAAACTCCATTTTAATTATGAATTCAATTCCGCTTAAAGTTCTATTCTTCTAATATTAAAACCAACATATTTTACTAATAAAAATTATTAAATCCAAAATTTTATTTTTCTCGAATATTCCAATTAATTTAATTAATTAATAAAAAGCACGGGGTGTTACAACAAAGGGGTCGAGTTCTATGTGAATGTTATGATCACTAAGTCTTAGACTCAGTAAGGTCACGTTCCTGCCTTTCGAAAGTTCTTCGAACGACTACAACAATACCCGATGCGGCTTAACACATATAAATAAATTTTTGGCATCGTCAAAGGAAACCTTTTGAGATTCATGGTTAGCGAGAAGAGAATTTAAGCAGACCCTACCAAACTAAAATCCATACCCGGAATACCACCACCCCTAACGTAGAAGTAAGACAGGGGATTCTTGGGAAAATTATAGTATATCAGCCGGTTCATCAGCTAGTTGACTTCTATTTGCAAACCCATCTTTAAACTCCTTTGAAACGATTCCACAAAATTCTAGAATGAAGCCTGTCTGGAAGCCTTCGACAGAATCAAGAAATATCTTACCCGACCTATGATACTAATGCCACAATAGCCTATTCTCCCTCTACTCCTATACTTGACCATAACATATACCACAACTGGGGCTTTTCTAGCCCGATAAATTAAAGAATCCCACAAAGAAAGGTCCATATACTATGCCAATTAAAAATTATCCATGTAAGAAGTCAACTACACTACCTTGGAGAAAGCACGTGCCGCCCTTGTTTGGGTCACTCAAAAATTATGGTACTACGTGCTCTTTTTCCCATCAAACTTGTGTCCCGAATGGATCTTATCAAATACCTGTGACAACCTGCCAATCCGAAATAGGGGGTGGCCAGCCCGATACTCCAAAATAACGGAATCATGGATGGAATCATTCTCAGCATCACAACAAAATAAAAATTATATGGGATAACCACTCCATATTTCAGAAAAACAGGTTGTCAAAAATTTTGGATTTAAAGTTTACAAAAGAAAATAACTTAACAACCCATTGTATAGAAGATGGAAACCCCATAAATGTATATACAATAGCTACAAGTAACAAATAAGAGGACCGAATACGTTGTCGGTCACAGACTAATACAATGCGATACAACAATGTAAAACAAGTTCAATTATTTACATATTACATTACATTAATCAAGTACAAAAGCTTGGGCCTCTCGCACGAGTAAAAAGACCTGATCCTGACTAGAGTACAATAATGACAACGTCTATTGCCAAATGCCCCGTAATACCAGCAAAGCATCACGGCTCGCCTAAGACACCAGGGTCGGAATTCAAATCAGGTATCCTTGCAGCGGAGTACCTGAGGGAATATAAAATGCAAGAACAACAAGAAATATAAACGGGTCAGGCCCCGGTTCTATATGATTACCAGATGAATAAAGAGTATGACAGTTATGAATAAAAATCATGCTAGAAAGAATAAAATCTATCTGCACAGATATAAAACATAAGCTAAGACGAAAAAGAAAAGCATGAGTAACATAAATTCAAAAGCTTCCAATTTCATATTTTGTTCCTTATTAGGAACTCATAATTTCAACCTTTATGCTCTTTACTAGCATTTCATTCCTTATCAGGAAAGTATAATTATAATTTTAAGCTCTTTATGGCTTTTATTTCAATTACATGCCCATCCTGGCATTACCATTCCTTAGCAGCAATATATTCAACATTAAATGCTCTTTGTGGCATTATACTGTGCTCTTTGTGGCACTTCAGTATGCTCTTTATGGCATATAATCCATCAAGTCCCACTGGGTTTCCCCACTGGACGTGCCCCTAAATGACCATCATCTTCCAGGGCCTATCTATACAAGACAACCTGGGCACCTATCGCAATTCGTCGGGAAGCGGCCATATGCTTGCGGGAGAGTCAAGACCACACCCGAAATCTCCTCACCAGTGCAGAAAATATAACATAATCGCTCATATGGCCTATGGACTATATCCACCCTGCATTCACTAGCTAGGGGGCATCACCAAGTGCACGAACTTCCCTTATGATGTCATTTAGGGAGGTGTGTTTAACCAAATCATCCTTTATCATATTAATGATTAAGTAAATTATCATTTACCATCATTATTTCCATTTCCATTTACCATTTCCAATTCCATTTACATTTTAGCAAATGTATGTTTCATTATTATTGAAACCATATCCTTTTACGTTTCGTAAATAATATGACTTATCATCCGGAGCCATACGATAAATTGTATCGACACTACACCCTCAAAGGAGTAATTAAACTCTTCATTATCTCCAAGCATTTTAGGGTATTATTTTAAAACCCCAAAATTATCATCTTTCAAAGGAACGAATAAACTTTCAATTTACTCTCCAAACTCACCTTTATGGTGTTATTATGAACCACCAAGGTTAACATAGCTCAATTGAGCTTCTAAAGTCTCCTAAACATGATAATACATCTCCTAGTTTCATAAAAATCAACTAGAAAAAGAATTCCCTAACATCAATCGACATAACCCTGGAAAACCCCATCTAAACCCAATTCTAATTCTAGGGTAGCTTCATAACCCATCTAAAACTCTAGGACTCTAAGTTTACTTCATTCAAGAAGGTTCCTACATCCTATCGCTAAAGAAAAGGGTCAAAATTGAGTTATAAAAACAACTCAAAAATAGCAGGAAAACAAATCGATTCGCCCCAAGAAGCGAATTGGTTCGGACAGAAAAATCAACTTTCTGCAATTGGCCAAATCGATTTGGGTTATGCAGACCTGGAAGCTACCCCTTACCGAATCGATTCGCCATAGGGACGAATCGATTCGGTCCTGCAAATTTGCCAAGAATGGCTACGAAGGGTTATGAACCCTAATTTCTCCAAACTACAAATCTCTTCATTTTCATACACATCCACCAACAAAAATCTACCCCAAACTAATCTACACGATTATTAGCCATCAAAACCCACAATTTCTTCAACATGAATCAAGATTAGGGTTTAAAATCCCACAATTTCTACATTTAAACCATAAATGTCAAATACATAACTAACACACAATTTATTCAACTTAAATCACATATTAGCAAGTAGAAAACTTTCCTTAGGGTTGATATCTCAGATTTATTTGGAGAATAATCAATCCCAAATCTTCCATCTTCAAATCTCTCTCATTCTCCTCTTTTCTCTTCTCTCTCTCTCTCTCTCTCTCTCTCTCTCTTGTTTGGTAAGACAAAATGAGAAAAAGAAATAAAGGGGCAAGATTAAAATCAGGTCTTAAGTCTAAAGTCGCCAACTTAAGTGGTTAATACCACATTAAAATGACTCGCAAATACGCGTTTAAGCTAAAAACCAAGTAAAAGTGCCCGAAATACAAAAATACAATATGGCACTTATTTTGACTGTCTCGCACCTTTCGAGACTAACTACGCCCTCTAAACTGGCATCCGGCAAATTTTATAAATTATTTCGAGTTCCAATTTCATTTTAACCATAATATCATTTAAAATACATGACACTATGAAACATGCAACCTGATGATATTTACTTTCACATACAGTAAATATGCATCAATCTAGTAAATATTAACTTTCAATTCCTTCAATTAACATTTACTCCAGTCCCCATATTTTATATAATTACCTTATGCGGTATAATTAGTATAAAATGAGCCTCCCAGAATCGAGGGTTCTTATAATACCAGCTCAAGAAAACCACCTTATCTAGTCGGATGTCCCAATGGTTGATGTTTTTACCCGAGTTCAATATTATATACGTCACGCAGAAAGCTATGAAAGGGAGAGACATCTCTGACTACCTTGCCAACTACCCCATGGAAGAAGCCGATGATTGTATTTCTGAATTCCAAGATAAAGATATCCTTTGTACCTCTCAAGAAGACCTTTAGTGGTAAATGTTCTTCGACGGTGCTACCAATAAGAAAAGATAAGGCATTATATTACTCATGATTACTCCGGTGACTCTCACACTCCCATTGCCATCAAGTTAGATTTCCCATGCACCAATAATATGATCGAGTATGAGGCACGCATCATAGGCCTCAAATTCGCTTTCAATAATGGTATCCAGTGCCTAGATGTCTATGAGGACTCTTCCCTAATCATCGTCCAAGTTCTTATAAAATGTAAAGTCAAATACAAAAAGATCTTACCCTCCACTCCCACCTAAACGAGATGGCCTCTCAGTTCTGAGATATCACTTTCCACTACTTGCCCTGAGCGAGGAACAACCTAGACGATGCTTTTTCTACTCTTGACTTAGTTATGAAATTATCAAGGGAATAATGATGGCCCCTTTCCTAGTCCAAAAATAATCTCTGAAGGCCCACTACTACTATATTAATCTCGTCACAGAAGAGGATTTTGATACGGCTAAATTCTGGAATTATGATAACCCCAAGATGCCAACAAGAAAGGTCGAGTGACTCTTCACAAATTTTTTGACTAATACATCGTTTATAAAAAAAGCACTCTTCAAGAAAAACTTCAGACCAAGCATCTACTAGAGCTACCCTTTACTCTCTAGTATCTAGAATGGAAGCAGTCCTTCCAGTTGAACTAGAAATTCCTTCATTACGCATTATGCTTAAGAGCAACGTTAGCGAAGAATATTGGCATCAAAGCCATTTTGATAAGTTTTCACTCTTATATGAAAGGAGGCTAATGTCTTTATATCATATACAATGGTACCATCACCAGACAGCACAATCATTCAACTGGAGAGTCAAGGACTGTGGCGTCCAAGAAGGGAACTTAGCCCTCCAAGAAATCATAGAACCCATCTAGGAGGGCAGAGGGAAATTCAATCTAAAATGGAGTACCCCTATATCATGAAAAATATCTTATCCTGACCTTGACGAAGAAGAGATAGCACGTCTAGTGAACCTATACCGTCTCGAGAAATTCTACCCCTAGTTTAACATTTTAGTGTGCTTTCAAATTAGAACTCTTGAATTTCAAAACTCCCAGAGGTACGTAGGAAACTCATAATACTTACATGGGTACGGTACCCTTCTTTTCACAAAATTATATTATTTTCTAATCTCCGAGAATGATGGTTCATTTTATCATTTATATGAACAAAAGGATTATGTATGCCTTCCCGGACCAGTTGGGAGAAAACTAGTACTCCCCCTTCCATGGTGTTAAACAAGAAAACCCACCTATAGCTGGTCTCCTCCGCAAAAATCTTTGCCACCACCCTCTTCCACGGCCATTTCAAATATTCTCCACAAACATGCCAAACACTATCGACAGATTGAGATGGATGGGTTATCGGCTGATAACTCTCCCACAGAGAACCTAACTGCATGCACAAAGCTTCAGTCAAATCCTCTACAGGAAAGAAGTCCAGGATGTGGGGAGGCATGATTTTCTCCCATCCGACTTGGCACAGAAGTTGCCAAGGGAAGTAAAATGAAGTTTTCCAAACGCAAACTAACTAAGCATACTGGTATTCTCCCAACTCCAAAATAGGTTGTAAATCTCCCCACCATGTCACTGACCAATAAAGTCATCAGATTATGTGCTCCATGGACTAGTCAACCCAGTTCTCCATAGATGGGACAAAATTGAAAAGTACTAGGTGAAACAATTCGACACGACTACCAAGGGATACTCAAGAGGAACTACCAAACGAAATATCTCGGCCTACGACATAAAGTGTATAATTGGGTTCCCTCTTAAGAATCTAGAATGACTCTCTTACCAAGCATCAAGACCATTCAAGGTCTTCGCTAGTATCACCGATGTAGGATTATGACGATAGGACATCCATACCATGATTCCAATCAACTAAAGTCCACCAGTAGGTCCCCCATCACTAGAAAGAGCCTCGAAGCTAGGGCCATGGCAACAAATCCATTATAATAAGCATTTTTGAAATACCTCAGACTCATAGAATACATGACAGTGGGGAGAGAAACCAGCCCCCCAGTGACCAACAGTCGAGCCGCATACGGAGAAATATGGAGCAAATCCACCAATAATGCCTAGGAAGAAGGGGAAAGATCAGGCATAGCCGCTACCACACTATGATTAACCCCCATCATGGTTGAAAATTCCTCATTAGTTGGGCAAACCTCATCCAGACCAAGCAAAATACATGGTCCTCGGGATGCAAGAATTGAGTCATCGTCGCCAGTCGATTAACTGATTGAACCACAAAGAGATCCGACGTAAGTTAAAAGCATCGTAATCCACATTATACAGGCAGATAGCTTCCAAACTCTCGAGGTAAGAGGAGAATTTTGCACTAATCGAAAGAGGAATTTGGGAAAATGGAAGCTTGAAACCAGAAGTGAGAAAGAGAAAGAAGTGAGGATTGATGAAAAACTGCACCAACTTAACGTCCTTTTTATACATGAAAATATTGGCTAAAAATTAAGAAATCTGGGGAACTCGAATAAATACCTGCCCCACCAAGTACTCAAAGCCACAAAGAAGTGAAATTAAAGCCTTGGAATTATTTGATTTGACCCATATGCCGATAGGCAAGACAAGGAGTATGTCGATCGGAAACCCCCTCATTTTAGAAAATTTTATCTTTCATTTTTTGTGAAAATAAAAATCTCAAAAAATAAATCCTTATTTCGATACCCCCGGTTATTTCTTCCTATATTATCCATTTTTACTTATCCTTTATCAAAACAAATCTTCTCTCGAGTTATTTAATATTTTCTAAAATTAAATATCCTATCCATTTTATGGTCTTAGCAACAAAGTAAAATGTTCATGTAAAATAAGTCAGTTAAGAAAAGATAAATAAACAAAAATATCATTCATTTTGTATTTTTCCATTCGTACCATTACATTTTTTCATGAAGAAGAAGAAAAGTAGAAAAACATTAGAAAGCAAAAAAATAGGACTCAGTCCGAAACCCCCTAATCTCAATCTCTATTTCTAAGATCCCCCGTCCCTATGGCGAGCGCGCTCCCCCCGACGGTGAGATGTGGAACCTTCACTCCCCAATCCTGATCCCTCCTTCGATGTAGCAGATGCAACCTGATAAGAAGGAACCAAAATAGAGTCCCTAATATAGGCAGACGCAGAGGCCACCCATTCTCGAATGTCCTTAACCCAAGTAATCGACACTCGGACATGATGCAAATAAATAAACAGAAATAAAAGGCAAATCAGTCATTATAAATCAAAGAAAAAACCAGACTAGGATAAAGAAATAGCAAAGATATACCTCTAGCTAAATTACGTCCTCAATCATCCCCATGACCCCCAAATCCACTGCATTAGGGTGGTGCAGCAGACGCATCGATCCCCTCTAGTTAATCAAAAATTATAGGAGGGTGGAACAAGATGAATAAATGGAACCTCCACTGCCACCATCGATGATGACACACCAACTGTGTTGTGGGCAGAACCCACCGGCCTACTTGTAGCCTTTCCCCAAGTTGTAGGAGGCGGAGGCATGTTCACCACATCGTAGATACAAGAAGGCATCAACCATCTTGTTGCAAAGTCAAGATAGTCATAGGTCTTCGTCGTATCCATATATGATGAGTATGGCTTCCTAATCATCATTGTCGCCCTAGCTTCCTACAACATCTCCCGCACCCGCATCAAGTACGTCGGGAGCATAGCCGGTGGGACATCCACCTCATCCTCTGTAATCTTTCGTATGTGACACCCCATTCAATTAAATACTGGGTGATCAGTCCATAATTAAGTTAAATCAGAATATCCAGTTGGTTCATTCTTAGCTTCACTGTCGAAAAACAATTATTTTATTTATTACATAATAAATAATTAAGCTAGTGCCAAAAATATTTATTCATTCATTTATTATCAAACAATTTAAACCATTAACCACATTCACCACTCTAATGAATAAAAATAAAAAATAATAATGAATAAAAAACAATATGACTGAATAAATAAGACTGGAATAAACGTCCCAATTCAAAAGTCGCAAATACAACAATCCAAAATAAAACTAAATTCCATCAAACTAAAATAAAGGAGTACAATATCCCCCTCTGAAACAAATGATAACTGAGAATGGGAAACATGCCCTAACTGAGTTAACTAGATCAGGAACTGAATGAATAGTGTAGTCGCCTAATAACGAGGACCTATAACTCCCATAATAGTTGCATCAAGTCAAATCATCTGATAGCCTAAGATTGGCGTCCTTGTGGATGGACACCTAAAATTGATTACACAAGGGAAAATAGATTTACAAGAAATGGGTTCCGAGTAAAAATATTTTAAAACAGTTTAGTAACTATTTAAAATTCTTAAAAGCATGTATTATACACATGTTAGTTATGCAGGCTCTCTCTTGAGAAATTTCACCTCTCAACTAGTGTGCAAGCCTAACGTACCGTTAAACCATTATGGTTACTACTATCACACCTAACTAGTTCGAACTCATTAATCTTCAAATCTATTATCTCATAATAACTACCCATATTTCCCACGTAATATGTTAATGAATATTTTCACATATTTTATCTCGAGTGAGAGAGTTTTCACATTCAAACTTAAGTGTTCACGCACTTAAGTTATTTTAGATTTCATTATCCATCCTATCTACTAAGTTCACACAGTAGAACATATTTTAGATTTCATTATCCATCCTATCTACTAAGTTCACACAGTAGAACATATCGCAAGTATATATATTCGTCACTCTATCGCATATATATACTAATACAACACCTCTAGAATCAGTTGCGGTGCATGCATACTCTTCTATCATGTTCTGGTGAATCTCGCACTATATAAAGGATTGTTGCTTCGGTGTCTCCCACGAACCATAAATACAAATCACATACATTGGAGGTGAACATAGTCCCCAGCAAAATGGGTCACACACATGCCTATGCTCTCATTCAACCGTCAAACTATCATACTCTCAGATAACACGTGTCCAAGGTTCTATGTTCTGGGTACGAATCTAAAATACCCCCAATGGACTCATCAGGATAATACCATCCACAATGCGAAACCTCCTCCCCGGTAGCAAGTAGCGTCGGTATGTCATACACATAAGAAATCATATAATAGGTATTACCCCCACCTATATATTATATCATCGATACAGGTATACACACGTCCCATATCACACATCTTATGCATATTTATCTTCCGAATATCCTACGTATTATTAAATTCCAACTTTACTTTTATCACATGCTCTCAAGTACTTCTCACCACCCGAAGTGTATTCATGATTCTTCTCATAATATCACCAGGTAAACTCATTATATCCTACTGGTCTAAGTCATCGGTTCCCTTGAATACCAGTGACTCGAATTATTCTTCAAATTAGGTATTTTCCTCGATAAATTCTAATTAATTTTAGCACCAAATTCCCCCTCCTAGAACTAAGCCCGAAATCCCACCTAGGCCTTGTATTGTCTCAATATATTCCCATTATGTTTTAAAATAAGTCCCATTATTGAATCCCGAACGTTTCCCCAATGTTACTAAACAAAAAGGGAGAAATTGTCCAAAATGGGCAACAAATCGATTCAGTCTTGTCCGAATTGATTCGGCCAGGAGCCGAATCGATTCACCACATACAGGTCTCGAATTCTGCGTATTTTTTTCAATGGGTTTCACCATTTTCAATAATCAAAACCATCACTAAACATTCCCAAACTCGACCCAATTACTTCAAACATTATACGAACATATATGAATTATTTCTAACGTACCAAAATCATGAACTCATCAATAATCATCCATTAACTAATTTAATCCCAATTAAATTCTGAAAAACCCTAGTTTAACACTTCCATTCAAGAACCAATTTAAAACTCAGATTTCTTAATCAAGATTCAATGTAATTTCGTGGTCTTCATGTTACATACATGGAGGGTTCAATCCTATATCAATTTCCAACACAATATTATGATTAAAGTCTTCTAATTTAACCTAAAGCATGATACAACCTACACTAACATGAATATCATACATGCTATAGTTTTGCAAGATTAAACACGTCCCTGAATATGAAGGTCTGATCCTCTGAAAAAGATGGCTATATTAATGTTCCTCACTTTCCGATCTACGCTCTGGTGGTGTCGTTCGTGCAAAAGGTGTAGGAACAATGGTTCTAGCCTTTGGAACTCATCTCCTCTTCCTCTTAGGGCTTCTCTGTAACTTCTCTTTGCTTCTCCCATCTCTCACACATCTTTCCTTCTCTTATCAGATACCTTTTACTTAGGAAATTCTTAGGTTAAATTACCCCAAAAATACAAATGACCAAAATGCCCTCCACGAATTCCTGTTTGGCCTAAACTTGCCCTGGGACCCAAACTAAACCCACGGGTAGACTTTTCTGAATATCTCGACCCTTCCAGTCACTTTGGCGCACCTTAAATGATCATTTGGATAACTTAAAAATTAATTACTTCTATTTCATTAAATTTAGTCATGACACGCGCGTCATGACTGAATTATTGTAACTGTCGTATTTTTTTCACTCGCAACAATTTTAATAAATCCATAGCCACATATTACTTTACTCACTAAGTAATATTCAATATAATTTTCATTAATAAATACTAACCATTATCTCACTATTTAATATTTACTTTAATCTGGATTAATTATCAATTAATTTTCCAAATTTAATTTTAATTAATCCCGCATTTAAAACTATTAAAAATACGGGGTGTTAAATACTTCCCCCCTTATAATGGAATTTTTTCCCGAAATTTAGAAAATAAAAGTATACTTGGTAAGAACAACTCTGGATATTTTTCGCACATCTCATCCTCACACTCCCAAGTAGACTCCTCGACATTATGATGCACCCAGTGGACACGCATAAGTGGAACTACCTTCGACCTCAATCTCCTCTTTCTATGGTCTAAGATATCCACTAGTCTCTCCTTATATGAACTATCAGGATGAAAGTCAATCTCCTACAGTGCAATGTAGTGTGATCCAACTCATCCTTGAGATTCCATCTCAGTGAAGAAATATGGAACACATTATGAATACGGTGAAAGTGCTCCGGTAATCGGAGTCTATATGCTACCGATCTAATCCTCTCAATTATAGGAAATGGCCCCACGTCTCTTGGTGCCAATTTCCCTTTTTTCCCGAACCTCATAATCCCCTTCATAGGAGATAATTGTAGTAATACCTAGTCGCCCACATTAAACTCCCGAAAGAACCGCTTAGCATTGGCATAGATTTTCTGTCTGTCATGGGCTACCCGTATGTTACTCCGAATCATCTCAATCCTGGATGACGTATCCCGAATAACCTCTGGTCCGAGTAGTTTTTTGTCCCCCACCTCTATCCAACAAGCTGGATAATGACAAGGCATACCGTACAATGCCTCAAATGGAGTCATACCAATAGTAAACTAATAGGAGTTATTGAATGCAAACTCCACCAGCTCCCAACCTCCCCTAAAGTCAAGGATATACATACGTAACATATCCTCTAACATCTAATTAGTCCGCTCAGTCTGCCCATTTATTTGTGGGTGATAGTCCATACTCAATCGAAACTCCGTGCCCATGGCCTCCTGGAAGCTCTCCCAAAAACGAGACACAAAAATCTTATCCCTATCGGACACAATATCTAGGAGCACCCCATCTAATCTCACTATCTCAGTAATGAAAATCTGGGCATACTGTGTCGTAGTATAATCCATTCAGACTGACAGAAAGTAGGCTACCTTAGTCAACCGATCCACTATCACCCATATGGAATCGTGACCACTCGGAGAAGTAGTCAACCCTGCGATGAAATCCATGGAAATTCTCTCCCATTTCCGAATAAGAATATCTAGCGGCTAAAGAATCCCTGTTGGCTTCTGGTGGTCCACTTTTACTAGCTGACAAGTGGCATACTTCGAGATGAACTCCGCAATGTCCCTCTTCATCCCACTCCACCAATATTGTTGCCTCAAATTCTGGTACATCTTATCCCCACCGAGATGTACCATAAATCGAGACTCATTCGACTCTATCATCACTGCATATCGTAAATCCTCCCCCTTGGGAATAATCAGTTTATAGTTGAAGCGCAAGCCTCCCTCAGAACTCACTAAGTAAGACTCTCCTCCCCCAGCTAAATGTTATCTAATCCTCTCCTGAAAAAATTGATCCGCTGCCTGAGCCTGTACCACCCTCATCACAATCTGGGGTGTAATGGTCATAACTGACATAAATGACCTAGCAACTGCATCATGATGTCCCATCTCCTTCCATTTCACTTTCCACACCTTGGCCACCTCCCCCACTGGCCTAAAGCTCAACTATGTTAGCCTTTCCCGGGTGATATTGGATCTCTATCTGATAGTCTTTCATAAATTCAAGCCACATATGCTAATGCATATTCAACTCCCTATGAGTGAACAAATACTGTAGTGACTTGTGATCTATGAATAGGCGGAATTTCTCCCCCAACAAGTGATGTCTCCAAATACAAAGGGCAAACACGACTACTGATATCTCCAAGTCATGACTGGGGTTTTTCCTTTTGTAAGGCTTAATCTTGCGGGATGCATAAGCTATAGCCTGATCCTCCTGATTTAATACTCCCCCAAATCCCTATAGGGATGCGTCACTATAAACAAGGTACTCCACACCTGCCCTGGGAAGTGCTAGTGCGGGTGCTGAAGTCAGCTTATCCTTCAGCTCGTCAAATGCCAACTAACACGCATCATCCCAAACAAATGGCACACCTTTGCGAGTCAAATTAGTCAAGGGACTCGCAATCTTTGGAAACCCTCGGATAAATCATCTATATACCCGGCTAACCCCAAGAAACTACGCACCTCCATCGGTATCATGAGTTGTCCCCACTCCCTCACCCGTGACACTTTACTCGGGTCCACTGATATACCCCTCTCCAAAACAATATGCCCCAAAAGCTGCACCTCACATAAGCAGAACCCACATTTTCATAAAGTTAATGTTCACGTAGTGTCTGTAGTACCCAACATAAATGCTCAGCATGCTCCTCCTCGGTTCTAGAATAAATTAGTAGTTCATCAATGAAGAAGATGATAAACTAATCTAAGAACTCTCTGAACACCCGATTCATTAAGTCAATAAATACAACTGGTGTGTTGGTTACCCCACATGGTATAACCCCGAACTCGTAGGACCCATATCTCATCACGAAGGCAGTCTTAGACACATTATGCTCCCTAATACGTAACTGGTGCTTCCCAGATCTCAAGTCTATCTTCGAGAAGTAGGCATCTCCTCTCAAGTGATCAAATAAGTTGTTGATTCGGGGCAACAGATACTTATTTCTTATTATGACTTTATTCAGTTCTCGATAGTCAACACACAGTCGTAACGATCCATCTCTCTTCTTTACAAACAATACAGGGGCACCCCACGGCGACTTACTATGATGTATGAACCCCTGTCCCAATAACTTTTTGATCTCATTTCATAGTTCCCTAACCTCCGTAGGAGCCATAAGATAAGGTGCATGTTTAGGCACATATTCTTCACATTTATCCCCTTAATTTCAGTATTTTTATGATCCCGTGCAGTGTAAGTAGCTTGGATTTGTCTCAAATGTATTCTACTAACCTTTTTTGGCAAGTATTTCTTGTTTTGTGTATTTCTCATGTGCTTTACAGGTATTTCATGCAAGTTAGTGCGAAGGAGAACTCAAAACAGTGAAAGAAACCAAGAAATGGAGAGTTGAAGGGCATTTTCGTAATTTTTTAGCCTTAGTCCGGAGGTGGGGCCAACTAGAAAGTTGAAGAGCTCGAAATTACAAGAACACTGGAAAAAACGGTACCTCAATCCGAGCTACGGTGAAGAAGTTACGAGGTTTTGAAGTTGCGCGATAATGAAGAGAAATGAACCAGAAAAACAGGATGGATCCGGATGGAACCAAACCGATCCGGTGGTGACCGGACCGGTCCGGTCAGGAAAAAAGAACCGATCCGATATAACAGGACCGATCCGGGTGGAAACCGGACCGGTCCGGCTGTACAGATTTCTGGCATTAATTATGCAGATTTTTGGCGTGTGCAACTGATGAAACTTGTTCCACAAGCACTATTGGCTGTCAATTTCGAGACTTTGTGCTATAAATGCCCATGCCCTACATCATTTGAAGGGGGGTTGCTAGAGAGAGGCTATGTTAGGAGTAGGTTAGAAGTGCTAGATTAAATTTTAGGGTTAGATTTTGAGAGCAAATTTTCTATTCCTTCAAGAGTTTTCATGAACCCTAGTTTGTAAGAAATTCTGGATTCCAATTCCATTTTTTGTTGCTGAATTCAAGTAATATCTTTCCATTCTCTAGTTTTATTATTTGCAAATTATTTCCCATGTCTTGTAGATCCATAATTTTGTGTGTGAATTTATTCTTGAACCAAATCATGATTAGCTAAATTCCCAAGGGTTGGGGTACATGAACTCAATCCAAGGCAAATTATTTATGTAGAAAATAGAGGTTAAATTAAAATATTGATTGAATCGTGAAAGCACCGCTTTATATTTACCTTTGATTTCGTATGGTGCGGGCTTGAACCTCATATACGTAATTCTTAGAATATATAAAGACTGGATTCATTCACCGCTTTATATCTATCTTTGATTTCATATGATGCGGGCTAGATCCCTCATATATGTAATGCTTAGAATGTATAAAGACCGGATCTAGTCAATAATTTTAATTTACAATTCTAGTATTCTATACGGTAATTTGTTAAGGATTGAGGGATTGTACCCTACCCTATTTTCTCCCATTTGTCAGATCTAATTTCTTTTGCACTTTTCAGTTTGTTTTTCTTAAGTAATTTTTTACTCAAAATTTTCCCAATTATTAATCATCTTTTCGTTTCTTTTAAGAAATCATTTCAAGATTTAATAATTTTTCTTATTACTATTTGGCAATCTCGATCCCTGTGGATACGATCCCGACTTACCGGGTTTATTACTTGAGCGACAGGCTTGCACTTGAGCCTAGATAAATATGCACTTTTAAGACAAATATTAAGTCGCGTCAGTGCACGTGCTATTGGTCGAGTTCCCAGCGCTAAGTCTATCACAAACTCTATCTCCCTACTTGGTAGTAAACTCGATATCTCATGGAACACATCAAAAAGCTCTCGAACAATGGGGATCGACTCCAGTGAAATAACTATCTCTTGAGAGGTATCCTCCTAAATATAGTATAAATGGGTGGACGATCCTCCCTCAGGGCGAGTCATCGCCACCAAAAATATCTCCTGACCAGGAATGGCAAAGACAACGCTCATAGTGTAACAATCAATCATGGCCCTATACGCGACTAGCCAATCCATGACAATAATGGCATTGTACTTAAACACTTCTAATACAAGAATATCATTAGGTAAAATAAGACTCACAATATCTATACTCACACCCCGGCGTATAAAGAAAATCAATGTCACATTACCCAACGACGAATCTACATAAGTAACCATAATGTCGGTCGAGTCTAACAACCCTATGGCCCATAAAAATCTAGTGGATACAAAAGAGTGTGAGGGCCCCGTGTCAAATAAAATATTCCCCATAGTCCCATGGATAGAAAATATACCCTCAATTGTGAGCGGTGCCTAAGGAACTGTTGCCTGGTGGACGTTATAAACACGCCCATGCTTCAACTACTCCTGCTGAGGGCTGCTGGAACAACAGGTATAGCAAGCTTCTGAGGTGGCACTGGGAGAGAGGCTGGGAAGATAGGCCTCTATGGCTCCTGTTGAGCACCCTGCTGCTGCTAATCAATGCCCTTATCAGGGAAATCTTGTTTCCTGTGGCCGGGCTCGCCGCAAGTAAAACATCGGCTTATAAAATGTCCTCCTCTTTGGCCTTGCTAACCTCAGCCCAACTGGCCGTTGCCACACCTCCCTTGGACCTAGTGGCCTTGTTAAAATTGCTGGTGGCCTTGCTACCCCTGGTGGCCCTGATGGCCATGTCTGTAACCTCCTTAACCCTGTCTGAACCCTCCGAATAAGAATCTCTTAGCAAAATCCCCCTGTTGGGAACCCTGCTGACCCTGTCTAGGTTGACTCTGAGCTGACTGTGCCCCACTGGCTCTACCACTCCCTATCCTTCCCTACTGGATGGATTCTCCTCCTTTCTTGCTCCTGTAATATAGAAGCGGTGGTCTTGGCAGTGTAGCAAAGCAGCATTCAACACATTAATGTAGGACTGCAGAGATAGATTACCCAAAAGATGTTGGATCCTCCAAGTGATACCATTCATAAACATCTGTATTTTTTTCTCTTCAGTAGGTATGTCTCCTTTCAGCAACAGTCTTCCCCTCGTGGGTGAGGTCCAGTAGTTTCTGCCTCATTTCAGTCTGGACAACGGAAGGGAAGTATTTGCGGTCATACCACACCCAAAAATCCTGCATAGTCATGTTGTCTCTCTCATCAGTTGTGGTAGTGGACTCCCATAACTGTAATGCCGCCCCAACTAGCTTAAACGTAGTTATTATCTGTCTTTGTAACTCTGTGAACTCATACATACTCGGGTGCCTTTGGATATCATTCTTCCATTGGATCGCAACTTCAACATCATAACTCTCCGAGAACTATAGAAGATTCGCCTTCTGAAAGGCATCACTAACTCGATCCCACACAAAAGGGAACGTCTGAGCCTGTGCTGGAGACACCACATGTGCCTGGGGTGGGGCCTACTATACTACTGCCAATGTTGCATTCACCGCAATGGCAACTATGGCAAAAACTTCTGCGGCATTCATGGTACCCTAAACTTGTGTTAACTGAGGCTCTAGTTTGGCATTTTGGGCCCATGGTGCACGTCTGGGAGGCATCTGAAATGGGAAAGAATTCTATAAGTCCACAGTTTATAAAATCTCAAAATGGCTGAATACTTAAGTCCATAATCATAAATGCAACAATCCTAATAGTAGGGCTCTATATCAAACAGCGCTACGCAGAAGACATAATAGGCCACTAAGAACGATAGGACCCCAATTTAAAATTCATCTTTTATTAATATGTGGTTAATTTTCTAACACGTGCGGAATAGAGATGGTTCAACTAAATAACTACATAAACTAAAAATTAATTTCTTCACAAATTAAAACTAAAGCAAAACACATACTAATTTTCTCAAAATTAAAATTATACTAAAAATCAAATTTGTGAAATTTTACTTTAAGCCCAAAAATCAATTTAATACACGTCCTAGAAATTTGCCTAACGGTAAATATTTCATTTTTGCAAATTAGGCCAAACCAAATTTTACCAAATTAAGGTTAATGACTTGAATTAAATTAATTAAATTATACCCAAACTAATTTAGCACCAAATTAAACAAGAGTCATGAATTAAACCATATTTTATCTTTTTAGTCTCAAGCATGCGTTCTAGGTGATTTTGCAAGATAAAATAAATTCACAACACACTACTCCACGATGTACGAGGAAAAATCCACAACGGTAAAAACCCTCGGACAGCCCTAGACTTAAGTCCACTAAGTATAGAATTTTACAAATACAAGACAAATGACTTACTCAACTTAACTCGACTCCTTTCAAGCCCCTAACGTGTCTTCTTGTACCAACCTCTGCTTAGTTGACAATCTCGAAATCCGCCAGAACCTCAGAATCCACCAATGAACCTTTAGGAACCCGTCAACCACACACGGTACCTTTCACGATATGAGAATGTCGTAGCCAAAACCAAACTTCTTCTTCTTTGAGGGATGTATAAGTAAACCCAAACTCTTTTCTTCTTAGGAAGAAAAGTGAACCCGGTGCCAAACAAAACTCCAAGCAAATATATGTATATGTGGTAGTTGGAATAAACTAATAGGGGTGTAAGTAAAAGTGTTTAAGAATGATTTTCTTGAAAAATAAACACTAAAAATATGAAATCTTTCAATGAGGAATTAATCTCTCAAAACTCTATCTTAGATATTGTAGAACATGAAAAAATTGGTTCCCACACTTATTAATTCTGGAAAAATTAGTGGGAACAAAAGAGTGGGATAGTGGAGAAAACTGCCAAAAATCTGTCAAAGATTTTTTCCGTCGGAAATATCGTTCGAACGACCATCTAACGATGTTACAGAGGCCAATTAGGAAAAGTCTTGGCAAACTCGTTCGAATGACATTCTCGTTCGAACGACAAACTTGTTCGAACGAATATATCGAACGAACTGACAAAGGGTTCATATTTTGATTTAAAGCCCAAAAACTTTATTTAAAATAAACATTACACCCAATAAAAATTATTCCAGGTCTCTTTTAAATATATTAAATAATTCATACCTTTGGAGACTATGTAATATGATGTTGATGACGTGAAAAGTGGCACAAAAACTCGACAATGATGTTCCCTTGAATAGCAAGGCCGCAACGTCTTCAACTTTAACATCTCATAAGCTTGAAGGATACACAAGAACACTACCTATGACTCAAATGTTTTTGTTCAGAATTGAGCTAAAACTAAAAAGGACATAATTGGAAATTTGTGTCCTTACAAATCTCCCCCTTTGGCTATTCCAGGACAAAAACCAAAACAAAATGCTAAAGGGTCGTCAAGCTCTACGAGACAAAAAAAACATCCCACCCAAAAATAGAAAACTTTACTCAAGATCCAAGGATCAAAATCTTTACCGATGAAAGTTGCCACTTAGAATAATTCCTGCACACTTAAGCAAACTATCAAACGCATGGGGAATATAAAAAAACACCCAAAAATAGAAAACTTGACTCAAGACCCAAGGATCAATATCTTTGCCGATGAAAGTTGCCACTTAGAAGAATTCCTACCCACTTAAGCAAACTATCAAACACATGGGGAATATCAAATAAATAAATACTCCCCCTAAATTAATTCTCCCCTTTTTGTCTAAAAATGACATACTTAGAAAGACGTCTCCCTCTAAGATAAATCACCCAAACTAAAATACGATAATAATAGGAATAGATACCATTTCTCCCCCTATCATTCTCCCCCTTTTTGTTCAGGAATAGACAAAGGATAAAAGAACTAATTAAACACGATGAAGCATATGGGAAACAATAGACAGTGACTAATCCAAGCTAGAATAATGGATGTTAACTATGATGAGAACAAAAATGATATCAATTTGAAACATAAGAGATTAAGCATGTGATATCAAACAAACATTTTGCACCCAGTTAAATACCAATTATGAATTAAAGCATAGGTGGACTAGATAAAAATGGCAAAGAAACAAATTACCATACATATGTAGACATAATGAATATAACTAATGCACATGCACATATATATAGGTATAAACACCACAAATGACACAAAATAAATTAATCTTTTCACACTCGTATGGAAAAAATGTGTCTAAATATATGTGGTAAACAGAAGTGTAGGGGTGTGAACTAGTAACAATTAAATTTTGACCCAATAACTTAAAATATGTTCACGGAGTTCTCATTTGATTGCATAACTTTATCACATTTAGATATAGCCTCGTGTGACAATATAAATTGAACTCAATGAACAAACATACACAATGCACATAAGCCTAGAATTTTGATGATTCTACAAACCAATAGAGTCATGACAATGAAAGCACAACTAGGATAATAGGACATTATGCAAACCGCTGATATGCCATCCAATATCCCTCAAAATAAGCATATATATTTTTGAATGACAATATCAATTAAACAAAATAGGCCTTGGCAAATTATTTTTCCTTTAATGCCATATTTTATTTTTAGGCCTTTAGACCACGTATTTCTTTTAGGTCCATTCCAAACGGTGGCTTACTCACAAAGGATAATAATTCCTTTCGGAGCCCTTCCCCGTGCACATTCATGTAATAATTTTTATATCACACACATCTCACGTTTAATGGATTTAACATGCACAAGTCCTCCTAGGTCATAAAACATGTAGATGACTAGATTGGAAGGAGAACACCTAACAAAGCTCAAATATACATGAGAAGTTAGAATATCAAGTGAACTCGTGCATGTGTGAATTGAGACATATGAAAATAGAATCCATTATAGCAACCCAAAATCCAACTACTCCATGTAAGCATGGTAAAGAATATTTTAAGGATTGACAATCTTAACCAAAATTTCTAGCCGCATGGAAGCGAAAAAGGAGGAATTCAAACACAAGTATATGCCACATATAGTGTGTCAAACTAAAATAAACACAAAACAAAAATATTTTTGAGTTTTTGAAATTTTTAACCAAACAATTAAAAATATTTACTCAAAAGATAAACAAAATATTTTTGTATTTTTGATTTAATGCAAAATAAAATGAAAAAATATAATACAAAAGATAAACAAAAATCATAATTCTAGTATGAGATATGTGATAAAGCAATGACTAGAAAATGACTAAACATGCATACACCTAGCAATGATATAATATGAAACATAAAAAGCTAGAGTATGCAAACAACTAACACATTCAACCTTTAGATTTAGCAAGGGAGGTATCGTGTGAAAGTAAATGAGAATCAAAAATCCTATTTTGTAAATTTACCCAATTGGATATCTTAACCCAAATTGATGATGAATGACGATCTCGGGATATAGAAATCTTAGCTACCTCGGTTGCCTTACGTTGAGATTTTCTAGGAGCTCGTTTAATATCAAAGCAAAACTTCCTAAAATGACCTTTTCGATCACAATGTGAACACCTAAATTATCGGCAAAAAAAATTCCCTAAGAAATGATCTTTAACATTGTTCCTACAGGATTCTCCTAAAACATTGGTTTTGGATTTAATAAAGGAATCGTTACAAGAATCGAAGCCTAAACCACAGGTGTCATTTTTAATTTGGACCATTCCTAATATTTTATCTAATTTCTCCGAAAGATACTCCAAATCAAATTTGACTTTACTAGAGTCTTTTAATTTATTTTCTAAATATAAAATGTGAGACTCTAATAGAACATTGCGCTCTTCAAACGTGAGAAGATCCTTTTTCAAGGATTCCATTAAACCTATAAGGATATCTCTCTCGCCTTCTACCTATTCAAGCTTCTCTCGAAGCGCTCTCTCTTGTGTCCTAAGATCACAAACTAACGTACTCTCATCAATGACCTTGACACGCTCTTTTAAACTAGCTTCTAACTTCAAATTTACTCTTTTTAATTTAATAGATTCTTCATACAATTCTTGAAAAGCAATTTGAAGTTCACTCATATCAACCTCTTTTTAATTTTCACTCTCTATTTCTTCTTCACTCTCACTACCATCATCTTTTAGAGATTCACAAACAAAGTCCTCGGAAGTGTTATGTATTAAGATATCATCATTGGATGATTTCTGACTATCACTCACATAACTAGCAATGAACGCGATAAAGTTGCGCTTAATGGGGGAATTGGGTCCCTTTTTCTTATCACTATCTCTAAGGGTAGCATTATATGAGATTGGTTGTTTACCATGTTTCCTTAGTTTAGTGGGCCATTCAAAAGCCCTATGGCCATACCCTTCACAACCAAATCACCTATTTGACTCGTCCCTATTAAGATTTTCATTATAAGATTTAGGGATCATTTCGACTCTATCATGCTTAGAATTTTCAAATTTCTTAAAGTCATTTTTAAATTTATCTTTGTTAAATTTAAGAAATTTATGAAGCTTCCTAGCAAACATAGCCATATCTTCCGAGTCACTATCACTCTCATCAACCACAACTTAATTTTCCTCATTTTTGGCTTTCAAAGTAATGCACTTATCAATTTTCTTTTCATTTTTGGAGGGGAACATATCTAGTTCATAAGTTTGTAAATCACCTACTAGTTCCTCAAGTTTGGTAGAGTTCAAGGTGGGTAAAGAATTTAAAACAGTCACTTTAGGGATAAATATCTTGGGTAGGGACCTAAGAATTTTCTTTACAACTCAGTCGTCGGGTATTTTCTCTCCCAAATTAAACGACGAATTAACTATATCGGAAAGTCTAGCATTAAATTCATCAAAAGTTTCTTCTTCATTCATTTTGATGGTTTCAAATTGAGTGGTGAGGTTTTGGAGTTTAGAAGATTTGACAACACTATTTCCCTCGTGATTGAGTTGTAATATATCCGAAGCTTCCTTAGAGGTTTCACATGTCATGATACGTCGAAATTCATCCGTTGTGACCACGCTAAACAAGGCATTTAAACCTCGAAAATTAAAATTAGCAAGTTTAAATTCATTCTCACTCCATCTATCTGCGGGTTTGGGAACACGTTCATTTTCTACCAAATATGTGGGTGGGGACCACCCATTAACAACAGATAACCAAAACCTCTCGTCGATAGATTTCAGGGCCAATTTCATATGCGCTTTCCAATATGCGTAGTTGGAACCATCGAAAATAGGAAATTTTAAAAATGGGGAAAATTCCAGTTTTAACCAAAAATATTTAAAAAGACCTTAACGCAATAATTTAGCACTCCGTCTCTGATATCAATTTGAGAACGATAGGACACCAATTTAAAATTCTTATTTCAATTAAATATGATTAATTTCCTAGCACGTGCGGAATAGAGATGGCCCAACTAAACAACTACATAAACTAAAAATTAATTTCTTCACAAATTAAAACTAAAGCAAAACACATTTTAATTTTCTCAAAATTAAAATTATACTAAAAATTAAATTTGTGCCAGCAGCCAGTGCATTTGCGCATCAATTCGAGTCACCCCCATGTACTGAACAGCCATCCCCCAAGGGTAGAAAGTCACCAGTAATTTCCCTTAAAGATCAATATTTTCACAAACAAAGAAAATGCCAAAAAGGGGGAGTCAAAAGAAAAATGAATAAACATGGTCACTCGTCAGGGTGTTCAGGGCCTAATGCAGCTCAGAGGGAGAAAGAAACTACTTTAACCGTTGATTTCACTTTCGCCAATAGTACATCCGACATAAGTCCCCCACATCCTCATCATATAACCCTATCAAATGGGCATTGAGTCTGATCACCTCATAAAACCACGTCTGCAGAAAGACAGCAATCAGCAAAAAAAGAAAATTCAAGGGAAATGCAAGAAAATATATAAAGAGAGTCGCGAGAATTACTTCTAGAAGGCACGTGGCCCCCATAAAGGTCTACCGGTAGCACCGGCTGAAAGCGTCTGGAGAAGAATAAAGGGTCGCCAAGAGAAGGATATTCGAAATACCCTTAAAAGGGTAAAACCCATATATGGAAGATATCGTTGCACTCAACGACACCAAGAAACCCCCCCAATAAAAGGAGAGTGAATAAACGGGCCATCTGTCGTACCTACAGTTCGTTTGTCTCATCTATCCTTTAACTCAAGAGTAGTTCCTAGAGATAAAAAATGCATATCGAATCTCTAGAGACTATCCTCCCCAAATCTCCCAACGCAGTTTCAACCGCCTCAAGTATCACCCTCAAAGATCGGTCCACATGTAATAACCCGTATTTTTGAGAACCTAAATAATTATGTGATTAATTATTATTATTATTATTATTATTATTATTATTATTATTATTATTATTATTATTATTATTATTATGGGATTAATTAAATTAATAAGCGAGAATTAATTAGTAATTAATCTAGATTTAAAATAATTATTAACTAGCGTGACAAGGGTTAATACTTAATAATGAGAATTATTGAATATTATTGAGTGAATAAGTAATATGCAATTACTGAATCTGATAAATTTTCGAGAGTGAAATATACGACAGTTTGGTATTTTAAGTCGGGACACGCGTGTGAGTCGTGTCAGGACTAATTGAACGGAATATAAAAGTAAATTATTTTTAAGTAACTTGTATGGTAATTTAGAGTGCACCGTTGAGTCCGGGAGGGTCGAGATAGGCAGAAAACACTATCCGGGTATTTTATTTAGACTCCGGGAGATTTTTAGGCCAAGTCGGCACCCGTAGGGGTAATTTTGTAATTTTGATTCTTGGAGGAATTAAATGGACGAATATTGTGAGTTTATTATTCAGTTCATGAGAGGTGCATTAGGGTTGAGAGATACAAAAGTAAGGAATGGCCAGAGGGGATGTGAGGGAAAATAAATTTCAAGAGGGAAGGCCTAATTAGCACCACCTTCACAACCATCACCACCATCGTGTAGATCGGAACAGGAAGAACACACCCATACCAACAACATCAAGAAATTAGACGATTGATTCGAGGCAAGTGTTTATTACTTGCGTACTTTAGTAATAATTGTGTTCATGTTAGAGTTGGTGATAATCCATTAATTATGAAAGTTAATTTTGATGAAAATTGATGTTATGATTCGTATATTGGGAATGGGATTTCAAGAGGTTAAATCCCTTCATGTAGATAGGATTACATTCCCTAATTTATGATAATTTTCCATGAACAAATCTGGGTTTAATTTAGAGTTATGCTCTTAATTTAATAACTAGGGTTCTTGTTAAATGATTTGGGTATTTAGTATTTAATTGATGTATTGGGAAGATTTAATGATTCTAGGTTGTTAGAAATCATCTAAATATGTTAGAGTATCAACTGCATTTTCTGTTTGGGTGTGTGGGAATGACAGTAGAGGTTTTAGGGTTAAAATGGTGGAAAAACGCTGAAATTCTAGGGAAGAAGACGAAACAGTTGGTCCCGCACGAAGTCGCATGAAGGTTGTTCAAGCGAGATAGGCATCTCGCACGAAGTCTTTCGAGCGACACGTGGCAGTGGTTCAAATGACTTTGCCACCTGGTTCGAGCGACGAGGTAAATTTCTTGAAATTTTCTCAGGGTCCAGTTTTGGAATTTTCATTTTTATCAGAGTGAGAGAAACTGCAAGTTAACAATTTAATACGAGACAGGTATTCGGATAAGTATGTGAGATTTATGCTTTAAATATTTCGGAATGAAGACTTACTTTGAAGATTAAGAGAGAGTTATGGTAATCTAATAATTTTATACAATACGTAACAATGAGAATAAAATACGTATGGTAAGTATGCAACTAGGTTGGGGGAACACCTATAAACTTTAATAGGATTTGTGTATACCTATTATTTAATATTTCTGTAGATGATTTGATAAATAATGCATTTGATGATTGAGGATCTAAAAATTTGTGAGATTATTAGGGCTAGAATTGTTGTAATGGAGAATGGGACTTAGGATGAACTTAGGGAACGTTTTTGCAGAAACCTGTTCAAAACAGGGGTTTTAAATTCATCAATGGCGGACTGGGTTTATGCAGAAGCAAGAAAGAGGAGGAATTATCATTGTCATTCGAATGACATGATAATTCGTTCGAACGAGATTCACTGTCATTCGAATGATAGGGATCTTCGTTCGAACGACCTCTGATGGTTGCCAGAATTCTGGGATCCCCCTAGTTCAAACCTATTGTGTTGTAAATTGTAATTTTAGCCCAACTGAAATTATGGAATTTAATATTGAAATAGGGTTAATTTGAGATTTCTAAACCTTGGAATTCTTTGACTAAATTGCATGATATTGGAAATGGAAGTTCATGATTTAGTACATTATAATCTTGTTATTTAGAGTGATTAAACTTGATTGTAGGAAATTAAAGAGTGGACTAGAATCACCTAATTTCAGGCCGAGAGATAGGGAGTCCGGTTATACTTAAAAAGAGTTTACATGAAGATAAGGGAAATTAATGTGTAAATAAATATAATAAGGAAGTAGGGGCGTAGACTTAAATGTTTTAGGCTTGGGTGTGGGCATAATAATCCGATAGCCTAGATTTCTATATATATGTCGATGTGTTGTACATATATGATTTATATATATTTGTGTGAATAATATATATAGTAAATACATACCAATATTAATGCTATCATAGGAGGTTGCGTGATGTGGTTGAATCCCCTAGCTTGAGGTGCAGGACGAGTATAGACCATAGCGTCTATAACTTAGGGGTGGGACTGTTATGGTATGGAGCGGACACTTTCGAAGGGAACTATGTCCGCCTCCTATGCATTCGATGATAGCATTTTATATCCGACATGTGTGTGAATGTTGAGATATAATGCGTATATATAGTGCAGAATTATATACGAGAATTTATATATATACATGGTGTGAAATGTAAATAATATAACTTGCAAAATGGTTATATGGTATCAAGTTGGATACGGATATAAATAAGTTAGTGAAAAATAACTTATAATTCGTATACATGACGTGAATGGTGTAAAGGATATTTCTTGTGAGAATGTTATATGACATTAAATAGGAATTGAATTGAATAAGCTAATATGGCTAATAAACCATAAAATGTATACAATACTCACTCAAGTTGAGATAGTGGGAAATAGTGAGATATATGAGACAAGGCTAGTTATGGAGGGTTAGCTAGATGGGGCATTTACAGTTTCGGTAGGCGTGCACAATAATTGAGGGGTAACGTAAACTCAAGGGAGTGCGCAACACTAATTTAAATATAAAGAGCATTGCATATTTACTTCTTGCGTTTAAATTCACTTGCTAAATATTTTCAAATGTTTTGGGTTCTAACCCTTACTATAAAAATATTTTCAAAAACCTTTTAGGTGTCCTCCCACAAGGGCGCCCGGCATGATTCTAGGGTACGTGGCTGCAACTATGTGGAGAGTTGTGGTTTCATTGATGTAGTCTTTTATCTCATTCTATCTTAGATAGGGATCCTTTCAGTTGTACTTTTGGGACTTGTATCTCTATATTCAGATTTGGAATGTATTAGAACTCTTTTATTTTCGTATTTGTGGATGGCTTGTAGTCGACGTTGTTCGACGGACTATTGTACTTACTTTGTGGCATGTTTTAGTTTTATTCTCATATTGGATGTGTTGTTGTTTTGTCCTATTGGTTTGGTTAGATTAATAAAGATAAAATTTGGCATCGACTTAATGAAACACTAGGTGGTTAGTAATAAATGAATGAACGACGGTGATGCTAAGAATGAACCAGATGAGATTCCTATTTAATTTGATATAGGAATGATCACCCGATATTCTATTAGGCGGGGTGTCACAAATACCTAATTTGGTAGCCAATGAACTCTTATGTTTTACCTCACTAAAAATTCTCTATTTACATAGTTGGTGGAACACTTAATTTTCCACACACAAATGGGCCTTTCATACCAAATACTCATTACTTAGTTTTTATATGCTTAATTCCTTCAGATGGACCTCCTTATATATCAGTAAGGAGGAGACCGCGATATATAGGTAGACTGGACCATATGACCGAAAGTGATGAAAAAACAAAAGTTGAATGATATTGCCTTACAATTTCTCAACAAACCAAACAATACATAATCCATATTGACCTAGTTTTTCAATCAAGAAAAATTAAATTGGTGCTAGTCAAATCCAACCCCCATGTTTTTAAGTATAATATTACATTTCCGGGGTGGAAAAAAGATAGCATACCATTATCTTTTTGCTTACACTACATAGTTTTTTTTGGGGGGGGGGGGGGGGGGTGTTTCTAAGGGCACCACATTTTTTTCTTCAAAATACCACGAGATTATTTTACTACAAAATACCACTGAAAGCTGATAATTACTTCCCAATACCACATAGAGGGCCACCACATATTTAGAGTTTTAAAATTCATTTACACACTTTCCCTCTATCTCTCTACACATTTAAACCTCCAAACCTTTCATCTTCAACTTCCAAACCTTTCATGTTCAAATTCATTCTACTTTAACTAACGATTAAAGTACATTGAACAAAATACCCATTTGAATCCCAAAAGTTTTAAAAGTTACGAACAAAATACCCATTTCATCTTTATTACTTGACCCTTAAAAAACATGTTAAACATATTAAAAACATGTTGAACAACAATAACGTGTTAATTTTTGGTACAAAGAACATTTAATACCCCTCATATGTTGAGAAAACACCACATAAATAATAAACCCTAGCGTTCAAAACCCTAGCTGATAACCCAGTGGTTCGGTATAAAGACCCCAAATAAAGACCCAACATTCGTTATGTTTACCCCGAACCAAATATGGTATGAAAAATTGGATTCAAACTTCATATGGTATAACTACCCCGAATATATGCATTTAATTCGGCATAATCACCCCCAAATATATTCATTCCATTCGGAATAATCATCCCGAATGAAAAAATTTCTTCAAAAAAAATATATACACATTCCATTCGGCATAATCATCCCGAATATATGCATTTAATTCGGCATAATCACCCAAAATATATGCATTACACTCGACATAATCATCCCAAATGAAAATTTTTCTTCATAAAAAAATTTAAGTTTGATTCGGGATAATTGCCCGAAAATCATCATCCTTTTTGGGAGCCCGGCCTCGAACAACTGGACGATTTATGCAATTTTTCATATTTTCAATCCCTATGAATAAACAAATATATATATATATAATGGGACCCAAAGTTTAGAAGAAAATTGTGATTTGGGGAGTTTCATTTTCTTTTGAGGTGTTGTCATTGTCTTTGGGGGAGGGGGGTATATGATAAGAAGATTTTTGAGTGTGGTCGTTATCTTCAAAAGTCAATCTCAAAATCCCTTGAATTACCTACAAAAATTGTTTAAAACAACTCATATTGCGGTAAGTACGGGTATCAATCCAACTTCCAAGGTGAAACAATTAATGTGAAAACTTGTAATTCAATTTTTTTCTGAATTTTTTTTTATTTAAAACAACTTCAAGGGAAAATTAACTAATAAATGCTAAAATTATGAAATGACTAAATAACGAAAAATAATGTGCAACCGAGTGTGAAAATGTGAGAAAGTCAAGAGATGGGATTACACCGCATTATCAATTATTTTAATTTCTCAATTTATTAATTTGAAATATTTAGAGATAATATTAAATCGATAATCTTACTCTCTTTACAATTATAAATTTAATAATATCTTTTTCAGAAAACTAATTTAAAAATGTCACACGTTGAAAAACTAAGAACTATACTATTTTCAATAAAATTACCCTCTAGGATCAATTTAATAAAAATAGTATCAATCCTGAAATTTCAACACCAGATTAATATTTAGATTTAGGAAAAAACTATCTCTTGTTCGATTCCTAAAATGAAACATTAATTTGTAAAATTAATTTACTATCTCTCGATAGATAAACTAATTTGTGACAAGTCTAAATTAACGAATCTAGTTATATAAAATTAATGAAACCAATTAATTAAATTAATATCCTACGCAATGCATCTCACCCCTTGAACAAGATGACTAGCCAAGCATAATGAAATAATTAATCACAGTCACAAGCATGGAACAAAAAATTAAAGAGTAAAGCAAGAAATACAATACACAAAAGTCTCCATTTGAATTGATTCCTTGAATCGCGTTCATGCACATGTGTCCCAATATTTTCACAAATCCAACACTTGATTACAAAAAAAAAACTAAACCTAAAATTTATTCTAACACTAAACTATTTTTTTTGGAATTTTTTTTATGTTACTAATATTGTGTGATATGAGAGATTTATTTGGGATTTGGAGAAGCCAAGTCAAAGGCAAAAATGGATTTATTTTGAAGCTTGGCAGGTTGCATTTGTTCCTATTTTAATGGAGTTTGGGTTGGAGCTGTCGGTTCAAAGGGGTTTTGGTTTTTTTTTTTTTTTGGGGGGGGGGGGGGGGGGGGGGGGGTTAAGGATGGAAATGGGTTTGGTCAGGCCGGAGGTAGCGGGTTGGGCCAAAGATGGCAGGGGTTATTGGTTGGTTTGGCGTCGGGTTTGGAGGAGGGATATGATTGGGTTAAAGGTTGAGGTCGCGAGTGATGGCTATGGTCGGGTTTTGATTGGGTCGCGATTTAGGTTGATTCTGAGCGGGCTGGGTCAGGTTCGTGGGTTGGATCGGGTTTCGATTTGGAGCTGGTGGTATTAATGGAGGTGTGTGTGGAATCTAATTCGGGTTTAGGATGGGGGTGAACTCGGGTTAGGGCCGAAATGGGTGACGTCGGGTTTTGTTATTCTCGGTTTGGAAAAAATGGTTGGTATGGTGATGGTTGTTTTTAGGGGTGGAAGCGGTACGGGTTTTTACCGTACCGTACCGTTTTGGTCCGAAAAAAAATGGTTTTTGTTTCATATAATAAAATACCAGAAACCGATCTTACCGAAACCGAAATTACCGAAAAAAATTTGGTTGGTTTTGGTTTTAATATTTACAAAACCGATTTACCGAAATTACTGTACCGAATTTACCGAAACCAGAGAAAACCGTACCAAAATTACCGTACTGTACCGAATTTACCGAAACCAGAAAAAACCATACCAAAATTATCGTACTATACCGAATTTACCAAAATTATCGTACCGAATTTATCGAAACCAGAAAAAGTTGGTTTTGGTTTCGGTTTTAATATTTAAAAAAGTTGGTTGGTTTTGTTTTTGATTTTTTGGGGCTCTTAGTGTTGTTTACCGAAACTAGAAAAAACTAAAACCAGAAACGAGAAAAAAACAGAATTTACCGAAACCAGAAAAAACCAGAAGAAACCAGAAAAAAACCAGAATTTACCGAAACCAAAAAAAACCGAAATTACCAAAAAAACCGAAATACCGACCAGTTTGGTTTTGGTATTGATTTTGGTGTACCGGGTGGTAAATTGGTACGGTTTGGTTTTACCATCTAGAGTTTGGTTTTGGTATTGGTATCTACTATTTACCGACCAAACCGTACCGCTTACACCCCTAGTTGTTTTGGAGTTTGTTGGAAGAGAGAGAAATGGGTGTAGGTGTTGAGGTTTGTTTAGAAATGGGTTAAGGTTTATTTAGCTATGGATGTTTTGGAGAGAGAGAATTGATTGGGATGGTGGTGAATATGAAGGTGAGGTGTAAGGGTGTTTGAAAGTGTAGGGGAGTTAGGGTGAGGATGTGTATATTAGTTTGTACAAAAAAAAATTAAAATTATCTAAACTAAAAAATAAATAAAAATACAATCCTAACTAGAAAACTCAAATAATAATATAAAACAAATAAAAACTAAAAAAAACAAAAAATATAATAAAAACAAAAACGAAAGTCCTAAAAAATGTAAAATTCAATAAAACTAAAAATAAACACCTAAATTATTCCTAATAAAATAAAATAAAGTGAAATAAAGACTAAAAACTATAAACTAAAAAATCAAAATAAAATTACACTAAATAAAAATAAATAGAAAAATAGAAAATAAATCCTAAAATTCTAAATAAATCTAAAATAAATCATAAAAATAAAACGACTCAAAATAGAAATCTAGAAAAATAATAAAGGTACAAACTCAACACATACAGGCTCAGGGTAATGGACTGGGCTCAGTTTAGGCTTAGGTTTGGTTCGAGGATAGGGTTCGGGACATCGGAACTCATATGTGCAAGCTCAATGGGACTTCTGACTTCGCGGTCTCTTTGATTTCTTCGATGCATGCTTTTGACCGCTATTGTGTCGCAATTATACTGATTTAGCATTCTTTGTACCACAACTGCATATTGACCTAAGAAATAAACATATACAAACATAAGGCCATTTTTATTTAAAACGAGTGACTAAAATGCATCTACTCGGGGCATAAATTATACACTTTTGGGTGCTTATCAGTATACATTGAAATTTGAATATTTAAATAACAAACCCTAGTTATTTAATCATGTTAAAGATGGTTGGTTGAAGTTCATTTGTTGAAGAAGATAAAAGATAGAGTTTGGAGTATAGTGTAGAGAGAGAAAATGTGTTGTATTTTGTGTTAAAATAGTGTGTAATATATATATATATATATATATATATATATATATATATATATATAATGTGGTGGCCCTTAGCAAAGAATCTTTTTTTTCCTTGTGGTATTTTGAAGTAAAAGTTGTGGTGCCCTTAGAAACACCATTTTTTCCATAAAGAAGGATGCATACACTAGTTCTATTACAAACGTCACTTAAAAACGACGAAATTAAAAAACACGAAAGTTTATCATAAAATTTAGAAAGAAACATACATGATACTGAGCCAGCAGCAAGAAAATCCTCACACACATTAGCGTATTAGAAACACAAACAGAAGGTAACTTGTAGAAATTGTTGAAAACCCGTCACGGATGGCTTAGATCAAATCCATAAAAAACATAGAAAAACTAAATATAAGATGAAAAATTGATACTTTGTTTGCCTGTTTTGTGGTCACTGATTTATCATCCTGTGGATATTCAGATGGAAAGATCCACAGACCGCAGAATATCAGTACATGGATACAGAGGAGTGCAATCGATAATTATATGTTTGAGGGATAGACATTCCCATAAATCTGCACCCTATAAACAAAATTAAATCGTGCCAAAAAATCATGAGAATAATTAATCATTAAAATTAGTAAGATGATTTGTGCACATAAGTACTACAAACAAAGAAAAAACTAGTTTAATGGTTGAGCAATATAACATAACAAACTCGAGAAAGATGTTTTCCACAATAGATACGATAATTTGTCAAAATACCTGCACAAGAATACTCCTACAGTTCTACTGATTGTTATTTTTTTAAATTAGATATGCTTAATATTAAATAACTATCGTTATGCCACAACACTATTGTTATAGATTAATTTTGAAGGACTATTACTCAGAGTCGCCAACGTAAAGATATTTTAGTGAAAACCTTATATTTTTTGCAATTTAGTACCCGTGCTATCATTTAATGTTTCCATGCTAATATTTTATGCCATAAATTTTTTTATCGACGGGCCCTCTATTGTTTTTTTTTTTTAAATCTTACTAAGTTAGTTAAGACTAAATCTTTATAGATTTGTTATTTTATCTCCGTCTCAATTAATCGAATTTCACCAAACAAGAAATAAACTTAACCCATAGAAGTAGAAATGTAGAATAATCCAATTTATAACTATATCTACTCTGATATAATTATGGCATGGTGTGGGACATTAATTAATTAATGCCTTAATCTAGGGGTGAACAACAAAACCTGTCAACCCGAAGAATCGAATCAAATCGAAACAAATCGCCAGGTTTGGTTTGGTTTTTAGATACCAATGGGTAGGTTCTGGTTTCTAAACTTAAAAAACTGATCGTATTTGGTTTGTTCTTGGTTATATACCTAACACACCCCAACCCAAACCAAGAACCAAAATGATGTGGAACCAATACAAACCGAACCTAAACGTACCCTATAAAAATCGATGTTTAAATCTCATATTATTGTACATAAATCTGAAACTATCTGTTGATTTTAGAGCATTTGAGATTTATGTGTTTAAATCTAAACTTTTGTGTGATTTGTGTGTTTAAGTCTCATATTATGCGTCTAAATTTATTGAGAATAATTATGTGTTAACTTTAAATTTTGAATTAGTGGCATATTTAAACATTAGTAAACACATGTTATTTTTTGTGTTAACTTAGGTATACAAGTATTTAAATTTTGTGATATGCTCGTTAATATTTACTATTTGAGTTTTTTAAAATAAATAAAACCATTAAGGAACCTGAAACAACCCAAAAAAAAAATCCAAACCGAACCTTGGTTGGTTTGGTTTGGATTGGTTCCATAACATGATTGGTTTGGGTATGGCTCTAATAATGCGAAATCGAAGTACATAGGTTCTGGTTTAGGTTTGGTATGGAACCGAACCAAACCTACCCATGTCCACCCCTTCCTTAATCACTTCATATAATCAAAATTAAAATTATGTGTCCTTGTTGCCGAAGATACTTTTTTTAAATATCAAATCTATGAGGAACGACAAAAATTTAGACTAGCAAGACTCATCAAGAGTAAAACTCATAATGCAGGGATGTGGTACGTATTATGCTAATGAAGTTTTCAACAAACATGATTGTAATAATATCTAAATTTAGCAAAACCTGAATATAGTCAACAATCAAGGAAAGAATAACATTGAATAAACGTGAACATAGAAATTAGACTTTTGTTTACTTTAATACATTACTAATTTTCAATTTTAGAATTTAATTCAAATTAGTTAGTTTATAGACTTTTTAACATTTTTCGTTGCTAAATCCCATCAAATATCACTTTTAGGGGCAAACTTTTCACATTTAGCATCAAAATATTACTTAGTCTATTAAAGTGATTAATTTTGATTAAAATCTAAAATGAAAAATTAATAATGTATTAGTGCATAAAAAATTAGAAATTATTAAACGAAAGACTCAAACACCCATCAAGAGAAAAAAAAAGAGCAAAAAGAATTAATGCCTCACATGTGATTGTTTTAAATATGTTTAGGGAATGAGTTTTATTGGTAACATTGAGAAAAGAAACTTGTAATAGTGGATTTTTGCTAGGTTTGTAAATTCAAACAAGTCCAAAGACATGCTAAATTGAGCATAATTAGTATTAAATGTTGGAAATTAATATTTTAAAGCTAGAAATTATTTTTTTAATTGCAATTATATTAAAATAAAAAATTATGTATTTCCCATTTATGCGTTCTTGATAAATATCAAATATTTAATTAGGCATGTGATAAATGCAAGATAAATGCAAAATTAAGAGATTGAATTAGTTTCTATCTTTAAGCCACTTAATGAATGGTGGATCCTTGAATAGAGGAGTACATTGACTAGAAATTTTGGATTTCTTCCCCTTATATATAGAGTGGCCTTAAACTATATAGGGTCATCTCATAACACACAAATATATACGGTGGAAGAAAAAATTCAAAATTCATTTTTTTATATTTTGTCAAAATTTTGGGCTCATACAACTAAAATCATGGGTTGTTTTTCAAGAGGTTTCAAGGAGAAATATATTAGAGCATTCAAGTCATGTTTTTAGATATATTTAAGCACTATATATAACCCTAGAAATGGACAAAGGTTGATTTTTTGAATTACACTTATATTGCATATGAATTTAGTAATTGCATGAAGAATAAACATCCTAAAAATCATGTTAAAAACTGATTTAAACTGTGATATAATATGATGTTTTATGTCTTATTTATGATTGCAAAACAATATAGTATAACATGTGGTATCGGAGATTAAGGTTTCTAATCTCATGATATTCATATAAAAATTTGCTTATAACATTATGGATTTATATATGCTCGAATTTGAAATTCTAAAATTCTGAAATTACACATTATAACTCATAAAATTACAAAACCTGAACCTTTTAAATGATCGTATTTTAGAGTTTGTATAAGATTGTTTTAGGACTATTATGAAACTGATATATGTCATTAGTGATTTCAAAATTTTAGTCCTTATATATGTATGAAATTCAATTCAAAAATTGTATGCAAAATAGTCCCTGGCGATGTGCTAATAGTCCCTTGAATTATCATAACCTAATATGTCTTAAGAATGACTCATATGTTTCATGTCTCTAAAGTATTACTAAAAAAACTTATGATGACTATCATATGAAAATAAATCTGTTTTTAAGACTAATTGAGTGTGTAGAATTTTTTTTCCTCAGTGAATAATGTTTTCCAAAATTTTAGTGACCGATTGACTTGAAACTTGGTGGGTTGACTGAAAACGTGCAACGATCAAATTTCACCACCTTTGGTTGTGATGTAACATCTTTTTCGATGATTCGGGGTTGTTAAGGCCATCAAAACCCCATTTTTGTTGTTTTTGGTAATAATTAAGGGGTTATAACTTTTGACAGAAATTTTATTTTAACACTCCGCGAAATGTTTTAATTTTCTGGATCATTTACTTCGATTCAATGGTGAAAACTCATATTTGCCATTTTTGACAAAAATCGAGAATTATTGCATTTTAAGTAGCCGTTTTCATCATATGGGTTGTTTTATCTTGTTATAGTCATTTAAGGCATGTTTGGTTTGCAACTATAATTCTGTTTTATGTGTTTAAATGAAATTCTGATAAAAATTTGCATTTGGCATATTGATTTTTAAACACTAAATTGTAATATTTATGTGTTATAATCAAGTTTTTCAGAAAACATCAAGGGTGTTTTATAACTTATGTTTTTTATTTTTCAACTCAGAAGTATTCATTCTTAATATTTTGATGCATTAATAACTTAAAATATAATATGCATGTATAATACATTAATATGTGTGTAATTATTATAAATATAAAATATATACGTACATGTACAGAAAATTACGTATATTTATATTTTATTAAAATATATAATATACTAAGATTCATATGTTAAATAATATTATCAATAGATACATGATACTTATATACAGTTTAATACATGTCTTATTAATGCATGATATAATATAAAATTGTAACAACCCCTCACGTAAATGCTAATCAGGCACGATGCGTCGAAGATAGGGCTTGCTTGTGAATTAATACAATTCTCAACACCATATTAAATGTAAATAAATTATTTTCCAAAACTTCGGCATTTATAAATGAAGAATACATACACAATGACCCAATAATCCACACCACCATAATAATAATAATAATAATAATAATAATAATAATAATAATAATAATAATAATAATAATAATAATAATAATAATAATAATAATAATAATAATAATAATAATAATAATAATAATAATAAAAATAATAATAATAATAATAATAATAATAAAATCCAACTAACATAATAAATCCCAACTGACATAAAATAAAAGAGTATCGGGCTTATGCCCTTACAAATATTTCAAATAAGAAATAACTGAATCTGAAAGGCACCTATGCTTGAAGAAGACTGAATCTGAATTTGGAGAGTAGGCGAGATCGCGGGACTGCCATAGCACAATATGACTATCCCTGCCTAGGAGCAGCTGGGGGAAAAACATTTATAATTTGGGTCAGAGCCCGAGGTGTGCAAGAATTAACCTGACTAATTTAAAATCATAATAATACAGTCAATGCACAATAAGTACCCCCTTTTTCACCGCTCACATGCGTATAACACCTCACCCCTTATCTAAATGTAAAAATATTCGCACCCCGATGCATCCCAAATAATAATTTTATGACATCATCTCAACTCTTAGAAGAAATTCATTCCCACTTAAGTTTAATTAAATACGAAACCTAAATTTAAATTATCAATTTACATTAATTTTAGCCTCCTCAATATCAAGTATAAGGCATAAACATCTAATATGCGTTATATGATCAAAATATTATTTAGTGCCCATGTCCATACACAATTTAAACTTAATTTTCATAAAATATGGGTAAATAATAATATGTGTCCTTCCATATATGTGACACACAAGGGCATCTACCGTTGGCGTCGAATTTGTGCTCTATCGGCAAGTCCGAAGGAATCCTAACATCCAAATCTCAAGTCCAAATGAATCCTGACATCCTAAGCGTACACCACAAAACACACATAAGTTGAGGGCGGTCCCTACGCAGGATACCTGTATATAGCCCATACCCAACGGTAATGCAGGAACAGTCAGCGCCACACCTACCTCTTGAGGGTGGGAAGCTTCTACGTAGTACCTATATGCCTACACAACGTCAAGCCCACCTGTGCCAACGAGTGGTCACTAGCCCGAACGCGTGAACCCCCATGCCGATAGGAAAGTCCACTGGTATGTCCAAACAAAATATATAATAGTACATGTTATTTTTCCTTATAATATGTAATGGTAATTATCTTATAATTACAATAAAGTTCCAATTCAAATTCGTACCAGCAATTATTCAATTAATAATTTATCATCTAATAAATTATTAACTATTCCCAGTAATTATTTACTTATCCATCTAATTATAGGTAATTTTCATAAATTTCTGCATGAGTGGGATCCTATTCCATAAATTAATTATCCCATAAAAACTCACATTGGTTACTTTAATATACCTACTCTACTACTGTTCATGAGGGATCAAATGCAGGAAACTAAGTTACATAATTCAAGGTTCAAGGGTATAGGAAAAAGGCGGGTGGGAACCCATGTCGTTCGAACGACTGGGGTTGTCGTTCATGAACAATAGCAGAACAACTGTTTGAACGACTTGACACGTCGTTTGAACGACTTGCCATGTCGTTTGAATGACGTCTTGTCATCTTCTCCTCCCTTCTCCCTTTCTGGGTTTCTTAGATGTCCCCAAAACCACAAAATTTCTAACAGGTCGTAAACCAGAATTTCCCCTACTATTGACATTATTCAATCCCAAGAATTTACTAACAAATTCCAAATATCAACGATTTAAGATCCAATTCCCAACTCAGTCTATTCCAAATCAAGAACATATAATAAGGGCACTACATCTAGATTTTAGTCCTTTAAAGGTTACTAAGAATTTCTTACAATAAATAACCAACTATCCTCCAATAATTATCAAAACTTGATAGGAATCTAATCATCAATAAGGCTTTCGATTCCTAATTTTTGGAATAAATTCTAAATGTATATTCTTCCTCTACATGTGGGTTTTCATCATCAAATTAAACATAATAAGCCCTAATTTCCAGAAATAAAAAAAATGGGATAAATTATGCATGGAGAAATAAAATTGAAACATAGATTATGCAAGAAAATTCTTGCCTTTAAATTTTGTAGAGGAGAACCCTTGAAAGCCTTTGATCCCTCCTTGTTCTTCCTTTTTTCCTTCCATGGGTGTTTCTCTTTTTTTTTTCTCTCCCGTGGCTGCTACTTTAGGTCTTATTTTTATGTTAGTGGGGGAGTGGTTTACCCCTACTTAACCACTTAAATGATGTTAATCCCGAGTTGGGTCGAAAGCCCAACTTTTGGACCTCCAAATAAGCCCGAAACCATAACCCAACTAGCCCAAATGTTCCCCAACTCATACAACTATGACCCGGGACCAATTCTAAATAATTAGAACACTAAATCGGGTCTCTAACGCTCCCCAAAATGCATCCCAAATATTTTTATTTTACTTAGACATTTTTAATATGTTTCAACAACGCGCGCCCAATAATTTATTTAAAAATTAATTATTTTTCACTCGCAAACCCATTTCGTCCAGTTGAGTTTTATTTTTAATAAAATCATAAATACTTAGTTAACTTAAAAAAATTACTCGCTTAATTGTAAATCTTCCCAATTTAATTTATTCTCAAAATTATAATCCGAAGCCATTATATCCATCTAATCGAAATATTTTATTCATAAAATTTATCGGGGTATTACTTTCTCCTCCCCTTATAACAGAATTTCGTCCTCGAAATTCGCTAAGACCCAACATTAGGTTTTTATCCGCGTTATTAAACCAAGTTTTACACCTAATTATTCTATACCCATATCCCATGAGATAAAAGAAAAGGTGTGACACCCCGCATAATAAAATACCGGGTGATCAGTCTTATATCAAATTAAAACGGGAATCCCAGTTGGTTCATTCTTAGCATCACTGTCGAAACCCTTTTTAAAACTTACTAACCACCTTGTATTCCAAAAATCCGGTGCCAAATTTTATCTTTTTTTTTTAACAAAAACAACAACATGCAGAAATATACTATGAGCCATTCACAACAAGTGAATCCAAATCAACTGAATAAATTAATAAACTACTTGTCGAATAAGCCATCGTCCACAAACCACAATGTAAATAATACTCCAACAACTAAGTAAATAAATCCAAATACTAAAGCTGAAAGTAACTGGGGTGACATGCCCAAAATGATAACTGAATCTGATAATAGATCCCTAATCTAGAAATAAAGAAATAAGGCATCTACTCAAACTCCTTCTAGCATCCACATGTGCAGCAGTTGCGTATCCCTGGACTGTAATATCAGTCCTGGAGTCTCTGTGGCTGGACACCTAAAAGATTTTGAAAATAGTTTTATAAAAAGGGTTAGAACCTAAAATATTTTGAAAATATTTAGCAAGTGAATTAACTGCAGTAATTAAAAAATGCATGAATGCGCTTCATATTTAACTTTGTGTCGCATTCTCTTGAGGATATACTCACCCCTCCACTAATGTGCACACCTAATGGCTTCCTTAAACCCACCTAGTTATACTACCCCGTCCAACTAGTCCTGGTATAATCTCCCCTTGCCATACTAATCTAAACCGAGTATTATTATTCATGGGTTATAAATTATCTCATATGTTAACTTAATTAATTCCTTTAAAATAATATCATATAGCCGTGACACAAGTTATATAAAGTAAATAGATTACACTCTGTATTATTACCTGCATAAAACATTTAATACCATTATATATGTATCTTTACTACAACATCCACACATATATCATATGTATATCCATCCATCCGAGTATACCCCCGCCGGATGATTTCCTCTAAAGTGCTATCATACCAGGTGTGCTCACTTAACCTAGTTACGCCAAGTGGGACTCTCTCACGTACTTGGCGAAAAACATAAACGTTGTGGAGGCGGTTATATTTCCTTCCTGAAAGTGAGATAAGCCCATCACCCATATAACGGACTCTATGACCTGGGGATATACTCGCCCTACTCCTCAAGCTAAGGAATTCACCCACATCGCGCAACCTCCCTTGATAGCACTAGAGTACATAATTTAATTAAATATCTAGCCACTGATATTTAGAAGAACACACACACACACAATATATATATATATATATATCACATACCACATATATATAATATAAATCTCGGCTTTACCGTGTACTAAAATCCGTAATACTAGCTTGTATATTCCTGAGTCTATGGTCCAACTCTAGTTTAATTAATTTACACATATTACCTTCCCGAGTCTATGATCTGACTCTAAATTAAACTATTCCTCTCAATAGTTAATTAAACACCTCGGCGTTACTCAATCTATATACCCGGACTTGCTCACTCGATCGGTATATAATTATTTTAGAATTTATTTCCCCACATTTATCCGTAAAGTGCCCCACATAAATCCTCCCCAATCCCAATTACTTTCCCCTATAATTGTTAGGAATATGTGCTTCATATATATTTATCACTAAATAATGTATGGAAATTAAATCTTAAATTAATTTCCCCTTATGTGTAAAACTGGCCGACCTGTCAAAAACATGGGACCGCCGATCGATCGACTCCCTGGGTTAATCGATCGATCGATGAGTTCCCTTTCTTATCTGATTCTCTGTTTCAGCCATTAACGAAAACCCAAGCTTTCTTTTCTCAGTTCCCAACATCAATCCATCATATTTATCATTTTTTTTAAATAGGATTAAACCCCAAATAACAGAAAATAGAGAAAAAAAGCCTTTTTCGGGGGCTTACATCAAAGTACATGAAATAGAAAAATCTGAAATAAAAGACTTTAAAAATCTAGACATGGGATCTTTATATGGCCTAGCTTTGAAAGATAGACAAATCCCCGCATGGATAGCATCAATCATTGACTTAGCATTCATGTCAATACCCTCAAAAAAATCTTTGTTTCGAGCACACCAAATTTTCCAACAAATGATATTAGGGAGCAATTTACACAAAACAGCCATAATGTTCTTCCCATTAGAATTCAACCACCAAAGCAAAAGACGGGATCTAAATCTCGAAGTATGAATTGAGACCCATAAGATTTTCAAAATGATCCTAGACTGTAGAAGTCAAATCACTTGAATCAAATAAATGTTGGGAATTCTCCATACTAGGATGAAAGCAACACCGCATCTCGAAACAACAGGAAAGTTAATCTTTTATAAATTCTCATCTAGCAAAATAGCATCATGAAGAACACGCCACATAAATGTAGACACTTTCAGAGGGAGTCTAGGATCCCAAATCATAGTAAAAGAAAATTGAATTCCATATTTAGGCCTCACCAAATCCCAAGTGTGTTTGAATGAAAAACCATCCTTGAGCTAACCTCGATTAGGAGCTTCAAAAATATTTTCTTCAACAATCTCATAAACTGCTTGCACCCTTTTCCATGGAACACTCAAAAATGAAGGAGTACCTCTAAAATTCAAGTGAGTTATTTTTTTGTATTTTGAATTCATAAAATTATCCCATAAAGAATTGTTTTGAAGAAAACGAAACCAAAGTTTACAAGAAGAAGTCAAGCTCACATCAAATAGTCTACGAATAGCCAGACCACCTTCCTTCTTAGGTCTGCAAACAGTATCCCAAGAAACCCAATGATGTTTAAATACATCCTCTAAACTCCCCCAAAAAAAATTCGCACAAATACGATTAAAAGCTTGAATAAAAGCCTTTGTGGGAAAAATAACTGAAAAAACAAAACAACCCAACATCATGAGAACGTACTGAATTAGAACAAGTCTACCTGCCATGGTTAAAATACCGGACTGTCACTTTTTTATGTGATCCACTGCTTTGTCAATGATGGGAGCAAAGATAATATTTTTTTACCTTTATAAAGAGGGTTACCCAAATAATTTGTCGATAAAGACTTAGCACTGAAACCTGTGATAGACTGAAGTCGACTGCGCTGCGAAGGAGAACAGGTCAGACCTGTGATGACACATCTTTAGGCTACAATACACCGCTCCCCCAAGTGATCTTGATATTCGGAAAAAAACTTCATGAAATTCTTGACAAACCCCACATGACCATTCTGGAAGAAAATTATATCATCAACAAATGATAGAGAATAGACTAACGGACAGCTTGAAGGCATGGAGAAGTTTTTAATGGAACCCGATATCATCAATACTAAACACCTCTATTCAAATCCTTTGCAGCGATTACGAATAAGGCAGGTGAAAGAGGATCACCTTATCGAACTTCACGTTCAAATTTTAAAAACCCGCATGATTTTCCATTAATAATGATAGAGTACCAATAACTGGAAAGCAGCCTCCAAACTAAGTCAATACAAGTTTCTAAAAATCTGAAAGCACGAATCACTTTAATGATAAAAAAACAAAGATATATTGTCATAAGCCTTAGCCGTATCAACTTTGAATACAACATTAGAGCCATGAATATTTTTGTTGAGGTTGCCAATTAACTCCTGAGAAAGAAGAATATTGTCCGTGATAAGATACCATTGAATGAATCATGCTTGAGGGGTAGAAATAATATTGGGAAGAACATGACCGAAGTGGTTGGATAAGATTTTAGAAATGATTTTGTTTGTAAAATTACAAAGACTAATGGTCCTAAACCCCAAACAATTTGAAGGATATTCAACTTTTGGAATAAGAATAATATTTATGGATGACCAACTTTTAGGAATATCATGCCCAAGGAAGAAGGATTGAATAGCAAGGACTAAATCTTCTTTGATAATATCCCAACACTTTTGAAAAAAAATAACCACTAAACCCCGCTACACTATCCTTATCTAAAAAAAAAACTTTTTAATTTCATCACAAAAAGGAACGTAAGAAAGTAATTGGTTATCACTAGAATCAACTAATTTTGGAATATGTTGAAAAATACTAGAATCATCAACATAATCATATTTTTCCACAAGAATATTTTTAAAATGAGAAGTAACACAATCCTCAATATCCTTCGGATCCGACACCACGTGACCATCATCGTGAATGAGCTTTTGAATGAAAAGTTTATTGTTTTTCTTCTTAATCATAGAATGAAAAATTTTAGAATTGAAATCTCCATGCGTAGCCCATTTAACTCTAGCTTTTTGTCTCTAAAAATTTTCCTCAAGTTGCAATTCCTTGTTAAATATTGACATGACACGATGTAAAGCTTCTCTATTCTCCGGAGTAGCATCAATATCATAAGAGGCTTCCTTTAAGATTAAACCGTTCTCAGCTTTTTGCACTCGGGAGAAGATATTACTAAAAACGTCTATATTCCATGTTCTAAGAGCCAATTGGACATTTTTAAGTTTGGCTGCGAAAATCTCCATAGGTATCCCTCTAACACCAATATCCCAAGATTTTCTAAAAACATTAAAAAATGAACAATGTGAAACCCACATATTTTGAAAATGAAAAGGTTTAGGAAAAGAGTCATATGGGAATTTCAAAGAAAGAACTAGAGGGGCGTGATCCAAGTTAGACCGATGAAGATGTTCAACGGAAGAAAGAAAAGAATTATTAAACCACCTATCGTTACCAAACACCCTATCAATCCTTTCCATAATGTTATCAATTCTACCTCTATTATTACACCAAGTATAATTCGAGCCTGAGAAAGTAATTTCACTTAAACCAACATGAATCATTGTAGAATTAAAATCTAGAATAGCTTTACAATCAACCAATTTCCCCCTAATTTCTCCTCTTGTTTAGAAACAATATTGAAATCACCCCCTAAGACCCAAGATTCAAAACCTAGAGAATCAATGGTTCTAATTTCATCTCAAAGAGGTTTTCTATCATTTCAATTGCATTTTTCATAAACACGAGAAAAAAGATAAGGTTTAGGAAAATTCTGAAAGTGAACAAAAATGGAAAGAATTTGGTCCATATCCCTGACAAGATTAACCTCTGTGACACTCCGCCTAATAAAATACCGGGTGATCACTCCTATATCAACTTAAAACAGGAGTCTCATATGGATCATTCTTAGCATCACTGTCGAAAATCCATTTAATTACTAATAACCTATTAGGCTGGCATCAAAATTTTACTTAACTACTCTTTTTAACAACTTTAAAATTAAAACATCCACACAGCTTTGCGGAAATGAAACTGAAATGAAATAAAATAACCGAACACTTGGTCAAAATATACAACCATATCGAATTATGTACTAAAAGAATAAATAAATGCAATTGGTCCATTGGCCCGAATGTTTATACAGTACCTCCTATCTAGATTACAAGGATAGAAGCGGCTATCGAGAACCTGCACGCATCCACAGCTGCTGCAGCGGACGTCTGACTCGAAAGAAGTATCATCCAGGCATCCCTGTGTCTGGACACCTATATATATATATATAGCAAGAGAGGAAATGTAGATAAACGGGTCAGAGCCCGAGTTTTAAAAATATTTAGCAAGTGCATAAATGCTTTATTTTTTAAAAAAAAAGTTTCATCTCATATTTAAATTTGGAATCGCACTCCCATGAGATACCCCTCACCTCTCTTCTAATAGTGCACTCCTAGCGCATCCCTCTAAACATCCAAGTCAAGCTACCCTGCTAAACTAGTCTATCACCCAACTACTATCATCCCTAGATAGTACAAGTACTAAGGGATAAACTTCTCCCCAGTCTCGGCACTATGCCATGTTCGTGCGTGGGGTGTCTCGCAAAGCAAAATCCAAACAAGGAACCCCCGATACACTACTACGCGGAAAGGTCGATCGTTGAGATCCGTCAGACCCTCAGTACATAATATATATGTATATATATACACACACATATAATAGATCTCAATGTATTCATATATTCATGTTACAATATACATCCGGATCTATCTCCCGAAATGAGAATTCATTTTCATTTTTATCTCAAAACTTTCCATTTCCATTCTTATATCCAGGAAATGTATATAAAATCCAATTCATTATCATGAATTGCTTCAACATATCATATAACATTTTAAAAGCCAGTTTTATTATCATAAAAATGCTTTTCATATCATATGCTTCCATTTCCCTTCTTCCATCCGGGAAACATATCCGAAGCCAATTCATTTATCCCATTTCTCTTCTTCCATCCAAGAAATGTATTTAAAGCCAATTTATTATCATAAATTGCTTTAACAAATCATATAACGCGTTCTAAGACCGCCCGTTCGGGTTTTCCCACTGTGCGCGCCCCTAAATGGCTATCATCTTCCAGGGCCTATCATCAAGGCAACCTGGGATCCTACAACGCAAGACGTTAGGAAGTGTCCATATGCATGTGGGATAGTCATGACCACACCCAGAATCACCTAACCAGCACAGAAACATACAATAATCGCTCATATGGCCTATAGGAATATATCCACCCTGCATTCATTAACCAGGGGGTTCACCATACGTACGCAACTTCCCTTATGATAGCGATTTAGAGAGGTGTGTATCCATATTTATTATTTATGAAAATCATTTCCTTTTCCATTTTGAAAACATTCATCTTTACATTTTTAAAAGTCATTTCTATCATATCATATATATATTTTAATCACATAGTATATATATACACTATATATTCCTCCTCAAATATATATAAATGGCCATATTTCCCAATCACATCTAGCGATGACCAATAATCCCAAAGATTCTCTCAAAGAATCATAATCATGCATTCATATTCGTATAATACTAAACCCAAAGTGTTTCGTTACTTTAATAAGTAATACGTACCTTAATCCCCTCTAAGGATTTATTGGATATCTCCAATTATACCATTTCTCACTAAGCGAATATATACCTATATTCCCAATTTATCCTAACTATCTCGTAGGATATACTCAGTCCACCATCGATTATAATTATGCGTCCTATACGCATAATTATATAGGCCTAATTGCCCACTAAAATAACTTGGGGATTTATCTTTCCCGAACAACCTTAAATTTATTGGGATATGGATTTCATTTCCATGAACCCAAGGACTACATCTTGTCCATATAATCACTTAAACGTCCCCACCCTAAGTTAGGAACCCTAAACATTCAAATTCTACAATTATTCTCATAATAAATTCTTTGCCAAAACCCTTTAGAACCACAAGCAATCCAGATTCTCTTTGGAAGAGGTTTAAGAACATCAATCTCCACACAAATACGAGCTGTGCTGGGTCTCAAAATCCAAAACATTGACAAATGGAAAATGAAGTAGGTTTAGAATAAAAGTGAATCCAAAATTGAGGTAGAGAAACCCAGATAGGAAAAATAGAACAGTCAATATTAGGGAAGAAATCAGTAGTCCATTTGAACACCTTCATAGGAGCCTTGAAGATATACCACTGTTCTCGAATCCATAAACGTAAGAAATATTCCTCACAACTCAACTTAATAAGTATATTATGATCATCAAGAAGACCCAAAGAAAATGAACATTTGAGATAAAAATGTTGAAAGACTTTACGAATTGCTTACATAGATGGATGGCCGAAAGAAAATTTGAAAGGTTGAGCAAAATTATATGTTTATTCATCGAAGAATAGCACCGTTGGTTCACCTTTGAAGAGAGTATAAGTTTTTGAAGAGATGTTAACCGAATAAATAGGATTAGTAACCGTAGCAGCAAACCTTTTAGAAGCAAATCAATCAGAATCAGGAGGTTTTGGTCTCCACACTAGCGGTGGATCCGCCATGAAAATAGCGGTTACAGTGGAAGTTAAGAATAAAAATAAGAAGGAAGAAGTTGTTAAGGAGAGAAAAAGTTTAGAGAGAGAAAAAGTTTTTACATGTAATATGAACTATAATCATCATCCAAACATTTTAGCATCATTGATTTCTACGAATTATCACCAACTCTAAAAATGAATTCCTACGGTATAATCCCAATCGTTTTTCAAAAAATTTGATTCCACAATCCCACATAATTCACATCGATTCCTAGACTTCTGGTATAGTTCCAAATATAACAAAATCCAACAGATCTATAACATCAATTTAACCATTAATTCACAATCCATCACTAATTTACCAAACATCCCGTTTTCTCACTGAAAACCCAACCCCAAAATAGATTTGGTTTTACACATCACAATAATATGAATCAGATATCACAAAATTAATAGCAAGTTAACCACTTGCCTTGAAAGTTCGTAGAGTTTGATCCACTTGTGTAGAGGATGGTTTGATGAAGAACACCCAAATCTCTATCTAGACTAGTCTCCAAAAGATCCCCAATTTCTCCCCAATTGCTCCTCTTTCCTTCCCTCAAAGACTTAGGTTTATGATTTATGAAATCTCCCATAAGACCCTTTTTCTCTTAGGTTAAATCACACTAATCCCTTTTTTAGTCTAATGGGCCAAGCCCAAATGACCCAAACACCCCCGTGTGGGCCCGATTATGCCTAAAAATATCCTGAGACCCGATTTCTACCCCCGGTACTCTTTTTTTACTATATCAACCCATCCGGAATCAACCATGCACTCAGAATTGTCATCCAAAATACTTTATAACATTCTCTAATTTCAACCTCAAAATGTGACATAACAATAATTCGAATAATTAAACCTAAAGTCGATAAATATAAATAGTTCTTCCCACTCAAATAAATTATCCAAATCATAAATTTAAGTTTCTCCAATTTAAATAGTTTTATTTCTCCCAAAAATAATTAAATACTAAATCCTCAAAATTACGGGTTGTTACAAAAGGCTCACCCATGCCTATCATAAAATTACTGGGGTGTTCATATATTCCACGTTATATGTACACACATGTAACATTAACAAAGATAGACACATATACATTTAATTTGCACCATTCATACCAAGCATAACCATACACCAAATATACCACCATATATGTACATGCAAGAAAATAAAGATCTCGGTATCCGACTTCCCTAAACTCCCGACTTTTGCCAATTTCGTGCGCGGAACGTCTCGCAAGAAAAATACAAATAAGGAACCCTCCCGATGCTCTACTGTATGGCTAAGTCAGTTATTGAGATCCATCGGCCCAAGATTAAAATAAAAGATATAGACATGAATGTGTGCAATAAAAATATGAATTTTAACTTTTGCCCATTTCAAATTTAAGTCTCATATCGCAAAAAGGGATACATTAACCCCCAACATATTAACCCATTTAATTTTCACTAATAATCATAACCTCCAAAATGTCCTAGGGTCTAGCATCTCTCAAATCCCTAACTTTGCTACTTTCATGCGTGGGATGTCTCTTAAGCGAAATCCAAACAAGGAACCCTCCTGATACACTACTACATAGCATTGTCGATCGTTGAGATCCGTCAGTCCAGGACCCATGTTTATAATTTACTCCTTAAATTATTTTTTTATAAGAATCTCCAGGTTCTATAATTAACCATTTAACTATATTTAAACTCAAAGCATCAAAATTTCCTTTAGCATTCTACATAGTGTAAATAAATGTTAATACCATCTAGTCACACCACATTCGATTATTAAAATTAATTTTTTTCGTAAATAACAACACAACCACCATGGTTTAAGTTCTCCTGAGGTAAATTCCCATACCCTAACACACTAAGCATAATAAATTCTTGTCCCTCAACTCGCGGGCGAGACAAAATAAAACGGAGTCTACCCTCCCCAATGTGCAAATGAGATATCGCCTACTAGTAGTACCGTGCACTAGTACTAAACTAAGCATGTCCTATAAAATAAAAGGATTAGTGATGATACCATTACAGTCTATGCAAGCACTGGTCCCTCTCCTGATGCAAGGTGATACACGGGTCCGTACTGTAGCTGCGACTGCTGTCCCTGAGGTGGAGCGCGTAGCACTGGTGCGGTCGGCACTACTTCCACTGGCTGTACTTGCAATGGTTCGCACTTCTCCTAGGGTGCTTGGTGTCCCCACTGTCCCCTTAAATCCTGTGCCGCTCGATTCCCCTGAGGGAACCTCCTGACGAGGTTCCCCTTCTCACCACAAACAAAATAATTACTATAACCGCTGCCTATCTTGTTGTACCCTATGTTGATCCTGATTTTGGTGCCCTTGGCCCTGGTGGACCCCTTGTTGCTGTCCCTATTGTCCCTGGCCCTACCGGCCCTATCTGTTCCTATTATCGGGACACCTATATCTCTTGTGTTGCCCTGCAAATTGAGGATCCCAAAACTGTTGAACCTCCTGACTGCTAGTTCCATTCGCCCTATTTTGCTGGCTAGACGTCTCAGACCACTGTCTCTTCTCCCCCTTATCTTTCTGGAATGCCCTATGGTCTTGGAAATGTAGTAAAGCTGCATTTACTACTTGGTTATATGTAGTAAAAGACTAATTCCACAATAGTGACTGACTAACGTGCCAAGTTGATCCCTTAATGAAATGATCTATCTTCATATGTTCGGTACAAACATCTCCCTTTGCAAAATATAGTAAGGCCATGAATTCCTCCACGTACTCCGTAACCGTAGGTCTCTCCTGCTTCAGATTCAAAAACCCAGTCCTCATCTCGTACTGCATAGATAGGGGAAAGTATTTCCCCTCAAACCTCTCCCAGAACTGATCTATCGTGAGGTTGTCCCTCTCCTCGACTGTCGTCACTACCTACCACCACTGAAGGGCATATCCCACCAATCTAAAGATGCTAACACCTGTTTCTGAATGGACGTTCACTCCATCATCCTTAAGTGCCTCTCAATGTCTTTCTTCCAACGACTAGCAATCAGAATGTCATATCCTCCTGTAAACTCTGGAGGCTGGCCTTTAACAAAGGCCTCCCTCATGTAGTCCCATGCATAGCCTGGTGCCTGTACTAGGATAGCCACCTGTTGTGGCAGCTACTGTGGTGCCTGAGGCGGAAAAAAATGTTGTAACATGGCCTCCATCGTTGTGGATACTATCTGGGACACTATAGTGGCTGTCTCCGCTGGAGTAATCAACTGTGGGGCATATGGGGCCTGCGGAACCTGTGGAGCCAGGGGTTGCTGCGGTGGCTTAGGGTGAGTCTCATCCTACCCAACTGGTGGAGCTACACTCCTGAATCTGCCTTTACGTTCGTTTCCCATCTGAAAGCAAAACCGGGTTCGAATTAGTAATCGATCACGAATATTACAAAGATTCCTAAACATACGGGTCTACATTAAAGAATGCAACGTATAACGTAACGAGCATAACACAGATCCTAAGGACACTAGAAATGTGCTATGATACCAACTGTAATAACCCCTATTTTCTCATGTAAAGGCTGACCAGGCACGATACGTTGAAGATAGGGCTTGCTTGTCAATTAATATCATTCTCAACACCATAGTAATTGTAAATAAATTATTTTCCAAAACTTCGGCATTTATAAATGAAGAATACATACACAATGATCCAATAATCCACACCACCACCATAATAATAATAATAATAATAATAATAATAATAATAATAATAATAATAATAATAATAATAATAATAATAATAATAATAATAATGAAATCCAACTAACATAATAAATCCCAACTGACATGAAATAAAAGAGTATCGGGCTTATGCCCTTACAAATATTCCAAATAAGAAATAACTGAATTTGAAAGGCACCTATGCTAGAAGAATACTGAATCTGAATCTGGAGAGTAGGCGAGATCGCGGGACTTCCACAGCACAATACGACTATCCCTTCCTAGGAGCAGCTGGGGGAAAAACATTTATAATTTGGGTCAGAGCCCGAGGTGTGCAAGAATTAACTTGAATAATTTAAAATCATAATAATACAGTCAATGCACAATAAGTACCCCCATTTTCGCCGCTCACATGCGTATAACACCTCACCCCTCATCTAAGTGTAATAATATTCGCACCCCGATGCATCCCAAATAATAATTGTATGACATCATCTCAACTCTTAGAAGAAATTCATTCCTAATTAATTTTAATTAAATGCCAAACCAAAATTTACACTAATTCTATGTAACAACCCTCGAATCCGGGAGGCTCATTTTATACTAATTTTACTGCATAAGGTAATTATATAAAATGATTGGGACTGGAGTAAATATTAATTGAATGAGATAGAAGTTGATATTACTGGAATGTTGTATATTTATCGATTATGTAGGTAAATATCTTCATGTGATATGATTTATAGTGTCATGTATTTTAAATGGCATTTTGGTTTAAATGATATTGGAACTCGAAATGATTTATAAAATTTTCGGATGCCATTTTAGGGTGTAGTTAGTCTCGGAAGGTGCGAGACAGTCAAAATAAGTGCCATATTGTATTTTTGTATTTTGGGCACTTTTACCTGGTTTTAGCTTAAATGCGTATTTGCGAGTCATTTTGATGTGGTGTTAACCAATTAAGTTGGGAGTTTTAACTTAAGCAACAATTTAGACTTCTAAATCCCCTAATGCCCTAAATTATGTCTTAAACATAGAGAGAAAAAGGAGAGAAAGAAAGAAGAAGAGAAATGAGGAGAAAGAAGAGAAAAATGAAGATTGAAGATGGGAGATTGCTTCTACCACCAAGAAATCTGAATTTGCAACCCTAAGGCAAGTTTTCTACTTGCTAATATGTGATTTAAGATGTATAAATTGTATGATTAGTTGTGTATTTACATTTATGGTTTAAATGAGGAAATTGTGGGAATTAAACCTTAATCTTAGTTTTGATAATGAAATTGTGGATTTTAGTAGTTAGTAATCATGTTGGGATGATTTTGGGTAGATAAATGTTTAGGCACATATTCTTCACATTTATCCCCTTAATTTCAGTATTTTTATGATCCCGTGTAGTGTAAATATCTTGGATTTGTCTCTTATTTATGCTACTAACCCATTTTGGCAAGTATTTCGTGTTTTGTGTATTTCTCATGTGTTTTACAGGTATTTCACGCAAGTTAGTGCGAAGGAGAACTCAAAACAATGAAAGAAACCAAGAAATGGAGGGTTGAAGGGCATTTTCGTAATTTTTCAGCCTTAGTCCGAAGGTGGGACCAACTAGAAAGTTGAAGAGCTCTAAATTACAAGAATACTGGAAAAAACGGCACCTCAATCCGAGCTACGGTGAAAAAGTTACGATGTTTTGAAGTTGCGGGATAATGAAGAGTCTGGATGTGCGGATTTCTGTCATTAATTATGCATTTAATGCAGTGCAACTCTTGGAAAACTTGTTCCACAAGCACTATTGGTTGTCAATTTCGAGATTTTGTGCTATAAAAGCCCATGACCTACATCATTTGAAGGGAAGTGGCTAGAGAGAGGCTAGGTTAGGAGTAGGTTAGAAGTTCTAGATTGAATTTTAGGGTTAGATTTTGAGAGCAAATTTCCAATTTCTTCAAGAGTTTTCATGAATCCTATTTTGTAAGAATTTCTGAATCCCAATTCCGTTCTTGTTGCTGAATTCAAGTAATATCATTTCCATTCTCTTGTTTTATTATTTGCAATTTATTTATAATGTCTTGTAGATCCATAATTTTGTGTATGAATTTGTTTTTTTTTTATCAAATCATGAGTAGCTAAATTCTCAAGGGTTGGGGTACATGAACTCAATCCAAGGCAAATTATTTGTATGGAAAATTAGAAAATAAATGAAAATATTGGTTGAATCGTGAATGAAAATCATATATGCATTGTCATATCTTTTAATCTCTCTTGCCCTAGGTACTTGGGATGTTTAAGAATGCTTTGTATGTATAATTTGTCGTTCACCGCTTTATATTGATCTTTGATTTCATATGATGCGGTCTTGAATCTCATATATGTAATGCTTAGTGATGATAAGGACTGGATTTAATCAAGAATTTTGATTTATAATTCTAGTATTCTAAAGGATAATTTGTTAAGGATTGAGGGATTGTACCCTACCCTATTTTCTCCCATTTGTCAGATCTAATTTCTTTTGCACTTTTCAGTTTGTTTTTCTTAAGTAATTTTTTAATAGAAATTTTCCCAATCATCATCTTTTTCATTTTTATTTTAGAAGTAATAAATCAATTAAATTCTATAAAACATTCCATGTGGATTCGATACCCAGACTTACTACTATACTCCATAAAAGTGTAGTTAAAAGTTTAGGTTTTTTTTTGTATTGAGGTTGGAAGCCGATAACAACGACTAGCGTATTACACGGACGCTCGGTTTTTCCACTCGATCAAAATGGCGCCGTTGCCGGGGAATGTTTTGTTATAGATTATAATTGATTTATTATTTCGAAAGATTTTTTTTCTTTGGATTTTTTTTTAACTTTTTTTTGTAGCCTTGCACAATTGAGCACCAAGAAACGTTGAATCCCTCAACTGCACACCTTTGTACTCGAATTTCCATTTACATAATATTCGGTAATCATGTCTTTTCATGGTGAGTTCGGTAATTATAATGGTTCATATGGTAATCATTTTCAAACTTTTTATTCTCAAGACTCTGCGGCTCGACCTATTACCATTGGTGAGGCCGTTCTAACTCTGGAGTGTGAAAGGCTTGCAAATGAATATAGGAGAGAAATTTATATTACATATTCTCAAGAATCTGTGCCTCGACCTATTACCATGGGTGAGGCCTTTCTAAATCTTGCGTATGAAAAGCTTGAAAATGAATATCGAAAAAAAAATCATTTTGGGGAATCCAATGAAGATTTTTTCTCCAATATTTGTGAAACTATAAAAGGTTTTCAACCAAATGAGGAATCCGAGGTTTTAAAGCCAAGGGATCCTACTTTGGAAGAATACACGCTTTTTCTAACCAAACAAGTACTGGATTTTCTTTCCACCCAAAGCACAAAGAATATCGATTATGGTCTTGTGAATGAAATGGTCACACTTTGCGATGATGTGCGTTCTATTTTGGAAAACAAAGAGGAGGTTGAGACTTGTGTGTCACCTCAAATTTTTGAAGAACATATCATTGAAAGTGAGTCTTGCTCCCTTGAAATTCAATCTCCAAGTGATAATGAATCACTTGAGATTGAGTTTATTTCATCACCATTTTCGTTCACGGTTATTGAACCATTAGAAGTACCGCTAGATTCCTATGAGTCGGTTGAAAATTCTGAAACGTTTGCTCCTTTTACCGACAAAGACACTTTGCTGGAATTGTTTTCTAATATGGAATGTTCCTTTTTGTGTGCCCCTCTCCCCATACTACTTGAAAAATCTTTGGGAGGTGATTATATTTTTCTTGGATCTCAATTGTACTTGTCCCACCTAGCATCCAAACCCCCCATTATCCCCCTAAATTTTTTAATTGGTGATGGTTCATTTTTTAAACTTTGCACATGCCTTCCGTTTTTCAAACGGAATTCTTATTTTTCGGGAGGCATGCTCTCTAGTGAGGGTACACCATTAATCCCTCAAAGTCAAATTGTATTTTGGGTGGACCCTCAAATTTTTCGACTTCTAGTGTATGATTTATTAGCCGTTCAAATTGTAGGTTGTACATAATTAGTTTTTTTTCTTTTTCTTTTTCTTTCCTTTTGTAATAGTGTAGTGTCATTAGTTAAAGATTTTGTTATTATTTTTGTTATGCTTGGTTCTAACTTGTTTTGTAGATTCAATGGACTCGCACTCATCAGGGATCGCTCAATTTGGGTAATATCTTTCTTTTCCTCTCTTTATGTTGTGTTCTTAATTCGCATTGAGGACAATGCAACATTTAAGTTAGGGGGTGTGGGATATTCTTCCCATTTATTGTTTAGATTCATTGATTCGATCACATGTTCTTTCCAAGTATGTTTTTTTTTTAGAAAAAGAAAAAAAAATTGAAAAATTTTGAAAAAAACCAAAAATATTTTTTCAAAATAAATAAAAATTGGAATTTAAATTTTCAAAAATGTCACCTTTATTCTATTTATAGTCTCAAATTGTAAAATTCATAATGCACTAAGCCAAAATTGACCGAAGATGGAAATTGAAAGAAAATTGACGCCTTTACGAATAAATGTGGAGATTGATCAAACCCGGTGAGATTTCGAGCCTTTCAATTTTTTATGAGTTTTTAAATCAATCCGAGTTTATGATTAACTCAAAGTTCTTTTCAGCGTTTTAATAAGTCGTTGATGATCTCAATCCTTTGTTTTGATCGGTTATGGGAAATGTGTGAAATGTTGTCTCGAAATTCGTGCTAAATATATCTCTAAATTTAATTAATCTCGAGATGCATATGGTAATGTGATTAGAATTTTGGACAATGAAGTAGGCCCTCGTTTGTTACCCAAAAATATTGGCCATAAAAAGATGTGAAAAATTATCCCTTTGCAACCCACTTTGAGCCAAATAAAATTTTTCCTTTCGTTTGATAACCTGAAAAACCAAATAGCCCGGAATTGTGAAAATTGAGAAAATTCATCAAATAAAGTCCAAATTGTGCAATAAAAAGGGGCAAGAAGAAAAAAATAGAAATGCTCAACAAAAAAGAAAAATAGCAAGAAAAAAAAATGAAAAAAAAAAGAAAAAAAAAAGAGAGAGAGAAAAATGAGCAAATGCCCGAAAAAGCACAAATGGACATCATAAAGACATTTTCCAATTCCGAACATTCCATCCATTCCCATTTTTACCCTTTACACCTTTTTACCCCGAAAAGTCCTAACTGAGTCCGAATGGCGAAATTGGTTACCGCGTGGAGAGCTAAGACATGAAAAGATAAAATGAGAGATTAAATGGTGTGAAATAGAGATGATGTTTCCCATTTCCTAATAACTGTAATCCGATGATGAGATCTTTTCACCATAAATTTCCTTCTTTTCAATTTTGTATGCATGAATTTGTGTCCATTATATTTACTCTTTATATCATGCATACGGAGAGAAAATAGCCACAATCCGAGTGATTCGTTTGTGAGTGCATCCGTAAGAATTTGAATCAAAACGAATTTTCGGAAAGTAACGTAATGCTCAATCGGTGGAAGTTTGAGGTTTAATTTTTGGCTTTGCACACACACACTATGGTTTGAGACAGTTGAATATGAATTTATGGTGATTATTTTTCGAAAATTTTAAATTGTACAATTTTTAAATATTTTGATATTTATTTGAGTCAATAAAGAATTTTGTGGGTAAATTCACTGCAAACCCTCACGAGACAAAACTCGTCCTACTAGGGTAACCTAGGGGTTTAAAGGCTTGTTGCATACGCTAAATGCAATCGCGTGCCTGCGAAAGTGGAATTTTATTTTAATAAAGGAATTTTCAAGAGTAGAATTTTGGCTAATTTCATTTACATTGCTCGGGACGCGCAAAGTTCTAAGTTAGGGGGTGTGTTTAGGCACATATTCTTCACATTTATCCCCTTAATTTCAGTATTTTTATGATCCCGTGTAGTGTAAATATCTTGGATTTGTCTCTTATTTATGCTACTAACCCATTTTGGCAAGTATTTCGTGTTTTGTGTATTTCTCATGTGTTTTACAGATATTTCACGCAAGTTAGTGCGAAGGAGAACTCAAAACAATGAAAGAAACCAAGAAATGGAGGGTTGAAGGGCATTTTCGTAATTTTTCAGCCTTAGTCCGAAGGTGGGACCAACTAGAAAGTTGAAGAGCTCTAAATTACAAGAATACTGGAAAAAACGGCACCTCAATCCGAGCTACGGTGAAAAAGTTACGATGTTTTGAAGTTGCGGGATAATGAAGAGTCTGGATGTGCGGATTTCTGTCATTAATTATGCATTTAATGCAGTGCAACTCTTGGAAAACTTGTTCCACAAGCACTATTGGTTGTCAATTTCGAGATTTTGTGCTATAAAAGCCCATGACCTACATCATTTGAAGGGAAGTGGCTAGAGAGAGGCTAGGTTAGGAGTAGGTTAGAAGTTCTAGATTGAATTTTAGGGTTAGATTTTGAGAGCAAATTTCCAATTTCTTCAAGAGTTTTCATGAATCCTATTTTGTAAGAATTTCTGAATCCCAATTCCGTTCTTGTTGCCAAATTCAAGTAATATCATTTTCATTCTCTTGTTTTATTATTTGCAATTTATTTATAATGTCTTGTAGATCCATAATTTTGTGTATGAATTTGTTTTTCTTTTTTATCAAATCATGAGTAGCTAAATTCTCAAGGGTTGGGGTACATGAACTCAATCCAAGGCAAATTATTTGTATGGAAAATTAGAAAATAAATGAAAATATTGGTTGAATCGTGAATGAAAATCATATATGCATTGTCATATCTTTTAATCTCTCTTGCCCTAGGTACTTGGGATGTTTAAGAATGCTTTGTATGTATAATTTGTCGTTCACCGCTTTATATTGATCTTTGATTTCATATGATGCGGTCTTGAATCTCATATATGTAATGCTTAGTGATGATAAGGACTGGATTTAATCAAGAATTTTGATTTATAATTCTAGTATTCTAAAGGATAATTTGTTAAGGATTGAGGGATTGTACCCTACCCTATTTTCTCCCATTTGTCAGATCTAATTTCTTTTGCACTTTTCAGTTTGTTTTTCTTAAGTAATTTTTTAATAGAAATTTTCCCAATCATCATCTTTTTCATTTTTATTTTAGAAGTAATAAATCAATTAAATTCTATAAAACATTCCCTGTGGATTCGATACCCAGACTTACTACTATACTCCATAAAAGTGTAGTTAAAAGTTTAGGGTTTTTTTTGTATTGAGGTTGGAAGCCGATAACAACGACTAGCGTATTACACGGACGCTCGGTTTTTCCACTCGATCAATAAATATTGTTAGTTATGTGTAAAAATGAAAGATATTTGAGGTTTGGAAAATTAGGGCTCAAAACACTTAGAACAAAACTAGGAAATTCTGCAGAAACGAATCGATTCGGCCAAGCCAAATCGATTCGCCTTGATACAGTTTCCAGGTCGGCGTAGACCGAACCCATTCGGATGGTTTCGAAACGATTTGGAAATTATGCAGAAGGCAGGTTTTCTTGACCGAATCGATTTGGATGGTCCGAATCGATTCTCTTTCCTGAACCTAAATCGATTCGGCTAGGCCGAATCGATTCGAAAGCCCTGCATTTTGAGTGATTTTCTTAGTTTTGTCCCAATTCATTTTCTTTAATTCTAGGGCCTAGGAACCTTATTTAATGAAGTAAACTAAGTGTCCTAGAGTATTAATTGAGTTAGTTACTTTCCCTACGCTAGGAATGGGTTATGTGGGGACTTTTCCAGGGTTATGCCAATTGATGTTAGGGCATTCTTTTTCTAGTTAATTATTATGGAACTAGGATTCCTAGAATTTTGTTTGGGAGACTTTTGGAGCTCAATGGAGCTACATTAATCTTGATGGTTTATAATCACACCAAAAAAGTGTGTTGGGAGAAAAAATTGGAAGTTCATTCATTCCTTTGAGTTTGTAGAAACGATATAATTTATCATATGGCTCCGGATAATAAGTTATATTGTTTACAACAAGTAAATAGTAATGGTTTCGGATAAAATGAAACATATACATGGAAATGAAATGAAATGGAAATGGTATTGATGTTAGTAAATGATAATTTACTTAATCATGAAACTGGTAAATGATAATTTACTTGATTTTGAAAATGATAAATAAAATGGTTTAAACACACCCTCTAAATGACATCATAAAGGAAGTTCACGCGCGAGGTGATGCCCCCTAACAAATTAACGCAGGGTGGATATAGTCTATAGGCCATGTGAGCGTTAAATGTTGTATATTTTTCTGCGATGGGCAGGAGATTCCGGGTGTGGTCTTGACTACCCCGCAGGCACATGGCCGCTTCCCGACGTCTTGCGATATAGGTGCCCAGGTTGTCTTATGATAGGCCCTGGAAGATGATGGTCATTTAGGGGGGCGCACAGTGGGGAAACCCGGACGGGCGGTCTTAGAATTCGTTATATGTATATAAATAGAACAGTTCATAATCAAGTGGGACTTGATGTATTTGATGTGCCATAAAGAGCATGATGAAGTGCCACAAAGAGCACATATAAATGCCACAAAGAGCATTTGAAAATGATTATTTTCCTGATAAGGAAAGGATTTTTACAAAATGTAAAAGTGAGATAAAATAATTCCATAAAGAGCATAAAATTGTGAATATATATATATTCCTGTTAAGGAAAAACATATATGAGATAATTGGAGCACATGATGAATTTTCAGATTAATGTTACTTGTTTTATCTTACTGCTTAGTTTATATTTTAAATTGTGTAGTTAGATTGTTATCTCTCTCATCATGATTCATCATTCATAACTTTCATACTCTTTATTCATCTGGTAATCGTATAGAACCGGACCTTGACCTGTTTACATTTCTTATTGCATATGCATCTTGTCTCCGCTCAGGTACTCCGCCGTAAGGATGCCTGATTTGAATTCTTATTCCGATGTCCTCGGCGAGCCGTGATGCATTGTGGGTATTACGAGACACAATTGGTATAGACGTTTTCATTTTACATTCTAGTTAAGATCAAGTCTTTTATTCGGGCGAGGGGCCAAAGCTTTTGTAAATGTCTAATGAAATGTATAATACAAATTATTGAATTGTTTAATATTGTTGTAGATTCTGTGGACTGACAGCATATTCGGTCCTTTATCTTATACTAATTGTTATTTTATATATATATATATATATATATATATATATATATATATATATATATATATATATATATATATATATATATATATATATATTCTCTTGGGGTTTCCCCTATCTTTTCAGGATTTGGGTTGTTTAATTTTTTCTTTAACCTTAAAACAAAATTTTTGGCAACCCGTTTTGTGAAATATTAAGCGGTTATCCCAGATACTCTATATTCTATTGTGATGCTGAGAATGATTCCATCTATGATTCCTGTAATATTGGAGTATTGGGCTGGCCACCCCTTCTTTTGGTGAGCGGGTTGTCACAGATGGTATCAGAGCATCAGTTTCTAGAGTCCTTAGGAATCTGTGTGGACGCCTTAAGTTTCAGCGTTGCTCTTGAATTGACATAGAGCCTTAGGATTAAGGTCGTTGATTTATTTAGTGAGGTCTCGTTCTTTTGCCATGAGGTAGAACTTATAGAATCTTCTGCGCATTCGTGTGAGAACAGTAGGTCGATTGAAGAAGGGTGTCATGGGGAGGATTTTTTAGAACTGTAAATTGTAGTCGGAGATGAGAACCGCTTTGGAGGTCACTCCCTTTTTGTAGCACTTTTTTGTCTTGTTACTACGACTACTAATTACAGTTGATGTAGTTTTCCCAAGTATCGCGAGAAGTAGAAAGTGGTACTAAGCTTGAGAATTCAAGCGATGTTAAATTGAAGTGGAGAAGTGCCCTGAAGTAGAATGGAGGAAAATCCTTCACCTGTAAAAAAAGTGTTGAGATGGTGAAAATGTGCTCACCATATTCGTGGGTGCCGGAAGTTTGGCCCATAGAAAAGTTCGGTGGATACTTGTAATGGCGAGTTTCTCTGGGATAACTGGACTGAGGAGAAGGTGGATTCTCGAATGTTCACACAATGCTCGGTTAAAGGCCGACAGTGAATAAAGTGTTGTACGGTTAGGGAGACCGTGCACCATAAAATGATAGGTTCTAGAACAAGTGTCGCTAACACTTCTGAAGGAACTGGGTTCATGAAAACCCTATAGTGGATATCTGTTATTCGCCCTGGGGAGGACTCATTGAAATAAGGAAGAGGAGGCCGAGAGCGTGTCCTCTTTTACTGAGAGAGTAAGAGGGACTGCGTGGGCAATTGATGTCAGCCAGAGTCAGAATAATGGCTATGATGTGGAGTGTAGAACCACTCATTTTAAACTTCGTTGAGTGGAGAACGATGGAAAGAGTAAAGTGCCTGGTTGGGGAGTTGGTGGAAACAATGTTGGTACGTGTAAGGCTCGAATATGGAGTCTGAGAACCATTAGTATTGACCCGGAGTGCTTGGCACAATTGTGGTGGTAATTCCACCTTATAGGTGGGTGGTGTATTCCTTAGGATAAGATTTAGTAGTATTGGATCTACTGTAGATTCGGGTGTGTACATTGATCTTGTAGTAGTATTTACGCTATTATAGAAGGGTAATGATATGACTTTCGTGGTATGGAAGTTATATCTTTTCTTCACTCGTTATGAAGCGAGTGATGATATTTTAAATGTATATGTGTCATATGTGTTACTTGGTTTGAATGCTCTATTGTTTGTTTTCATTATATGTGGATGTTATGACTTATCTCCACGACCAACAAAGTTAAGTAGTAATGCATAGGAGGGGTTCCTTGTTTAGATTCCGCTTTTGCGGGACGCTCCACGCGTGAACCTTAACGACGTTAGGAGTGGAGAGATGCCACTTTTCCTTTCTCTTAGTTTATGTATATTATGCGAGTAAAGGTATTTTGGTTGGTTTGGGGTGATAGCAAGCAAATAAAATTGTAAGGCTATCTCACTTCTAGTTCAAAATGGAACTAGTTTTTCTATAATATCTCTCCTGGATACAGGTTGAGACTTTATATAGGTGGATCGAGGTAAGTAGGAGATTTTTTTTTATTTGTTGTGTTATCTTGCGTGAGTGCTTGATTGTTTGTTTGCCTTGTTTGTGCTTGTTACGCTTTATCTCCATGATCAACTAGTTAAGTAGGCATGTGTTTGAGGGGTTCCTTGTTTGGATTTCGCTTTGCGAGACACTCCGCCGCATGAACACTTAACGATGTTGTGAGTGGAGAGACGCTATCCTTTTCTTTCTCTTTTATTTATTTCGTTGTTAGAAGTGGAATTGGAAGGTTTATCCGAGAATCACGTAGAAGAGTGATTAAGGGCTATTAAAGTGCGAGATAGAAGCACTGTATATAGTTCTCTCCTCTGAATGATGTGGGGGAGACTGAGATACGAAGTCGAATTGAGACTTCGAGTTATGCCTTGATAAGAAATCTATTTGAAAAGATGTATGTATGTTATGGGATAAAGTTTGTAAGACTTTACAGAAAGTAAATGTCTGATTAATTGAACCTTTAACGACGAAATGGTAAAACTTAGAAGTAAAATCTTGTTCGTAAAATCGTAAATTAGAATTTTACCGGTCCCGATTATGTGTCTTAGACCGTCACACCTCGATGACCGACAATGCGAGGTAGTAGTGTAACGGGAGGGTTCCTTGTCTGTATTTCGCTTCGGCGAGATGTCCCACGCATGAACCCGAGCGAATGTCAGAAGTTGAGCAAGGTCTTGGGCACTAGGGATATATTTAGTATTAGGTGCCTATGATTTAGATAGTATATATGTATATAGACTTTAGGGTTATTAGGACGTTAGGTCTTTAGGGTATGTGATATTAATTTTGGAAGGCGATAGGGAGTTGACCACGAATAAGTTGTGGGTTAACTCTATGAGGGATTAGATCCCTAGGAACGAGATTATGGGGTCTCGAGAGGTTTGGTAGTTTAGGCCGAAGGAGATGAGGCCTTTCTTAGTTAAAGCGTTCGTTGGTAGCCTAACTCGTGGGTAGATTCAATGAATCAGTCTCTGCCAGGAATGGGGAGTAATAAGACTGGATCATGGACTCCTTTGTCTATGTGTCTCACAAGCTTCGACTTTGTGGGAGATATTACTCCACGCTTGAATTGAAATTCATTGCAGTGGAGCTCACCTTAAAAAAGGGAGGCACTACTTCCTGGGCAGGAAATTTAGTTTTTCTCGCGAGCCACAAGTTGTTGCAATATGATGTCGAAGGAGTCAAGTTGGTGTGTGAAGTTCATAAAGGACTACCAGTTAGGAATTTCCTTTTGCTAAAGGAAGGAAATTGGGGTAGAAGATGCGTTGAGAAATTTATGAAGGTATGGGAAGCCAAGTGGAACGAGCATAGCTCGGAAGACTATGTAGCAAGAGTATTTATGTTCGTGATTAATTGCTTCACTTACTAGTATGAAAAGACCAGTGGTGGGAAGAAGAAGGGTATATTCATAGATATGTTCTTTAAATTTCCGACTTCGAGATGGTCATGATCCTATTTAAGAAAATTGTTGATCGTTTGACCAGGTTATTGCATTTCTGGCCATTATGGACGGACTACATGTAGAAGAGTACGCCCCATTCTCGATGGAGGAATGGTAGAACCGTAGGAGGTGCCTATTAAAAATAGGGTGGACCGACACTAGATATTCGTTTCGGAGGTTTAGTAAAAGTTTCCATGAAGTAATGGGAACCGTATGGAAGTGCCGTATATCTTGCCACCCTAAAGTGGATGGGTGAATGGGAGGAAATTGACTTATGTCAAAAGGCATGTCTCGAACAGGCTCCTTAGAATACATAGTAGATGGGAGCAGTAATTGTATGGATAGAGATTCCCGTACAACCATTAGGTTTTTGGAATGGTCTTATGGATCATTTCCTAAGGCATGGTATCGTGAGTGACCTAGCGTGGTCGGTTGAGTAATTCGCATACTCGTTGGATGGAACCAACGGGTAATATGTTCCTTCGACTTGGAGTGGTCTCGAGACATTTATTTAAAGATTTGGCTTTTAAGCCATACACCTTGATGAGATACGTCAATGCGATGGAAAGTTAAGTAACGTTGGGGTTAAGCCACTGAGAGTTGGTATGAGTGCCCCGAGGTGAGATGTAACATGATGCTAGAGGTTAGGCTATTTGTGCTGAGTCATATGGACATCGCCTTTCACCGTAGGAAGCTAGAATCGATAGTTAGTAAGGAACGCTTTGTGCTATGCTAGAGCACAACTGTTGTAGACTGAGATCGAGAGGGTCGACCTTGGTCTGGGTCCATTTAGGACGTTACGATAACGAGGGGTTTGTTTAGGATGGTAGAATCCTAGTTTAGAGTAGTATACCCTTTATGAGAATTGGGTATGCCCGAATTTTGGGGGCAAAATTCCCTCGTAAGGGGGGGAGTATGTAACAACCCTCGAATCTGGGAGGCTCATTTTATACTAATTTTACTGCATAAGGTAATTATATAAAATGATTGGGACTAGAGTAAATATTAATTGAATGAGATAGAAGTTGATATTTACTGGGATGTTGTATATTTACCGATTATGTAGGTAAATATCTTCATGTGATATGATTTATAGTGTCATGTATTTTAAATGGCATTTTGGTTTAAATGATATTAGAACTCGAAATGATTTATAAAATTATTGAATGCTAGTTTAGAGGGTGTAGTTAGTCTCGGAAGGTGCGAGACAGTCAAAATAAGTGCCATATTGTATTTTTGTATTTTGGGCACTTTTACCTGGTTTTAGCTTAAATGCGTATTTGCGAGTCATTTTGATGTGCTGTTAACCAATTAAGTTGGGAGTTTTAACTTAAGCCACGATTTAGACTTCTAAATCCCCTAATGCCCTAAATTATGTCTTAAATATAGAGAGAAAAGGAGAGAAAGAAAGAAGAAGAGAAATGAGGAGAAAGAAGAGAAAAATGAAGATTGAAGATGGGAGATTGCTTCTACCACCAAGAAATCTGAATTTGCAACCCTAAGGCAAGTTTCTACTTGCTAACATGTGATTTAAGATGTATAAATTGTATGATTAGTTGTGTAGTTACATTTATGGTTTAAATGAGGAAATTGTGGGAATTAAACCTTAATCTTAGTTTTGATAATGAAATTATGGATTTTAGTAGTTAGTAATCATGTTGGGATGATTTTGGGTAGATAAATATTGTTAGTTGTGTGTAAAAGTGGAAGAGATTTGAGGTTTGGAAAATTAGGGCTCAAAACACTTAGAACAAAACTAGGAAATTCTGCATAAACGAATCGATTCGGCCAGGACGAATTGATTCGCCTTGAGACAGTTTCCAGGTCTGGGTCGACCGAACCGATTAGGATGGTCCGAATCGATTCGAAAATTATGCAGAAGGCAGGTTTTCTTGACCAAATCGATTCGGATGGTCCGAATCGATTCTCTTTCCTGAACCCAAATCGATTCGGCTAGGCCGAATCGATTCGGAAGCCCTGCATTTTGAGTGATTTTCTTAGTTTTGTCCCAATTCATTTTCTTTAATTCTAGGGCCTAGGAACCTTCTTTAATGAAGTAAACTAAGTGTCCTAGAGTATTAATTGAGTTAGTTACTTTCCCTACGCTAGGAATGGGTTATGTGGGGACTTTTTCGGGGTTATGCCAATTGATGTTAGGGCATTCTTTTTCGAGTTAATTATTATGGAACTAGAATTCCTAGAATTTTGTTTGGGAGACTTTTGGAGCTCAATGGAGCTACATTAATCTTGATGGTTTATAATCACACCATAAAAGTTTGTTGGGAGAATAAATTGGAAGTTCATTCATTCCTTTGAGTTTGTAGAAACGATATAATTTATCGTATGGCTCCGGATAAAAAGTTATATTGTTTACAAGAAGTAAATAGTAATGGTTTCGAATAAAATGAAACATATACATGGAAATGAAATGAAATGGAAATGGTATTGATGTTAGTAAATGATAATTTACTTAATCATGAAACTGGTAAATGATAATTTACTTGATTTTGAAAATGATAAATAAAATGGTTTAAACACACCTCTCTAAATGACATCATAAGGGAAGTTCGCGCGCGAGGTGATGCCCCCTGACAAATTAACGCAGGGTGGATATAGTCCATAGGCCATGAGCGCTTATTGTTGTATATTTTTTCTGCGATGGGTAGTAGATTCCGGGTGTGGTCTTGACTACCCCGCAGGTACATGGCCGCTTCCCGACGTCTTGCGATATAGGTGCCCAGGTTGTCTTATGATAGGCCCTGGAAGATGATGGTCATTTAGGGGCGCGCACAGTAGGGAAACCCAGACGGGCGGTCTTAGAATTCGCTATATGTATATAAATATAACAGTTCATAATCAAGTGGGACTTGATGTATTTGATATTCCATAAAGAGCATGATGAAGTGCCACAAAGAGCATTTGAAAATGATTATTTCCTGATAAGGAAAGGATTTTTACAAAATGTAAAAAAGAGATAAAATAATGCCATAAAGAGCATAAAATTGTGAATATATATATATTCCTGTTAAGGAAAAATATATAGGAGATAATTGGAGCACATGATGAATTTTCAGATTAATGTTACTTGTTTTATCTTCCTGCTTAGTTTATAATTTAAATTGTGTAGTTAGATTGTTATCTCTCTCATCATGATTCATCATTCATAACTGTCATACTCTTTATTCATCTGGTAATCATATAGAACCGGGCCCTAACCCGTTTACATTTCTTGTTGCATATGCATCTTATCTCCGCTCAGGTACTCCGCCGCAAGGATGCCTGATTTGAATTCTTATCCCGATGTCCTCGGCGAGCCGTGATGCATTGCGGGTATTACGGGACACAATTGGTATAGACGTTTTCATTTTGCATTCTAGTTAAGATCAAGTCTTTTATTTGGGAGAGGGGCCCAAGCTTTTGTAAATGTCTAATGAAATGTATTATATAAATTATTGAAATGTTCAATATTGTTGTAGATTATGTGGATCGACAGCATATTCGGTCCTTTATCTTATACTGGTTGTTATTATATATATATATATATATATATACTCTTGGGGTTTCCCCTATCTTTTCAGGATTTGGGTTGTTTAATTTTTTCTTTAACCTTAAAACAAAATTTTTGGCAACCCGTTTTCTGAAATATTGGGCGGTTATCCCAGATACTCTATATTCTATTGTGATGCTGAGAATGATTCCATCTATGATTCCTGTAATATTGGAGTATTGGGCTGGCCACCCCTTATTTTGGTGAGCGGGTTGTCACATTCTAGCCTCCTCAATATCAAGTATAAGGCATAAACATATTATATGCATTATATGATCAAAATATTATTCAGTGCCCATGTCCTTAGACAATTTAAACTTAATTTTCATAAACTTTGGGTAAATAATAATATATGTCCTTCCATATATGTGACACACAAGGGCATCTACCGTTGGTGTGAAATTCATTCTCTATCGGCAAGTCCGAAGGAATCCTAACATCAAAATCGGATAGTCCGAAGGAATCCTAACATCCTAGGAGGACACCACAAAACACACATAAGTTGTGGGTGGTCCCTACGCAAGATACCTGTATACAGCCCATACCCAGTGGTAATAATGGAACAGTCAGTGCCACACCTACCTCTTGAGGGTGGGAATCCTCTGTAACAACCCTCGATTTTGGAGACTGAGAAATTTAATTTTGGGAAAATAAAAATTTAATTAAATTGGAGAATTTCAAAATTGGGAGTTGAGGCCCAAAAATCGAGAATATTTCAAAGTATTTCAGATGATATTTTTGAGGGTACCATCGATCCCGGAAGGGTCGAAATAGTCAAAATGACTGTCATTGGGTTTTATTTCGGCTCCGAAATATTTTTATGTCAGTTTGACTCAAATTGGTGTAAACGAGTCATTTAAAGTGTGTATTAACATTTAAAACTGGGATTGTTGTTTTAAAGGATTTAAGGCTTACGGATGAAGCCTTCTCCAATAGAGAAAGAGAGAAAGAAAAAGGAAGAAAGAAAGGAAGAAGGAAAAGAAGAGAGAGAGGAAGAAAAAGCTTGGGATTTTCGGCCGAACCGCGACATCGAGGATGATCCAACCTCTACAAATCTGAGGCAAGTGTTTAATCTTGCTAAATAGCTATTTGTGTATTTCATTTCATAATTTGTGGGGGTAAAGAAATGGTTTTTGGGTATTAATGTCAAAACCTAGATTTTAGGTTTAATCTTGAAATCAATGTTCAAATATGGATTTAATGGATTAGAAATGGTTGGGATCGACTTTGGGTTGATTAATGGGCTTAAAATCATAAATTGTTGAAGGTTTAAGGGTTAGAAATGGAAATTAAGGGTTTAAAACTCGTGGGTTTTGAAGATGCAGATGAACTCTTCAAAAATTGCAGGTCCGAATCGATTCGCCCCCTTAAGCGAATCGATTCGGTTTAGTAAAATTGGCAGGTCTGCATTGACCGAATCGATTCGGACCCAAGACGAATCGATTCGGCCTATTGCAGAAGCCCAGGTCTTTGGACCCGAATCGATTCGCCTTGGAGGCCGAATCGATTCGGAAACAGGGCATTTTGAGGTATTTTCTCCAGAGTGAATTCAAACCCTTTTTGGTTGGGTTTATTGATTTGGGGCTTTCTCTTATGATGAAAGGGATATGTTCTTGGAGACACATAAGGAGCTTCTCACACATTAGAATTTTGGGGACTCCTTAGGGTAATTTGGGAGAAATGTATCCATGTATGTATTTGGAGTTATGTATAGAGATTTTGGGGAAACCCTTTGGGATTGAGAATCCTAATTGTAGATTAAAAGTAGGTGTAAATGTGATGTGAGGCTAAGAACTCTTAGAGAGATCTCAGACTAGGGTATTCACAAAAGTGATGGAACCATAGTCGAAATCGAGGGAAATGAGATTATTTGATGATTGAAAGAATGAGCTTGAGGCTGATAGACTATTAGTTATATGTATACCGATAGTCAAATGATTACTAGATTCTTTAATGTACTCGGAGATATAGATGATATGTGTAGTGATGGATTCCTACGCAAACTCTTGGGTGATAGCCCTAATGTTGAATATATAGGTATAGATATATATACATGGTTTTGGGAGACTATTCATCATAGGAAAATGATCGAATATGTTTCAAGTATGGAATTATATTCACATATCAAGGTAAATTTAATGGAAATGGTAGTGACGGCTTGTATATCGAGGACTATGTATACTTATAGCCAGGTATATATATCTTATACATATGAACGAGGATTAGTTTATATATATAGATAAGGATATGTGAATATGTGTTGATATATATATATATATATATATATATATATATATATATATATATGTATGTATATAGATATATGGATATCTTCATGTTGTGGATATACATGGTATGGATATTTAAACCGTATACGATGGTTTATTATTTGATCATATGATTGGATCATATGGATTATATATATTATGCATGTAAATGATATATATATACTTAATTGGTTAAGCATACCCCGCTCATGCTATCATTGGGAAGTTGCGCGCGTAGTGGGTGAGCATCCTGGCTAGAAAAGCAGGGTGTGGATATTCCCCAGGTCATAGTCGTCCCGTGTGTTACCATATGATATATATATTTATTTTGGGATGAGACGTGATGGGTATGTTTCGTCTCATTGCCGGTTTGGAGCTATGACCGCTTCCCGGGACGTCGTGTGCGTGAGTTTACCACGAGATGGGTGTCGTTTAGTCCCACCATGGTGGCCCCAGTTTTGCTACGTGAGCCGGACACTGGGAAGACACTGGGAAGATGATAGCATTGATGCAGTTTATCGGCGATATATATAGCCGGGTATATTATGTGCATGGCCTTGTACATCATATGTAGTATGTACACCTGGCTATTGGATTGATGATGATATATATATACGGTTAGAAATAAATACCTATATATATATATATATATATATATATATATATATATATATATATATATATTTATATATATATATCCTATAGATGAAAGGATATGGACTTTTATGAAGTACATCTTAGATGATTATGGTGTACTAGATTGATGGGGGTTGATGTATCGCACATAAGGTATTATTCGGTTACATCATCCCAAGGATATTATTGGAGGTTCTTTTATTTTATTTTATTTGTTTTCTTTTTCTTTTCTTCTTTCTTTCTTTAGTAGTTGTAGTTAGTAGTAATGGTAGTATTAACTTGTATGTTGAGGATTATGGATCTCTAGGATCGACATTGCCCAGGAGTAGTGTAACGAGGTGGTTCCTTGTTTGGATTTCGCTTTGCGAGACACCTCACGCACGAAACGCAGTGCCATGTCGAGATTTGAGAGAAGTAATTCCATAGGTGGCATCTCGGATCTCTGGTCTTGACCTTGTCAGGAGTAGTGTAATGGGGCGGTTCCTTGTTTGGATTTCGCTTTGCGAGACTCCCCACGCACGAAACGTAGTACAATTTTGGGATTAGAGAGAAGTCTTGCCAATATTCCATGTGCATGTTATTAAGTATATTAATTCTTACGTTTTTAGCCTATATAGGTATATATATATATATATATATATATATATATATATATATATATATATATATATATATATATATATATATATATATATATATATATATATATATATATATATATATATAAATGTATATGTATAGGGGAAATGTTTTGGGAATTATGATGATTATAATTCATAAGATTATTAATAGGAATTCATTAAGCCTTTTATGGAAAAATTGTGGTGATCATAATCTAGTAAGATTAGAAACAGGGTGGATTCTTGGGCTATGTTAGGAAGGCAAATTCTCGTGGGGATAAGCTAGGCCTATATGAGTTAGGTTGTCCTAATAATGTGGGGGTAATTTAACTAAAACTTGAGGACGCGAATAGGTGCGCACCTTTAAATGAGAGGTGAGTTGGGGTTTCGCGAGAGTGCGGTCTCACCTTAATTATGAAATAAAGTGCACCGATATTTATTATGCACGGTTAACACACTTGCTAAATATTTTACACATTCGGGGCTCTGACCCGTTTACTTTTCTCTCCTCCTTGTATATATATATGTTACCACAGGTATCCTACCGCATGGATGCCGAATGACCTTCTATCCTGAGTCTGGGGAGCCGTTACAGGTGCGGACTGTTGCGGGATGTTTCATGTAGCCGCTTCCTACTTCTTTAAATTTCTAGGTAGGATTCATGTTGTATATCGGGTTTGTACCCAAGGGATATTTATATATATGTTTATATTCATTCCATTTCAGTTATTGTATTTGCTGTGACCCGACAGCTTATTCGGGTTTATTTATTTATGGCATATTCATGTATAGTGATACCTTTCAATTCTTATAGTTCTTTCTTGCATCTCTCTTATTTATTAGAAATTTTGTAGTGTTGGGTTGTGTTATGTTGCATGTTTTAATTTATTTAACATCTCACTTATATGATATCGGGTAGTTAGTCCTATATTATATAGCACCGACAGTTGATGTTGAGACTGGACCATCTGGAATTCCTGATTTAATATAGTATAGGGCTGGCCACCCATTATTATTTTAAGTGGGGTGTTACAGATGGTATCAGAGCATCAGGTTCTAGAGTCCTTAGGATCTGTGCGAGTTTCTGCATTCTTCCGTTAACGTTCTTGACATAAAGCCCTATAATTAGGACTGTTGTGTTCACCGCGTTGTTTTCTTCTGTGAAGTATATTCACTTGATTGGCGTTCTGATAACAGTTGCTCTTGTTTCGTTTCAGACGTCGCCTAGATTTTGTCGTCTAGGAAAGAATAGGTTTAGAAGTACGGAACCCATAGCATATTTTGGGTACGCTTTGATTGGGGGTAGTTGTTTTCCCCGATTCTGGAGGAGATATTGAGGAGATTTCTAGCATTGGTGTGAGGTGATTTATCGGCAGTTGAGTAATAAAGGAAATTTGCTCGAATGGCGAATCTTGGTCTTAGTAAGGAAAGTCCGAGGAGAGGTATGTAGTGTAGTCCTTGGGAGGTTTAGATTGAGAATCTGTTAACCTTAGTTAGGAAACCTGGTTTTGGTGACTCTTACCGATGTGAGGTAGGTGGAGTTGTCCCAATATTAGGAGTATCGCCTTCTAGGATGAGGGGAAATGCCTTTGGAGACTCAGTTTCGTTGTGTAGGACTGAAGGAGTTCTCGGCAGTTACAATCGTGCCTTGCCCTTCAAAATGGTTAGGAAGGATTTTGAGGAAGATGTTTCTCTTGTGAAGAAATAGGCTTAGGGATAATGATTTTCCTGGAAGGAGTTGAGGACCCTGAGTTGAGATTCTAGGGTGAGGGGAAACCATTAGGTTATGGAATTGTAAGGTAGAATACCTTTCTTTGGGTTTGAGTTACGTTTTGGGTAATAATTGGGAACATCGCGCTTAAGGCATGATGGGTAGTTAGCCGCTACACCGCTAGGGTGTATGGAATTTTCCTAGAGGAGGAAGTGAGCAAGTGTGGCCTTGGTATGGCATCTTTGGAGAAGATACACCTTTTCATAACTGAGAGGTTCAGGGTTTGGTAGATTTATGAGGAGCGGATAGTTTAGCTCATAGTTGTGCTAGTATTAAGAACTAGATATTGGTTAGCAGTATGGTATTTTGTTGAGGCCTTGTGTCCCAAACATAAGGTGTTTGTTTGGCGTGTCGAAAGACGCGGAATATATTTATATTGTATTATTGTATAGGCCCTCGGGCAATATCTAACATATGAAAGAAAATCCTTTTATAAAACCTTAACCCTGGTTCAACTAATCTCAATCCCCGACCTAGCTACGCAGTAGTGTATTGGGAGGGTTCCTTGTTTGGATTTCGCTTGCGAGACCTCCCCCGCATGAAGGTGGCTAGCGTCAGGAATTGAGGAGAGTTCAACCAGTGGAAATTTTCAAACTTTTATATATTTAGTATATTGTTATAGATTATATTACCGAGGGTTATCTTACAATTTTGAGGCTAATGGAGCCTGATTAAAATTCTGCGAGAGGAGACTCAGGTACGGGGTGTATGGGCGCCCTTAGTAGTTAGTTTGTTTTTAAGGCTATATGGTTCGATGTGAGAACTAGAAAGGATCGGCATAGTGATCTTAGGGATTGATGTAGGGACTAGATGATATTGAGGTCCTAGGCTCATCTTAAATTTCGCGGACGAAATTTCTGTAAGGGGGGAAGTATGTAACAACCCTCGATTTTGGAGACTGAGAAATTTAATTTTGGGAAAATAAAATTTTAATTAAATTGGAGAATTTCAAAATTGGGAGTTGAGGCCCAAAAATCGAGAATATTTCAAAGTATTCCGGATGATATTTTTGAGGGTACCATCGATCCCGGAAGGGTCGAAATAGTCAAAATGACTGTCATTGGGTTTTATTTCGGCTCCGGAATATTTTTATGTCAGTTTGACTCAAATTGGTGTAAACGAGTCATTTAAAGTGTGTATTAACATTTAAAACTGGGATTGTTGTTTTAAAGGATTTAAGGCTTACGGATGAAGCCTTCTCCAATAGAGAAAGAGAGAAAGAAAAAGGAAGAAAGAAAGGAAGAAGGAAAAGAAGAGAGAGAGGAAGAAAAAGCTTGGGATTTCCGGCCCAACCGCGACATCGAGGATGATCCAACCTCTACAAATCTGAGGCAAGTGTTTAATCTTGCTAAATAGCTATTTGTGTATTTCATTTCATAATTTGTGGGGGTAAAGAAATGGTTTTTGGGTATTAATGTCAAAACCTAGATTTTAGGTTTAATCTTGAAATTAATGTTCAAATATGGATTTAATGGATTAGAAATGGTTGGGATCGACTTTGGGTTGATTAATGGGCTTAAAATCATAAATTATTGAAGGTTTAAGGGTTAGAAATGGAAATTAAGGGTTTAAAACTCGTGGGTTTTGAAGATGCAGATGAACTCTTCAAAAATTGCAGGTCCGAATCGATTCGCCCCCTTAAGCGAATCGATTCGGTTTAGTGAAATTGGCAGGTCTGCATTGACCGAATCGATTCGGACCCAAGCCGAATCGATTCGGCCTATTGCAGAAGCCCAGGTCTTTGGACCCGAATTGATTCGCCTTGGAGGCCGAATAGATTCGAAAACAGGGCATTTTGAGGTATTTTCTCCAGAGTGAATTCAAACCCTTTTTGGTTGGGTTTATTGATTTGGGGCTTTCTCTTATGATGAAAGGGATATGTTCTTGGAGACACATAAGGAGCTTCTCACACATTAGAATTTTGGGGACTCCTTAGGGTAATTTGGGAGAAATGTATCCATGTATGTATTTGGAGTTATGTATAGAGATTTTGGGGAAACCCTTTGGGATTGAGAATCCTAATTGTAGATTAAAAGTAGGTGTAAATGTGATGTGAGGCTAAGAACTCTTAGAGAGATCTCAGACTAGGGTATTCACAAAAGTGATGGAACCATAGTCGAAATCGAGGGAAATGAGATTATTTGATGATTGAAAGAATGAGCTTGAGGCTGATAGACTATTAGTTATATGTATACCGATAGTCAAATGATTACTAGATTCTTTAATGTACTCGGAGATATAGATGATATGTGTAGTGATGGATTCCTACGCAAACTCTTGGGTGATAGCCCTAATGTTGAATATATAGGTATAGATATATATACATGGTTTTGGGAGACTATTCATCATAGGAAAATGATCGAATATGTTTCAAGTATGGAATTATATTCACATATCAAGGTAAATTTAATTGAAATGGTAGTGACGGCTTGTATATCGAGGACTATGTATACTTATAGCCAGGTATATATATCTTATACATATGAACGAGGATTAGTTTATATATATAGATAAGGATATGTGAATATGTGTTGATATATATATATATATATATATATATATATATGTATGTATATAGATATATGGATATCTTCATGTTGTGGATATACATGGTATGGATATTTAAACCGTATACGATGGTTTATTATTTGATCATATGATTGGATCATATGGATTATATATATTATGCATGTAAATGATATATATATACTTAATTGGTTAAGCATACCCCGCTCATGCTATCATTGGGAAGTTGCGCGCGTAGTGGGTGAGCATCCTGGCTAGAAAAGCAGGGTGTCGATATTCCCCAGGTCATAGTCGTCCCGTGTGTTACCATATGATATATATATTTATTTTGGGATGAGACGAGATGGGTATGTTTCGTCTCATTGCCGGTTTGGAGCTATGACCGCTTCCCGATACGTCGTGTGCGTGAGTTTACCACGAGATGGGTGTCGTTTAGTCCCACCATGGTGGCCCCAGTTTTGCTACGTGAGCCGGGCACTGGGAAGATGATAGCATTGATGCAGTTTATCGGCGATATATATAGCCGGGTATATTATGTGCATGGCCTTGTACATCATATGTAGTATGTACACCTGGCTATTGGATTGATGATGATATATATATACGGTTAGAAATAAATACCTATATATATATATATATATATATATATATATATATATATATATATATTTATATATATATATCCTATAGATGAAAGGATATGGACTTTTATGAAGTACATCTTAGATGATTATGGTGTACTAGATTGATGGGGGTTGATGTATCGCACATAAGGTATTATTCGGTTACATCATCCCAAGGATATTATTGGAGGTTCTTTTATTTTATTTTATTTGTTTTCTTTTTCTTTTCTTCTTTCTTTCTTTAGTAGTTGTAGTTAGTAGTAATGGTAGTATTAACTTGTATGTTGAGGATTATGGATCTCTAGGATCGACATTGCCCAGGAGTAGTGTAACGAGGTGGTTCCTTGTTTGGATTTCGCTTTGCGAGACACCTCACGCACGAAACGCAGTGCCATGTCGAGATTTGAGAGAAGTAATTCCATAGGTGGCATCTCGGATCTCTGGTCTTGACCTTGTCAGGAGTAGTGTAACGGGGCGGTTCCTTGTTTGGATTTCGCTTTGCGAGACTCCCCACGCACGAAACGTAGTACAATTTTGGGATTAGAGAGAAGTCTTGCCAATATTCCATGTGCATGTTATTAAGTATATTAATTCTTACGTTTTTAGCCTATATAGGTATATATATATATATATATATATATAAATGTATATGTATAGGGGAAATGTTTTGGGAATTATGATGATTATAATTCATAAGATTATTAATAGGAATTCATTAAGCCTTTTATGGCAAAATTGTGGTGATCATAATCTAGTAAGATTAGAAACAGGGTGGATTCTTGGGCTATGTTAGGAAGGCAAATTCTCGTGGGGATAAGCTAGGCCTATATAAGTTAGGTTGTACTAATAATGTGGGGGTAATTTAACTAAAACTTGAGGACGCGAATAGGTGCGCACCTTTAAATGAGAGGTGAGTTGGGGTTTCGCGAGAGTGCGGTCTCACCTTAATTATGAAATAAAGTGCACCGATATTTATTATGCACGGTTAACACACTTGCTAAATATTTTACACATTCGGGGCTCTGACCCGTTTACTTTTCTCTCCTCCTTGTATATATATATGTTACCACAGGTATCCTACCGCATGGATGCCGAATGACCTTCTATCCTGAGTCTGGGGAGCCGTTACAGGTGCGGACTGTTGCGGGATGTTTCATGTAGCCGCTTCCTACTTCTTTAAATTTCTAGGTAGGATTCATGTTGTATATCGGGTTTGTACCCAAGGGATATTTATATATATGTTTATATTCATTCCATTTCAGTTATTGTATTTGCTGTGACCCGACAGCTTATTCGGGTTTATTTATTTATGGCATATTCATGTATAGTGATACCTTTCAATTCTTATAGTTCTTTCTTGCATCTCTCTTATTTATTAGAAATTTTGTAGTGTTGGGTTGTGTTATGTTGCATGTTTTAATTTATTTAACATCTCGCTTATATGATATCGGGTAGTTAGTCCTATATTATATAGCACCGACAGTTGATGTTGAGACTGGACCATCTGGAATTCCTGATTTAATATAGTATAGGGCTGGCCACCCGTTATTATTTTAAGCGGGGTGTTACATGCTCTACGTAGTACCTATATGCCTACACAACGTCAAACCCACCTGTGCCGACGTGTGGTCACTGGCCCGAACACACGAACCCCCGTGTGGATAGGAAAGTCCACTGGTATGTCCACACAAAATATATAATAGTTACATATTATTTCTCCCTATAATATGTAAAGGTAATTATCCAATAATTACTATAAAGTTCCAATTCAAATTCCGTACCGTCAATTATTCAATTAATAATTTATCATCTAATAAATTATTAACTATTCCCAGTAATTAATTACTTATCCATATAATTATAGGTAATTTTCATAAATTTCAGCATGAGTGGGATCTTATTCCATGATTTAATTATCCCATAAAAACTCACATTGGTTACTTTAATATACCTACTTTGCTACTGTTCATGAGGGATCAAATGCAAGAACCTAAGTTACAGAATTCAAGGTTCAATACTACAGGAAAAAGGGGAGGGGAAAAATCCATGTCGTTCGAATGACTGGGGTTGTCGTTCAAGCAAAATGGCTTGTCGTTTGAACGACTTGCCACGTCATTTGAAGGACGTCTCGTCATCTTCTCCGACCCTCTCTCTTTCTGGGTTTCTCAGATGTCCCTAAAACCACAAAATTTCTAACAGGTCGCAAACCAGAATTTTCCCTACTATTGACATTATTCAGTCCCAACAAATTACTAATAAATTCCAAATATCAACGATTTAGGATCCAATTCCAAACTCAGTCTATTCCAAATCAAGAACATATGATAAGGGCACTACATCTAGATTTCAGTCCTTTAAAGTTTACTAATAATTTCTTTCAATAAATAACCAACTATCCTCCAGTAATTATCAAAACTTGACAAAAATCTAATCATCAATAAGGCTTTCGATTCCTAATTTCAAGAATAATTTCTACATGTATATTCTTCCTCTACATGTGGGTTTTCATCATCAATTTAAACATAATAAGCCCTAATTTTCAGAAGAAAAACAAGGAGATAAATTATGCATTGAGAAATAAAATTGAAACATAGATTATGCAATAAAATTCTTGCCTTTAAATTTTGTAGAGGAGAACCCTTGAAAGCATTTGATCCCTCCTTGTTCTTACTCGTTTCCTTCCTTGGGTTTTTCTCTTTTTTTCTCTCCCGTGGTTGTTACTTTAGGTTTTATTTTTGTGTTAGTGGGGGAGTGGTTTTCCCCCACTTAACCACTCAAATGATGCTAATCCCGAGTTGGGTCAAAAGCCCAACTTTTGGACCTCCAAATAAGCCTGAAACCATAACCCAATTAGCCCAAATGTTCCCCAACTCATATACCTATGACCTGAGACCAATTCTAAATAATTAAAACACTAAATCGGGTCTCTATTTTTAATCTTTTTCAACGACACGCGCCCAATAATTTATTTAAAAATTAATTATTTTTCACTCGCAAACTCATTACGTTGAGTTGAGTTTTATTTTTAATAAAATCACAAATACTTACTTAACTTAAAAACATTTACTCGCTTAATTGTAAATCTTCCCAATTTAATTTATTCTCATAATTAAAATCCGAAGTCATTAAATCCATCTAATCGAAATATTTTATTCATAAAAATTTAGAGGGTATTACAAGAATATAGAATTTTACATATGTATTAAAAAATACTAGCAATCCATGTATGTTTATAATTTTATTGTAAATTATACATGCAATATCATTATATAGGCACACACGCACACACATGTGTGTGTGTGTATATATATATATATACACACACAATTATGTATGTATGTATGTTTATATATATATATATATATATATATATATATATATATATATATATATATGGTTAAACTGCTCAACATACCTCATTAAATATACAAACAACACATGATATATTAATGCATTTATGATGTATGTGTGTAAGTATCATCATATTATATATACGTATGTAGTTAGAACTCTTAAAACTCTCAATCTAATTTTTTCGATTTTTGCATTATTTAAAAAAAACATTTCCTGCCATAGCATTATTCAACCAACACTTTTTTTTAAATAATTAGATAACCATTTTACTCCCATGTGACTCTCCTACCCATCTATCCCACTCCTAAAAAACTGCTTGCAATCTCCTCTCTCCCGTAATCAACCTTTACATGTTTACAATTCATTCCTCCACTCCCTCTCACAACATATACAAATAAACAATGTCAATCATAACAATCTTCATTTTCACTCTCCTTTTTTCCATCACTTCCACCTCCATCACTCTTCTTATGCCTCCCTTATCCATCTCCACCCTCAAATCCAACAGTTACACCCTTATCACCTCCGCCATCTCCACTCTCTTCTTTAACGCCACCAGCACCATCCTCGCCCCCCAAGAGTCCCACCCACCTTCGCGCCCCACTTTCTACTTTCTCAAAAAATCCCTCACTTTTCAACAACTCTCATCTTCCAATCATCTCCCACCCCCACCACTGCCTCATTCTTACCAAACACCCCAACCCACATTACATAAAAATCTCTAAATCCAAGATCCTACAACTCGACCTTTATGTTAACAAATATCTCACCATTCACAATATCCAAAATCCTATTCACTTTACATCTAATTGTGCAACGCTTTATGACAATTCATCAATATATGTTTCTACTGTCGTAACAGTGGAGACTTATCGATTCGCATGCATGCAATCTCATATTAAAGCTTCTATTAGTCATTTCACTTAGGCCTCGTTTGATACGCCGTATAAGGGGTCCAGATTGGACAGGATAATGATGAACCGTATAAGGCTTATTCCAATACTGTGTTTGGAACAGTTCCGAATAAGAAGACGGGATGGGATATAATAATACAGTCATGTGTTAGAAATGCTTCGGATAGGATTAATTTATCTCCAGTTTTCTAAAAATACCCTTCATTTGTATAAAAAAATAAAAAAAAATATATTGTTATCACATATTTTAACTCAATAACATAATATTTAATTCCACGTGGGATGTTAAAAAATAATATTATGAGATGAAAATATGTATTCGTATTTGTATTTATAATTTGTACACACTTAACCACTAGTAATCACTTACACGCATACGAAAACCATGTGTACACAAACTAGCCGCCAGAAATAATGAGATAGTAAAACTGGTTGCTTAGTACCTTCTCTTTCGATTCAAAACAAATGAGTTGCAGAAAATTACTTCAAGTCACAACTGAATAACATCGATTTTACCCAAAATAGTCGTCGAAAACATACATAAAAAAATAAATTGAATTGTACACAGCTTTCAACTTGTCTAGCATATATGTTAATATATGATACATTAAAAAAAATGTGACACCCCGCCTAATAAAATACCGGGTGATCAGTCCTATACCAAATTAAAACAGGAATCTCAGTTGGATCATCCTTAGCATCACTGTCGAAAACTTTTTAAGACTTATTAACCACCTAGTATTCCAAAAACTGGTGCCAATTTTAACTTTTTAATTAAACAAAACAGTACGTGCGGAAATAAATATAAACCATTCACACAACTGAATAAAACTCAACTGAAATAATTAATTACACAACTTGCCGAATAAACCATCGTCCACCAAAGTGAAATAATCCAATACAATATTCAACATCGGAATAAAACAAATCTGAAGACTGAACTGAAAGTCTGGGCGACATGTCCTAAATAAAACTGGAACTGATAAATGATTCCTACTCTAGGAATGAATGAGTGATGCGTCTAATCCAAATTCCTGCTAGCATCCACATATGCAGCAGCTCCATGTCCCTGGAATAGAATATCAATCCTGGCGTCCTTGTGGCTGGACACCTAAAAGGTTTTGAAAATAGTTTTATAGCAAGGGTTAGAACCCAAAACATTTTGAAAATATTTAGCAAGTGAATTAACTACAGTAATTTAAAATGCATGAATGCGCTTCATATTTAAGTTAGTGTCTCACTCCCTCGTGAACATTCTCACCCCTCCACTATTGTGGACACCTACCGGTTACCTTAACCCCACCTAGTTGTACTATCCCGTCCAACTAGTCCTGGTATAACCTTACCTTGCCATACTACTCTAACCCGAGTATAATGATTCTTAAATTATAAGTTATCTCACAATTAACTTAATTAATTCCTCTTAAATATTAGCATATAACCGTGTCACAAGTTATATAAAGTAAATACATCACACACTGTATTATTACCCGTATATAATATTTACTACCATTATATACATACCTTTACCCCAATATCCGCACATATAACATACGTATATCCATCCCTTCGAGTATACCCTCGCCGGATGATTCCCTCTAAAATGCTATCTCACTAGGCGTGCTCACAAAACCTAGTTCCCCAAGTTGGAATCGCTCACCAACTTAGCCCAAAATATAAACGTAGTGGAGGCGGTCATAATCCTTCCCTGAAAGTGAGATAAATTCCTCACCCATATATACCGGACGCTATGACCTGGGGATATACTCGCCCTACTCCTCAAGCTAGGGGATTCACCCACATCGCGCAACCTCCCTTGATAGCATTAGAGTATATAAATTGAATAAATATATAGTCACTGATATTTAATATCACACACAATACACACACACACACACACACACACACACACACACACACATATATATATATATATATATATATATATATATATATATATATATATATATATATATATACTACACCGTATTTATATAATATAAACTCTGGCTTTACCGTGTACTAAAAATCCCGTGCACTGCCTGTAATTTCCTGAGTCTGTGGCCCGACTCAACGTAATTAATTTTCTCACTTAATAATTTATCGTCTTCCCGAGTCTATGGTCCGACTCTAATATATTTAATTCACACCTCAATTTATAAAATACTTTCCCTGAGTCTATGGTCCGACTCTAATTAAATTAATTAACACACTTATTAATTTAATACCTTCCTGAGTCTATCACCCGACTCTAATTAAATTAACTAACACACATATTAATTTAATCTTTCCCGAGTCTACAATCCGACTCTAATGAAATTAATTAACACACCTATTAATTTAATACCTCCCCAAGTCTATAATCCGACTCTAATTAAATTAATTATCACATTTATTAATCTAATCCTACCCGAGTCTACAATCCGACTCTAATTAAATTAATTATCACATTTATTAATTTAATCCTACCCGATTCTACAATCCGACTCTAATCACATTTATTAATTTAATCCTACCCGAGTCTACAATCCGACTCTAATTAAATTAATTATCACACTTATTAATTTAATCCTACCCGAGTCTACAATCCGACTCTAATTAAATTAATTATCACATTTATTAATTTAATAACTTAGTGTCACCCAACCATTATCCCCGGACTCACTTACTTGGCCCGTAACTTAATATTTCCCGAGTCTATGTTCCGACTCCAAATTAATTACTCTCTCTCAATAATTAATTTAATACTCTCGTGTCACTTAACCAACATACCCGGACTCGCTCACTTGGTCCATTTTACATTTAATAATTTCATTCCCACATATTCGCCCACAATGTGTCATACATTCATATCCATAATTTCCCCAATTATATTTACTTATAATTATTAGCATACCCGGACTCGCTCACTTGGTCCGTAATTAAATTGAATATGTTTCACCCAAAATTTCTACTTTAAGTCTCAACTCATAACTTAGATTGCACATTCATAATAGCTATCTTTTGAGCTCCTAGCTATTAATATTTCTATAATTTTTCACCAAATAAAATTATACCCAAAATTAAAAATACAACAAGGTTAACCCACAACCCGACCTGACCAAGAATTCAGACCGTCGATCGATCGATGGCCCCCGATCGATCGATCGATCATACCTGGGCAGCTCTCGTTCCCCACTGAATTCCACCATTAACGAAATACAAGGTTTGTAAACCTTAATTGAAGCCTCTAATCACATCACCCCATCACATAAACATGGTTAATTCATATCCCACACATCATAGGGATCTTAAGGTACACAATTTTCCCTACTTACTTTCATAATTTCCTGAAATGGGTTTTCCATTAAAGTTTGTCAACTTTGTTCTACCAACCAAATTCCAAATCCAAATCCCACCAGTTTATATTCCGTATTTTCATGCAAATCAGATATCTATACTCAGAGATATACAACACAGTAATTTTTACTTTGAATCTCATTCAATAGTCCCATGAACAAAAATCCCATTTTTGTACCCATTTATCCCAAAATGAATTTTGGTTTACACATCACTATGATATGAATTGATTATCATCAATTTAGAAATCACAACAGTTAACCACTTGCCTGTAAGTGTTCGTAGTGTCTGATCCGTTGGCGTAGTCCCTCAATTTGGCTCTAAAATCCCCAAATTGGCTTTTGCTAAGCTTTCCCCCAATTTCCCTCTCAAGCCCTAGGCTTAGAATTGTGTTAGCTGCTGATTTCCTAATCCCTCACTTAGGTTAAAACCCTCAATCTCGTTTTTCACCTAATGGGCTTAATTAAAGTGGCCCAACTCACCCCGTGTGGGCCCGGCTATGCTCAAAAATACCCCGAGACCCAATTACTACCCCAGGGTACTCTTTTCTGACTATCTCGATTCATCCGGACTCAACCGCGCACTCGGAATTGGCATCCAAATTAATTTATAAAAATCCTTATCTCACACCCAATTTAGTCTATACCGACTCCCGGCTGGGATAAGTGCATACCTCGTCATTAATACCCGAAATGACGTAATTAAATTATTACTATTCACTTAATAAATAAATTTCCCTAAACATTAACCATTCACTCCCCAATTGATATTTATATATATATATATATATATATTGCCATAATTAATTCAATTAAAATTACAACACACAAGTAATTTAAAATTCCCGAATTAATTAAATATTAAATGTACAAAAATACGAGGTGTTACAAAAAATATGTGTAACAAAATATTAGCGGTGAATTAACAACACATAACTTTCAACTTGTCTAGTAGGTGACTTAACATAATATTTGCATCGATTTAAACTAAAATAGTAGTTCATGATAAAGCAACAAATAGAAAAAAATAGAAAAAAATGAGGAGGTTACCTAGCGTGATGAAAAATATGAATGGAGAGTTATGTGAATCAAAGGGATTGCTGACTGCTATCTAATACATGAGATAGTGCAAGTTGCGTGAGTTTTTTTTATAACTTAATAAGAGTAGAGTAGTAGTTTTTAATCAAATTTTGACACCATATAATTTTATACGACCTTGGAGGTGGGATTTTTTTATCCCACTCCTTGTGGGATAAGGAGCTCACTTTGGATAACTTATTCCATCTCATATCCTATCCAAAATTACACCAAACATTGGATAAGATAATTTTATCCAATACGAACCTCTTATACGGCGCATCAAACGAGGCCTTAGAGGACAAAAGAGCCAGAGTCGGCACTCCCCGTAGTCTTCTAGCACTCCATTTTTATTTTAAATACCAATCATATCCTTACATTTATTTTCACACTCCATTTTTATTATAAATATCAATCTTACCCTTATATTTATAAAATTTAAATTTTCACTTTTTTACCTTCAATTAAAATAAGTATATTTGAAAAATACCTAAAAAAATTATATTTTCAATAAAAAAATATATTTTTTTATAAAAACTATTTTTAATAAGAATCAATTTTAAAAATATTTTTTTTACTTTTCATAACTATTTTAAAAACAGATTTCAATTGTTTAAAAAAATTGTTATCTATTTTTTTTTTACTGAAAACTATCCATAAAACATAAAAAATTATTTTATATAAAATAAAGACTATTTTTACAAAATAAACAGTTTTTTATGAATCACTTACTTTTTAAGTAACAATATCACGACCCAAATAAAACGTGACGTGGTATGGAGTCCTATTTTTTTCATATCGCTGGTACGCACCATTTTTTACTATTTTAAAAATAATCTTATTACTATTTAGAAAAAATGGTTCACGCCAGCGGTATGTATAGGCCGTCCGACCACCTATACATACCGATAGGGTGAACCATTTTTTCTAATATATTGATCCGCGACAGCTGTATGTTTTCTAATAAAACAGTTGAAATGTGTTCTTTTAACAAAATTAGATGAAATGTTTAAAAATAGCATGCTCGTTTTCCTCAAAAAAAAACATTTCATCAGTTTTAGTTAAAGAAAACATTTCCACTCTTTTTTCTTTTAAAAACATATCAATTGTTTTGTTAAAAAAATATTTCAACTTCTTTCTCTTTTAAAAACATTTCAACTGTTTTGTTAAAAAAAACATTTCAACCACTTATACATATTTCTAGCGTGGAAGGTTTTTTTTTAATAAAAAACTGTTTTTAATAAGAATCTATTTTAATTTTTTTTTACTTGACATAACTGTTTAAAAAAACATTTCAATTGCTTAAAAAAAATTGTTCTCTATTTTTTTTGTACTGAAAATTGTTTATAAAACATAAAAAATTATTTAATATAAAATAAAATTTGTTTTTACAAAATAAACCATTTTTATGAATCTTTTATCTTCTAAGTAACATGATCACCACCCAAATAAAACGCGACGTGGCGTGTTGTATTTTTTCATACCGTTGGCGTGGACCAATTTTTACTATTTAAAAAATAACAAAAAAATTTAGAAAAAATGGTCCACGCTAGTTTTTAAAATAGTAAAAAATGGTGCGTGCCAGCAATATGAAAAAAAATAGGACTCCATGCCAAATCGCGTTGTATTTGTGTCGTGATCATGTTACTTAAAAAATAAATGATTCATAAAAAACAGTTTATTTTGTAAAAAATAGTTTTCATTTTATATAGAATATTTTTTTATGTTTTATGAAGATTTTTCAATCAAAAAATATTAAAAACAATTTTTTTAAGCAACTGAAATGTTTTTTTAAAATAGTTATGAAAAGTAAAAAATAAAAATAAAAATGATTCTTATTAAAAATAGTTTTTTACCCTGTTCAAAAAAACCCACATAGGCTTGAGGCTTGGGAGAAGCGTCCCGCCTTACGCTTTTTACGCTTTATTCTTAGTAAAACCCTTAAGGTGCACTTTTTTCTAAAAACAACAATACTTTAGTGAAACGATATCGCCTTTTAAAGAATTTTTTACAAATCGAACCAATATCTCATCCAAAATAATCAAATAGTATTTTTAGTTTGCATATATTCAAACATATTTTTATGATATGTACAATTTTAGTATTTTAATAGCCTTGTTATGGTTAAAACATATTAAGAAAGCCTAAACGCCTTTCACGCCTAAGGTCCGCCTAGGCTTCTAAGGCTTAAGGCTTGGCCTCCATGCCTCGATCACGCCCCGCGGTTTTTAGAACTTTGGTTTTTTATTAAAAAAAATATTTTTTTTTACTAAAAATATAATTTTTTTAGTTATTTTTTGAATATGCTTATTTTAATTGAAGGCAAAAAAGTGAAAAATTAAATTTTATAAATATAAGGGTATGATTGATATTTAAAATAAAAATGAAGTGTGAGAATAAATGTAAGGGCATGATTGGTATTTAAAATAAAAATGGAGTGTTAGAAGATTATGGGGAGTGCCAATAGCCGGCTCCAAGGACATAATGTACACAGGTTAGCCCCTTTCATGTCACATCAGTGGGCCCCGCATATTTTTATGAGTTATTTATATATAGGTCCCATAAGAATAGAGTTTTCCTAACTAAGTCCTATGGACTTTTCAACCATTAAATAGGTCATATTCCTAATTTTTTGGAATTTTTTTTCACAATTTTACCTTTTTAAAGCAAACCATCCATAACTTCTTGTGGGAAATTGCATAAGTGCTTAAACTTTTTTTTCATCCTATTTTTAATCTTCAAATGATCATAACTTTTAAATGACAAATCCGTTTTTGGCAAAGTTACTGTTTTTTAAATCTACTCATCGAGATCTTGTAATAACCCGTATTTTTGAAAGATTTTATTTTAATTATGGGATTAGGATTAATTAATTTAAATGGGGAAATTTATTTATATTTAATTCGAATTTAATTAAATAATTACTAGCGTGACGAGAGTTAGTATGTGTTGCTGATAATTATGTTGAATATTACTTAGCGAGTAAAGTAATATATGATTACAAAAATATTATTACGGTCGGGAGTGAACAATACGACAATTGCAATACACTTAGTTGGGACGCACGTGTGAGTCGTGTCGATATTACTTTATTGGGTTAAAAAGATAATTTATTTTTAAGTAACTCGTATGATCATTTAGAGTGCGCCGATGAGTCCGGAAGGGTTGATATAGTCATAAAACCCTACTCAAGTCTTTTATTAGGATTTTGGGGCAATTTAGGCCAAACAGTCAACCCGGAGGGGTATTTTGGTCTTTTGATATTTTGGAGAATTAAATTGGACAAAAATAGATAATTAAAAGGGAAGTGTATGTGGGTAATAGGTTATTGGTCAAGTAGAGAACCAAAGAGGGAGAAGAAGAACTACATAGGTGCCCTGGGATAAAGCTTCAAGCTCTCACACCAAAAATCACACCAATGCGTAGATCATGAAGAGAGGATCACCCCTATACCAGTTTCATTCAGCGAATCAGAAGTTCACAAAAAGGCAAGTGTTTATCGAGCTAGATTTTATAGCATATATGATTCATGTTAATTTAGTTGATGGTTAAATCATAATATCATGTAATTGGGATTGAAATTGGGAATTTATTCATGATTGTGGTATAGTAATTGCATGTGGTTGAATAACTATTGTACTGGGGATTAGAAACCTAAATTTTATCTGTTGAAACCACGAAATCATATATGAGTTTAGTTGGTCATTAATGGTGATTATATGAAATTAGGGCTTGTTGAAGATTTGAGAAATTTATCGAAATTCATGTTAAAATTTTAGGGATTTGAAGTTAAAAACGGATGGGAAAGTGTTCTAATACTAGGGGATATAGTTTAGAGTTGTTGAATTTGAATTAGGATGAGTTTTAAGTGATTTTGCTTTTGAATGAATTGGGAAAATGAAATTTTTGGAAGACATGGACGAACTCTGAATTCTCGTTCGAAGACCTGCCCAGGTCGTTCGAACGAGAATTCCAACGAGATTACTGACGAAATTTGGTTCATAGTCCGTTCGAAGTGAGATCCTCGCTCGAACGAGAATTCCCAAGTTCTAATGAGATTTCAGAAATGAAAAAAAAAATCCTCGACGAGTTAAGATCCTTCTAGGTTAATTTAAGTGAGAGAATAGGACCTACGCTATTATGGAGTAGCTTCATTTCATAGTCTAGTAGTGAGATGATTTGTGTAACTACTAAGGGAATGTGTTGGAGTGAGAGAGCCTGAAAGAGTATATACGATAGAGAGATAAATCGTACAGTTAAAGTATTGTTCATAGTAGAGACGAAAATACTACATATAATTTGGGGATTTGGGTTCCATGAATGCCTACTGAATATGATATGTTGTGTGTATACTTATTGATTGAACTATTATGTGTATAACATACCTATGTTGCTTACTATCGGGTGGAGGTTTCACGTTGTGGACGATCATGCCTCGAGGAGCCTTCGGGTGGGATATTGATTTGTACCACTAGAGCATAGAACCTAGGTATGGGCTATATGTGAGAATGATAGTGATGACGGTCGTATGGGTGCGTAGGTATATGCATAGCCCATCGACTTGAAAATATGTTCGCCTCCAATATGTGTGTTTCTTTTGATGGTTCGCGAGAGATTGAACCTATAGTCCTTTATGCAATGAGCGATGCACCAGGACATGATAGCAAAGTATCCATGCACCGTAGTTGTGTCTCGGGGTGCAGTATTGAATATATATATATATATATATATATATATATATATATATATATATATATATATATAATAGAGTGTATGTATATATATAGTTGTGATTCTATCTACTATGTGAATTAAGTAAATAGGAATAATAATGAAATCGGAAATGAATTAAGTTGGTAAACACTTTACCTATATTAAATTGAAAGAGCGCTTATCCATGCTAAAAAGAAGTTGATTATAGGTATTATGTATATTGCGAGGGAAATACATGGGAAAAATATTGGGCTATGATTAGATGTTAGACTAGAAAGAACTAGTTAGAATGGGAATAGAAACTAGTAGGGTTTGATGGAACATTAGGTGTGCACATTAGATGAAAGGTGAGCATCTTAAGTGAGTATGATAACCTAACATGATTAATATATGTGTTATAAACTCATTTTAAGCACTTGCTGATTTTTAAACAATTTTTAACTCGAGCTCTGACCCGTTTTCTGAAAATCTCTTTTCTTGTCAAATTATTTTAGGTGCCCAACCACAGGGACACCAAGCAAAGGAATTCCATTCACTCGAGGAGCTGTAGCTGTTATGGAAGTTACAGGACCTTGGTAGTACATGCCTCTATGTCTATCATTTCTTCCTTTTGAGTTACTTCATCATTTAGGGCATGTTTCCCCTTTTCTATTCAGATATTCAGAGATTTTGGATTTAGTTATTTACTTTAGTCATTTGTTGAGTTTATTTCTATTGGATTATTGTATTTGGGACTTAGACTGGAATTTTTTTCGCCAGTTTCAATTATTATTGTAGTTTTATATGAGCTTAATGTGAATGGTGAATGTTTAATTATTTCGTAACCTAGTTTTATATAAATTAAAAGATAAAATTTTGACATCAACCTTTTTAAATATTAGGTGGCTTGTATTTAATAAAAAAGTTTTTGATAGTGATGCATAATCTGAACCAACTAGATATTCTGATTTAATTTAATAAAGGACTGATCACCCAGTATTTAATTAGGCGGGGTGTCATAGGTGGTATCAGAGCATCAGGTTCTAGAATCCTTTAGGATCTGTACGGCTTATTATGCTTTTAGCATTCCCTCTTTATTTGAAATAGAGCCCTATTTTTAGGATTGTTGATTCCTATGGTGAGATTTCATTCTCCTCCTGTAATATATACATTAGTGAATTTTAATTGCGTTCGGTTGTGTTCGCGTGTCGAACAATGAAGCATGACAGGCGAGGACTGTTTGGAGGACAGCAGGAGGCAGAGCTCAGTTGAGGTTGTATAGTATTTTTTAGGATGATGATCGTCGTCAAGGTCACACCTATTATAGCACGGGAAATTAGGACTGTAAAGACTACTGGGGTGCAGTATATGATTTTCAAGAACCTCTGTAGTAGGAAGTGGTGCCAAATTAGGCTCACCCATCGTGGTTAGAATGGGAGAGAGACAGACGGGACTTTGAAGAGGACCATGTGTGGAATTATATAAATACGGATATTGTGTGTGTTAGCCAACGAAAGTGAAAAATTTGGGGTAAAATATCCAAAGGCTTGGGCATATGGTGGAGAGTGGTTAACCGGAAGTGAAAATTTGGGGTAAAATTTTTCTTGGCTCGTAAGAGCAAAGTTATAATGGTGAGAGTCAACCACCACATTTAGAATTGAAATGTTGTGTTAATGGAAGGATCTTAAGTATGGTTTTACCGCAAGTTCCTTCACCAGATGTTCAGGATAAGATGTGAACGTTGTTCTGAACTCAGCACAGGAAGGTCGGACAGAGGTCCATTTGTGAAAATGAATTTAATTATTTAGCGAATTTTGTACCAGATGAAGTAGGTACAATGGAGAAGGGGATTTTAAGTGGGAAATTGACTCGTAAGAAGAGTTGCCAACACTTAAGGGGAATTCTGCTTGGAAGGCCGATGCAGATAGTGACAATGTCGTGTTTGATCAATAGAGAGGTTAATGCTTCTTTATGTGGGGGGCTAAAAGAATTAAAAAATTTAGTCGGAGAGTAAGACAGGGTGAAACGGTGTTAGTGAAGCATCACAAGGGGGAGACCCATCAAAGGACCCATTAAAATGATTTGGAGAGTGGAATTATTACCAAGTGATTGTGAATTCAGTCGGGGTTGTTGAGGCTAGCAGTGTATTCCTTAAGACCAGCAGAACTAAGGGAACAACAGGAGTAGCCATCAGAGTTGGGACTACCAGAGTCCGAGAGAAGAGCAACCTTAATATGGTCATTATGACCGAGAATAAGTGGATTATACATAAAAGTATTTTTGTGGAAAGTTGAACCACATGCATTAGTTTTTCCTGGAGCGAGTAAGAACAAGAGTATGGTGCATAGTGAGGGTAATGATTAAGGTAGTTTTTGTTTTTGTTCAAATAAGCGTGTTATGTTCGGGAACCATTTGAGCAACCAGGGTGATTGGTAAGGTAGAAAATATGAATTTTATCCTCGGAGGAGGAAGTATGTTTTATGTGACTCACATGAGTCACGGTACTTTGATTTGCGCTAGATTCGCATGCAAGATGAGTTTAGAGTATATATCGATAACATTATTATTGTGTGTATGTTTTCCTCTGTTTAGCAGGGTTATATCTGGTGTCATCGCGGGCGAGGGAGTGTATTGATAGTGGTATATATTTTATTGAGATTAATCATTTTAGTGATGTGTTGTACGAGCATGACATTGTTTTGGATAAGGATTTATAGTGATGGTTAGAATGATAGTGGGCAGTTATTGCAAGGCTATCGGGGTTGCTACTCTAGGGCATGATGTCTTGTTCTGGTGATGCCTCACTTGAGAGAGGGTCGAGCCCGCATCTATATTATCTTATTAAAGGGACTTCGGAGAGTATAGTTGTCTCGAGATGTTTTACCCCGGTGTGTAGGGTCTTTATTGATATGATTCGAGATTTATTAGGCTTCCTGTCGAGCGAAGAGATTTTGCTTGTTGTCATGTTTAGCTCTCAGGACTTGGTGATAAGAAGATCTCATTGTTATGTCACTCCTTTAGAGGCATGGGAGTTGAGAGTTATACTTACATGTCTGAGGATGAAAATTTGAGAATCATGGTTGTGTTCGAGGTTTAAGAAATTCGATTACCATTAATGTTGAGTGATAGTGCATTTGAAGGGGGGAGTTCCTTGTGCAAATATAATGGCTAGAGGAGATATATATTTTAGGTCATGAGATGGAAATTTAGGGGTACGTCCTATGGACTGAGGGCTTAACGGATTTCGATGATCGACAATGCTAGGTAGTAGTGTATCGGGAGGTTCCTTATTTGGATTTCGCTTTGTGAGACATCCCACGCATGAAACTTAGCGTCAGGTTAGAAGTAGGGAAATGTTTGGTCATTAGTCCATGAGTCTATTATCTCGGTCATTATAGAAGTATGTAGTTATAATTGTAAGTTGGAAGTTATATTATGATATAAGGCCAGTGGAGTTGGTTGTGCGATGTGGAAGCATTGAAATTTTTTTTTACCACCACGAGTCGAAGGGTGGAAAGATGTTAAGGAGAATTTAAAATTTCAATTTCTGGGGTGATTAAGAATACCCAGTATTTATAACCACGTTGTCGATGCAGGGGCAATAAAGAATTGGGTTTTATGTGTGAAGCATATGTGATGTTTACGCAAGTACGCACGGTTTATAGGGTGTGTGGGCGCCCTGGTTAGCTGATGTTAGAATCGTCCGAGTTAAAGGGGCGTGGAAATGGATGTGTGAAATATATGCCTGTGGGGCTGACATAATGAAGTGGAAGTGGTAGAGTGGATTAAGCATCGTGTAAGAAGGATGATAATCCATACATATGTGTGCGATCAGAGTAGCACACCCAAATTTGGTTGAAAGGTTCCGAGAAGCCATTTAAAAAGGGATATCTCTTGAGAAGAGGAAAACTTAACTATTATAAAAATTTGGAGCGAAGTCCTACCCAGTCAAATATTGAGAGTGACTTGAGCGTAAATATAATGATGATGTCAATAAGGTATAAAGATTCCAGAAGTCCACATCGTCACGAAAAGTGCACGATTCAGAACTTTTGTTATACCCGAGGGGAGAAGGAAAGTATTGAGTACCGCTTAACATGAGACACTATAAGTGGAAATCGGTGTTGAGCGGGACATAGTGAGTAGTCTCTACGTGAACCACTCATAGATAGAAATCGGTTGGAGCAAGATGATCAACCAAAAAACTTTGTATCAAGCCAACGATTCCAGTAATGGAAGGAGGCAGTCAAGATGGTATTTTTTGTTGATGGGTTGCCAACCTCAAGATAAGGTCACGATTTCCTTCGAATGTGTGGAACAAGTTGACAAAAAAGGGTAAGTAATTGTTATTCCTTTGGGGTGAGTTACACTATTAGATGGTGTACCTCACCTTTTTTCTGAAAAGAAGGATTGCGCCGGTTCGTGGTCCTGCCCAGTATGGTTGTAAACCAGGATGAGATCTTTGAACCCCACATCCAATATGGGATTTAAGCAAGCAGTGGATATGAAGTTTTGTTCTGAGCAGGTCATATCACCTATAGCCCGAGGAGTAGGCGGAAGGTGTTTAACAACTAGTGAAGCTGCATAAATGTGATTTTGGAATCACTGTAATTATTTCATTTTCATAACTGATATAGATGGTATGTGAAGTATAGTACAGTATGGGAGAAGATATTACCTAATGGTAGAGTTGTGTTTAAACACTCGTACCTGTTTGTTGTGAACAAGGTGCTTATTGCGATTTTGTGTGGAAAAACCTTAACCATTCTCCCTCTGGTTGTTTAGAGGTGAGCGGATAATCAGAAATTTTGGATTGGTCGAGAGTTATAATCTGATGACTAAAGTGGAATAACCACAAACGGTCTTAGGTGGTTTTTGACCGCCGTAAGAGTTACGTCTCCAGGAACCGAGATTTGAAGGACTGACAATAGTGGTCAGATGTTCATATGGTTTCTCTCAGGATGGGAGTTTTGTGTTTAGATGAATATATGAAGTTGGCATGTAGTGATGTACGGTCTTCCAGTATATTGAGATACTAGGGACAAAGATGTATAGGCTCGTCTTATTCAAATGTGGTGGGTGGGAGCACAATGTGAGGTGCTGTCATTGAGATGTGAATTTATAACTGATGAATAATGTCAGAATCAAAAGAGTCAAACAAGCTTGTTATGAAGCTGGGACTATAATAAACGAGCCTTACTTTGAAGTTAGTTTTGAGTACTAGAAGATACGGTGTTGTAAGATCCTCAGTCTTAGTAGCGGTTGTATATGAATTTCGGGGATAAATTCCATTATTATGGGGGAGTATGTAATACCCAGTATTTTTGAAAGATTTTATTTTAATTATGGAATTAGGATTAATTAATTTAAATGGAGAAATTTATTTATAATTAATTCGAATTTAATTAAATAATTACTAGTGTGACTAGAGTTAGTATGTATTGGTGATAATTATGTTGAATATTACTTAGCGAGTAAAGTAATATATGATTACGAAAAATATTATTATGGTCGGGAGTGAAAAATACGGCAATTGCAATACACAGTTGGGACGCGCGTGTGAGTTGTGTCGGTATTACTTTATTGGGTTAAAAAGATAATTTATTTTTAAGTAACGCGTATGATCATTTCGAGTGCGCTGATGAGTTCGAAAGGGTAGAGATAGTCAGAAAACCCTACTCAAGTGTTTTATTTGGATTTCGGGACAATTTAGGCCAAACCGACACCCCGAACGGGTATTTTGGGCTTTTGAGATTTTATAGAATTAAAATGGACGAAAATAGATAATTAAAAGGGAATTGTACGTGGGTATATATTATCCGTCAGTTTTCAAATCTGAGAGAGAGAGAACCAAAGAGGGAGAAGAAGAACTCCATAGGTGCCCTGGGATAAAGCCTCAAGCTCTCACACCAATGCGTAGATCGTGAAGAGAGGATCACTCTGTAACAACCCTCACGTTTGATAGCATATTTTATATTTATTTACTATGTGTAGTAATTAATTATAAAATGAAAGATGTTGAGTAAATATTTATTTAATATGAGAAAGGTTAATATTTACTGAAATGTTGTATGATTACCTGATGAGTAGGTAAAAATATCCATGTGGTGATTTATGGTGTCATAAGATATAAAATGACATTTTGGTTTAATGAGAAATCGGAACTTAAAATGAGTTATAAAATTTTCAAATGATAATTTGGAGGGTGTAGTTAGTCCCGGTAGGTGCGAGACAGTCAAAATAAGTGCCATATTGTATTTTGGCATTTCGGACACTTTTGACTGGTTATAGCTTAAGTGCAGTGCTATTTTTATATCGCGTATTAGACATTTAAGTGCGCTCTTTAGACTTAAGCCCCGTTTTATTTTTCCCCAACCCCATTTCTACTCTTCCTTTTCTTTCAAAATTGAGCCCTAGAGAGAGAGAGAGAGAAGGAGAAAGAAGAGAGCTTTGGAGAAAAGAGAGTTTGGAGCTTGGATTGTTGCCTCCACCAAATCAAATTTGAATTTTGCAAGATCAAGGCAAGTAACTTACTTGCTATAGTATGATTTAAGTGGATTAATTAGCATAATTTGTTGTGGATTGTTATGATTTAGTTTAGTTAGGGTTTTGTTATATTATTTGGGTATTGACCCTTTGAAATTGATTTGGATGATAAATGTTGTTGTTTATGGTAATTAGACATATTTGTGGTGTATTAGTTCCATTAAATGTCATGGGCTTTGATTGTTGGTAGAAGAATTTAGGAGGCTAGGTCTACTATGACCGGTCGACCGCGGTTACCAGACCGGTCGACCGGGCCTTCGGGAAAAGGCATACTGCTTTCTTTCAAAGGCATAAAATTGAGGCGCGTTCGACCGCGTCCCCCTTACCGGTCGACCGGCCCTGCCAAAGTGAGTTTTCTGCTTTTCTTCTAAGGCATAAATGTGAGGCGCGGTCGACCGTGGTCTTGGAATCCGGTCGACCGGTCCCCTGTTTTCTTCCCAAAGTTTTACTTTTGCTTTTAAATCTTTTCTTATCATAGGGACTTAGGGACCTTCTTGAATGAAGTAAACTTTGGCTTTTAGAGTCCTAGTTGAGTCTGGTTGTCACCCTAGAGTGGAATGGATTTCACTTGGGGTTAAGTCCAGAGGAGGGGGTGTTCCAAAGTGATGTTTAGGCATCACTCTTTTTGTTACTTCTTAATAGGAGGATAGGGGTTGTAGGCCCATGTTTGGAGACTTAAAGGGGATTATCAAGATTTTATGAACTTGGGGACTTGTAGGTTCATAATGATCATTTGGAGATTTAGTCGAAACTTGTAAATTGAGGAATATTAATGACGATATTAGAGGGGAACTAGGTTCGCATAATGAACCCAAATGCTTAAAGATGATAGGTTCAATTAAAATGGACCCAAATTGTGTTAATGATGATTGGTTCAAATAGAAGGAACCCAGTTGTTTAATAATGATAGGTTCAAATAAAAAGAACTAATCACATGGGTAATGGAAATGGAAATTGGTAATGAATATTGAATATGATAATGAGATTTAAAATGTAAATGTTAATTTACTGTTACACACCTCTCTAAATGACATCATAAGGGAAGTTCGCGCGCATGGTGATGCCCCCTGGCTAATAAATGCAGGGTGGATATAGTCCTAGGCCATGTGAGCGTTTATTATATATATATTTTCTGCGATGGGTAGGAGATTCCGGGTATGGTCTTGACTATCCCGCAGGCACATGGCCGCTTCCCGGCGTCCTGTGTTGTAGGATCCCAGGTTGTCTTATGATAGGCCCTAGAAGATGATGGTCATTTAGGGGCGCGCACAGTGGGGAAACCCGGACGGGCGGTCTTAGAATCGTTATATGTATATGAATATAACTATATTTTCATCAAGTGGGACTTGATGGTTGTTAAACGCCACAAAGAGCGTATGATAAATGCCACAAAGAGCATAGATATGTGCCATAAAGAGCACGGGAATGAGATTTATGAAATATGTGCCATAAAGTGCACTTAATATTAATGGTATTCCTATTAAGGAATGGAAAGATGAAATGGAAATATAATTAACTATGGAAGTTAATAAATGGTTTTATTCCTATTAAGGAATACACAAGGTAAATGGAAATTTGAAATGAGGAAAGGTTTTAAATTTCAGTTATTACTTTTCTTTCTTTCATGTAAATGACACTTCATCATTTAATTAAATTGTAATGTAAATTTATCATCCTTATCATTCATGCATAACTGTTCATTCTTATCATGCTTTTTATTTCTTCTGGTGATCATATAGAACCCGGCCCTAACCGGTTTACTTTCCTTGTCGTATATATTATTGTATCCGCTCAGGTACTCCCCCGCAAGGACGCCAGTCTTGATGTTCCCATTCCATTGCTTTCGACGAGCTGTAAGATTTTGCGGGTTATTACAGGACATTGTATTAGACGCTCTCATCTTTGTATTCTAGATATGATCGGGTCTTTTCATCGGGCGTGTGGCCCAAACATTTGTACTTGTTTAATGAATGTATTATATATAGATATTTAAATTGTTTTACTTTATTGTATTATATATATTCGTGTGGAATTCCACTTATTTATCAGATGGGGTTGTTTTAAATTTAAATTTTTACTGCATTTTAAATTTCTAAACTTTTTGGCAACCCGTTTTCTGATGTTTTGGGCGGTTTTCCCGTATACTCAGTTTATATTTTGTGATGCTGAGAATGATATCCATCCATGATTCCTGTTACATTTGGGTATCGGGCCGACCACCCCTTATCTCGGATCTCAGGTTGTCACACACTCCTATACCAGTTTCATTCACCGAATCAGAAGTTCACAAAAAGGCAAGTGTTTATCTTGCTAGATTTTATAGCATATATGATTCATATTAATTTAGTTGATAATCATAATATCATGTAATTGGGATTGAAATTGAAATTGGGAATTTATTCATGATTGTGGTATAGTAATTGCATGTAGTTGAATAACTATTGTACTGGGGATTAGAAACCTGAATTTTATCTGTTGAAACCACGAAATCATATATGAGTTTAGTTGGTCATTAATGGTGATTATATGAAATTAGGGCTTGTTGAAGATTTGAGAAATTTATCGAAATTCATGTTAAAATTTTAGGGATTTGAAGTTAAAAAAGGATGGGAAAGTGTTCTAATACTAGGGGATATAGTTTAGAGTTGTTGAATTTGAATTAGGATAAGTTTTAAGTGATTTTGCTCTTGAATGAATTGGGAAAATGAAATTTTTGGAAGACATGGACGAACTCTAAATTCTCATTCGAAGACCTTCCCAGGTCGTTCGAACGAGAATTCAAACGAGGTTACTAACGAAATTTGGTTCATAGTCCGTTCGAAGTGAGATCCTCGCTCGAACGAGAATTCCCAGCTTCTAACGAGATTTCATAAATGAAAATTTTTGCCCGGACGAGTTAAAGTCCTTCTAGGTTAATTCAAGTAAGAGAATAGGACCTACGCTATTATGGAGTAGCTTCATTTCATAGTCTAGTAGTGAGATGTTTTGTGTAACTACTAAGGGAATGTGTTGGAGTGAGAGAGCCTTAAAGAGTATATACGATAGAGAAATAAATCGTACGATTAAAGTATTGTGCGTAGTAGAGACGATAATACTACATATAAATTTGGGGGTTTGGGTTGCGTGAATACCTACTGAATATGATAAGTTGTGTGTATAATTATTGATTGAACTATTATGTGTATAACATACCTATGCTGCTTGCTATCAGGTGGAGGTTGCACGTTGTGGATGATCACGCCTTGAGGAGCCTTCGGGTGGGATACTGATTTTTACTAGTAGAGCATAGAACCTCGGTACGGGCTTATCTGTGAGAATGATAGTGACGACGGTCGTATGGGTGTGTAAGTATGTGCATAGACCATGGGCTTGGAACTATGTTCGCCTCCAATATGTGTGTTTATTTTGATGGTTCACGAGAGATTGAACATATAGTCCTTTATGCAAAGAGCGATGCACCAGGACATGATAGCAGAGTATGCATGCACCATAGCTGTGTCTCGGGGTGCAGTATTGAATATATATATATATATATATATATATATATATATATATATATATATATATATATATATATATATATAATAGAGTGGATGTGTATATATGCTTATGATACTATCTACTATGTGAATTAAGTAGATAGGAATAATAATGAAATCGGAAATGGACTAAGGGTGTAAAAACTGTACCTATATTAAATTGAAAGAGCGCTTGTCCATGCTAAAGATAAGTTGATTATCGGTATTTTGTATATTGCGAGGGAAATACATGGGAACAATATTGGGCTATGATTAGATGGTAAAGTGGAAAGAACTAGTTTGAATGGGAATAGAAACTAGTGGGGTTTGATGGAACATTAGGCATGCACATTAGATGAGAGGTGAGCATCTCAAGTGAGTACAATAACCTAACATGATTAATATATGTGATATAAACTCATTTTAAGCACTTGCTGATTTTTAAACTATTTTCAACTCGAACTCTGACCGTTTTCTGCAAATCTATTTTCCTGTCAAACTATTTTAGGTGCCCAGCCACATGGACACCAAGCATAGGAGTTCCATTCACTCGACGAGCTGTAGCTGTTGTGGAAATTACCGGACCTTAATAGTAGACGCCTCTATGTCTATCATTTCTTCCTTTTGAGTTGCTTCATTAGTTAAGGCATGTTTCCCCTTTTCTATTCAAATATTCAGAGATTTTGGATTCAGTTATTTACTTCATTCACTTGTTGAGTTTATTTCTGTTGGATTATCGTATTTGGGACTTAGACTGGAAATATTTTCTTCAGTTTCATTTGTTATTGCAGTTATTTCCTATTATATGAGATTGATGTGAATGGTGAATGATTAATTATTTCATAACCTAGTTTTATATAAATTAAAAGATAAGATTTTGACATCAACCTTTTTAAATATTAGGTGGTTAGTATTTAATAATAAAGTTTTCGACAGTGATGCATAATCTGAACCAACTAGATATTCTGATTTAATTTAATAAAGGATTGATCACCCGGTATTTAATTAGGCGGGGTGTCACAGATCTATCAAACAAGATCGATGAAGCCTATAAGATTTAAAAGAAAAAAAATTACACATACAGTAAACTTTACTATGTTAACCAGAAAATAAAATAGTTTTATATCTGTAACATTTTCGTAAGCAGTAACATTTACTATATTATTAGTAAAATTTACGATTTTCACAAGAATATGAAATCCATATATTTATTAAACAAAATCCATTGATTCCATAATATTTCGATGAAAAAAATTATACGAACAGCAGTATTTACTGTGTAAACCTTTAAAAATATAACCCAATTAATGCTTGAATAGTGAATAAGACTTTATTAAACAAATTCTCAAAATAGGAATTATATATACTTATACATTTTAACTGAGTTGCACATTAGTTGTTATGCTAAAATAATAATACAAACAAATTGGTTAAATAAATGGGTTATATATATATAAAATAGTTTTTATATATATTTGTAAAACTTTTTAATTATTATTTTACTTATTTTTTTTATAGAAAACCGTTAAAAGAAAATTATACAAACATATATGATAAAACATTTAAAAAAACAATGGTTTTATATATATTTATAAAAAAATTAAAAAAACTATTTTTATATATATTTAAAATATAAATTTTTTTACTATTTTTTAACATTTTATATATTTTTATTAAAAAATATATTATATATATATTTATAAAACTTTTTAACTCTTATTTTCATTATTTTTTATAAAAAATAGTTAAAACCCGTTTTTATATGTATTTACAAAAACAGTTAAAAAATGTTTTGATATATATATTTATAAAATAATTGTGTTAACTATTTATTTTCACAATTTTTATATATATTTAAAAAATAATTTGATATATTTTTATACAACTTTTAATTCTTACTTTATCTATTTTTTTAAAATGTTTTAATATATATGTATTCAAAACATTTAAAAAATTAACTGTTTTCATATGTATTTATAAAGACATAAAAAAAATTAGTAAAAAAATTTTGTGTATTAAAAATAAGTAGAAAAGAGTTTTTATAAAAATATTATAAAGCATTTCTAAAAAAATATTAAAAATATTGTTTTCATATATATAATTTTTTTTTACAATAATTTTGTTATTAAAATATTTTTTCAAAAAATTATAATTAAAAAACATTATTTTTAAAACAGTTATTTTTTTAATAACGCTTATTAAAACAAATAATTAACCATTTTGTTGATTGCATATATCAATACAATTAAAATTTTATGCTTTTTATTACGCTTATGTTATATTGTTAAGTTTAACCTCAATTGTATTAACTGAATTTGCAATCTCATGTTCAGGATATGGTAGTACAGTTTTCCCGTTATGCCTCTATATATGCGATGAAACTTTATTTTAACATATAGATACTCAAATGGAAGTTAATGCCACTGATATATGACATGTATGTGTTGTCATGTCTACATTGTAAAATAAAGTTTTAACCATTTTGTTGATTGCACATATGAATAAAATAAGGGTGTGGCTATCCTCACACCCTTAAGTTCCTCCCGCACATCCTATTTATATATCTTATATACAAAGACAAAAATACCCTCTTCTTCTTTAAAATATAATATGATTTTAAAACATAATATCATTTTAGGTAAGATAAATTTACACTCTAAGATAAAATATAATTTTATTATTATTATCATTGTTATTTTGATTTTTGACTTTCACACATTATTAATTATTTCAATTAGACTACAGTACATTTTTATGAATTTATTAGACTTTCTTACATTTTTCATATCAAAATATGAAACTTTTTACACAAAATGTGATATTTGGTAACAAAATAAAAAATTGTTTATAACAAAAAATGGTTTTAAAAAAAGACAATTTCTAACAAAACAAAAAAATTTGTAACAAAATAAAAATAGCCAATAACAAAGAAACATATCTTCATAAAAAACAGTTTTGGGGGGGGGGGGGGGGGGGGAGGGGTAAAAAAAGCTTATGATGAAAAAACAACTTTTTAATAATAAAAATAGTTTTTGAAAATAAAATAGTTTATAACAAAATAAAAATTGTTTTAACGAAAAAAAAAATTAACAAAATAAAAATTGTTTATAACAAAAAAATATTTAATAAAAATAACTTCTAACGAGACAAAACAGATTTTAACAAAATAAAAACAGTTTTAACAAAGAAATATTAAAAAAACAGTTTTTAGAAAAATAAAAACACTTTAATGAAGAAAAAAATAGTTTTTAAAAATATTGTGTTTTACATGTATAGTTGTTATTATAAATATTATAATAATTAATATTATTAATATTTGGATTTGGATTTTTTTTTTCTTCAACCCATAATAATTTTTTTATTTTTGACTTTGCTACAAATTAGTCAATTAAGCTTTCTCCAATGGATGATTCTGCCTGAGTGATTTTTCATTTTAGGAAAGGATAATGGTAAAAAAACATCTCCAACGGTAGTTTCTAACTAGGGGTGAATATGACTTGGTTCATGAGTCATATCGAAATTTTCAATCACTATTTCTAGATGTGGAAATGGCGTAGCGGTTGGAGAATCTGACATGAAAGCCAAACAAGTGCCCACATAACCCATGTTGCTTTCTTAGTTGTAGAAAGTGGGTAGAAACTACTTAATGAGAGTAAATCGTTGGAAAGCTATTATGTTTGTACTTTTACATTGTTGTAAAAATGTGGCGAGGTAGGGATAAAAAATTTTAGGAGGTCGTCGACATGTGGAAAAGAAACTAATTTGGAAATGAAATGATTGGAGATGGCCTTATACTTTGGTACATTTTTCATATAAATATAAAAATTTGCCCATGGAAATTTTTTTTCATTAATACTGTTTATTATTTTGTTAAAAATATATTTTTGAAAAACTATTTTTTATTATTTTAAAACTATTTTTTGTTAAAAACTATTTTTTCACTAAAGTATTTTTATTTTTCTAAAAATTGTTTTTTAAAATATGTTTATTCTTTAAAAACGGATTTTTTTAAAAGATATTGCTTCCATGTTATAAACTGTATTTATTTTTGTTAAAAACAGTTTTGTTTTGTTAGAAACTCTTCTTTTTAAAGTGTATTTTGTTATAAACAATTTTCATTTCGTTAAAAAAATGTTTTTTCATTAAAACAATTTTTATTTTGTTAATTTTTTTGTTAAAAAATAGTTTTTTCATTATAAGATTTTTGTGCTAAACACTTTTGAAATTTCACTAAATATCACTTATCGTGAAAAAGGTTGCATATTTAGGGATGAAAATGTAGAAAAGTCTAACAAATTCATAAAAATGTAATATTGTCTAATTAAAATAATTAGTAATAAGTTAAAGTTAAAAATTGACATAAGAGTAATTATAAAAATAATAAAATTATATTTTATTTTAAAGTGAAAATTTTATCTTACTTAAATTGATGTAATGTTTTAAAATTATATTATATTTTAAAGGAGATGATGATATTTTGTTTGTTGTATGTTAGATATATAAATAGGGTGTGGGGGTTGAACTTAAGGGTATGGGAATAGCCACGTCCTAATATTAAGGGTACATGTTAAAATCTTTGCAAAAAATACTTTTAACCATTTTGAACAACTACTTTCTTTTAAAATTAACTTCGATGCGTATTTTTTTTTAATAATTTGGATTTTCATATTATGTAATGCTTTAAGATAATATGAATCTTGATATTGAGTTTCTCAATTTCATTTCAATTCATATGTGTTTTCCACCATATTACTTAAATTTACTTGTTCATAATTATGACTACGCTCATTTTGTAAGTACTAATAAACATTACATATTAGATTAAATATTAGAATACAATATTTCAAAACGCGTTACACTGATCGTTCATCGCACGGGTCACCACTAATATTATCTATATGTATGTAGTTAGAACTCTCAAAACTCTCCAGAACTCTCAATCTAATTTTTCCAATTTTTACATTATTTAAAAAAATACCTCTTCCCGCCATAGCATTCTTCAAACCAACAGTTTTTTTTAAATATGTAGATAAACATTTTACTCCCATATGACTCTCCTACCCATCTATCCCATTCCTAAAAAACTGCCCGCAATCTCCTATCTCCCGTAACCAACCTTTACACATGTACAATTCATTCCTCCAATCCCTTTCACAACATAGACATCACAACCACCTCAAGTATCTCAGTCTCTGCCTCCTGAACACACCAGTGGATTGTGACACCCCGACTAATTAAATACCGGGTAGCTACTCATTTTTTAAAATTAATACAAAATGTCAAGTTGGTTCAGTTCATAGCATCACTGTTGAAAACATTTTAAACAATTACTAGTCACCTAATATTTAAAAAGTGAGTTGCCAAATTTTATTAAATTAAATTAACATGCAACCAATTAAATTATAAGTTAACAACCACAATTACATCACAATCACAACAGAATAATAATGGAATGATAAAATGAGTCTGGAGTAACACTCCCCTAAATAATCCAAATACTGAATAAAGCCCAATACAAAGTATGAATAAAAATAACTCCAAAACTGAAATGAAACTGAAAATATGAGAAAGCTGTCTCTAAATGGAAAGGAGCGACATGCCCTAACAGATGAACGACCCAGAATAGAATTAAATGCAGAAGGTGGAGGCGTCTACTACCGAGATCCTGAACTTCCACAGCAGCTACAGGACGTCAATGGAATGGAACTTCTATGCTTGGCATCCCTGTGGTTGGGCACCTAAAAGGGTTTTCAAGAAAAATAGATTTGAAAGAAAACGGGTCAGAGCCCGAGGTGAAAACAGTTTAAAAATATATCAAGTGTTTAATTACATCAAACAGTGAATATTAAATTCATGTTAGTTACGTGCTCTCACATGAGTTTCTCACCCCTCAGCTAATGTGCACGCCTAACGTATATCCTTAATCCGTCCTAGTTATGCCGTTATCTAACTAGTCTATGCCACTTCTTGTCCTCACATTATAATATAGGAGTTTATTCATAACATTCTAATATATCCTACGTGTATCTCACCTTTTCATTGATCGGATTAATTTATAACAATCTACGATAGGAAATTCTCACTTTCAATCCCACTCAAAATGTCTCAATTATTCATGTTCACACTTTAACAAAGAGTCTGCTATAATCACAAGTATTTTATTCTCAACATAAAATATACAATAAAGGCACCCTGAGGCTAAGCTGCGGTGCTCACATACTCGGCTATCGAATCCTGGTACATCACGTACATAAGGACTACATGTTCTAAATCTCTCAGGAACCGTTTCAATAAACAAGATCACATATATTAGAGGCGAACATAGTTCACATACCCATGGGTCACGCACATACCTATGCTCCCATGGTCAGTTGACTTATTAACTCACAAATAAGTCATTCACAGTCCTATGTCCTTAAGGTACCAATCTAAATCCCCCTGTAGGCACACAAAGATTTGATGGCCCTGTTCCGAAAGCCGACCTCCCGTGATAGTAAGTATGGTAGGTATGTCATACACATAATGATCCATATACTAAGCATTCACACAACTTAGATAACTTGTTATATTATTAAATTTATATTCTCAACCTTATACCATTAGTCAAATTCATACACTATGGTTATTCTGGATGATATATATATTATATTTCGCCGATACATCTCACGTCGTATAATTTTGAGTACTTAAACCTAACCCAAGAGGTTACTAAGTCTCCTAACTTTCTGACATATAAATTCAGTACTCTTAACTCCTTATTTATGTCCCAAATCCTAACTTATCACTCCTAAGGATTTAAACCATGTTCTCACATCATGGAATAGGAAATTACTCATCTAACACTCGTAAATTCAACGCTACATTCCAACCCAATTCTAATATATTCCGATTTTCAAATATATATCCCGACTGGTCTTCTTCAAGTCTTAATGCATTCACATAATCCCCAACTACAACATTATATGGCCGAAAACACTTCAAATCAAAAAGGGGAAAAGTCACCATTTCTGGGAGGATTGATCGATCGATCCTGATCATCGCTCGATCGATGGTCGATCGATCGATCAAGCAGGTGAGGCTACGGGTTTCTTCGTTTTTCAGTCCCAGATTTGTCCCAAAACTCCATTACACGATGTGATATTCTAATATAAGTATATGGGGTCATTATAAAACCTAATTACATGATTCTTAATGTTCCAAAACCTTTAAATCATCAACAATTAGCCTTTCTTGGATAAAATCTTCATAATAACATAAAAACCCTATTTTTTTCTATTTTCTTCAAGAACCATAATATTTATCTTCTTATATCCATTTTTAATTCATCTAGGGTTATGATTTGGTTACTGAATTACTTTCATAACTAATTTACATGCAAATCCTATCCAAGATTTAAGGTTCTTCTCGAAATTTCATGAGTTTTCATCATTTTTCAAGGCTATCATCAAATCCTACACTAGCATGGATGAATTATTCGCTGAAACTTAATGAAATCAAATCACTTGCCTTAGAATTGATGTTTTGATCTACTGGTGATGTTAGGGTTGGTTCTCTTCCTCTCTCCGGTCACAATTCCGGCAAAAAGTGGTGGTATGGGGTGGTTATGGCCTTGAGAACTTCTTGTAACTTCTCATCTCTCTCATTTTGCCCACTCTTTGCTTTTTGGCTGATAATGTCCCTAATATTAGCTGCTAAATAAGCCCTAAAATTCGTGGGTCCAAATTCCTTAAAAATTAAAATGACTAAAATACCCTCTCGGATTGCCGATTTGGCCTAAAAATTCCCCGGGATCCAAACTAAACCCCCGACTAATGTTTTCTTACTATTTAGACCCCTCCGGACACGTTGGCGCACTTAAAAAGACCATATGGATGATATAATTATAATTTACTTTTAAATCCAATTAAATTGATTCCTGACGTGACTGACACGCGCGTCCCAACTTAATTTCCCGAGTTGTCGCATATATGACTCGCGATAATTTTAGTAAATTCCATAATCATATATTACTACATTCAACCAGTAATATTCAGCATTATTATCATAATCAAATACCAACTCTTGTCTCGCTAGTATTTAAATCCAGATTAATTTCCAATTAATTCCCATTTAATTTAATTAATCTCATTAAATAAAAATTAATAAAATTACGGGGTATTACATACTTCTCCCTAATAACAGAATTTCATCCTGAAATTCAGAAATAAAAAATATACCTGGCAAAAATAACTCTGGATAACGCTCGCGCATCTCATCCTCGCGCTCCCAGGTAGACTCCTCGGAATTATGATGCCGCCACTGAACACGTACTAACGGTACTATCTTCAACCTCAATTTCATCTGGCTATGGTCCAGAATAGCAAACAGCCCCTCCTCATAGGAACTATCAGGTTGTAGATCAATATCCTCTAAAGCAATATGAGTTTGGGCCAAATCATCCCTAAGATATCTCCTCAGTGAGGAAATATGAAACACGTCATGGACCCTATGCAAGTGTTCCGATAACCCAAGTCTATACGCAGCTGGCCTAATTCGCTCGATGATAGGGAATGGCCCCATATATCTAGGTGCTAATTTCCCCTTCTTCCTGAAACGCATAATCCCCTTTATAGGAGACACTAGGAGCAGCACCTGGTCCCCCACATTGAACTCTCGAAAGGACCTCTTGGCATCGGCATAACTTTTTTGTCGGTCTTGAGCTACCCGAATACGGCTCCATATCATCTTTATCCTCATCGAAGTATCCTGAATCACCTTCAGCCAAAGGAGTTTGTTGTCCCCTACCTCTAGCCAACATGCAGGGGAACGATAAGGTCTACCGTATAACGCCTCGAATGGATCCATACCAATAGTGAACTGGTAGGAGTTATTATAGGCAAACTCCACCAGTGGAAAATACTGCTCCCAACCACCTCAAAAGTCTAGGATGCACATACACAACATGTCTTCCAACATCTTATTCGTCCGCTCGGTCTGCCCATCTGTCTGCGGGTGATATGTTGTACTCAGTCGCAACTCCGTACCCATGGCTTCCTGAAAACTCTCCCAAAATCATGAAATAAATATCTTGTCTCGATCAGACACGATATTGAGAGGCACTCCATGGAGTCTCACTATCTTATCTAAGAGGATCTGGGCATACTGTCCAGTAGTGTAGTCTGTCCGGGCTGGTAGAAAGTGAGCAACTTTGGTCAACCGATCCACGATTACCCATATTGAGTCGTGACCCCTCTATGATGTAGGTAACCCCGTGATGAAGTCCATGGAAATGCTCTCCCATTTCCACATAAGAACCTCTAATGGTTGTAGAAGTCATGTCGGTCTCTGATGGTCCACCTTTACTAGCTGACAAGTGGAACATTTAGAAATGAACTCGACAATATCTCTCTTCATCCCGCTCCACCAGTACTATCGCCTCATATCCTTGTACATCTTATCCCCACCAGGATGCATCACGAATCGCGACCCGTGCGACTTCTTTTTAACCTCGTGTCGCAAGTCTTCCCCCTCAGGAACAACCAATCTCCCATTTAAGTGTAAGCCCCCATCTGAACTAATGGTATAAGACTCATCCCCCTCTGCTAGTAAGAATACTATCTGCTCTTGGCAGAACGGGTCTGCTGCTTGGGCCTGTATCACTCTCGTAATGATCTGGGACGTAACTGTCATCACAGACATTAATGATCGGGCTACCGTTTCCTGGTGTCCCAACTCCTTCCACTTTACTCTTCACACCTCGGCCACCTCACCTACTGGCCTACGGCTCAACGCGTCTGCTACCACATTAGCCTTCCCTGGGTGGTATTGGATATCGAACTGATAATCCTTCACAAACTCAAGCCACCTAAGTTGACATATATTCAGCTCCTTCTGCATGAAGAGGTACTGTAGGGACTTATGGTCCGTGAATAAACAGAATTTCTCCCCCAGGAGATAATGTCTCCAAATCCGAAGATCAAATACGACTGCCGCTAACTCCAAGTCGTAGGTGGGGTAATTCTTATCGTGAGTCTTAAGTTTACGGGAAGCATAAGCTATAGCCTGACTCTCCTACTATAGTACGCCCCTAAGTCCTAGTAAGGATGCATCAGTGTAGACTAAATACTCCACTTTCGTCCTGGGAAATGCTAACACTGGTGCTGAGGTCAACTTGTCTTTCAACTCATCGAATGCCAACTGATAGGCATCGCTCCAGATAAATGGTACACCCTTACGAGTCAGATGTGTCAAAGGACCCGCTATCTTTGAAAACCCCCGAATAAACCTCCTGTAGTATCCTGCTAGGCCCAAGAAACTACGTATCTCAGTCGGTGACGTGGGTTGTCCCCACTCCCTTACCACTGATACCTTCCAAGACTCTACATCAAAGACGGATACTACATCAAAGACGGATCCTAATTACTCAAGTTCTTCATCATTCAAGACTCTACAAAGTTTACTTTGGTAAGGTTATGTTTTAAATACCTTAACTTTTCACTTAGAGCTTTTGGGATATTTTTACAAAATATTTTTCTAAAGATTTTGTTTTCGGACACCTTTCCGTAGAAAAATCATAACTAATTCATAAAAAATCAGAATGATACGAAACTGGTGGCCATGCGTTCGTATCGAAATTTTCTATAAGTACGCATGGATCTCGTTTGATAGGTCATTCGAACGGCCTATAATTGTCATTCAAACGACATAGCATGACGTTAGATCTCGTTCGAATGACTTTTGTCCTTCGTTCGAGCGACTTGCTGATCTCATTCGAACGAACTCTATTTTTGAGGTAGCGTGATTTGCTATAAAATCTCATTATTTGGTTCCATTTTTATTAAGAAGTCACAGCGTTTTGACGAACAGAAATACTGCGAAAGGAGAATCCTTTTTGGCTTCTTCCTTTAGGGTTTTAATCCTTTTTGCTTTCAATTCACAAAACTCCCATATGCTTTAGTGAATTGTTTGGTGTATAAGAACAACTTTACTTTTGTTCAACCTCTGTGGAGAAGGGATCTCCATATTTGATCGGTAGATACCGAGCGTAGTCATTCTGCGTGTGGACGAGCCGAAGATGACGAACCGACGCCTGGAGGGTATTTCGATGTCTCTCGTATCTTTGAAGATTTACTGAAGGCACCGTATATTACACACTTGTGGGCGATTATCAGGTTGTATGTAAGTCAAAGGTCTTGTGAATTTTTCAAAGTGTTTATAAAAGCTTTTTACCCGAAAGGGTTTTTTTCCTATATCGTTCGTCTTTATCTTTCACGCATGATTTGAATGATTTATCTCTTTTAGATGCATGTTTAGGGGTTGAAATAATAAACTCTAATTAAATAAGTGAGGCAAATTAGAAATTTGCGAATTTAATCAATTATCACACAGTCGCACTTTAAAAATTGGTATCAGAGCATGTTACGCTAATTTATCGCGTGATCCTGATTTTTCGAGGATTTACTTTCTGATACAATTTGTCCACTCACGTTTTCAAAGTATGATTAACAGGTCTCCCATAATAACATTACATTGTTCACTAACTGACTAGAGGTATGCCCTCTCCCTGATATCTCTCATTCTTATTCTATGTATCTTAGTTAGTTTTTATATCTCTCGTTCTTATTTTTCTATAATAACTGTCTCTGAAGTATATTATTTGTTCCAACCAAAGACTTCGGTCCAATTCTCTTTAAATGTAGCAGCATTAAATAAAAAATGGCCTGAAATAGAGGCAACAAGTAGCCAAATGTAAAATGGCTTACTTTATTAGCTTCTTTAGTTAAATTGGTGGATGGGATTTATTGGTGGTTTGGTTTTGGAATTTGTCGTTGCTGTTGAGATTATTTTAAATTCTAAAGCATGTTGGATTTAACGAATTAACAAATAAAACTATGTCAAAATTTTCAAAAATCAATAAACGTTCTAAATTGATTAAAAACATAACGTTAGAGGATGAAAACCTAAAATAACCTCCAAATAATCCTATTGTAAGAGGCACGAACACCACGCACGGGACCAAAGTAACTTGTACGAGCAAATCGCCTAGTCGCGGGTTTCCCAGTTTGAGAATATGACTATAATTTAAAAATATGTAGATTAGGCTTGAAAACAAGCCGTTTGAGGGTGAAAACCCAAACCAGCCCCCAAACGGCCCCATAAGAGACACGAACACCTCGCATAGGACCAATGTAACATGTACGAACTAACAGCATAGTCGCGGTTCTTTTAATTTGAGAATATGATGATAATTTGAAAATATCTAGATTAGGCTTAAAAACTAGCCGCTAAACGGTGAAAACCCAAACCAGACCCCAAACGGCCCAGTAAAAGGTACGAACACCTCGCACGGGAGAAATGTAACTTGTAGGAACTGGTTGTGTAGTCACAGGTCTCCTAGTTTGAGAATATGATGAAAATTTAAAAATATCTAAATTAGGCTTAAACACAAGCAGTTAAAGGGTGAAAACAACGGCCCCGTAAGAGGCACGAATACCTTACACGGGACCAATGTAACTTGTAGGAACTGACCGTGTAGTCAAGGGTCTCCCCGGTTGAGAATATGACCATTATTTGAAAATATTTAGATTATGCTTAAAAACAAGCCGTTTGAGGGTGAAAACCCAAACCAGCCTCCAAACGGCCCTAGAAGAGACACAAGCACCTCGCACGGGACCAATGTAACTTGTACAAACTGTGCGTAGTCATGGGCCTCTCGGTTTGAGAATATGACGATAATTTGAAAATATATCGATTAAGCTTAATAAAAATCCCTTAAAGGGTGAAAACCCAAACCAGCCTCCAAATGGCCCAGTAAGAGGCATGAACACCTCGCACGGGACCAGTGTAACTTTTAGGAACTGATCGTGTAGTCAAGTGTCTTCCGATTTGAGAATATGACGATAATTTGAAAATATCTAAATTAGGCTAAAAAATAAGTAGTTAAAGGGTGAAAACCGAAACCAGCCCCCAAACGGCCCCGTAAGAGGCACGAACAGCTCGCAGGGGACCAATGTAACTTGTACGAACTGATAGTGTAGTCACGGGCCTCTCAGTTTGATAATATGATGATAATTTGAAAATATAATGATTAAGCTTAAAAATAATCCCTTAAAGGGTGAAAACCCAAACCAGCCCTCAAACGGCCCTATAAGAGGCAGGAACACCTCGCACGAGACTAATGTAACTTGTACGAACTGACCGCATAGTCACGGGTCTCTCGGTTTGAGAATATGACGATAATTTCAAAATATGTAGATTAGGCTTGAAAATAAGCCGTTTGAGGGTGAAAACCCAAACCAGCCCCCAAACGGCCCCGTAAGAGACACGAACACCTCGCACGGGACCAATGTAACTTGTACTAGAAGATCGCATAGTCGTGGGTCTCACGGTTTGAGAATATGATGATAATTTAAAAATATGTAGATTAGGCTTGAAAATAAGCCGTTTGAGGGTGAAAACCCAAACCAGCCCCCAAACGGCCCCATAAGAGCACGAACACCTAGCACGGGACTAATGTAACATGTACGAACTGACAGCATAGTCACGGGCCTCTAGATTTGAGAATATGATGATGATTTAAAAATATGTAGATTAGGCTTGAAAATAAGCCGTTTGAGGGTGAAAACCCAAACCAACCCCTAAACGGCCCCGTAAAAGGTACGAACACCTCACACAGGACCACTATAACTTGTACGAACTGACCGCGTAGTTGCGGGTCTCCTGATTTGAGAATATGATGATAATTTCAAAATATGTAGATTAGGCTTGAAAACAAGCCGTTTGAGGACTAAAACCCAAACTAGCCCTCAAATGGCCCCGTAAGAAGCACGAACACCTCGCACGGGACCACTGTAAGTTGTATGAACTGATTGCGCAGTCACGGGCCTCTCATTGTGAGAATATGATGATAGTTTGAAAATATATCGATTAAGCTTAAAAATAAGCCTATAAAGGGTGAAAACCCAAACCAACCCCCAAACGGCCCCGTAAGAGGCACCAACACCTCGGACGAGACCAATGTAACTTGTAAAAACTGACCCCATAGTCGCGGGTCTCCCAGGTTGAGAATATGATGATAAATTCAAATATGTAGATTAGGCTTAAAAACAAGCCGTTTGAGGATGAAAATCCAAACCAGCCCCCAAACGACCCCGTAAGAGGCACGAGCACCTCGCACGAGACCAATGTAACTTGTATGAACTGACAGCGTTGTCAAGGGCGTCTCGATTTGAGAATGTGATGATAATTTGGAAATATATAGATTAATCTTAATAAAAAGCCTTTAAAGGGTGAAAAACCAAACCATCCCCCAAACGGCCCCGTAAGACGCACGTACACCTCGCACAGGACCAATGTAACTTATAGGCACTGACCATGTAGTCACGGGTCTCCCGATTTAAGAATATGATGATAATTTAAAAATATCTAAATTAGACTTAAAAACAAGCAATTGAAGGGTGAAAACCCAAACCAGCTCCCAAACGGTCCCGTAAGAGGCACAAACACCTCACACGGGACCAATGCAACTTGTACGAACTGACAGTGTAGTCACGGGCCTCTCGGCTTAAGAATATGACGATAATTTAAAACTATATCGATTAAGCTTAAAAACAAGCCCTTAAAGGGTAAAAACCAAAACTAGCCCCCAAACGGCCTCATAAGAGGCACGAACACCTCGCACGGGACCAATATAACTTGTACGAACTGACTGCGTAGTCTCGGGTCTCCCAGTTTAATAATATGATGATAATTTCAAAACACTACACCAAAAATAGGAAACTGGCACGGTTTAAAACAGTGCCAGACGCAATCTGGCACGGTTCAAAACCGTGTCAGAATCAGGCGTGCCAGATTTTCTGGCGCGGTTTAAAACCGTGCCAGATTTCCCAAACTGGCACGCTTTTGGCACGCTTTTAAACTGTGCCAGTTTTTTAGTCTGGCACGCTTTTAGCACGCTTTTAAACCGTGCCAGATGTTAAATCTATCACGCTTTTGGCACACGCCAAAACCGTGCCAAATTGTATATTTTCTGGCACGCTTTTGGCACGGTTATAAAGCGTGCCAGATTGTTTTATAAGCCTTCTCATTTTTATGCATTGGCACGATTTTGGCACGGTTTAAAACCGTGCCAGATTTTTCAGTTGATTAAAAAAAATAATAATAGGAAACGAATCTGGAAAATCTACAAATTCCAAATTCGGTAGTAAAAATATTTATTATTTGCAAAAACAAAATCAAGAAAATCCACAAATTATGAATATCGCAGGTTGTTGATAAACTAATGTGCATACAAACTTCAAAAAATTACAAGAGTTAATACCAATATAAAGCAGCACATGACCATAAAAGTCGACAATAACTTCAAAAAATCAAAAGAGTTAATAGTTCCCATATCAAAAAAAAATTGGGCAGAGTTTCATCTTTTTTTTAGCATTCCAAAACCTGCTAACATAAAATTTGCCCATATAAAGCCCTCACGGCCATAAAAGTCAACAATAAAACTACTACAGCCAGCACGACCATAAAAATAAACCATAAAACTATTGAACCCTGCTCGGCCGTAACACAAAAAATAGAATCCTGAATATTAACGACACTAAATACACAATCCCCCTGTTGTAAAGAATTGTCTTCTTCGTGCATTCCAAGTGGATAAAAGCTAACGATTGAATGTCATCCTACAAAAAAAATAAGACAAAAAAGATACAATATTAGTAACCAAGTCATTTTTAAAAAAATCATATTCAACCAAAAAAATTCCATATACAAGTAGAAAAATTGCATATACGACTACGCGGTCAGTTCCTACAAGTTACATTGGTCTCGTGCGAGGTGTTCGTGCCTCCTACGGGGTCGTTTGGGGATGGTTTGGGTTTTCACCCTTTAACGGCCTGTTTTCAAGTCTAAGTGTGATTTTCGCAAATTATCATCATACTCTCAAATCGGGAGACCCGGGACTACGCGGTTTGTTCCTACAAGTTACATTGGTCCCGTGTGAGGTGTTCGTGCCTCCTACGGGATCGTTTGGGGGTTGATTTGGGTTTTCACCCCTTAACGGCCTGTTTTCAAGTCTAAGTGTTATTTTTGCAAATTATTGTCATACTCTCAAACTGAGAGACTCGGTACTACGCGGTCAGTTCCTACAAGTTACATTGGTCCCGTACGAGGTGTTCGTGCCTCTTACGGAGTCATTTGGGGGTTGGGTTCGGTTTTCACCCTATAACGACCTATTTTCAAGTCTAAGTGTGATTTTTGCAAATTATCGTCATAGTCTCTAACCGGGACACCCGAAACTACGAGGTCAGTTCCTACAAGTTACAATGGTCCCGTGCGAGGTGTTCGTGCCTCCTACGGGGTCGTTTGGGGGCTCGTTTGGGTTTTCACCCTTTAACGGACTGTTTTTAAGTCTAAGTGTTATTTTTACAAATTATCGTCATACTCTCAAAACGGGAGACCCGGGACTACGTGGTCAGTTCCTATAAGTTACATTAGCCCCGTGCGAGGTGTTCGTGCCACCTACGGGGTCGTTTGGGGGTTGGTTTGGGTTTTCACCCTTAAACGGCCTGTTTTCAAGTTTAAGTGTTATTTTTGCAAATTACCGTTATACTCTCAAACCGAGAGATCCGGGACTACGCGGTCAATCCTACAAGTTACATTGGTCCCGTGCGAGGTGTGCGTGCCTCCTACAGGGTTGTTTGGGGGCTGGTTGGAGTTTTCACCCTTAAACGGCCTGTTTTCAGGTCTAAGTGTGATTTTTGCAAATTATCGTCATACTCTCAAATCGGGAGACCCGAGACTACGCGGTCAGTTCCTACAACTTACATTGGTCCCGTGCGAGGTGTTCGTGCCTCCTACGGGGTCATTTGGGGGCTGGTTTGGGTTTTCACACTTTAACGACCTGTTTTCAAGAAAGTGTGATTTCTGCAAATTATCGTCATACTTTCAAACAGGGATACCCGGGACTACGCGGTCAGTTCCTACATGTTACATTGGTCCCGTGCGAGGTGTTCGTGCCTCCTACGGGGTCGTTTGAGGGCTGGTTTGGGTTTTCACCCTTTAATGGCCTGTTTTTAAGTCTAAGTGTTATTTTTTACAAATTATCGGCATACTCTCAAATCGAGAGACCCGGGACTACGCGTTCAGTTCCTACAAGTTACAGTGGTCCCGTACAAGGTGTTCGTGCCACTACGAGGTCGTTTGGGGTCTGATTTGAGTTCTCACCCTTAAACGGTCTGTTTTCAAGTCTAAGTGTAATTTTTGCAAATTGTCGTCATACTCTCAAACCGGGAGACCCTGGACTACGCGGTCAATTCCTACTAGTTACATTGTTCCCGTGCGAGGTGTTTGTGCCTCCTACGGCGTCATTTGGGGGCTAGTTTGGGTTTTCGCCCTTTAACGGCCTATTTTCAAGTCTAATGTAATTTTTGCAAATTATCGTCATACTCTCAAACCGGGAGACCCAAGACAACGCGGTCAGTTCCTACAAGTTACATTGGTCCCATGCGAGGTGTTCGTGCCTCTTACGGGATCGTTTGGGGCTGGTTTGGGTTTTCACCTTTTAACGGCCTATTTTCAAGTCTAAGTCTGATTTTTGCAAATTATCGTCATACTCTTAAACCGGGAGACCTGGGACTACGCGGTCAGTTCCTACTAGTTACATTGGTCCCGTGCGAGGTGTTCGTGCCTCCTACGGGGTCGTTTGGGGGTTCGTTTGGGTTTTCACCCTTTAACGGCCTATTTTCAAGTCTAATGTAATTTTTGTAAATTATTATCATACTCTCAAATCGGGAGACCCGAGACAACGCGGTCAGTTCCTACAAGTTACATTGGTCCCATGCGAGGTGTTCGTGCCTCTCACGGGATCGTTTGGGGGCTGGTTCGAGTTTTCACCCTTTAACGGCTTATTTTCAAGTCTAAGTGTGAATTTTGCAAATTATCATCATATTCTCAAACCGGTAGACCCAGGACTACGCGGTCAGTTCCTAGAAGTTGCATTGGTCCCGTACGAGGTGTTCGTGCCTCTTACGGGATCGTTTGGGGGCTGGTTTGGATTTTCACCCTTTAACGTCCTGTTTTCAAGCCAATGTGTGATTTTTGCAAATTATCGTCATACTCTTAAACCGAGAGACCCGGGACTACGCGGTCAGTTCCTATAAGTTACATTGGTCCCGTGCGAGGTGTTCGTGCCTCCTACGGGGTCGTTTGGGGGTTGGTTTGGGTTTTCGACCTTTAACGTCCTGTTTTCAAGTCTAAGTGTTATTTTTAAAAATTATCATCATACTCCTCAAACCGGGAGACCCGAGACTACGCGGTCCGATCCTACAAGTTACATTGGTCCCGTGCGAGGTGTTCGTGCCTCCTACGGGGTCGTTTGGGGGCTGGTTTGGGTTTTCGACCTTTAACGTCATGTTTTCAAGTCTAAGTGTTATTTTTACAAATTATCATCATACTCCTCAAACCTGGAGACCCGAGACTACGCGGTCAGATCCTACAAGTTACATTGGTCCCGTGCCAGGTGTTCGTGCCACCTACGGGGTCGTTTGGGGGATGGTTTGGGTTTTCACCCTTAAACGGCCTGTTTTCAAGTCTAAGTATTATTTTTGTAAATTATCGTCATACTCTCACACCGAGAGACCCGGGACTACGCGGTCAGTTCCTACAAGTTACATTGGTCCCGTCCGAGGTGTTTATGCCTCCTAGGGGATCGTTTGGGGGCTACTTTGGGTTTTCACCCTTAAACGACCTGTTTTCAAGTCTAAGTGTGATTTTCACAAATTATCGTCATACTCTCAAACCGAGAGACCCGGGAATACGCGATCAGTTCCTACAAGTTACATTGGTCCCGTGCGAGGTGTTCGTGCCTCCTACGGGGTCCTTTGGGGGCTGGTTTGGGTTTTCGCCCTTTAACGTCCTGTATTCAAGTCTAAGTGTTATTTTTACAAATTATCATCATACTCCTCAAACCAGGAGCCCCGGGACTACGCGGTCAGTTCCTACAAGTTACATTGGTCCCGTGCGAGGTGTTCGTGCCACCTACGGGGTCCTTTGGGGGCTGGTTTGAGTTTTCACCCTTAAACGGCTTGTTTTCAAGTCTAAGTGTTATTTTTGCAAATTATCGTCATACTCTCAATTCGGGAGACCCGGGACTACGCGGTCAGTTCCTACAAGTTACATTGGTCCTGTGCGAGGTGTTCGTGCCTCCTACGGGGTCATTTGGGGGCTGGTTTGGGTTTTCACCCTTTAACGGCCTGTTTTCAAGTCTAAGCGTGATTTTCGTAAATTATCGTCATACTCTCAAACCGGGAGACCCGGGACTACGCGGTCAGTTCCTACAAGTTACATTGGTCCCGTGCCAGGTGTTTGTGCCTCCTACGGGGCCGTTTGGGGTATGGTTTGGGTTTTCACCCTTAAATGGCCTGTTTTCAAGTCTAATTGTTATTTTTGCAAATTATCGTCATACTCTTACATCGAGAGACCCGGGACTACGCGGTCAGTTCCTATAAGTTACATTGGTCCCGTGCGAGGTGTTCATGCCTCTTAGAGGATCGTTTGGGGGCTACTTTGGGTTTTAACCCTTAAACGACCTGTTTTCAAGTCTAAGTGTTATTTTTGCAAATTATCGTCACACTCTCAAACCGAGAGACCCAGGATTACGCGTTCAGTCCCTACAAGTTGCATTGGTCCCGTGCGAGGTGTTCGTGCCTCCTACGGGGTCGTTTGGGGGCTGGTTTGGGTTTTCACCCTTTAACGTCCTGTTTTCAAATCTAAGTGTGATTTTTTCAAATTATCGGCATACTCCTCAAATCGGGAGACCCGGGACTACGCGGTCAGTTCCTACAAGTTACATTGGTCCTGTGCGAGGTGTTCGTGCCTCCTACAGGGTCGTTTGAGGGCTGGTTGGAGTTTTCACCCTTAAACGGCATGTTTTCAAGTCTAAATGTGATTTTTGCAAATTATCGTCATACTCTCAATTTGGGAGACCCGGGACTACGCGATCAGTTCTTACAAGTTACATTGGTCCCGTGCGAGGTGTTCGTGCCTCCTACGGGGTCATTTGGGGGTTGGTTTGGGTTTTCACCCTTTAACGGCCTGTTTCCAAGTCTAAGTGTGATTTTTGCAAATTATGGTCATACTCTCAAACCGGGAGACCCGGGACTATGCGGTCAGTTCCTACAAGTTACATTGGTCCCGTGCGAGGTGTTCGTTCCTCCTACGGGGTCGTTTGGGGGATGGTTTGGGTTTTCACTCTTTAATGGCCTGTTTTCAAGTCTAAATGTTATTTTTACGAATTATCATCATACTCTCAAATCGAGAGACCCGGGACTATGCGTTCAGTTCCTACAAGTTACAGTGGTCTCATGCAAGGTGTTCGTGCCATCTACGAGGTCGTTTGGGGGCTGATTTGAGTTTTCACCCTTAAACGGCCTGTTTTCAAGTCTAAGTGTAATTTTTGCAAATTATCGTCATACTCTCAAACTGGGAGACCCGGGACTACACGGTCAGTTCCTACTAGTTACATTGGTCCCGTGCGAGGTGTTTGTGCCTCCTACGGGGTCATTTGGGGGCTGGTTTGGGTTTTCACCCTTTAACGGCCTATTTTCAAATCTAAATGTGATTTTTTCAAATTATCATCATACTCTCAAACCAGGAGACTCGAGATTACGCGGTCAGTTTCTACAAGTTACATTGGTCCCGTGCGAGGTGTTCGTGCCTCTTACGGGATCGTTTGGGGGTTGGTTTGGGTTTTCACCTTTTAACGGCCTGTTTTCAAGTCTAAGTGTGATTTTTGCAAATTATCGACATACTTTCAAACCGGGAGACCCGGGACTATGCGGTCAATTCCTACAAGTTACATTGGTCCCGTGCGAGGTGTTCGTGCGTCCTACGGGGTCGTTTGGGGGCTGGTTTGGGTTTTCACCCTTTAACGGCCTTTTTCAAGTCTAAGTGTGATTTTTGCAAATTATCATCATACTCTCTAACCGGGAGACCCGGGACTACGCGGTCAGTTCCTTCAAGTTACAATGGTCCCGTGCGAGGTGTTCGTGCCTCCTACGGGGTCGTTTGGGGGCCGGTTTGGGTTTTCACCCTTTAACGGCCTGTTTTCAAGTCTAAGTGTGATTTTTGCAAATTATCGTCGTACTCTCTAACCGGTAGACCCGGGACTACGCGGTCTGTTCCTACTAGTTAGATTGTTCCCGTGCGAGGTGTTCGTTCCTCCTACGGGGTCATTTGTGGTCTACTTTGGGTTTTCACCCTTTAACGGCTTATTTTCAAGCCTAATCTACATATTTTGAAATTATCGTCATATTTTCAAACCGGAGGACCTATGATTATGCAATCTGTTTCTACAAGTTACATTGATCCCGTGAGAAATGTTTTTAAGCCTAATCTAGATATTTTCAAGTTTGCATTACAATTATAAGCATTTTCATTTGTCTAAAAAAGGAAATGATTTTTTATTAAACATGTATGTTCTCTAATCTTTCTAGCTCTTTTAATCAGATAACTATAACCACAAGATGAATCAATTGAACATAAACATTAAGAAATTTACAAAACCTGTAGAATCGGTGTGTCAATTTCAGCAGAGCCTACAGACTCTAACGGCACATCAACAGCTTCAAATTCTTCCTCTTTGTAGCTCTGGTCGCCTACAAACTCTATCGGTGTGTCGATCAATGGCTACAAAATCAATAATGATCAATGGCTACACAATCAATGGCTATGTTAAAAATGAATGTTTATATTAAACGAAACAAATAGATTTTGATGTTGCTGTCACCTCTAGGCCTATTTGTGGCTTGAATTTAACATCGTTAGGCTCGCTGCTGGGCATGTGATCCATGTGCCACGAATCAATGGGGCCTGCCTTGATAGATTTTGGATTCCCGGGGTGAGAGGATATTAGTTCGAGTGGGATAATGTCCCGCTCTCCGTGAGGGCTTCCTTGCTCGGTGCTGGTCTTCGCTACATCCAATTGAGGTAGCGCAAGGTGAGTAACATCTATAGGAAAGGAAAAATTTTATCAGGGCAACTTGGTTAGCCATAGACATGTGATAAAAGAGAATACTAGTTTACATTCCCGTTCTTATCAACCACGTGGAAAAAAGAAGATAGGTGATAAAAGATGCCAGGATGACTAAATGCTGCTTCAAAACTATCAGGAAATAGATTCACATTATGTATTCATATAATTATGCATTTAGTCATCCCAATAAATCCAAAAAGGCATTATGTATTGCTACAATATATACTGATCACATGAAGGTTCCTGTAATAATAACCCTTAATTATGATTCCTCCTTCACAAAAAATTATAACTAATTGCAGTAAGATGTCCTCAATATGTGATTAGCTCATTCTCAATATTGTAGATGTCATTATATGCTTAAATTTGAGAATAATGAATATAATTAAATATGAAAAACCCATAAAGGATCCACACAACCACATTTGTTTTTCTTTAATGTTCTTCCTTTCAAATTTTATATCAAGAAAACAACAGTCCACGTGAGAACATGTGCTCACAATCTGCTACTCTTAGTTTCAATAATGCACAGATCATGATACTCATAAATTGAACAAAATTGACATCTCATCCAATTAGAATAAAGAAAGAAATCTAGTTCACACACACACATGGCTCTTTCCCCGATTCCCAGCACACACACCAAGGTAGAGCTCCTTGAATTTCATATAACGCAAGGGGTGATACAAAGAGAGAAAACTAAACATGAAGAAGATCTTATTTTCATAAATATTACAATTCACAATACAAATACTGTTTGTATATGAAAAAACAAATTTCTAAATTAACTAAAATGGGCACAAATCACAACAAGACCAATTTTATCTACACCAAAATTACCACAATTTTCAATAATGACCACAACACCTAAGCTAAAACAAATACTGATTTTTTTAGTAATAAGAGAAAAGCAAAAATTAACTAAGAAAAAAATAAATAATTCATTCCCATTTGAGAGAGAGAGACTGACAATGGGGGTACTGGTAACGTGCACCTTTGGCAAGAAACAAACTTGACAGAAAGAGGTCATCTCTTGGATCAGCAAATACGGGCCTGACCTGCGAATCCCCGGCAGGGCCTACTGCCTAGTTATTTGAGTACTCCACCCTCCATCGACTTGCTTGGAATAGACCCTTCTCTCAACAACGACCGTGACCATTCCTCCATCTCCGATCTCTGTATCAACGACTCAACCTGGGACACGTTATTTTGGAAGTCCCTTATAAAAAAACCACTCGTAAAATACAAAGCTTCCTTAACTTAGTAATAGGCATTAGAAAAATATCTTACTAACCATATTCAAACTTAGAAAAACTAAGAAAACATTTTGAGAAAACACACGGGTAGTATTTCATAATGAAATAAAATACTAAAGAACAAAATCCAATACATAAATAGGTACTCGAGGAATGTTATCTTACAACAAAACCAAAAATAGAACTGGTAACGAATCAAATATTTAACAGTAGGAAAATGTGTCCACGTGTTTATAAGAGAGCTAATATATAAAGGAAAATGAACTTGGTACTTAAAAAATCAGAACTTACCGAACACTTACCCAGAACTTACCCAAAATGGGCATACCCAAAATTGAATCAAACTCGGCTCCAACCATAATTTAATCCAACTCAGGTCACCTAGAATAGTTGGCCGAGAAAGTTGCCGACTATATCAAACCCAACAGTTATTCGATCATTATGCCTTGTAAATATTAGCAGCATCTAAATCATCAAAATCACACAGAGACCCCGTAAGAGTTAACGAACATACCAGAAATGATTGCGACCCAACAACTTTGTCCCTCTAAATCCATCTTCACAAGAATTAATGGTTAAACCATACCGACCCTTCCTCCGTCAGAGCGAGCCCGATTTTCATGACCCATTCCGCCTGCACCACGGTGATGATGGAGGCTCCGTGGTTTTGTGGAGGATGATGGATCGGGGCTCGGAGAATGACGATCGGGGAGAGAAAGAGAGAGAGAGAAAGAGACGCTTAGGTTAGATTGAGGTTGAGGAGAGAGAGAGTTAGGTGAGAATGAGTTTGGTCCGATTAAAAATTGGGGGGTTTATTCTTTTAATTAAACGTACCCATATTTAGCACGGTTTAAAACTGTGTTATGTTTTGGCACTGTTTTAAACCGTGCCTGATAATGAATAAACCGTGCCAGATTCTCCTTGCCTAAGCGTGCCAGATTAGCATTTTTGGTGTAGTGAAATATGTAGATTAGGATTTAAAATAAGTCGTTTGAGGGTGAAAACCCAAACCAGCCCCCAAACGGCCCCGTAAGAGGCACAAACACCTCGCACGGGATCAATGTAACTTGTACAAACTCGTTGCGTAGTCGGGGGTCTCCCAGTTTGAAAATATGATGATAATTTCAAAATATGTAGATTAGCCTTGAAAATAAGCCGTTTGAGGGTGAAAACCCAAATCAGCCCCCAAACGGCCCCATTAGAGGCACGAACACCTCGCACGAGACCAATGTAACTTGTATGAACTGGCAGCGTAGTCACGGGCCTCTCAGTTTGAGAATATGACGATGATTTCAAAATATGTAGATTAGGTTTGAAAATAAGCCGTTTGAAGGTGAAAACCCAAACCAGCCCCCAAACGACCCCGTAAGAGGCGCGAACACCTCGGACCAATGTAACTTGTACGAACTAACCATGTAGTCAAGGGTCTCCCGGGTTGAGAATATGACGATAATTTGAAAATGAGTAGATTAGGCTTAAAAATAAGCCGTTTAAGGGTGAAAATCCAAACCAGCTCCCAAACGGCCCCATAAGAGGCATGAGCACCTCGCACGGGACCAATGTAACTTGTACGAACTGTGCATAGTCACGGGCCTCTCAATTTGAGAATATGATGATAATTTGAAAATATATCGATTAAGCTTAATAAAAATCCCTTAAAGGGTGAAAATCCAAACCAGCCCCCAAACGGCATAGTAAGAGGCACGAACACCTCGCACGGGACCAATGTAACTTGTAGGAATTGACCGTATAGTCAAGGGTCTTCTGATTTCAGAATATGACGAGAATTTGAAAATATCTAAATTAGGCTTAAAAGCAAGTACTTAAAGGGTGAAAATCCAAACCAACGTCCAAACGGCCCCGTAAGAGGCACGAACACCTCGCACATGACCAATGTAACTTTTACGAACTGACAGCGTAGTCACGGGCCTCTCAGTTTGATAATATGATGATAATTTGAAAATATATCGATTAAGCTTAAAAATAATCCCTTAAAGGGTGAAAACCCAAACCAGCCCTCAAATTATCCCGTAAGAGGCACGAACACCTCGCACGAGACTAATGTAAATTGTACGAACTGGTCGCCTAGTTACGGGTCTCCCAGTTTGAGAATATGACAATAATTTCAAAATATGTAGATTAGGCTTGAAAACAAGCAGTTCGAGGGTGAAAACCCAAACCAGTCCCCAAACGGCCCCATAAGAGACACGAACACCTCGCACGAGACCAATGTAACTTGTACGAGCAGATCGCGTAGTTATGGGTCTCCCGGTTTGAGAATATGACGATAATTTCAAAATATGTAGATTAGGCTTGAAAACTAGCTGTTTGAGGGTGAAAACCCAAACCATCCCACAAACGACCCCATAAGAGGCACGAACACCTCGCCCGGGACCAATGTAACATGTACGAACTAACAGCATAGTCACCGGCCTCTCAGTTTGAGAATATGATGATGATCTCAAAATATGTAGATTAGGCTTGAAAACAAGTCGTTTGAGGGTGAAAACCCAAACCAGTCCCCAAATGACCCCGTAAAATGCACGAACACCTCGCATGGGACCACTATAACCTGTATAAACCGGTCACGTAGTCGGAGGTCTCTCGGTTTGAGACTATGATTATAAATTCAAAGTATGTAGATTAGGTTTAAAAATAAGCCATTTGAGGTTTAAAACCCAAACCAGCCACCAAACGGCCCCGTAAGAGGCACGAACACCTCGCACGGGACCAATGTAACTTGTACGAACTGACCGCGTAGTCGGGGGTCTCCTGGTTTGAGAATATGATGATAATTTCAAAATATGTAGATTAGGCTTGAAAATAAGCCGTTTGAGGGTGAAAACCCAAACCAGCCCCCAAACATCCCCTTAGAGGCACGAACACCTCGCACGAGACCAATGTAACTTGTATGAACTGACAGCGTAGTCATGGGCCTCTTGATTTGAGAATATGATGATGATTTCAAATATGTAGATTAGGTTTGAAAATAAGTCGTTTGAAGGTAAAAACCCAAACCACCCCCCAAACGACCCCGTAAGAGGCACGAACACCTCGCATGGGACCAATGTAACTTGTACAAATTGACCACGTAGTCGCGGGTCTCCCGATTTGAGAATATGAAGATAGTTTCAAATATGTAGATTAGGCTTGAAAATAAGTTATTTGAGGGTGAAAATCAAAACCAGCCCTCAAATGGCCCCGTAAGAGGCACGAACACCTCGCACGGGACCAATGTAACTTGTACGAACTGAGAGCATAGTCACGGGCCTCTCGGTTTGAGAATATGATGATAATTTGAAAATATATCGATTAAGATTAAAAATAATCCCTTAAATGGTGAAAACCCAAACCAGCCCCAAACGGCCCCGTAAGAGGCACGAACACTTCGCACAGGACCAATGTAACTTGTACGAAGTGACTGCGTAGTCGTGGGTCTCTCAGTTTTATAATATGATGATAATTTCAAAATATCTAAATTAGGCTTGAAAACAAGCCGTTTGAGGGTGAAAACCCAAACTCTCCCCCAAACAGCCTCGTAAGAGGCACGAACACCTCGCACGGGACCAATGTAACGTTTACGAAGTGACCGCCTAGTCGCGGGTCTGTCGATTTGAGAATATGACGATAATTTCAAAATATTTAGATTAGGCTCAAAAAAAAGCCATTTGAGGGTGAAAACCTAAACTAGCCCTAAACGGCCCCGTAAGAGGCACGAACACCTCGCACAGGACTAGTGTAACTTGTACGAACTGACAACGTAGTCACGGGCCTCTCAGTTTGATAATATGATGGTAATTTTAAAATATATAGATTAAACTTAAAAACAATCCCTTAAAGGGTGAAAACCCGAACTAGGCCCCAAATGATCCCGTAAGAAGCACTAACACCTCACACGAGACCAATGTAACTCGTAGGAACTAATCAGGTAGTCATAACTTGCAGAATATTTTCAATTTTAGAATATAATGATAATTTCAACTCCTATATGTAATTTTTTTAGCTTGAGTAAGCTTTTTTAATAAATTACTTGGTTATTAATATCGCATCTCTTTTGTATCCTATTTTTGTTTGCAGGATAACATTTTATCGTTAGCATTTATTCACGCGGAACACACGGAGAACTCAATGGTTTATAATAAGGGGTTTATTCATGATTTTAGTTTTTTGTGTTATGGTCGTGCGGGCTTTTGTAGTTTTATTGATAACTTTTATGGTCGTGCGGGCTTTTGTAAGTTTATTGTTATATTTTGTGGCCGTGCAGGCTTTATGTTACACAGGTTTTATCTTAGCAGGTTTTAGAATGTCCAAAAAATAGAGGAAACTCTGCCCAATTATTTTTTGGTCTATGAACTACTAAATACTTGTAATGTTTTGAAGTTTGTGTGTACATTAGTCTATCAACAACGTGCAAAATTTGCAATTTGTGAATTTTCTTATTTTCAAATAATTTTTTTTTCTTTTATCCAAAAATTTGGCACAGTTCAAAACCGTGCCAAAAATGTATCAAATTTTGGCATGGTTTTGAACTATGCCAAAAGTTTATCAAAATGTGCTCTGATATACCAGTTTATATCCTCGGCCTGGCTGAAGGTTACCTCCAAACGAACGACCCCTCACGGGCCGACCCTTCACCAGGCTCCAGACGACCCCTCAGAGGGGCCGACCCTTCACCAGGCTCCGGACGACCCTTCAGGGGGCCGACCCTTCACCAGGCTCCAGACGACCCCTCAGAGGGGTCGACCCTTCACCAGGCTCCGGACGACCCTTCAGGGGGCCGACCCTTCATCAAGCTCCGGACGACCCTCCGAGGGGCCGACCCTTCATCAGGCTCCGGACGACCCTCCGAGGGTACGACAGTACGAGGCCAGAATTGGGCCAAACTCACTGCTGGAAGGAACTTTGCCCTCTGCCTCGGCCCATAGGCCGAGGGTGACATCATCACAGCGCATAGTTTGGGAGACGCGTGGGACAGTGCGTGTGAGTCTCACACGGCACGTGGGAGACCGTTATAACAAAATCACACCCTCACGTGAGGGAATATTATGTCATCATTTGGCATCTACAGGTGTCAACAGGGGATTGGCTAGATCATCATTCACATGCACCATGCATACTTGGGGGGTACACTACACCCCCCAAGACCTATATATACTTGTCACCTACAACCCTACAGGGGATCGATCAATTTGTTGTAACCCTAGCTAAAACTCTGCTTGTACACACAGTAGAGAGAAAGAGAGGCTGAGGTGCATTGTATCCAAGGCCATTAGTGCCCATACTTAGTGGATCACACACTCACAGTGGATGTAGGCCAAATTGGCTGAACCACTATACATCATTGTCTTATTTCCTCTTATACTCATCCCCTTCTACACACTTATACACTTATACATCTCCATGGCTGCCATGGTTGCTACTGTTTGAGCTCACTATCACTTATCTGGTGGTGCTAAATCTCAGCATCATCAGTTTGGTGCCGTCTGTGGGAACGAGAAGACATCTCTTCCTTTGTACATCTTGACCTCACTGGGGACTCTGGTGGTGAGCCAGCACTCCCCCTGGGAGGAGGTGTTTCACCATTGAAAGAGACCCACTAAGGTTCCCAAGCTAACCAATCTTTTCCTCAGTTCAGCTTTTCATAGCTCAAACATATGGCACCTGAAATGCCACCACCACCACTTCCCCCGCTGGATGATGGGGGAAGACCCAGTTCCAGTCAGCCGCCGCCTCAGTCTGAGATGGCTGATGTGGCGGCAGCCTTAAAGTCTCTGGCAGCAAGCCAGCGAATGATGCAGGAGCAGTTCACAGCTCTAAGCCAGAACATACTAAGAGCACCAGGGGTTTCACCTGAGATGATTACTCCGGCAGCAGCTCCAGGACAGCATGAGGCCAGGGGACCACCCCAGGCACCACGCAAAGACCTGCCACCTCCTTAGCGGCGTAGGGATGTTGCTGACCCCCGGCGTCTACGCCTGGGAAGGCAAGGAAACCCTTGCCCTGAGGACAGGTATGACGATCTGGAGGGAGAGGAGGCCCCAATAGAATGCTGGGAACCGTATGAGGTCTCCAACAATACTGTACGACCTCTCCAGGATAGTAGAGGAAAGTGCGGGAGACCAAACCTTGGTGATCGCCCAAGAGGCTCTGCTTTTGATCGCTTGAGCAGGGGGTCAGCCTTTGAGAGGCTGGGCCCAGTAAATGACCTGCGGGAACAATTGTCCAGGTCAAGAAGTGCTGCAAGGACCAGGAGGGAGGCAGCAGATGGCCGACCCCGAGGACGGGACGACGGCCAAAGGGAAGTAAACAGCCGACACAGGCCTGCCGCAGCAGAACTCTCCGTCCACCTCAGAGAGGCGGCGGGGGATAACATCGGCCAAGCCGACCCTGTGAGGCCCTGGATTAACTCAATCCAGTGACTAGAGGATAAGATCGGTGACATACTGAAGAGCCGAGACCCCCTTCAGAGGGGATACACCATAGGCTCACCCTTTGTAGCAAAGATAGTCAACTTCCCCACGCCATCAAAGTTCAAGCCACATGTGGTCACCCCAAGATATGACGGGAGCACCAACCCCATCCACCACGTGGAGATGTATCAGTCAGCAGCAGACATATACTCTATCTCAGATGAGATGAGGTGTCGTGCCTTCTCTGGTACCCTGACAGGGGCTGCGCATGTCTGGTACACGTCTCTTCTAAAAAATTCCATTGAAAACTTTAAGAAGCTGGCAGACCTGTTCATCCACAACTTTTGCTTTGGGGTGAGGCCACAAAAGAAGACCACCCACCTCCTCTATGTTAAGCAGGGGAAGAGCGAGAGTCTGAGGGACTACATAGCCAGATTCAATAAGGAGAAACTGGAGGTGGAAGACTATGAGGAGAGCATAGCTATGACAGCCCTGATTGGAGGACTCCAAAAGGGGAAGCTGTTATGGAAGCTTGCTGAAGACCCTCCGACGACGATGGCTGAACTGCTGTCGATAGCAGGAAAGGTGATGAACGCCGAAGAGGCGATGGCTGCAAAATATGAACACGAAAAAGGAGGTGCTAGTGGGGGTAAATACCCTAAGAAGAACAAAGAGGGGAAGAAGAGGTCCACGGATGACAAGTTCGTTGGTTACACCCCTCTAATGGTCAGCTGTGAACAGATTCTCAATGAAATAAAGAGTGACCGGTCCCTGAAGTGGCCTGAGAAGCTGAGGGCAGCCCCCGGCAAGAGGAATAAGAACCTGTGGTGTGAATTTCACCAAGACCACGGCCACGTAACGGACAAATGCTTTGCTCTGAAAGATGAGATTGAGAAGATGCTGAAGGAAGGGAAGCTCAGAAAGTACGTCGACAAAGGCGCCTTCAAGAGGGGCTGAGGGGACGACCCTAGAAAGAAGCGTGGAGATGCATGCAGAGAAGGTCCTCAAAAAAGAGGGTACGACCCTTCTGATGATGAGGACGACCCAGACCTCCCGCCGAGAGACGACCACGGCCCTGTAAAGAGGCTTAATATGATCTCGCTCGGAGTGGGAATGATCTCCGGGGGTCTTGCAGGAGGAGGGTCTGAGGTCGCCGACAGGAAGGCCCATGTGGCTGAGGCCAAGGCAGTGACGAAGACGGTACACACAACCTCCCTGGAGGTAAAGTCAAAAAAGAGGAAGAAGGTTGATATGGACACATTGATAGTGGGATTTTCAAGAATGGACTTCAAAGGCCTCTTAGCCCCACATGATGACCCTCTCTTCATCACTACCAGGGTGCACGGATGCGAGGTGCCGAGGATCCTAATAGATGGGAGCTCATCTGCAGACGTGATGTTTTGGCCATGCTTCAAAGCCTTGGGCCTCAGCCGTGCTAGACTCGTCCCCTACCATCATCCATTGATTGGGTTCAGTGGGGAAAAGGTTCATCCCCTTGGGGTATATGAGGCCGATGTGAGGATGGGGGACGAGTGGCCGAGATGGCTCACCAAGAAGGTCAGTTTCTTCGTGACGGATGAGCATGTGTTTTCGGCCTACAACATCATATTGGGGCGTGTGGCCCTCAAGGGGTTTGAAGCTGTGCCATCTACGGTCCATCAGATGATCAAATTTCCTACCCCTTACGGGGTGGGGGAAGTTCAGAGAGACCAGACGACAGCGCGAGAATGTTACTACAACTTCGCTGAAGAAAGGGAGACACACAAGAGGGCTACGACCACTTACAATATTGATACCCTAGACCCCAGGGATGAGACGAAGCTAAAGAAGGGAGAGGCCGCGGAAGAGGTAGAATCCATTATCCTCGATGAGGATGACCCAGAAAAAACCGTCCAAGTCGTCAAGTCTCTGAAGCCCAACATCAAGGAAGACCTCATTAAACTGTTGAGGAGAAGGCGAAGCGTCTTCGCCTAGAGTCATGTAGATATGCCGGGGATTGACCCCGAAATCATGTGCCACAAGCTCAATGTGGTAGAGGGAGTGAAGCCGGTAAAGCAGAAAAGGATAATTTACTCCAGAGAAAAGTATGAGGTCATCAGGGACGAGGTCAAAAAATTAGAAGACGCTGAATTTATCAGAGAGGTCATCTACCCTGAATGGCTGTCCAATGCAGTCATTGTCCCAAAGGCCAACGGGAAGTGGAGAATGTGCGTGGACTTCACAGACCTCAACAAGCACTGTACCAAAGACAGCTTCCCTCTCCACCACATTGAACAGATGGTAGACGCTACCGCAGGCCATGAGCTCATGAGCTTCATGGATGCCTATTCAGGGTATAACCAGATCTTCATGAACCCTAAAGACTCGGAGAGGACAGCCTTCATCACTGACAAGGGGACATACTGTTACAGGGTCATGCCCTTTGGCCTAAAAAATGCGGGGGCTACGTACCAGCGCCTCGTAAATAAAATGTTCGAAGACCAAATTGGGAAGTCTATGGAGGTCTACGTAGATGACATGCTGACTAAGAGTCTGAAGGCAGAGGATCATGTGGCAGACCTGGAGAGGACCTTTAATACGATGGATAAATACCAGATGAAGCTTAATCCGGCCAAGTGTGTCTTCGGGGTCGGAGCAGGGAAGTTCTTGGGGTTCATTGTCAACCAAAGAGGCATCGAGGCCAATCCTGAAAAGATAAAGGCCCTTGTTGAGATGAAGACTCCCAAGTCCATTAAAGACGTTCAGAGACTCACAGGGAGAGTTGCTGCCTTGAACAGGTTCGTGTCTAGGGCCACAGACAAGTGTTTGCCATTCTTCAAGATCCTTAGGAAGGCCTTCGAATGGAGCGAAGAGTGTGATGAGGCTTTCAGGGACCTAAAGTCATACTTAGGGTCTCCCTTGCTACTGTCACGGCCCGTGCAGGGTGAACGACTTTATGTGTACCTCGCCGTCTCAGAGTCGGTCATCAGTGCAGCCATTGTGAGAGACAAAGATGGGATACAGAAGCCTATGTATTTTAACAGCAAGGCGCTCCAGGGGCAGAGCAGAGATACCCGAGGATAGAGAAGTTAGCCTACGCCTTGATCCATGCCTCAAGGAAGATGAAGCCGTACTTCCAGTCCCATACAATGGTCATCCTCACCGACTCTCCTCTCAGGCAGGTCCTACACAAGCCAGAGAAATCAGGCAGGCTAATGGCCTGGGCTATAGAGATGGGGGAGTTTGACATAGTGTATCAGCCTAGGACGGCAATTAAGGGGCAAGCGCTGGCGGATTTCATGGTTGAGTTTACTTGGGAAGATGATGAAGCCGAGGGTGAGACCCTCGGGAAGACAGATACACAAGAAGACAGGCCCACTGACACACCCGTAGATGGGGCTGAGACAAGCACCGCTAGAAGGAAAGCAGCTGAAAATGAAGAGGGAAGATACATCTTTAGAAAGGGATCCCTTTCCGAGGGAAGTTTCTCAGAAGAACGCACGGTGTGGAGTCTCTTCGTCGACGGGTCCTCTTGCGAAAGCGGTAGCGGAGCTGGGTTAATAGTATCAGCACCCGACGGCACAGACATTGAGTACGCTTTGAGGTTCAACTTCAAAGCCTCCAACAACGAGGCTGAATATGAGGCCTTGGTAGCAGGCCTCTCCTTGGCCAAGTCTCTTAGTGTCGGCCAGATTTTGGTCCATAGTGATTCAAGGCTAGTAGTGAATCAGATACTAGGAGCCTACGAGGCTAAGGACGAGAGGATGGCTAGGTACCTTGAGAAGGTGAGGTCATTACTGAAGGGCTTCAGAGAAGTGAAATTAAAGAGGATACCTAGGCTCGACAATGGCCGTGCTGATGCCCTTGCTAGGTTGGCTTCGGCAACGAGGACAGACATCAGGAGGGCAGTCCCAGTAGAAATTTTGCTTCGGCCAACTATTGAAGACGCTGAGGGAACACTTAGCAATTGCCTAAATGTTTCTCAAGAAGCTTTGTGGATGGACCCTCTGATCAGATACATTAAAGAGGGTGAGATGCCAGAAGCAAGGCAAGAAAGGAAGAAGCTGAGGTACAGGGCTGCAAAATTCACTGTCATCGGAGACACCTTGTACAAAAAGGGGTTTTTGCTCCCCTTACTCAGGTGTGTGCATCCCTCAGAAGTCCCTTCCATTTTTCAAGATGTGCACGAAGGATCGTGCTCAAGCCACATCGGGGGCAGATCCTTAGCGAAGAGGGTGATCACCCAGGGGTACTAGTGGCCGACCTTGGGGAAAGACGCCGCGCATATGTAAAAAAGTGTGACAAATGTCAAAGATTTGCCACCATCCCTCACCAGCCCCATCAGCCTCTTACTTCCATTACATCCCCATGGCCATTTGCAGTGTGGGGAATTGACCTAGTAGGACCCTTGCCTAGGGCCATCAATAACTATCGGTTCCTCATCGTAGCCATTGACTATTTTTCAAAATGGGTGGAAGCGGAGCCGATGGTGACGATCACAGAGCAAAAGACCTTCCGGTTCATCTGGAAAAATATTATATGCAGATATGGTCTCCCCAACACCTTCATCTCGGATAACGGGACTCAGTTCAAGAATACCTCTCTACAAAAATATTGTGAAAGGGTGAGTATCAAACATTTTTTCTCCACCCCAGGCCGACCTCAGGCCAATGGGCAAACAGAAGTTACAAACAGGACAATCCTAGATGGAATCAAGAAGAGGCTTGAGGAGGAAAAAGGAAGATGGGTCGAGGAGTTATATGTCGTGCTCTGGGCATACAGGACGACAGTGAGGACCTCTACCGTAGAGACCCCATTCATGCTAGCTTATGGCTCAGAAGCCGTCATCCCCACCGAGATTGGGTTTCCTACTCACAGGGTCCAAATGTATGACCCCCAGAGAAATGCGGAAGAGAGGAGACTCGACTTGGACCTGATTGAGGAAAGGAGGGAGGACGCTGAGATAAGGCAGGCCGTCTACCAGCAGAGGACCGCAAGGTTTTACAATCAGAGGGTGAAACAGAGGCCTATTGCAGTGGGGGACTTGGTCCTCAAGAAGACTTGGCAAAAGCCCAACAAGCTCCATCCTAATTGGCATGGCCCATATAGGGTCATCGATGAAGTCGTCCCTGGGACCTATAGACTAGAAAACCTAGAAGGGGAACCTTTTTCCAACCCCTGGAATGCAGATCATTTGAAGAAATACTATCAGTAGTGTTATAAGGTCTTGATAGACCATAATTGTAATAAGAGTTTCTCCAACAGAACACTTTGAAAATTAATGAGAAATATCAGTGTCTCCCCTCATCCTGTGGTTATCAGTTCTAGTACGCATGGAAACATCTACAGAGAACCACCCTCGGCTATAATGAGGGCCAGTGGAGGGGACGACCCCACCACTGTCCTCAAGAAAGACGAGGGAAAACTTCATTAAAACCATTAATTTGGCAAAGTTGATCCCTTGGCTATAATGAGGGCCAGTGGAGGGGACGACCCCACCATTGTCCTCAAGAAAGACGAGGGAAAACTTCATTAAAACCATTAATTTGGCAAAGTTGATCCCTCGGCTATAATGAGGGCCAGTGGAGGGGATGACCCCACCACTGTCCTCAAGAAAGACGAGGGAAAACTTCATTAAAACCATTAATTTGGCAAAGTTGATCCCTCGGCTATAATGAGGGCCAGTGGAGGGGACGACCCCACCACTGTCCTCAAGAAAGACGAGGGAAAAATTCATTAAAACCATTAATTTGGCAAAGTTGATCCCTCGGCTATAATGAGGGCAAGTGGAGGGGACGACACCACCACTGTCCTCAAGAAAGATGAGGGAAAACTTCATTAAAACCATTAATTTGGTAAGTTGATCCCTCGGCTATAATGAGGACAAGTGGAGGGGACGACCCCACCACTGTCCTCAAAAAAGACGAGGGAAAACTTTATTAAAACCATTCGTTTGGTGAAGTGATCCCTCGTCTATAATGAGGGCCAGTGGAGGGGACGACCCCACAACTGTCCTCAAAAAAGACGAGGAAAAACTTTATTAAAAACCAGTTTGGTAATTTGACTCCTCGGCTATAATGAGGGCCAACGCAGGGGATAACCCCTTGTTCACCCTCAAGAAAGACGAGGGAGAGGTTAGTGGCATTAACAAAGACAAAGCAAACCATACAAGAAGCAAATATGGAAGACAGTAAAGAAGACGATAGTATTAACGAAATGCCAGTTATACAAAATATCAAGTGTTCTGCAAGTAAAGTACAAAAATGTTGATTACATTAAGAGGGTATGGGCTACAGACAGCCACCCTATGGGACAATATCGGAGGGCAGAGCCTCAACATCCACCAGAGGGGTTTCCTCAATGACCATAACCGGCTGATCCTCAGATGTGCCGACCCCCTCAACCTGCACTTGTGATTCTATATAAGTCAGAGCCTCGGCAATCATATGGTCGTCCAGTCTGACTGCTTCAATCGAAGGACGGACCGAGGAGACAACGTCACCAAACCTGAGGATGACCCACCGGCAGGCAGTCCTGATTCCTCTCTCCAAATATTCAAGTCCGAAGCCTTGAAACTCGTCAGAAATCTTATAAGCCTCAACAGCATCAGCCTCGGCTTTCTTGAGGGCTGCTTCAAGATCAGTCTTGTGCTTGTCGTCCATGTTGGTCAAGGCCTCGTCCTTTTCCTTGATAAGCAAGTCCTTGGCCTTAATGTCCTCGTCGTGTTTCCTCGTCAGCTGGTCCAGGATCCTTGCATGCTCAATCCTGGTACTTTCCAACTCGACCCTTGCAGTATCAAGATCTGATTGAAGATCTTCCTCATGTTGGATAGCCCTCTCGGCTTCATGGATCTTTGCTTGGTTCTCAGCCATCCATTTTGTTTCCGAGGTAAAGGCACACACAGACTGCACAAGAAAAATAAACTCATGTCAAGAGGCCGAGGAAACAGTTGGTGAAAGAATGAAATTAAAAGAAGTGGGTCAAGACCAATACTTGTGCAATGGCGTGCAGACCATAGTCGTACAATTTGGCAGGAGGCATCTTCGACAGGAACTCGTAGTCAGAGGCCGAGGGTGCAGAAAACATTGAGGCCTTGGCTACCCTCAAGTTTGCAATGAGTGATGAGGGCTCGGCCCTCAGATGTGCCAGGTTTTGAGACCAGAAGGCCCCCATGCTGGATGAAGAGGTCGTCCCCTCAGATGCTTCGACCCTGGCCCTCGTCCGAGAATCCGACCGAGGGTCAACAGGGGCCTCAGGCTCCTTTCTTTTATGGCTATCGGCGGTCGGCTCCACCACCGTCGGCCCAGCGGCCCTCGTCTTCCTCGGAGCCTGTTGAGGCTCCTTTCCTTTCTTCTTGGCCAAGCCTGATAATAAGTTGGGAGCAGTCATTTCCCAAAGATAGTCTGATATGCCTGCAGGACGACCTGATAAGAGGACAACACGTCAGAAAAATGCAGAGATAAAGAGGAAACACTTCAAAAATAAGTAAAGAATGGAAAATGTTCAGTATAACTCACATAGTTCAGTCAGAGGGCCGACCCTCGGACTGGCTTCTTTGAGGAACCGGGGGGTCATCAGGTCTTCAAATTTTGGAAGTTCACCCTCTCTCCCTCGTCCTCTCAGATATTCAACGATATCCTTCTCCTCCAGACTAATCCAGGGTCTGATCTGGCCTTCATGGAAGGGTTAGACCATCTTCTGGGGACCCTCGGACCATCGGCGGTGGACTCCCACTCCCCAGAGATAAAGAATAATCGCTTTTTCCACTCGTGGTTGGAAGTTTGCGCCTCGTGGAGGAGTTTCTTCTCAGACCTCCTCGCCCCCAGATGATAGTATCCAAACTGTTTGGACGAGGAGGTGATATTGTAGCAGCCCAAGAATAGGTCGGCCGAGGGCTCGTCGGTGAAAGCATTCTTCCACAAGGAGATGTAGCCCAGGATCGTCCTCCATGAGTTAGGAGGAAGTTGAGAAGGGGCAACACCAAGGGCAGACAGGATATCTACGATGGTAGGTTGCAGAGGGAATCTGACTCCAACCTTGAACATTTGTTCATAAACTGCAACCTCTCCCTCTTCACAATCAAAAACCCTCTCAGACTCAGAGGGAACTCTCATAGTTACGCTGGGGGCACTCCATAGGCATGCCTCCATATCAAGCGGTCGCGATCCCTAACAGAGGAGATATAGGACGAGGTATGGGAGGTATCAATCTGGTCATCTGTATCATCGCCCTCGTCCTCAGTCCCCTCTCCCTCGGCCTCGTCATCTGCCAGACGACCATGGGGAAAGGCCATCTCGAAGGCATGGGGAGATAGGGTTTTCATAGGGACAGCCTCGAAGGGGACCATACCCTCGGCCTCTCGGCCTGGGCTTAGGTCAGATGTCTCTCTCCTACCGGAAGTTCCAGCGCCAGTTGGCGAGGATACTCTCTCGTCTATCTCACTTGGTTTGGGAGTCTCGGCTGGACGAGAGGACGACCCACAAGACTCAGACGGTTCAAATGGTTTTATTGTGGCAAGAGGAATGGGAAAGATGGGTCGTACACAGTTAGGGTCGACCACTCGTCTCCTCTCTTCCTCTTCCTCTATTCGTCTGATCTCTGCAAAGAGCTTCTCTCTCAAGGATGGGAATTCAGATGCTAAACTATAAAGCCTCCTAAGCATTAAAAGGGAAGACCCTACACTTGGAGGAATTTGGGGAACTTAACTACAAACAAGTTTGCAGTTGACCAAATTAGACTTTTGGATTAAAAAGGGAATTGGTGGTTTTCACTCAAGAACACTCAAAAACCAGTCGCCAGAAAAGTTAAAAAACCACTCAAATTCGGCTCTACAGGCCTAAAACCAAAAAGCAAAAAAAAATAATGAAAGTAAAGAGGACGCTGGGGCAGAAGGATTACCTGAGAAAGAGATAGCAAAGCTGCCGAACTCGAAATGTAGAGATCGTAGAAATGAAGAGAAGGCTGGAAGCTAGAAAGTGGAAGTGTGGGCGCGAAGAAGAAGAAGAAGAAGAAGAAGAAGAGAGAGAGTTCAAAAATTTCTTAATTACCTTAGTAATGAGTGGGCCCATTGACCAAGGCAGGACACAGCCCACGAGGAAGGCATCATTAGGGCACAAAGCCCCAAGAAAAGTGTGTAGCCGCCATGCCTTGGAAACTGGAACAACAATGAGTACCTGCCTAGGTGTCACTCACCTAACTGATCATACACGCATCTCAATTACAGCACTATCCCTCAGCCATCTCAACAGCACCTATGGCTAAGGGTTGGGGGGTGATTGATATACCCATTTATATCCTCGGCCTGGCTGAAGGTTACTTCCAAACGGATGACCCCTCAGGGGCCGACCCTTCATCAGGCTCCAGACTACCCCTCAGAGGGGCCGACCCTTCACCAGGCTCCGGATGACCCTTCAGGGGGGCGACCCTTCACCAGGCTCCAGACGACGCCTCAGAGGGGTCGACCCTTCACCAGGCTCCGGACGACCCTCCGAGGGGCTGACCCTTCGTCAGGCTCCGGACGACCCTCCGAGGGTACGACAGTACGAGGCCAGAATTGGGACAGACTCACTACTGGAAGGAACTTTGCCCTCTGCCTCGGCCCATAGGCCGAGGGTGACATCATCACAGCGCGTGGTTTGGGAGACGCGTGGAACAGTGCGCGTGAGGCTCACACGGCACGTGGGAGACCGTTATAACAAAATCACACCCTCACGTGAGGGAATATTATGTCATCATTTGGCATCTACAGGTGTCAACAGGGGATTGGCTAGATCATCATTCACATGCACCATGCATACTTGGGGGGTACACTACACCCCCCAAGACCTATATATACTTGTCACCTACAACCCTACAGGGGATCGATCAATTTGTTGTAACCCTAGCTAAAACTCTGCTTGTACACACAGTAGAGAGAAAGAGAGGCTGAGGTGCATTGTATTCAAGGCCATTAGTTCCCATACTTAGTGGATCACACACTCACAGTGGATGTAGGCCAAATTGGTTGAACCACTATACATCATTGTCTTATTTCCTCTTATACTCATCCCCTTCTACACACTTATACACTTATACATCTCCATGGATGCCATGGCTGCTACTATTTGAGCTCACTATCACTTATCCGGTGGTGCTAAATCTCAGCATCATCATGCTCAATCTGGAACAGTTCAAAACTGTGCTAAAAGTGTGCCAAAAATATCAAATTCTGGCACGGTTTAAAAGTGTACCAGAAGTGTTCCTGTTTGGTCAAATCTGGCACACTTTTAAACCGTGCCAGAAAAAAAGGGCCATTTTAGAACACCTGATTCTGGCACAGTTCAAAATTTAAACCGTGCCAGATTCTTATTTTTGGTGTAGTGAATCCATACCGATGATCGCATCATACTCAGTCATATCTAACACTAACATATCGGCAGGTAAAGTAAACCTCCCAATATCTAGTCCCACACCTCTACATATAAGAGAAATCATAGAACCCCTACTCAATGGTGAATCTACACAAGTAACAGTGTTCTCTATGGTATCTAATAAACCCATAGCGTGTGAAAATCTCGTGGCAATAAAATAGTGTGTGGCCCCGTGTCAAATAAAATACGCCCCATAGTCCCCTAAATAGAAAACATACCCACAATAGTGGGTGAATCCTGTGGGACTGCGACCTGCTGGAGATGGTAAACTCATTCGTACTGAAGCTATCCCTGCGGGACTGGGACTGCTGGGATAGGTGGTAATGTTGGCATCTGCGGTGGTGCTGCGAGGGCGGCGAGAAACATAGGTCTCTAGGGCTCATGTCGAGCACCCTGCTGCTGTTGCTGTTGTGGGGCCCTGCCCCTTTTAGGACATTCCTGGAATTTATGGCCAATCTTACCATATATGAAACACTTCCCTGTGAAGTTTACCCCTCTCTGACCCTACTGCCCACGGCCCTGATATCCGTTACCACCCCTACCCTGGCCATTCTAGCCCTGTTGAAACTGTGGTTGGTCGTACTGGCCTTGCTAACCCTGATGGCCGTGATGAATACCTCACTGGCTATGCCTAAAACCTCCCGATCTAAATCTCTTAGAATACACTTACTAGTAACTCTGATCACCTTGCCTGTGCTGACCCTGAGCTGATTATGCCCCGCCGGCACCATTACCCCCTGTCCTGCCCTGATGGTTGGACTCTCCTGGTCGCTTACGCTCTGACAAGTGAAAGCGGTGGTCCTAGCAATGAAGTAATGTTGCGTTAACCACATATGAATAAGTGGACAACGAGAGATTACCTAGAAATTGCTGATGAATCCTCCACGTCAACCCATCCAGGAACTTTTGAATCCTCTTCTCTTCCGTAGGGATCTCATCCGGAATGATGTTTAGAAGATTAGTGAACTCGACCTCATACTCTGCCACTCTCCTCCCCTCCTGCTTGAGGTTCATCAATTTCCCCCTCATCGCTGTGTGAACTGCTGAGGGAAAGTATTTGTGGTCAAACCACACCCAGAACTCCTCTATCAAAAGAACATCTTTCTCCTCCGCGGTGGTAATAAACTCCCACCACTGCAACGCTGATCCTACCAGCTTAAAAGTAGCCAGTATCTGCCTCTGCACATCCGTACACTCATACATCCTCAAGTGCCTTTGGATGTCCTTTTTCCACTGACTAGACACAACGACGTCGGAGCTACCTGCGAACTCTGGAGGGTGCTCCTTCTGAAAGGCATCACGGACACGTTCCCAAGCAGACGGGAATGCATGAGCCTAGACTGGGGCTACCACCGGTGCCTGAGATGGTGCCTACTGCACAACAGCTAATGCAGCATTTACCATCTAGGCTACAATGGCGGCAACCTCCGTAGAATTCATAGAACCCTGAACTGGTGCAGGGTGTGGCTCGGGCTGGGTATCCCTAGGAACTCGATGTGCACGTAGAGGAGGCATATGAAATGAGAGAGAAGTTTTATGAGTCTACAATTAATATCTCAAAATATCTGAAGAACCTAAGATACACAAAAGAGTACAACAATCCTAAAATATAGGGCTCTATATCAAAGGACGCTATGCGAAAACGTAACAAGCAGTACAGATCCTAAGGACCCTAGAACCTATTGCTCTGATACCATCGGTGACACCCCGACTAATTAAATACCGGGTAGCTACTCCTTTATTCAAATTAATACAAAATCTCAAGTTGGTTCAGTTCATAGTATCACTGTCGAAAACATTTTAAACAATTACTAGCCACCTAATATTTAAAAGTTGAGTTGCCAAATTTTATTAAATTAAATTAACATGCAACCAATTAAATTATAAGTTAACTACCACAATCACATCACAACCACAATAGAATAATAATGGAATAATAAAATGAGTCAGGACTAACACTCCCCTGAATAATCCAAATACTGAATAAAGCCCAATACAAAGTCTGAATAAAAATAACTCCAAAACTGAAATGAAACTGAAAGTATGAGAAATCTATCTCTAAATGGAAAGGGGCGACATGCCCTAACAGATGAATGACCCAGAATAGAATCAAATGCAGAAGGTGGAGGCCTCTACTACCGAGATCCTGTAACTTCCATAGAAGCTAAAGCACGTCAATGGAATGGAACTCCTATGATTGGCGTCCCTGTGGCTGGGCAACTAAAAGGTTTTTCAAGAAAAATAGATTTGAAAGCAAACGGGTCAGAGCCCGAGGTGAAAACAGTTTAAAAATATAGCAAGTGTTTAATTTCATTAAATATTGAATATTAAATACATGTTAGTTACGTGCTCTCACATGAGTTTATCACCCCTCAGCTAATGTGCACGCCTAACGTATATCCTTAACCCGTCCTAGTTATGTCGTTAACTAACTAATCTGTACCACTTCCTATCCTCACATTATAATATAGGGATTTATTCATAACATTCTAATATATCCTACGTGTATCTCACTTTTTCATTGATCGGATTAATTTATAACAATTTACGATAGGAAATTATTGCTTTTAATCCCACTCAAAATTTCTCAAATATTCATGTTCACGCTTTATCAAAGAGTCTGCTATAATCACAAGTATTTTATTCTCAGCATAAAATATACAATAAGGGCACCTCAAGGCTAAACTTCGGTGCTCACATACTCTGCTATCGAATCTCGGTACATCATGTACATAAGGACCACGTGTTCTGAATCTCTCAGGAACCGTTTCAATAAAAAAGATCACACATATTGGAGGCGAACATAGTTCACATACCCATGGGTCACGCACATACCTATGCTCCCATGGTCATCTGACTTATTAACTCACAAATAAGTCATTCACAGTCCTATGTCCTTAAGGTACCAATCTAAATCCCCTTGTAGGCACACAAAGATTAGATGGACCTATTCCGAAAGCCAACCTCCCGTGATAGCAAGTATGGTAGGTATGCCATACACATAATAATCCACGGTGGTTCAGCAAGAATGCCTACATCCCGTGCTAATCACATGACAGGAGATGTACGTGGTTCAGCAAGAATGCCTACGTCCACGGTGGTGCAGTCAGTATTATTTATATATACTCATGGGAGTGATTACAGAGAATATAATGCATGCCTATTGCCCCAGGCCTAGGGTTTATTTTATACATGTATATCTTCGGTAAGTGAGGGTGTTGGACTCCCCCACGTCCATCTTTCTCTCCTGGAATATCTCTGTCCGAGATTTCAAGAAAGGACTAAGTCATAACTGAATTAAATTAAGGTGCGCCGAGCTTGGACTTTGGGACGTTTTAATTAGGCTACTCGTTCGGGCCCGTAATGCCAAATTCGGGTACCCACAATTGCCCCTAAATTTGTTGGGCTACAATTTGGGCTCAATAAATTTAAATGATTAGCCATAATGGCTATTTTGCATATCATGCAAATCTTCACAAAGTTTGAGGACTAATTTAGGCGGCACTTGCTTCATGTCCTGTGCACGATGATTAGCAACATTTAAAAGTCATTCTGAGAAGTCGTTTCACAATCGCCGTTTCAAGCTTCTTAATACTCTTCCATCTTCTGCGAGTTCTAGCGATTTGAGTCCTCTTCTCCAGGTCTTCATTCTCTTCACTTTTGATCTCCCTCGTCATTTTGGCTTGTGATTCTTCATCGTCCAAGTAAAACTTTCATCTTGTAAGTCTCGTGTGCCTTCTCTCTGTGTTTTTCTCTGAATTTGTAGTTTTAGGGTTTACAAATGGGAAAGGTAGGTAATAGATCGCTATCCGAGTTTAGGAAGTTTTACAATATCCCAGAGTGGGTAGAGATTGAGTGCGCCTCTCCCCCTAAGAATGTTAGAGAGATAGAGGGTGCCCATTGGATTCATGTCTTGTTGCTTTCCCAGGGGGGTCTTACTTTTCCTCCAAACAATTTATTCTTGCATTTCTTCGGTTATTTCAACATTGTTCCTGCACAGTGTTCTCCCAATGTATGGAAGATAATCAATGGCATCCATAGAATAAATCAGCTATAAGGCACCAAATTAGGGCTCATCGAAGTTTGCTTTTGCTATTCCTTTTCTCGAACTAGTTCTGGTGTTCTCTATCTCAAAGCCAGGAGTCCTGACAGGGTATTGGTAGTAAACCTACCTGATTCCCATAAGGACTATTGGCAAGATGGCTTTCTTGCTAAAAATTGGCAGTTCTCCCCCCAGATTGAGGGGTCGAGGCCTGATAGGTTCACTGTTCCCTTTTATGGGGAAGAGTATATAGGTAGTCTTTGCGATGTTCTTTCAATTTCTTTATTAATGTGTGATCTTTCTGACTCTTTCCTATTTTTTCTTTAGCGAGGTCCAAGAACTTAGAACCTGCCCTTAGCACGATTCGGCTTTTAAAGTTTCTTAAAGCTTGGAATATCAGGGAGCCCTTAGCTGACGGTGAACATCCCCGATCTGCCGATTTTTTGCTCGAGTACAAGAATATTAGGTCCAGCTTCATCGCGTGGCCTATGGATAATATTCCTGAATTTGATACTTTTGAAGAACCTGTTGTCGATCTCATTCAGTTGGACGAGGAGGAGAGCAGTTCTAAGAGTGATATCAGAGGTGGTGCTGAAGGCAATTTTGGCGAGGAGAGCTCCAATGGTGATAGTTCTTCTGACTTAAAAGAGGTTTCTGAAGACCGAGAACCTTCAAGACTGTCCAGCAGTTCTAGCAAGGAAATGGTTCCTCCAAGGAAAAATTTGATCCGGGATGACAATGATGATGATCATGTGCTCCTCGCTCAGAGGTCGAAGAAGCAGAAGTCCAGTACTGGGGTTGTTGCCACTGGTTTTGGGTCTATTGCTCAGGAGCAGGAGAAGAAGAGAAAAGAAGAAGAACAGATGAGAGAGAGAGAGAGAGAGAGAGAGAGAGAGGAAAAAGGAAGAGGAAAAAAAGAAGATAGAAGAAAAGAGGAGGATAGAGGAGAAGAAGAAAATAGAGAAGGAGAAAGAGAAGGAGGAAAAGAGGAGAAAAATGGAATTGAGGACGAAGGCTGGCAGGCCTTAGTCCCTGTGTCCGCGTTACCCGAGGGGGACTCAGTTGCCATTTCTCCACAACTGGCCCCTATACTGCTCGAGAGGGCAATCCTTCCAGCAGATCGCCAAAGGGCGATGGGGTCTGATCAATTATCTTTGTAAGCCAGTCAGAGACTAGCCTTGGTAAGACCTTTTCCTTTCTCTAATGCTTTGATAAATTTCAGCTGCTTTCTTCTTCTGATACCTTATCTTACTTACAGTTTGTGACTAACTTCGTCGTGCTCTATCACTCTCGCGATGAGCTGGTGAGGAAAAATGGCGAGATGGAGCAGTAGAATGCTGCCTTGAAGATGAAGGGTACAGAGCTTGAGGCTAGTTTGAAGGTCGTTGATGCTGCTCGGGCCGCTTCCAATCTGGATCTTGCTAATGCCAATCGAGAGAAGGATGCGGCAAATAAAGAACTGAATGAGCTGCGACAAGCCTACGATCTGATCTTCTCGAGCAAGCTGGCAGTCATGGAGGAAAACAGATTGCTGACCGAGGAGCTGAAAAAGAAGGAGTCTGAGGTAGACACCGCCAAGGAAGACTCATATAACTCCGGGTGGGCTGCTGCATACGAAGATGCTGAGGTTCAGATTGGCTACATTAGCCGTCTGAACTTCAAAAAGGGCTGGAACAAGGCCCTCTTAGCTGCCAGAGTGGATGTTGCTTCTCCTCTGTTCGACGAGAATGACCTAGGCCCAAAGCCAGTTATGGATGAAGCCCCTGCCCCATCCAATTAGAGCATTGATCCTTCCCCGAGACAGTTCCTGCTGATGCCCCTCCTGCTTAGGCGATAGAGGTTATTCCTGGCGAGGGAGGTGCTTCGACTGCTGATGACAAGGGGAAGCAGCCAGCCTCTTCTGGGCAGTCTGAGGTCGCTAGATAATTTTCCCTTAGGGTTACTCTTGTATTTTTGTTTGTAATTTTCCTTTTGATCCTTCAATGTACTCTGATCTTTTTTGTATTAATGAAATGAGAAGGTTTTTCATTCCCTTAGTGTACTGAATGATTCTGTCTTTCCTTTCTCTTTTATTTCTTGTAGTTAATTGATGTAGAAGAGTATATTCCTGCCACATCTCAACTAGACAGGACCCTTGGTCCCAATACAAGTCTTTAGGTTCGTCAGGCCTTCGTTAAGATCTACAAATTCCTTAGGTCGAGAAATCAGAAGTTTAAGGATCAGTCTGAGCTTGTGGACAAATTAAAGGATAAGATTCAAGAGATGGATGAAGTCGGTGAAGCACCTTATACCTTTGACTTGCTTAAGCCTACATTGTATAAGTGCTCAACTAATTTGGAAATATTGACAAAATTGGTAGTCTATCCTAGAATCCAAAAATCCTCAGAACCTAACTCTCTAATCCTCTTCAAAGATCAATGAGGGTATAAAATGAATCACACAACACACAATTAGAAGTGCATACATGTGTTAATATTGCCTAAAATTGAGTGTGTGTTTAATTCCCCTTGAATTGGAGCTTTAATAATTTTTTGGGAATTTTTAAATAATTTTAAACCTTTTTAAACATTTTTGAATAAATGTTTTTATTAATAAAATTGGTTTATAAAATTTGTGGGGTTTATATACTATTTTGGAAACTTCATTTTTCACTGAAATGTTTGGTTGGGTACGATCTCAAAGCGCTAGAGACTTCAGGGTGATGTTTTGTAATTAGTTTGACGCGCGTGTGAGAGCCTCTTACCAGCCAACACTTGTCATCCTTTTAGTGCGTTAGTTTGTGTTTGTTATGTGAGAGGATAGCCAGTTGAATTGGTGATCGTTGGATCTTTCCTTATCAAGGGTCTGCATGCGTTCTTAGTTAATCCCAGTGCAAACCTTTTGAACCAATCAGAACCATCTTAATCCACCGCTGTTTTATAACCATAGGATCAAGTCAAACCTTGCAAGACTTCATCACAGCCATTGATTTGCCTCGATCATCCAGAACCTTCCCCAGGCACTATATATACCCTTCACTTCTCAGCCTTAGAAAACTTTTTGTCATTCGTCTTTCTGAGAGAAAAAAATAAGAGAGAAGAGAGAAGTGAGAGAGAAGAGAAAAGAAAAAGAGAAGAGAGAGAAGGAAAAACCTGTTAGCCAAACCCTAACCCTAACCCTAAACAGTTCACCTTCTCTGAAACAAACCTTCGCATATTCAAACCCAAACACAACCTGAGTGTTTGAGAGAGAGAGAGAGAAAGTGGTTTGTTCTTGTGTTGCTGTAACCTCGTGATCTTTAGATCTTGTACACAACTTAAACATTTGTGTGAAGATCTAGTTTCTTTTTCATAGAAACGTTAGATCTACATACTATATGTTACATTTTCACTAGATCTGCATTTTTTATACTTGATTTAAGAAAATCTTACTGATTTGGTTTTTAAAATGTTTTCTGGTTTCTTTTCTTACGAAACTTGATTCTGACCTAGTTGGATTCGCACTTGGAGGGTTTTCAATCTCATAAATGTTTTCAAAAGAGATTGATTAAGGTCTTATCCAATTTTTTAAGCAAGATCTCCGTGGAATCTGGGTTATCTTTAAAGGTCAAAAGGATTTGAGTTCCGTGAGAAAGAAATAAATTAAAATCACTGCATATAGACTGTATATGTAATTTTTATAGGACTGTTTGTAAATCTAAGTGTGTGTGAGTTCATGCATGTGTATAGGAATCACTACACAAACACTTAACACACTACTACACTGGAAGTATTGTGTTTAAGATCTGAAATCATTGAGTCGACATAAAGAAGCTAAAGCAAAGGAAGTTAGCAAACTGGAGAACATCGTCAACAAATCAGATCTATCAGAAGTTAGAAGGAACCAAGGGGGTATATTCCTAAACTTAGAATAGGTTGATTTGTGTGCTTGCATGTTGTATTGTTTGTAACTGATTTTTGTTATTAGTGGACTTTTGTTTTTGTGACTTAGAAGTCACCGTGGATGTTTCCTCTGTTGGGAGAGGTTTTACCACGTTAAAATCTTTGTGTTGATTATCTTCATCTACTCATCTCATTCTCTAAGTGTGCTGAATTTTTGAAACTGCCTTAGTTTTAAAAACTGATTACACAATCTTAATTACTCTCGTACATAAGTTTCTTTGTAAACACATCTTGTTTATAATTTTTATTTTCAAAAAGAAAAGGGTTTCTCCAACAAACATTAGGAGTTGCTTATACAGTTTAACCTTGTGTTAAACGGCATTAGCGACGTTTTTCAATTGGTATCAGAGCCCTGTTAACTTTTTATTTCAAAGATCTTGTGTTTCTGAAATCGTTTTCTGAAAAACCTAACTATGGACGAGAAGAATGAAAGGTTTGGTAATCTGTCCAGACCTCCACTCTTTGATGGAAACAACTTTGCTTACTGGAAAGTAAGAATGGTTGCCTTCATCCAAGGGACTTTAGGAGATGATGTCTGGGACATTATCGAAAATGGATACACTTATCCTACAAAACCAGCCACTGAAGGAAGTGATGAGAGGGTAAAGAAAATCTTAAATGAATTTACCCAAGAAGAGAAAACCATTTCTCGAAATAACAATAAAGGCAAGAATGCCATTTTTATGTCTATTAATGAGTATGAGTTCAAACGAATCTCATCTTGTGCCACTTCTAAGGAAGCTTGGGACACATTAATCACTGCCCATAAAGGAGACTCAAGAGTTAAAGCTGCTAAAACTCAAATGCTTATTCAGCAGTACAACTCTTTAATCATGTCTGACTCTGAATCTTTTGATGATTTTTACATGAACTTAACTGATATAGTTACTAAGTTGCATGCTAATGGTATAACTTATGATAGGAATGAAATTGTCTCTAAAATTCTAAGGTCATTACCACAAAAGTTTTAAAGTAAGAGGTATGCTATTGAGGAAATGAATGATCAAAACCTTACCCCTGAGTTACTCAGTAGCAAACTTAGGACTGTGGAAATGGAATTAGACTTTAAGAAACAGTTGAATCATTCTCAAAGAAAACAACCTAACTCTAACTTGATTTTTGCCTCTAAGATACCCAAACTTGAGTCTAATTTGACCAACTCTGACTCTGATGAGGAGTGTGATATAGACAAACTTGATAATCAGATTGCCTTAATGTCTAAACAATTTAAGAAAATTATCAAATTTCGAAACAAACAGGCAACTAAACAAGGCAAACCTAATTATCCTAGTCAGTCTAATCCCAAACCTCATGAGAGAGGTCTTGACAAACACTCTAAGGACAACAATCCCAGACCCACTAGAGACCTTAAAAAGATTGAATGTTTTAGATGTGGGAAACTAGGTCACATTGCTCACGACTGCAGAGTTAATCTGAATAAAGCCAACACACACAATAGAGCCAATGTTTGTAAAACTTGGAATGATTCAAGTGACTCTGATGAAGAGGAACTTGAGTCATCTAATGTACTTGACCCTTGCATGTCCTTTTATGCTAAGATCATTTACAATGATGATATGCCTGTGTGTGATAATGATGCTACTACTCTTGCTTGTGTGAATACTCCTTTGATTGGCTTAGATGCTTTATTGTCTGAAAATGTTGCTAGTTCTAGTTCCGTGTGTGTGAGTCAAAGTGATCTCGATAATAACAATGCAAATGGGTGCGTGAGTACTAAAACTGAATCGTTAGGGGTCACTACACACACTTCACTTAGCGACTCAGACACAGATGACCTCCCAGATATCCATACCTTGTATGCTAAAACTCTTAAAAAAGGCACTAGATTGGAGAAGACTGTTAGAGACCTGACTAAGAAATTAGATGATCTAAGTCTTATTGTAAAGTTGAATGCTGAAGAGTACACTAACCAGTGTCTGACTCATCAATCTGAAATTGAAACTTTTGATCAAAAATTAAAAGAGTTAACTAAAACTAATGAAATTCTGGAAATGAAATATAAGGGAACATTATTAGAATTGGAGGAAGAAAAAACAAAGACAGCTACTGTTTTCAAAAAGTTTTCTAAGTTTGAAAACAATTCAAATTGCTTTACTGACTTTGTTGTTGACTCCAAGACCAATTCTGATGATAGAACCGGTATTGGATTCTGCCCTAAGAACAAACCATAAACTACTAAATTTGGACCTATTAAGTTTGTGTCTGGGGGAAAAAGACCAATTGAAACGTGTCCAGACTTTCATTTGATTAAAAACGAATTTGATCAAAAACAACAACAGAAAGACATTGGTGAGTCTAGTACTTCTAAGGCTGACACTGCACTTAAGACTAAATATGTCTGTCCTATGATCAGAAAGGCTGATTCTACCTATAAGACCATACCTCCTAGGCAGAACACTTCTGAACAGAATGCTGTCAAACCTATCTTTAGAAGTTTTCCTAAGGAAATTCATCCCTCAAGCAATCAATATTGCTCCTACTGTGACATTTATGGTCATTCCTTTGAAGGTTGTTATGCTAGGCGTCTATATACCCCTGTTTACAACACTTCTGTCTACAAGAACTTTAACTATTCTAGGAAAAGTCGTAACAATTATGTCCTTCCAAGACAACCTGATAAGAACTCTAACTACAGAAATAGAAAGACCAAAACTAAGAGTTCATTTAAGAGAAAGGCTCCCAGAAACTTTCCTAAAACAAAAGCTCAACTTTTTCACAACAATCAGTTTGCTGCTCCAAATGTTTTTCGACAAAAAACTGTGTCTCGAAAATTTTATCAAATGAGGGCAAACTTGCGCAAAATTAAAACTAGAGCTATTTGGGTTAGAAAAGATGATCTTTTACCCCAAATGAAGTGTAACATTGTTATCACTGCCTTAAAAGCTGAACACACTTCATCTGGTTGGTATTTAGATTCAGGATGCTCCAAACATATGACAGGAGATGAAACCAAACTTTTAAACAAAACCAGATTTGCTGGTGGGAAAGTAGTTTTTGGTGATGGTGTTTCATCTCAGATCATAGGTAAAGGAACCCTAAAAGAAGAAGGAATGCATGTTCTCGAAAATGTTCTGTTAGTTAAAGGCCTTAAAGCCAACCTCCTAAGTATATCACAATTTTGTGACTCTGACCATACTGTCACCTTTTCAAAGAACAATTGTAAAATTCTAAATGATAAAGGTGAATGCATTATTACAGGATTTAGAACACCTGACAATTGTTATACTGTCAAGACTAGTTCTGAAACCTGTAACATTGTCAGAATGGATGACAATGAGATCTGGCATAATCGTATGGGTCACTTAAGTTATGATATCCTTGGTAGATTGTCTAGTCAAGAGATTGTTAGAGGTATTCCTAAATTTAAACCTATTTCCAGTGTTGTTTGTGGTCATTGCCAGGAAGGAAAAATAGTTAAGACTTCGCATAAAAAGGTTAAAGACATCCTCACCTCTAGACCTTTAGATCTCATCCATATGGACCTTATTGGTCCCTCTAGAACTGTTAGTCTTTGTGGACACAGTTATATCCTTGTCATGGTTGATGATTTCACACGATTCACTTGAGTTTCTTTCTTAAAACATAAATCTGACACGTTTCAGAATTTTTTGAAAATTCTATGAAGAATTAAAAATGAGAAGGACACACAAGTCAATCGCATTCGTAGTGATAGAGGGGGAGAGTTCATAGACACAGGAATAGTTGAATATTGTGACTACAACGGTTACAAACATGAATTTAGTGCCCCTAAAACTCCTCAGCAGAATGGCATTGCCGAAAGGAAAAACCGAACTCTTCAAGAGATGGCACGTGTAATGTTGCATGCCAAATCCCTACCTAAATACTTTTGGGTAGAATCCATTAGAACTGCCTGTCACATCACTAATAGGGTCTATCTTAGGAAAAACTCTAAACAAACCCCTTATGAGTTGTGGTACGGTAAGAAGCCTAATCTGAAATACCTAAGAACCTTTGGAAGTCAGTGTTATGTCTGTAAAGATAGAGAACATCTGTCTAAATTCGAAACTCGTGGTGATAAAGCCATCTTCTTAGGATACTCTCCAAACAGTCGTGCTTATCGTATATACAATCTGCGTACTAAGGCTCTTATGGAATCGATAAATGTAATTGTAAGTGACACTATTGTCGAAAATAAGATATCTGAATCACCTATTGTGGTTGAATCTGAAAATGATTTCAAAACTGATTCACTAAAAATAGATGACTCATTACCTATTGAGAGTCCAGAAGTACCTGGCTGGGTATCTAAAGATCATCCCATTGACAACGTGGTCGGTAATCCTAATGAGCCAGTTCGTACTAGATCCCAGTTAAGAAATTATGCTAATTACGCATGTTTCGTCTCCCTTGTGGAACCGAAAAATGTTAATGAAGCATTGAATGACACACACTGGATTTCTACTATGCAGGAAAAACTTTTACAATTTGTCATTCACGATGTCTGGTATCTTGTACCTCGGCCTCAAAATAAAAATGTTATTGGAACACGTTGGATTTTCAAGAACAAATCTGATGAAAATGGGGTAATCCTTATAAACAAAGCTAGACTAGTTGCTCAAGGCTACTCTCAAATAGAAGGGATAGATTTCAGCGAGACTTTTGCCCCTGTCACTCGTCTTGAATCTGTTCGACTTCTTTTCGCCATAGCGTGTTACTTTAAATTCACACTTTATCAAATGGATGTCAAATCTGCCTTCTTAAATGGGATTCTGTCCGAAGAGACATATGTAGAACAACCCAAAGGGTTCATTGATCCTAAATACCCTAACCATGTCTTTCGTCTAAAAAAGGCTTTGTATGGCTTAAAACAAGCTCCGAGAGCTTGGTATGAACGCCTTTCCAACTTTTTGTTTGATAAGGGTTTTAAGAGAGGAGGAAATGACCAGACTCTCTTTGTCAAACATTTTGACAGTAATATTATTATAGCCCAAGTCTATGTAGACGACATCATTTTTGGGTCAACTTCTTCATCAGAAGTTAAATCCTTTTCTGCTAGTATGCATAAGGAATTTCACATGTCCCTTATGGGGGAGCTACAACTCTTCTTAGGATTTCAAATGAAACAGAATTCAGATGGTCTTTTTGTATCTCAAACCAAGTATGCCTTAGACCTTGTTAAGAAATTTGGCTTAGAGAATGCTAAAGTTGCCAAAACTCCTATGAGTACTACTGTTAAATTATGTAAAGATGAAACTGGAAAGTCAGTTGATTCCACACTCTATCGTAGTATGATTGGTAGCCTACTCTACCTAACTGCCTTACGACCAGACATAATGTATGCTGTATGTCTGTGTGCTCGTTACCAAAATAACCCTAAAGAGAGCCATTTATTGAGTGTAAAACGTATAATAAAGTACATAAAAGGCACTCTTAACCTTGGACTTAGGTACACTAAGGATACCTGTAGCACCATCATAGGGTATACTGATGCTGATTGGGCCGGTTGTACTGATGATAGTAAAAGTACATCAGGTGCCTGTTATTATGTCGGCAATAATTTAGTTGGTTGGAGTAGCAAAAAACAGAATTGCACATCTTTATCTACGGCTGAGTCCGAATATATAGCTGCAGGAAGTTGCTGTGCTCAATTGTTATGGATCAAACAGATGTTAAGTGATTATGTGATTAAAGAAGAACAATTACAATTGTATTGTGACAATCAAAGCGCCATTAACATATCTAAAAACCCGGTTCAACACTCGCGAACTAAACATATTAAAATAAGGCATCATTTTATTCGCGAACTTGTTGAAACTAAGGAATTAGAAATTCATTACCTGCCTACTGATCTGCAACTTGCAGACATGTTCACTAAACCTTTAGACTATAATAGATTTCTGTATTTGCGAAATTCTATAGGCATGGTTTGCGCTGATTAAACTCTCAAGACTTTAAGTTTTACCCTTTGTCCATTTGAGACAAAATGGGGGAGAAATTTGAGTTTTATGAGTTTCTCTTTGTTCACATTTCATCTAAACTACTTGATCTTAGTGTGTATATTTGCAGGAATCTCTTCTACTGATTATCTACCGCTTCTAGTGTAAAAGTTTGTAAATAGTTGAGTTATGTAATTTTTGACTTTCTAGGAATTGGGTAGATAGTATCTTTTGTATAGGACTAGGTTTTATTTTTTTGGTTCCCTACGAGTTTTAAGCTAACTCAAAGGAAATTTTGTCTCATATTTCCAAAGGGGGAGATTGAAGCACCTTATACCTTTTACTTGCTTAAGTCTACATTGTATAAGTGCTCAACTAATTTGGAAATATTGACAAAATTGGTAGTCTATCCTAGAATCCAAAAATCCTCAGAACCTAACTCTCTAATCCTCTTCAAAGATCAATGAGGATATAAAATGAATCACACAACACACAATTAGAAGTGCATACATGTGTTAATATTGCCTAAAATTGAGTGTGTGTTTAATTCCCCTTGAATTGGAGCTTTAATAATTTTTTGGGAATTTTTAAATAATTTTAAACCTTTTTAAACATTTTTGAATAAATGTTTTTATTAATAAAATTGGTTTATAAAATTTGTGGGGTTTATATACTATTTTGGAAACTTCATTTTTCACTGAAATGTTTGGTTGGGTACGATCTCAAAGCGCTAGAGACTTCAGGGTGATGTTTTGTAATTAGTTTGACGCGCGTGTGAGAGCCTCTTACCAGCCAACACTTGTCATCCTTTTAGTGCGTTAGTTTGTGTTTGTTATGTGAGAGGATAGCCAGTTGCATTGGTGATCGTTGGATCTTTCCTTATCAAGGGTCTGCATGCGTTCTTAGTTAATCCCAGTGCAAACCTTTTGAACCAATCAGAACCATCTTAATCCACCGCTGTTTTATAACCATAGGATCAAGTCAAACCTTGCAAGACTTCATCACAGCCATTGATTTGCCTCGATCATCCAGAACCTTCCCCAGGCACTATATATACCCTTCACTTCTCAGCCTTAGAAAACTTTTTGTCATTCGTCTTTCTGAGAGAAAAAAATAAGAGAGAAGAGAGAAGTGAGAGAGAAGAGAAAAGAAAAAGAGAAGAGAGAGAAAGAAAAACCCGTTAGCCAAACCCTAACCCTAACCCTAAACAGTTCACCTTCTCTGAAACAAACCTTCGCATATTCAAACCCAAACACAACCTGAGTGTTTGAGAGAGAGAGAGAGTGGTTTGTTCTTGTGTTGCTGTAACCTCGTGATCTTTAGATCTTGTACACAACTTAAACATTTGTGTGAAGATCTAGTTTCTTTTTCATAGAAATGTTAGATCTACATACTATATGTTACATTTTCACTAGATCTGCATTTTTTATACTTGATTTAAGAAAATCTTACTGATTTGGTTTTTAAAATGTTTTCTGGTTTCTTTTCTTACGAAACTTGATTCTGACCTAGTTGGATTCGCACTTGGAGGGTTTTCAATCTCATAAATGTTTTCAAAAGAGATTGATTAAGGTCTTGTCCGATTTTTTAAGCAAGATCTCCGTGGAATCTGGGTTATCTTTAAAGGTCAAAAGGATTTGAGTTCCGTGAGAAAGAAATAAATTAAAATCACTGCATATAGACTGTATATGTAATTTTTATAGGACTGTTTGTAAATCTAAGTGTGTGTGAGTTCATGCATGTGTATAGGAATCACTACACAAACACTTAACACACTACTACACTGGAAGTGTTGTGTTTAAGATCTGAAATCATTGAGTCGACGTAAAGAAGCTAAAGCAAAGGAAGTTAGCAAACTGGAGAACATCGTCAACAAATCAGATCTATCAGAAGTTAGAAGGAACCAAGGGGGTATATTCCTAAACTTAGAATAGGTTGATTTGTGTGCTTGCATGTTGTATTGTTTGTAACTGATTTTTGTTATTAGTGGACTTTTGTTTTTGTGACTTAGAAGTCACCGTGGATGTTTCCTCTGTTGGGAGAGGTTTTACCACGTTAAAATCTTTGTGTTGATTATCTTCATCTACTCATCTCATTCTCTAAGTGTGCTGAATTTTTGAAACTGCCTTAGTTTTAAAAACTGATTACACAATCTTAATTACTCTCGTACATAAGTTTCTTTGTAAACACATCTTGTTTATAATTTTTATTTTCAAAAAGAAAAGGGTTTCTCCAACAAACATTAGGAGTTGCTTATACAGTTTAACCTTGTGTTAAACGGCATTAGCGACGTTTTTCAATTGGTATCAGAGCCCTGTTAACTTTTTATTTCAAAGATCTTGTGTTTCTGAAATCGTTTTCTGAAAAACCTAACTATGGACGAGAAGAATGAAAGGTTTGGTAATCTGTCCAGACCTCCACTCTTTGATGGAAACAACTTTTCTTACTGGAAAGTAAGAATGGTTGCCTTCATCCAAGGGACTTTAGGAGATGATGTCTGGGACATTATCGAAAATGGATACACTTATCCTACAAAACCAGCCACTGAAGGAAGTGATGAGAGGGTAAAGAAAATCTTAAATGAATTTACCCAAGAAGAGAAAACCATTTCTCGAAATAACAATAAAGGCAAGAATGCCATTTTTATGTCTATTAATGAGTATGAGTTCAAACGAATCTCATCTTGTGCCACTTCTAAGGAAGCTTGGGACACATTAATCACTGCCCATGAAGGAGACTCAAGAGTTAAAGCTGCTAAAACTCAAATGCTTATTCAGCAGTACAACTCTTTAATCATGTCTGACTCTGAATCTTTTGATGATTTTTACATGAACTTAACTGATATAGTTACTAAGTTGCATGCTAATGGTATAACTTATGATAGGAATGAAATTGTCTCTAAAATTCTAAGGTCATTACCACAAAAGTTTGACAGTAAGAGGTATGCTATTGAGGAAATGAATGATCAAAACCTTACCCCTGAGTTACTCAGTAGCAAACTTAGGACTGTGGAAATGGAATTAGACTTTAAGAAACAGTTGAATCATTCTCAAAGAAAACAACCTAACTCTAACTTGATTTTTGCCTCTAAGATACCCAAACTTGAGTCTAATTTGACCAACTCTGACTCTGATGAGGAGTGTGATATAGACAAACTTGATAATCAGATTGCCTTAATGTCTAAACAATTTAAGAAAATTATCAAATTTCGAAACAAACAGGCAACTAAACAAGGCAAACCTAATTATCCTAGTCAGTCTAATCCCAAACCTCATGAGAGAGGTCTTGACAAACACTCTAAGGACAACAATCCCAGACCCACTAGAGACCTTAAAAAGATTGAATGTTTTAGATGTGGGAAACTAGGTCACATTGCTCACGACTGCAGAGTTAATCTGAATAAAGCCAACACACACAATAGAGCCAGTGTTTGTAAAACTTGGAATGATTCAAGTGACTCTGATGAAGAGGAACTTGAGTCATCTAATGTACTTGACCCTTGCATGTCCTTTTATGCTAAGATCATTTACAATGATGATATGCCTGTGTGTGATAATGATGCTACTACTCTTGCTTGTGTGAATACTCCTTTGATTGGCTTAGATGCTTTATTGTCTGAAAATGTTGCTAGTTCTAGTTCCGTGTGTGTGAGTCAAAGTGATCTCGATAATAACGATGCAAATGGGTGCGTGAGTACTAAAACTGAATCGTTAGGGGTCACTACACACACTTCACTTAGCGACTCAGACACAGATGACCTCCCAGATATCCATACCTTGTATGCTAAAACTCTTAAAAAAGGCACTAGATTGGAGAAGACTGTTAGAGACCTGACTAAGAAATTAGATGATCTAAGTCTTATTGTAAAGTTGAATGCTGAAGAGTACACTAACCAGTGTCTGACTCATCAATCTGAAATTGAAACTTTTGATCAAAAATTAAAAGAGTTAACTAAAACTAATGAAATTCTGGAAATGAAATATAAGGGAAGATTATTAGAATTGGAGGAAGAAAAAACAAAGACAGCTACTGTTTTCAAAAAGTTTTCTAAGTTTGAAAACAATTCAAATTGCTTTACTGACTTTGTTGTTGACTCCAAGACCAATTCTGATGATAGAACCGGTATTGGATTCTGCCCTAAGAACAAACCACAAACTACTAAATTTGGACCTATTAAGTTTGTGTCTGGGGGCAAAAGACCAATTGAAACATGTCCAGACTTTCATTTGATTAAAAACGAATTTGATCAAAAACAACAACAGAAAGACATTGGAGAGTCTAGTACTTCTGAGGCTGACACTGCACTTAAGACTAAATATGTCTGTCCTTTGATCAGAAAGGCTGATTCTACCTATAAGACCATACCTCCTAGGCAGAACACTTCTGAACAGAATGCTGTCAAACCTATCTTTAGAAGTTTTCCTAAGGAAATTCATCCCTCAAGCAATCAATATTGCTCCTACTGTGACATTTATGGTCATTCCTTTGAAGGTTGTTATGCTAGGCGTCTAAATACCCCTGTTTACAACACTTCTGTCTACAAGAACTTTAACTATTCTAGGAAAAGTCGTAACAATTATGTCCTTCCAAGACAACCTGATAAGAACTCTAACTACAGAAATAGAAAGACCAAAACTAAGAGTTCATTTAAGAGAAAGGCTCCCAGAAACTTTCCTAAAACAAAAGCTCAACTTTTTCACAACAATCAGTTTGCTGCTCCAAATGCTTTTCGACAAAAAACTGTGTCTCGAAAATTTTATCAAATGAGGGCAAACTTGCGCAAAATTAAAACTAGAGCTATTTGGGTTAGAAAAGATGATCTTTTACCCCAAATGAAGTGTAACATTGTTATCACTGCCTTAAAAGCTGAACACACTTCATCTGGTTGGTATTTAGATTCAGGATGCTCCAAACATATGACAGGAGATGAAACCAAACTTTTAAACAAAACCAGATTTGCTGGTGGGAAAGTAGTTTTTGGTGATGGTGTTTCATCTCAGATCATAGGTAAAGGAACCCTAAAAGAAGAAGGAATGCATGTTCTCGAAAATGTTCTGTTAGTTAAAGGCCTTAAAGCCAACCTCCTAAGTATATCACAATTTTGTGACTCTGACCATACTGTCACCTTTTCAAAGAACAATTGTAAAATTCTAAATGATAAAGGTGAATGCATTATTACAGGATTTAGAACACCTGACAATTGTTATACTGTCAAGACTAGTTCTGAAACCTGTAACATTGTCAGAATGGATGACAATGAGATCTGGCATAATCGTATGGGTCACTTAAGTTATGATATCCTTGGTAGATTGTCTAGTCAAGAGATTGTTAGAGGTATTCCTAAATTTAAACCTATTTCCAGTGTTGTTTGTGGTCATTGCCAGGAAGGAAAAATAGTTAAGACTTCGCATAAAAAGGTTAAAGACATCCTCACCTCTAGACCTTTAGATCTCATCCATATGGACCTTATTGGTCCCTCTAGAACTGTTAGTCTTTGTGGACACAGTTATATCCTTGTCATGGTTGATGATTTCACACGATTCACTTGAGTTTCTTTCTTAAAACATAAATCTGACACGTTTCAGAATTTTTTGAAAATTCTATGAAGAATTAAAAATGAGAAGGACACACAAGTCAATCGCATTCGTAGTGATAGAGGGGGAGAGTTCATAGACACAGGAATAGTTGAATATTGTGACTACAACGGTTACAAACATGAATTTAGTGCCCCTAAAACTCCTCAGCAGAATGGCATTGCCGAAAGGAAAAACCGAACTCTTCAAGAGATGGCACGTGTAATGTTGCATGCCAAATCCCTACCTAAATACTTTTGGGTAGAATCCATTAGAACTGCCTGTCACATCACTAGTAGGGTCTATCTTAGGAAAAACTCTAAACAAACCCCTTATGAGTTGTGGTACGGTAAGAAGCCTAATCTGAAATACCTAAGAACCTTTGGAAGTCAGTGTTATGTCTGTAAAGATAGAGAACATCTGTCTAAATTCGAAACTCGTGGTGATAAAGCCATCTTCTTAGGATACTCTCCAAACAGTCGTGCTTATCGTATATACAATCTGCGTACTAAGGCTCTTATGGAATCGATAAATGTAATTTTAAGTGACACTATTGTCGAAAATAAGATATCTGAATCACCTATTGTGGTTGAATCTGAAAATGATTTCAAAACTGATTCACTAAAAATAGATGACTCATTACCTATTGAGAGTCCAGAAGTACCTGGCTGGGTATCTAAAGATCATCCCATTGACAACGTGGTCGGTAATCCTAATGAGCCAGTTCGTACTAGATCCCAGTTAAGAAATTATGCTAATTACGCATGTTTCGTCTCCCTTGTGGAACCGAAAAATGTTAATGAAGCATTGAATGACACACACTGGATTTCTACTATGCAGGAAGAACTTTTACAATTTGTCATTCACGATGTCTGGTATCTTGTACCTCGGCCTCAAAATAAAAATGTTATTTGAACACGTTGGATTTTCAAGAACAAATCTGATGAAAATGGGGTAATCCTTATAAACAAAGCTAGACTAGTTGCTCAAGGCTACTCTCAAATAGAAGGGATAGATTTCAGCGAGACTTTTGCCCCTGTCACTCGTCTTGAATCTGTTCGACTTCTTTTCGCCATAGCGTGTTACTTTAAATTCACACTTTATCAAATGGATGTCAAATCTGCCTTCTTAAATGGGATTCTGTTCGAAGAGACATATGTAGAACAACCCAAAGGGTTCATTGATCCTAAATACCCTAACCATGTCTTTCGTCTAAAAAAGGCTTTGTATGGCTTAAAACAAGCTCCTAGAGCTTGGTATGAACGCCTTTCCAACTTTTTGTTGGACAAGGGTTTTAAGAGAGGAGGAAATGACCAGACTCTCTTTGTCAAACATTTTGACAGTAATATTATTATAGCCCAAGTCTATGTAGACGACATCATTTTTGGGTCAACTTCTTCATCAGAAGTTAAATCCTTTTCTGCTAGTATGCATAAGGAATTTCACATGTCCCTTATGGGGGAGCTACAACTCTTCTTAGGATTTCAAATGAAACAGAATTCAGATGGTCTTTTTGTATCTCAAACCAAGTATGCCTTAGACCTTGTTAAGAAATTTTGCTTAGAGAATGCTAAAGTTGCCAAAACTCCTATGAGTACTACTGCTAAATTATGTAAAGATAAAACTGGAAAGTCAGTTGATTCCACACTCTATCGTAGTATGATTGGTAGCCTACACTACCTAACTGCCTCACGACCAGACATAATGTATGCTGTATGTCTGTGTGCTCGTTACCAAAATAACCCTAAAGAGAGCCATTTATTGAGTGTAAAACGTATAATAAAGTACATAAAAGGCACTCTTAACCTTGGACTTAGGTACACTAAGGATACCTGTAGCACCATCATAGGGTATACTGATGCTGATTGGGCCGGTTGTACTGATGATAGTAAAAGTACATCAGGTGCCTGTTATTATGTCGGCAATAATTTAGTTGGTTGGAGTAGCAAAAAACAGAATTGCACATCTTTATCTACGGCTGAGTCCGAATATATAGCTGCAGGAAGTTGCTGTGCTCAATTGTTATGGATCAAACAGATGTTAAGTGATTATGGGATTAAAGAAGAACAATTACAATTGTATTGTGACAATCAAAGCGCCATTAACATATCTAAAAACCCGGTTCAACACTCGCGAACTAAACATATTAAAATAAGGCATCATTTTATTCGCGAACTTGTTGAAACTAAGGAATTAGAAATTCATTACCTGCCTACTGATCTGCAACTTGCAGACATGTTCACTAAACCTTTAGACTATAATAGATTTCTGTATTTGCGAAATTCTATAGGCATGGTTTGCGCTGATTAAACTCTCAAGACTTTAAGTTTTACCCTTTGTCCATTTGAGACAAAATGGGGGAGAAATTTGAGTTTTATGAGTTTCTCTTTGTTCACATTTCATCTAAACTCCTTGATCTTAGTGTGTATATTTGCAGGAATCTCTTCTACTGATTATCTACCGCTTCTAGTGTAAAAGTTTGTAAATAGTTGAGTTATGTAATTTTTGACTTTCTAGGAATTGGGTAGATAGTATCTTTTGTATAGGACTAGGTTTTATTTTTTTGGTTCCCTACGAGTTTTAAGCTAACTCAAAGGAGATTTTGTCTCATATTTCCAAAGGGGGAGATTGAAGCACCTTATACCTTTTACTTGCTTAAGTCTACATTGTATAAGTGCTCAACTAATTTGGAAATATTGACAAAATTGGTAGTCTATCCTAGAATCCAAAAATCCTCAGAACCTAACTCTCTAATCCTCTTCAAAGATCAATGAGGATATAAAATGAATCACACAACACGCAATTAGAAGTGCATACATGTGTTAATATTGCCTAAAATTGAGTGTGTGTTTAATTCCCCTTGAATTGGAGCTTTAATAATTTTTTGGGAATTTTTAAATAATTTTAAACCTTTTTAAACATTTTTGAATAAATGTTTTTATTAATAAAATTGGTTTATAAAATTTGTGGGGTTTATATACTATTTTGGAAACTTCATTTTTCACTGAAATGTTTGGTTGGGTACGATCTCAAAGCGCTAGAGACTTCAGGGTGATGTTTTGTAATTAGTTTGACGCGCGTGTGAGAGCCTCTTACCAGCCAACACTTGTCATCCTTTTGGTGCGTTAGTTTGTGTTTGTTATGTGAGAGGATAGCCAGTTGCATTGGTGATCGTTGGATCTTTCCTTATCAAGGGTCTGCATGCGTTCTTAGTTAATCCCAGTGCAAACCTTTTGAACCAATCAGAACCATCTTAATCCACCGCTGTTTTATAACCATAGGATCAAGTCAAACCTTGCAAGACTTCATCACAGCCATTGATTTGCCTCGATCATCCAGAACCTTCCCCAGGCACTATATATACCCTTCACTTCTCAGCCTTAGAAAACTTTTTGTCATTCGTCTTTCTGAGAGAAAAAAATAAGAGAGAAGAGAGAAGTGAGAGAGAAGAGAAAAAAAAAAGAGAAGAGAGAGAAAGAAAAACCTGTTAGCCAAACCCTAACCCTAACCCTAAACAGTTCACCTTCTCTGAAACAAACCTTCGCATATTCAAACCCAAACACAACCTGAGTGTTTGAGAGAGAGAGAGAGAGAGTGGTTTGTTCTTGTGTTGCTGTAACCTCGTGATCTTTAGATCTTGTACACAACTTAAACATTTGTGTGAAGATCTAGTTTCTTTTTCATAGAAACGTTAGATCTACATACTATATGTTACATTTTCACTAGATCTGCATTTTTTATACTTGATTTAAGAAAATCTTACTGATTTGGTTTTTAAAATGTTTTCTGGTTTCTTTTCTTACGAAACTTGATTCTGACCTAGTTGGATTCGCACTTGGAGGGTTTTCAATCTCATAAATGTTTTCAAAAGAGATTGATTAAGGTCTTGTCCGATTTTTTAAGCAAGATCTCCGTGGAATCTGGGTTATCTTTAAAGGTCAAAAGGATTTGAGTTCCGTGAGAAAGAAATAAATTAAAATCACTGCATATAGACTGTATATGTAATTTTTATAGGACTGTTTGTAAATCTAAGTGTGTGTGAGTTCATGCATGTGTATAGGAATCACTACACAAACACTTAACACACTACTACACTGGAAGTGTTGTGTTTAAGATCTGAAATCATTGAGTCGACGTAAAGAAGCTAAAGCAAAGGAAGTTAGCAAACTGGAGAACATCATCAACAAATCAGATCTATCAGAAGTTAGAAGGAACCAAGGGGGTATATTCCTAAACTTAGAATAGGTTGATTTGTGTGCTTGCATGTTGTATTGTTTGTAACTGATTTTTGTTATTAGTGGACTTTTATTTTTGTGACTTAGAAGTCACCGTGGATGTTTCCTCTGTTGGGAGAGGTTTTACCACGTTAAAATCTTTGTGTTGATTATCTTCATCTACTCATCTCATTCTCTAAGTGTGCTGAATTTTTGAAACTGCCTTAGTTTTAAAAACTGATTACACAATCTTAATTACTCTCGTACATAAGTTTCTTTGTAAACACATCTTGTTTATAATTTTTATTTTCAAAAAGAAAAGGGTTTCTCCAACAAACATTAGGAGTTGCTTATACAGTTTAACCTTGTGTTAAACGGCATTAGCGACGTTTTTCAGTCGGTGCCTCAGTCCAAGAAGAGGTGAATACCCTGAGAGCAAGGCTTCTAGATGCTTCTGAGATCAACCAGGTTGGAGAAATTTTTCAGCGGGAGAATGAGGCTTTGAGGAGGGAAGTCTCACAACTCAGGGAGCACATGCCGAGCATTGCTCCTGCAGTATTACGAGGCTCTTCCTCATCACAAGCTGGGGAAGGATCAAGCAATGTTCCTCTGATGCTGCAAGGTTCTACCCCGTCGACTGTTCCCCGAGCTGGCACAAGCGCAAGAAGCCCAGCTAGGGAAATGGAAGAACTCCGTGATGATGTTCGATGAGCATATGTGATTGTTGTTGGGCTTCAAAGGGACGTCACTCGGCTGAGGCATCTGTTTAATAAAGGACCTCGGCGAGTATGGGCCGATGGTTATAACCAAGATTGGCTAGATGCTCCGACGAAGCTAACAGAGTTTTAAGAGCTCGCGTTCATCAGGGGATGGTTGAGTGCCCTGAGGGAGCTGCAGGTTCCAAGAAACTCAATGCTCTGGTATCTCCATGAGATCTCTCCTTCCACTCGAATGCCTAACCCCTTTCGAAGAGATGATCAGTGGATCCCCATTGATGCCATCCCCCGGCAGCTATTGGAGTCGAATGCGAATGAAGTTGAGGAGGAGCTAGTTCCCCATCCTGACGATGGTCGAAGAGCTCAAGTGGCTGATTATCTCGTTCATAGGCTTCGACCTCATTAAGATTTTTCCAGTAGGAACTCTGTATATATGTGTAATGAAGCAATATAGTGTTGATGTTTTGAGCGAGCTCGCCGACTAAACATGTATTGTATTTGTTGTACATGTGATGAGTTAATATAAAATTTATGTTTTGGGCGAATTTGCCGACTAAACAAGTGTTTTTACATTTTCCACATCTTTTAGACGTTGCTCAGTAATCTTGGGCCTCTCTTGGCTTACTAGATTTTTTAAATTTGCATTATCAAGTAAGTGTCCCTCCAGTCTAGTATGCTAACGAGATACCATTCTGCCCCACTTTACCTTTTAGTTTGTGTCGTCACACTCCCTTAGGCCTGAGTGTGGCAATTGGCGAGGACACACCTGGTGTTGGATGCTCTATCCGATCTGGATTTTATTCATACAAATATTATTTGGTGACCAATTTTGATTTGGCCATATTGCCTAAGGATCTCCTGTAGGGCTTCATATATTGCCAAGGGTAATGCTAAGAGGTTTTTTATGTTTCATAACAAAAACCTGAGGAGGGTGATTTCCCTGCTATAGTGTAATGGTCAATGGGACCGTTACTTGGAAGGAGTGTGTAAGTTGTAAAATTCATATATTAGTTAACTGACACTTCGTAGAATGCAACTGCCAAATAACTTTTATTAATGATAAGGAAATAACTAAAGAATAAAAGAAGAATCTAGAAATAGAATTTCTTGAGATTGGCTGCATTCCATGCTTGGGGTATCTCTCTGCCTTCCAGCGTTTCTAGGTGATAAGCTCCTTGCAAATTATCTCTTGTTATCTTGAAAGGTCCTTCCCAGTTTGGCCCTAACTTGCCATCTGATGGTTTTACTGCGCTACCCAAGACATTCCTTGGGACATAGTCCCCAACTCAGAATGCCCTTGGATTGACCTTCTTGTTATAGTGTTTCATGAGCTACTGCTGATAGCTCGCTAGTTTCACCAGGGCAAGCTCTCGGCGTTTTTCGGCTAGGTCAAGTTCAGTGAGCAACGCTGCATCATTCTAGCCCTGGTCGATCAGGGTGAATCTCATAGTGAGCAAGCCCGCTTCCAATGGGATGACTGCTTCCATTCCATACGTTAGTGAGAATGGGGCTGTAATAACCCTCGCTTATGAGACCGTATTTTATAATAATTACTTAGTATAGTAATTAGAGACCAGTGTTGGGTTATGATCTGAATGCTAATTCAATGTAGAAAAGTTGATATTTATTATGAGGTTGCATACATATCATAATTATGGGAAAATATTGTTATGTCATGCTTATTAATATCATCTGAATATAAAATGATATTTGGCTTAATTATGAGACCGGAACCTAAATTGAATTTTAAAATGTCCAAATGATAATTTGGAGGTTGCAGTTGATTCCGGAACGTGTGAAATAGTCAAATAATGTACCATATTGTATTTTGTAGTTTTGGGCATTTTTGACTGGTTGTGCTTTAATTATGCTATTGCGTATTATTTTATCGCACTTTTGGTTAATTAAGTGGGGCATTTGGTCTTAAGTCACGATTTATGCCTACTAAGTCTTCTATTTACCCAAAATCCCTTCCTAAAACCTAAGAGAGAAAAGAGAAGAGTAGAGAGAAAGCTTTGGAGATTGAGAGAGATTGCTACTACACCAAGGAATCTGCATATTTGCTGAATCAAGGCAAGTTTTTACTTGCTATTTGTGTCTTGAGATAGATGACTTGTTATGATAATGGTGTTTTGATTTTAGTTTAGAGAACTTAGGGTTTTCTCATGTATATTTTGGGTTTTGATTCACTCAATGATGATTCATGGGGTTTTAGTTGACCAATAGTGTCATTGATGTTATTTTAATGTTGGTATATAAGTTTGGTTGGAAGAAATTGGAGTTTGGGTAGAAAATGGATTCCAAGACTCCATAGCCATTTCTTGGCAAAATCGCAGGCCCGAATCGATTCGGCCCCCTGGGCGAATCGATTCGGTTAGTTCCAGTGCCCAGGTCTTGTGGACCGAATCGATTCGGAATTTATCCGAATCGATTCGGCAGTTATGCAGAAACCCAGATTTTCAGTCCGAATCGATTCGGCCCTCTGAGCGAATCGATTCGGCTATTATGCAGAATCTCAAACTTTCTGGCCGAATCGATTCGGCCAAGGGGGCGAATCGATTCGGTAGCCCTGCACTTTTTGAAATTTTTCTTTTTTCATTTTAACCCCTTTTCTTTAGGATTATTGATTAGGGACCTTCGTAAATGAAGTAAACATAGGGTTTAGAGTTCTAGTTGAGTTGGGTCGACATCCTAGACTCGAAAGGGTTCATCTAGGATTCATTCAAGGGGGGGGATTTAAAGGGATGCTTAGGCATTTCTTTTGTCTTGTAGTCTTATAAGGGTCTAGAATGTATTAAGGTCAATTTCGGAGACTTTAGAATTCGACTTGAGTTACATTTGACTTGATGATTTATATTAAAGCCTAAAAGAGGCCTTGGGGATAACTTTGGAGTCTAAATTCCTTTTGAGGATGCTATGTCGGTACCACTTATACTTAGTCCCGAATTAGCTTATACATTCAATTAAAAGGAGAAATTATTAAGGTAAATGATAATTTACTAATCATGTAATGGAAATTAATAAAATGGATGTTACACACCTCTCTAAATACCATCTTAAGGGAAGTCCGCTCGTTAGGTGAAGCCCCCTGGCTAATGAATGCAGGGTGGATATAGTCCTAGGCCATGGGAGCGCTTATGGTTGTATATTTTTCTGCGGGGGTAGGGAGATTCCGGGTGTGGTCTTGGCTACCACGCAGGCTCATGGCCGCTTCCCGACGCTTTCGATAGGATCCCAGGTTGTCTTATGTTAGGCCCTGGAAGATGATGGTTATTTAGGGACGCGCTCAGTGGGGAAACCCGGACGGGCGGTCTTAGAAGCGTTATATTTATAATTATGACTATTCTAATTATCGAGTTGGACTCGATGGAACATTAATGCCATAAAGAGCAAATTATGCCGCAAAGAGCATGTTATTGAGATTAGTGCCATAAAGAGCACATGATGACAATTATACTCCTGATAAGGAATGGAAAATGAATATTTGAATTGAAATATGATTAAAGATGATAAAGGCTCCTAAGCACTTTTAATTCTGTTTTTATTATGAATCTCACTCTATGTAGTCCTTCACCAGTTTCAGTTCCTTATATACTGTTAACATGCTAGACTATCATCCATGCTTAATTGTGCATCATTATCATACTTGTCATTTATCTATTGATCACATATACCCGGCCCTGACCGGTTTTCTTTTCTTGTGGTATCTATATATGTATATGATCCGTTCAGGTGTTCCGCCGCACGGTCGCCAGTAATGACTTTTCCCTTCCGCATGTTTTTGAGGAGCCGTGACATTGTGCGGGTTTCACGGGATTTTGAGTAGACGCTTCTGTTTATGTTTCTAGTTATGTTCGGTTCATTCGGGCATGTTGCCCAAACTGTTGTAATTGTATAATGAATTTATTATGTAACACTTGATGCTATATGTATGTTGTATGGATGGTATTGACCGAAGTTTTATTCGGTCCTTTGTACCTTTCGGGATTTCTTATATGCGCTTGTGGGGGTTTCCACCCTCTATTTCTATGATGGGTTGTTGAAAATGTTTTCCTTTTTATTTCAAATCAAAGTTTTTGATAACCCGTTTTCTGGAATATAGAGTGGTTATTCCTTATACTTTGTATATTGTCGTGATGCTGAGGATGATATTATCCATGATTTCCTATTTGATCGGGGTATAGGGCTGGCCACCCTTTATTTCGGATAGCGGGTTGTCACAGGGGCTTCCCCTGTTGCTCGACACGGGGTAGTATGGTAGGCCCACAGAATGTGAGGTAGTTTATTTACCCATGCGCCTTTGGCCCGTTCTAATCGTTTCTTTAACCCATCGATCATTATCTTGTTGGAAGCCTCGACTTGGCCATTGCTCTGAGGATAAGCCATCGAGCTAAAATAGTGTCTAATTCTATACTCATCACAGAAACTTTTAAAGGAGTCGCTCTCAAATTGCATTCCATTGTCAGTGATGATGGTCGTGGGGAAGACAAAACGGGTGATTATACTTCTCCATATGAATCTAATCATAGCTGCATCTCGAATGTTCGCTAGGGGCTCCGCCTCGATCCATTTGGTGAAATAGTCAGTTGCGACCAACAGATACTTACGATTGTCGGCAGCGGTAGGAAGTGGTCCTACGATGTCCATCCCCCATTGGGTGAACGGCCATGGGCTGGAAAGTGATCTTAGGTTGCTAGCAGGTTAATGGGCCATAAGAGCATGAAGTTGGCATTTCTCGCACTTGCGAACATACACCGCAGAGTCCCTTTGCATATATGGCCTCCAATAGCCTTCCTTCATTGCTCGGAAAGCCAGATACCTTCCTCCAATATGGCCTCCATATATTCCCTCATGAAGTTCATGTAGAACTTTCTCGACATCCCTCGGGTGAACACATTGAAGGTAGGGACCGAAAAATGATCTCTTGTATAGCTTGCCCTCAGGAGATAAGTGAAAGCGGGCAGCTTTTACTCTTATCTGGTGAGCGGTCTTCTTATCGGTTGGAAGTATGCCATACTTCAAATAGACCCTTAAAGGATCCATCCAACTAGGTGTTGATTCAATTTGGAGCACATGTTCCACGATTGGTAGTTCATTTTCACACTTAATGCTCGAATGAGCGAGGAAGTAGATGGGGGTTATCCTTTTTAAATCAAAATCGATTGCCTAACTCAGGGCCACTAGGGCGTCAGCATAGCTATTCTTCCCTCTTGGAAACTGCTGGACACTGACTTCCTCAAAGTTAGCCATTAGCCTTTTTGCTAAGGCGAGGTAGGCTGCCATTCTTTCATCCTTTGCATTATAGTCTTCACTTATCTGATTGGAGACTAATTGAGAATCGCCGAACACATGTAAATTCTTTACCCCCAAAGTGTGTGCCTTTTGGAGGCCGGCTATTAAAGCCTCATATTCTGCTTCGTTGTTGGAGGCTGCAAATCCAAGCCTGATACCTTGTTCGAGGATTGTATCCTCTGGGTGATAAGGACAATGCCTACTCCTGCCCCCTTTGAGTTGGAGGATCCATCAACAAATAATTGTAGACTCCTCTGTTGCGTGGTTCTCTCTTTGCTTCTCTGGTTGAGGTTGGTCGAGGGGCTGCTCGCCTGTGAATTTGGCTATGAAATCAGTAAGGACCTACCCTTTGATTGCGTTCCTTGGTTGAAATTGGATATCAAATCATCCAAGCTCGACTGACTATTTAGACAGTCTGCCCAATAAATTTGCCTTCCTCAGGATTGCTTTAAGGGGGTGCGATGTAAGGACGATGATAGTGTGAGCTTCAAAGTAGTGCTTCAACTTTCTTTAAGCCACTACTAGTGCAAAGGCGAGTTTCTCCAGTGGTAGGTACCACTGCTCAGCGTCTAGTAAGGTCTTGCTCACGTAGTAAACGGGTTGCTGGATTCCTGCTTTCTCGTACATCAATACAGAACTGACAGTGTGGTTGGAAACGGTGAGGTATAAGTATAAAGAATCTGTCTCCTGGGGTATGAAGAGAAGTGGTGGCGAGCTAAGGTAAGTCTTGAGCTCGTCCAATGCCCATGAGCAATCTTGATTCCATTCAACTGCCTTGTTTCCCTTTAAGAGCTGGAAGAACGGTTTACACTTCTCGGATTATTTTGAGATAAAATGGTTCAAGGCAGTGAGCATGCCGATAAGATTATGTACGTCCTGAATCGTGCGAGGAGGTTGCACTCTGTTTACTGCATCGATCTAGTCTGGATTAACCTCGATGCCTCTCTCACTAACCAAGTACCCAAGAAATTTTCGTGATTGGACACCGAAAGAACACTTGCTTGCGTTAAGTTTCATTCAGTACTTCCTGAGGATTTCAAAGGTTCTTGATAGGTCTGAGAGGAGGTCTTCTTTCTTCCTGCTTTTGACGAGCATATCGTCGATGTAGACCTCCATGGTGTCTCCTATCTGGTCTTTGAACATCTTGGTGACCAACCGCTGGTAGGTTTCCCCTGCATTTTTAATCCCGAAGGGCATGACCTTGTAACAGTATAACCCAACGGTGGTGATGAATGGTGTCTTGTCCTGGTCTAGAGCATACAGAGGGATCTGATGATACCTCGAGTATGCGTCCAGAAAACTCATTCACTCGTGAGTTGCTGTGGTGTACACTAGTTGATCAATTTTAGGAAGGGGGAAACTGTCTTTAGGGCATGCCCTGTTAAGGTCAGTGAAGTCGATGCAGACTCTCCATTTCCCATTGCTCTTTGGAACTACTACTGGGTTGGATAACCATTTGGGGAATTGAACTTCACGTATGGATCCTGCATCCAGCAGTTTTTCAAATTCTTTTTCTACGGCTTTGGCCTTCTCGAGCGCAGTTCTCCGTGCCTTCTGTTTGATAGGTTTGAAAGTAGGGTCGATGTGCAACCGATGACAAACCACACTGGGATCGATTTTAGGTAGCTCGTATGGTTCCCACGCAAAAACATCTACTTTGCTTCTTAACAGAATCGTCAATTCCTTCTTTTCTGGATCTGTGAGAGAAACTTTGATTAAGAAAATCCTGTCGTTGTTTCTACCTCTAGCTATAACTTCCTCCAGGCCCTCGACGACCCGTTCAGAGGGGAGGAGCCCGGTCTCCTCCACTTCGGGTCTCCCGTACTTTAACTGCTATTTTGAAGGTGTTATACCTTCTTATTCCTCAAACTTCTCGCTAGGCTTGTCGACCTTCTTCTTTGATCTTGGACGGATGGCCACTATGAAGCACCTTCTTGCAATCGCTTGATCGCCACGGATTTCCATTACTCCTCGCTCGGTCATATATTTGAGTTTTTGATGGTAGGTCGAGGAGACTGCCTTCATCGCGTGCAGCCATCCTCTATCGAGGATGGATTGGTATGGCGAGTCGATGTCAACTACCAGAAACTCAATCATCTTGGAGACATTTCCTGCTCTTACCGACAGCACGATCTTTCCCAAGGACATAGTTACTCTTCCAGCGAAGCCAACTAAAGGGACAGTGGATTCTCCTAAGTCGGCAATGCTTAACTTTAATTTTCTAAATAGGTCGAGATAAATTACCTCGGATGAGCTTCCTTGGTCGACGAGCAAATTTTCGACATCATAGTTAGCTATCCTGAGAGTAATGATCAAATAATCATGATGTGAGGTTCTCACTCCCACCAGATCTTCATATGTGAATACAATATGCTTACTATAGTCGACGTCATCTACTCGTCGACGCTTTCCAAATTGCGTTTTTGCTAGATCGATCTGAAAAGCTTGCATCACCGCTGTAAGCTTTTTTACCTCCATTCGAGATGAATTTCCTTGAATCTGCTTGACATCAGATGCCCCATGAATTACTGCGAACTCATGTCCAGCATTATCTTCGAGCACATTATCAGGCCTTGCTTCTCCATTGGCAATAACTTTCTCTGTCTTCTTTTCCACAAATTCGTTTAAATGCCCAGACTGGGACAGCTCTTCGAGGTGGGACTTAAGAGCCTTGCAATGCTCGGTCTTATGTCCTCCCTCTTTATGAAAAGCGCACCTAAGCGCGTTATTTCTCTTTGAAGGATCTCCTCCCATCTTTCTGGGCCACTTAACAAATGGCTCGTCTTTGATCTTTTCGAGAATCTTGTAGATCGGTTCTCTGAAGACAGTATTGACTGCCTGAAATGTCTTCGACAGATCATTCTTGCCTCCTTTATTGGAGCCATTCTTGCCCCCATTCTTTCCTCCTTTCTTCTGGTTCTCATTTCTGTCACTGCTTTTGGCAGCGAGCTTGGTTCGACCATTTTCTCCCGTGCTGAGGCGAGTGACATCTTCTACCTTGGCGTATTTCTCAATGCGAGCCATCAAGTCGTCGATGGTTGTGGCCTCTCTCTTCGTCAAGGATTGGTACAAGAGGGAAGAGATGGGTAGCCCAATTTTGAAAGAGGCCACCGCTACCTGCTCCGAGCAGTCCTCGACTTCGTTGAATAACTCCCAATACTTCTTCGCATAGCCTCGGAGGGTCTCTTGAGGTGTCTTTTTCATTGTGAGTAAAGCATCCATCCTTTTGGGATGGGAGCTACTAGTAATGAAGCGGGCTGTAAAGAGCTCATCCAGGGACTCGAAGCTCCTGATAGACCTGTGGGGGAGCCTTTTAAACCATTTTTACGCCACATCATGCAAGCTCGAGGGAAAAATTTGGTACATCAGTGCATCTCGATGGCTCCAGAGGGTCATGGCCTGCCTATACTGTCTAACGTGATCAATGGGATCAGTTTTACCATCATAAATCTTGAATCTCAAAATAGAAAATTTCTTAGGGGCCTCCTCTTCTTCTATTTCCCTTGAGAAAGGGGATTTCATCTGAGTTTGGATCACTCGCCTAGCGAGCTTTCGAGTTGATTTGGCACCGTGATGCGCAGGGTGTTGTTGGTCCATCTCCCTTTGGACCAAATTTTGTATTTTCTCGTTGCTGCGAGCTGGGCTCCTGCAGTGGCGAGCTAGTCGGAGTTGCTCGAGCAGGTCGTTCTCTAACTCATTTCCCTTAACTTTTCAGGATCCGCGTCTGGGGCTCCTTCCTCGGCTGTGAGACTTACCCGCCTGAGGGCTAGGAGTGCGGTACGGACGTCTCCTGGTGCCACGATGGAGTTCCCTCTCCATTCTTTCTAACCTTCTTTTGAGGCGAGTATTCTCAGTCTCGTGCTTGCGAGAAGACTCCCTTTGCTCTTGGAGCCTCGCCTCATATGCATCAATTAACCTGGAGATTTGCGTGGACCTCGCTGGTCCTTGGCTTTCTTCTGAGGCTAGACTTTCTTGGCGAGCCCTCTGATCTGAACGTCGAACTTCAGACCTGATCCTACGAGGAGCAGGTTGTTCCATGATATCTCCTGCCTGAGGAGCATTACTACTGTGACCATACATTTCGAACTTCTTTGCTGGTGTGGGATTTCTCAGGAAAGATAAACGTTTCCATAGACGGCGCCAATTGTGGTGATAATTATTCTCAACACAAATAGATAAGAGAAGCACAATCACCAAGCAAAATAAATAACGTAAATGCCAATCACACGACAGGAGATGTACGTGGTTCAGCAAGAATGCCTATGTCCACGGTGGTGCAGTCAGTATTATTTCTATTTACTCAGGGGAGTGATTACAGAGAATACAGTGCGTGCCTATTGCCCCAGGCCTAGGGTTTATTTTATACATGTATATCTTCGGGGAGTGGGGGTGTTGGACTCCCCCACATCCATCTTTCTATCCTGGAATATCTCTGTCCGAGATTTCAGGAAAGGACTAAGTCATAACTGAATTAAATTAAGGTGCGTCGGGCTTGGACTTTGGGCCATTTTAATTAGGCTACTCGTCCGTCCCCTTAATGCCAAATCCGGGTACCCACACTAAGCATTCACACAACTTAGATAACTTGTTATATTATTAAACGTATATTCTCAGCCTTATATCATTAGTCTAATTCATACACTATGATTATTCCAGATGATATATATATTATATTTCGCCGATACGTCTCACGTTGTATAGTTTCGAGTACTTAAACCTAACCAAAGAGGTTACTAAGTCTCCTAACTTTACCACATATAAATTCAGTACTCTTAACTCCTTATTTATGTCCCAAATTCTAACTTGTCACTACTAAGGATTTAAACCATGATATCACAACATGGAATAGGAAATTACTCATTGGACACTCATAAATTCCGCGCTACATTCCAACCTAATTCTAATATATTTCGATTTTCAAATATATACCCCTACTGGTCTTCTTCAAGTCTTAATGCATTCACATAATCCCCAACTACAACATTCGATGCCCGAAAACACTTTTAATCAAAAACTGAAAAAGTCGCCATTTCTAGGAGGATCGATCCTGATCGTCGCTCGATCGATGGTCGATCGATCGACCTACGAATGTCGATCGATAGATCAAGCTGGTGAGGCTACATGTTTCTTCGTTTTTCAGTCCCAGATTTGTCCCAAAACTCCATTACACGATGTGAAATTCTAATATAAGTATATGGGGTCATTATACAACCTAATTGCATGATTCTTAACGTTCCAAAACCTTTAAATCATCAACAATTAGCCTTTCTTGGATCATATCTTCATAACAACATAAAAACCCTATTTTTTTCTATTTTCTTCAAGAACCATAATATTTCTCTTCTTATATCCATTTTTAATTCATCTAGGGTTATGATTTGGTTACTGAATTACTTCCAGAACTAATCTACATGCAAATCCTATCCAAGATTTAGGGTTTTTCTCCAAATTTCATGAGTTTTCAACATTTTTCAAAGCTATCATCAAATCCTACACTAGCATGGATGAATTATTCACTGAAACTTAATGAAATCAAATCAGTTGCCTTAGAATTGATATCTAATCTGCTGGTGATGTTAGGGTTGGTTCTCTTCCTCTCTCCGGTCACAATTCCGGCGATAAGTGGTGGTGTGGGGTGGTTATGGCCTTGAGAACTTCTTGTAACTTCTTGTAACTTCTCCTCTCTCTCACGTTGCCCACTCTTTGATTTTTGGCTGATAATGGCCCTAATATTAGCTACTAAATAAGCTCTAAAATTCGTGGGTCTAAATCCCTTAAAAATTAAAATGACAGGTTGCCGATTTGGCTAAAAATTTCTCGGGATCCAAAATAAACCCCCGGCTAGCGTTTTCTGACTATTTCGATGCCTCCGAACATGTTGGTGCACTCAAAATGATCATACGGATGATAGAATTATAATTTACTTTTAAATCCAATTAAATTGATTTCTGACGCAACTGACACGCGCGTCCCAACTTAATTTCCCGAGTTGTCGTATTTATGGCTCGCAACAATTTTAATAAATTCCATAATCATATATTACTACATTCACCCAGTAATATTCAAAATTATTATCATAATCAAATACCAACTCTCCTCTCGCTAGTATTTAAATCCGGATTAATTTCCAATTAATTCCCATTTAATTTAATAAATCCCATTAAATAAAAATCAATAAAATTACGGGGTATTACATGGATAACACCTTCAACGTTTGATTTTGGATGAATTTTTCTTCAATATATTTTTTGACAACCTTTATCATGCTTAAGCAAAAAAAATTGGTGTTATCTTGTTGGCGCCTTTTTCCTTCGAGGGTGTTTTAAAGATGACAAAAAATAACTTTCTTTCTATAAAACCTTTTTCCAAATTTTAAGTCGCACCAAGTTGTGAACCAATTTTAACTTAACCAATTCATCTTGATTAATCATAAACATGCATCTAGTCATTAAAGCAAGTAAAATAAAGTAAGCTCACAAAAGTCGACGCCGGATGTACGAGGATACCACTAAGGAAAAAAACCTCGGACGCCCCAGGCCAGATAATCACTATGATGTGGTATTACAAAGTACAAAGATAGTCTTCCTTAATGACTCGATCCCCACAAGTCTTGACGCTTCTCTGAATCTTCAACCACTCCACCACAGTTCCCGCACGAATCCTTCTGCGATACTTATCCACAACACTCGTGTACACGAATGCCTCGGTGTCCACTGATGTAGCTTGGAAACGTCTACATTGTTAAATGTGAACTTCTTCATTTCTTCAATGCAACACAATGAACAATCCTTCAATGATGGAACAACAAAAAACTATGGTGCAAAAAAAGATCACTTTTGCATATGATAATGAAAGCTTGGATCTTTGAAACTTCTAATGATGATTTAAGATGTGAAAAACCTTAGAAAACTTGTGCAGAAAATGAATTGTACGTTGACTATTTTTTGGACTGCACTCTTAAGGAAATTCTGAGAAAACATGCCTAATATAAAAAAGTTGAGGCAGTGGATCGTTCGAACGATCTAAGCATGTCGCTCGAACTAGATATCCATGTCGTTCGAGCGATATTGGAATCTTTCTTGAACGACGTTTAACGTCGTTTGAACCACTATACGCATGTGTTTCTTTTTAACACAACTCTAAACCACCTTTATCTCAGAATAAACAAAGTTTAATCCTTTTTAAACATTTTGGAAATTTTTATTTATTAAAATAACATCCTTAAATATTTTAAAATAAATTCCGAGTTCCAATAACATTATGCATTCATACCTGAGTGATCTCGAAATGCAATGAAGATGTGAAACGTGCACAAATAAAATCTCGCCATAATTTATCCTTGTATCTTGGTCGCAACGCCTTCAACAAACTCTATGTCATAGACTGTGTGGGATCGTGACAAATAAAAAATCTATATATGACTCAAAAATATGTTTTGTTTTTAGAATAAGTCAAAAACATACAAGGGACTCAATTGGAAATTTTTCCCTTACAAATCTCCCTCTTTGACTATTCTAGGACAAACCCAATAGTGAAATGCCTATGGCGGGCCATCAAGCTGTATGACGCCTAAATCCCATCCCATAAACTCAAAATCAAAAATACAAGACAAGACTAGTAAATGATGGTCCAACAAGCATGAATTGTCTGAATGTGATGTAGACTTGAAATCTTGAATCTCTTTAAGCATACCTACACACATAAAACAGACAAATACCCAGTGAAGTATGGAGGAACAAATGATATAAAACATGTACGCAAAAATATGATATCAATTTATAATCCAAGAAACCAATATGAGTAAACTACGCAATATAATGATGAAATCATATGATCACAAAATTGATACCAATAAGTAATGGACCAAACATATATGCTCAACAAAAAAAATCTCCGCCTACATCACATACATCTCTCCCCCTTTTTTCTCTCGAATAAACAATAAGTGAAAAGATAAACAAATCAACAAATCTAGAAAAAGATAAGCAGTAAATAATCTATAGATAAACATAAACAACCAACTAATAATGATCAATCAATATCAAATACATAGCTAGCAAACAGTAATCAATGTGTGAGAAATTAGCGAAATCAGAAAATATGGGATTAAACCGACACAGTGCAGCATAATAATCAACTCTATTAATGTGATCTGGATAAACTGATCAGAAACAACCAGTAGTACCAAAAATAATATAACATTATGCATCGGGTACTGAAACAGAATAACAAAAAATCCTCAGATGGTCGCTCGAATGAAGTCGCCTTGTCGTTTGAACAACATGTGCAAGTAGCTCGAACGAAACCTCATTGTCGTTCGAACGACATGCAAAAATCTCAATTCCAGTGCTGAAAATCTTAAGGTTTCGCCCGGTGAAAAAATTTCTTGAAGAAACTAACTGGAAGGAGCTCAAAACATTAAAACAGACACAAAACAGAAAGCATAATACAAAAAAAAATAATATGAGTATCATGCCAACATTGAATCAATGTGCCAAACATTAATATGGAGTGAATGGTTGTGAACTACAACAAATGAATCATAAATCCAACACATTGAAACGTTCAAGAAGCTCTAGAAATAGGTCAATAAACTTTTATTTTAGCCATATGTGACAATGAATAGATGATCTAAATTAACTAAACAAACAAATATGCACACAAATTCGAAATATTAAAAATTCTACAAACAATAGCTTCATGATGCAATGTTTCCACATAAGGATTCGTGGTGCAAACCCGTTTAATTTTTCCATCCAAACTCCCTCAAATTTATATTTTCTTTTTAAGCTCATTTGAGGTCTCTAATTTTCTCAACTTAGAGAAATCCTATTGGCCCGAATTTTTGTCATATGTTTCTTTTTATTGCCTTTATTTTTCTTCTGGTCTATTATAAATGGTGGCGTTCACGACGAGTTAATTTTGTACTCTCGCATCCCTTTCCCGTGAACACTCGTTATTTTTTCAATTATATCCTCACGATAAACGGTTCTTACATGCACACCTCCTCCTAAGTCTACTTATGCATAGATGATAAGATTGAGATAAGAATGCCTCACTAAACTCAAATATGCATGAGATGTCAAACATTCATATAAACTCGTGCATGTGTGCAAAGACGGCATATATACAAAGTCGAATTCAAATGCATATCAACTTCGAAATAGCCCCATATAAACAATGGTTAAGATCATTCAATGCATCAAATATTATTACCAAGTGTTCTAACCACATGGATAAGAGAAACTATGGGTGTCCAAGCACACTAATATGCCACATCAAACATCAAACACTCATGAGACAAAAACAAACTAAATTTTTTTTTTGTATTTTTCAAAAATATTTTTGACCCAAAAAATAAAATATTTTTGTATTTTTCTCAAAAATATTTAAAAACAAAAATCTGATTGGATTTTTCAAATAAGATTCAAAAAATGAAAAAACTATAATACAAAAGATACACATGTCATAACACTAGCAAAATATAAATCAATATGCAAAGACTAGCGTATGACCAACATGGCAAAACAATCATCCTTTAGATCTAGCATGGGAATAATCAAGTGTAACTAAATGAGAACCATGAAGTTTAATACCTAAAGCCACTAAGTCCGATTTCCTAACCCAAGTAGGTGTGAAATTATGCATGGGGGTTTTGGTAATCGAAACGAATTTATTCCTAAACTTCCTAGGAGCATTCCTAAGGTCATAGCAAAAACATCTAAGGTGACCTTTTATATCGCGATGACAACAAGTGTAAATACGGTGGGAATGATTACCAAAATTTCGACCTCTCCTCACGTTCCTAGTGGGATCTCTCATGCAATTGGTATTGGCTTTTGGAATGGTAACACTATCGTCGTAGCCAATACCAAACCTATATCCCTTGACTTGGATGGTGCCTAACATTCTATCCAACTTCTCCGACGTATATTCCATGTCAAACTTCACCTTACTCGAGTCTATCAATCTCTCCTCTAACTCACTAATCCTAGACTCAAGCACACGCCTAGGCTCCTCAAACTCTAGCACCTCATTTTTTAATGCCTCCATCAGACGACGAAGACTATCTCTCTCTTTTTCAACATACTCTAGCACCTCTTTTTTAACTTCTCCCTAAGCGTCTTCTCTCGTGCCCTAAGATCCTCAATCAAAGCATCATTATTTTTTATGGCACGCGATAGATTAAATGAATTGTGTCTCTATTGTATTTGTCGTTGTGCAATTCCTCTTTCCATCAAAAATCTTCACAAACCTACAAAAGTAGAACAATACTAGAATATAGCGGTAAGTGAGGTATCAATCCATATCTAAGGATGAAACACAAAATTGGAGAGGACATATATAGATTCATTTGCATTTTATTATTATTTTCCTATTTTTGCTATTTATATTTTTTAAGGATTTTTCAAGGGATTTTTTTTAACTAACTAACTATACTAATTTTTATAACTACTAATTAAGAAGTTGTAATACCCCATATTTTTATGGCTTTCAAAATTGGGGACTTATTAAATTTAATTGAGATATTAATTTAATATTAATTCGAAAACTTATTTTTTTTATATTTACTAGCGTGATGTAAGTTATTAATTATTGGAAATTTGTTGAATATTACTCGATGAATAAAGTAATATATGAGACTGATTTTATTAATATTGTCATGAGTGAATAATATGGCTATTATGGAAGTTTAAGTCGGGACGCGCCTGTGTCGTGTCAGGACTAAATTATTATTATAAAAGTGAATATATTATAAGTCGCTCGTATGTACCCGGGGGTTTAGTTTTGATCTCGGGGCATTTTTAGGTCTAATTGACATCCCGGGAGGGTATTATAGACATTTTGTATTTTTGGGTAATTAAACCCACGAATTTTCTTAGTATACATTAGCCATTTGGAGTTATCTCTTAGGGTTAACAAACACAAAACCTAAGCCCAACCATTAGAGAAGAAGGTGAAGAGATTAGACAAGAAGGTGAAGAGATTAGAGAAGAAGGTGAAGAGTTTTCAAGCAATCCAAGGCCTAGAACTCACCCGATTGCATTGCCACCACCACCAAAACGTAGATCGCACGACGAGGAACGCAACCATATATTTTTCATCAACAAATCAGAACTTTGAATCCCAGGCAAGTATCTATCTTGCTTATTTCCAAGTTAATATACCTTCCATGTTAGTCTAGGAATGAAAATCATATGTTTTAATTGAAGAATTATATGTTTTGGAGGAGAATTTATATGTGTTGTAGGGAGAACCCATGTAGTCTAAATTCTTGATCATATGTAGAGGATTACCCACGGATTTATCATGATATTTGGGAAGAAAATCTAGATTAAAATAGAGGTTTGTGATTATTCATGCAAAATTTGGTTTTATAAAGAAATCTGGGATTAAACCCTTTTTTGATTGATTCGTTGAGGATTTATTGATGTTGTTACGTTAGAACTTGTTTATATATATTGCTTATACTTTTTGGATAACTTTGATGGGAGTTTAGGATGAAATTATAGATGTTTGGAGGGGTTAGAATGAGTGAACCCGTAGGTTGATATTTGAAGCAAACTGGGCAAGAACTGCTTGATCGATCGATCGATCAACCCCATTCCTCGATCAACCGATCCCTCCTGGAAAACTGTGTGTTTTTTCCCCTTTTTGTTTAATTCGGATAAAATACGTGGGAACCCTTGAATATCTTTTAAATAGTATAATGGGTTATGAAGAGGACCAGTAGGGTCTAAGTAGACTCCGTTGAATGAAATCAATATGAGATGAAATTGTGGGTTAACGGGAAATTCATACATTGGAAATTGTGCATACGTTTACCAAAAGATTGAGACTCGTGAAAGATTTAGATCAGAAGGTAAGTGAGGGTATACCTAATGAAATTTATACTTAGTGAGAGAGAATACTTCGAGAGATGAGAAGTAAGTATGAAGTAAATTATAAATGAGAATAAAAGAGATAAATCCGTTAAGCGAGATAATTGAGTAATTTGTGCTAAGAACGAATAATTATAATTATGGGTCGTGGGCGAACCTAATTTGGAAATTGTGAATATTTATATATATGATTGTGTGACTGTGCATATATTATATATATGTGTAAAAATCATACTCGGGTTACTTGCTATCACGGAGGTTTCTGCGTCGGGACGGTCTTATCTCGATTGGAGCTTTATGGGGGATATTGACTTGTACCCTAGAACATAGTATTCCTGGGTACAGGATATCTGAGAATGATAGTCAGACGGTCCTCAGAGATGTGAGGGGTATGTGTTGACTTCTTAGTGACTTGGAACTATGATTCGCCTCCATTTGTATGTGTATTGTGTTAATACAGTTCGAGAGTGATTCCGAACTTGTATTTCCCTTAGTATAAGTGAAACGGAGACTTGATAGCAGAGTATGCCAGCACCATAAATTTATGTGGGGTGCCGATAGTATATATATATATTATGAGTAATTGATATATATATATATATATATATATATATATATATGGAAATTTTATACTGTGTGTATAAGTAGTTAAGAGTAATGAATAAATGCTTCAGCTTTATAACAAGTGTTCGTGAATTTTGTAACAGTACTAAGTGGTTCTAAGTAACGTAAGAATATGGAAGAGAATAATTTTCTAAAACTAAATATTCTGTCCTTATTACTTCTCGGGTTAGAACTTTATGGGAGGATAAGTTAGATAGACTTGTGTGATCAGTAGTACGGTAGGCTTGCACACTAGATGAGAGGTAAGAATTCTCAAGAGAGTGTCGCGCACTGACATGGTGGTTATATTATCCGGTAAGCATTTTAAATACTTGCTAAACTATTTTTAAAACTATTTTACACTCGGGCTCTGACCCGTTTTCTATCATTTCTTTCTCTCTTGTATATATATGTATGTATTACAGGTGCCCATCAACAGGGGCGTCTTGCATAGGTTCTTTGGATTGGACGTGCTGCAGCTTATGTGGAAGTTGTAGGCTCTTGCTTAGACAACCTCTTCATTGGTTCAGTTTCTATTTTAGTTCTTTATAGTTAGGGCATGTGTCGCCCGATTTCCTATCCCATTTGGATTGGTCAGAGATTTGTGTTCATTTATATTTCCAGTATTAAGTACTCTTTGGGAGTTAACTATTGTCAGGGTGATTTCATTTATGGTTCTTAAACTTGGTTTGAATTATATAAATGGTTTAATTCTTGTGTGTTAATTGCCATCCTTAGTATTTATGGATTCTTAAACTGTTGGTTACTAATAAAGGTATTCATATTGGTATTTAATAAAGGAAAAATGAGACTTAAAATTATTTTGACACTTAGCTTAATTATTTAGGGTGTTCAAATTGGAAAATATTATTTTGCAAAAGTGATGCTAAGAATGAAACAACCGTGCACCTTGATTTTAATTTAATAAAGGACTGATCACCTGGTATTTAATTAGGCAGGGTGTTACAGAAGTAAAAGCTAATTCAAGAAAAGTGAGATAAAAAAATTGTCCTAGTAAGTAAACTAACAAAATTGGAGTCATGAGAGCTTTAAAATTGCATCCCATAAATGGGAGATTAGCCCTCAATATTCATCATCCAAAAAACTAAAAATAAAAGTATACAAAAAAGAGCATGTGAGGATTAAACCAAAAGTAATCAAGAGGAGGAGATCAAACCCATTTAATCCTTGAATTGAAATGGAATTTTAAATTATACATCAAAAATCTCTCAATCATAATCCCTCATTAATGAATTTATTGAATCTAAAATTAAAATTACAAAATAAAAATAATAAAAAAAAGGATAATGGATGAATTCATAATGGACAATTAAATAATAATATATATTTGCTAAAAATACAAATCCTAATATTATAAAATTGTACATTAGAGCTCATCCAAAGAAATAAATTCTAAATCATAACTTTATGTTGAGATAATTGCTAAAAATGCAAAATCTCAACATAAAGGAATGGATTAGAATTTACCTCCCATAAGGGATGAATTTAACTACATCAATCTATTATGAAATAATTGCTAAAAATGCAAAAATTCATTATAGATGGGTGGGGTAAAATTCATCCTAGAGATAAATTTCACTACACACCTCTATATTGAGATATTTGCTAAAAATGTAAATACTCTCTAAAGAAGAGTGTAGAGAAATTTATCACACAAAGCTTAAAAACGAATTTGGAGATCTCCTTGAAAATGGACCAAGTCTTCAATTTATATGGTGCACATGAATGCTAGGGGTAAATTGGGTATTGGTAAAATTGAGTGAGGATGAGAGCACATGAGCATGGCAAAGGTGTGAGGTAATTGTGAGGAAAAAATATCAGATTTGTGTGCACATGAGAGTAAAGGGGTAAATGCCACATAGGGAACATGTGGGGGTAGTGTCATGAGGGTATAATGGGAAAAAATGTGTTAACTTGGTTTATTAAACATGTGGGACTTTTATTTGGTTATATTTATTTGTTGGAAATTGGCAGGTGAAGAAATACACGATTTTGGTCTTTGGCTTAGGAAGAGGGAATTAGGTTTTGGGTTGAATAAGGTTGGGCATGGATGATGGGTAACAGGTAAGGGCTTGCAGTCTTGGGGTTGTATGGAGGTTGAAAATCGAAAATGGGTTTGCCATGGTCGGATCTAGGTAGTTTTATCGCGGGTAGGAGGGTTCAAGCCGGGTCAGGTGGCTGCCATGGAGGTTTCGAGTTGTGGTCACTAGGTAGCGATCGGGTTTATGTGTGGAACATGGTCGGAGTTATAGGAATCGGGTTACAGGGGTCGCCACCGGGTTAGAATCGCCGGAGTTGGGTGGTTGGGAGATGGGTCTCCGACGACGGGTTAACAGGCCGAAGGTTTGAGGTTTTGGGTTTGGGTCGAGTTCAGGTTATGGGGGATGATAATTGAGGTGAGAGAAATGGGTGGTGGTGAGATGAGAGTTGGGTGTTGGTTGGTAATGGAGGTAGAGGAGAGAGAGTGAGATGGGTGTGAAGAAGGGATGGGGTTTGTGTGTGGTAAGGTGTAGGGTGGTCATGGTGTGAGTGGAGGTTTAGATTTGGTGTATGTGAGTGTAGGATAAGTGTGTGTGTGTGTGTGTGTTAGTTACACCCTAAAAATTAAACTAAAACTAAATAAAAATAAAAATAACAAATTAAAAAATTAAAATCAACTAAAAATAAAATCCTAATATATAAAATAAAACTCAAATAATAAAATAAAAGAAATAAACACTAAAAATCAAATAAAAATATAAACTAAAAACCTAAAAAAAAGTAAAATATAATAAAACTAAAAATAAACTCTTAAAAACTAATCTTAATAAAATAAGACAAACTAAATAAAATAAAAACTAAAAACTAATCAAAATCAAAATCAAAATAAAACTACACTAAATAAAAAGAAATAGAAAAATATGCAAATAAATTCTAAAAATCTAAAATAAATGCTAAAAATAAAACGACTCAAATTAAAAATCTAAAAAAATTAAAAAGGCATAAACTAAACACACACGGGCTTCGGGGTAGGTTTAGAGACTGGTTTAGGCTAGGTAAGGTTACAGGACAGGGTATTATCCCCATTCTTGATGCAATTTGCCTTGAAATGATACTTTTGACATCGCAACTGCAATCAAGCCTGCACATTAAATATTTATGCGCATAAGACCCAATTTTCCAAGAATTAGCAACTAAAATACATCTATTCGTGGTATCAAATGTACACATTTGGGTGCTTATCACACCACCCCCAAACAGAACATTTCTAGTCCTCGAGCAATAAGATAGAGAGAAATAAAATGATAAGAAACCAAAAGTGTACCACTTTCGCAGGCACTTGCGATTTCAATTAGCATGTGCAACAAGCCTTTAAACCTATAGGTTGCCCTACAGGACGGGCTGTGTCTCGTGTGGGTTTGCAGGAAATATACCCACAAAAATCCTATTTGCAAACGGTTGTCTATCTCTTAGTAGACGTAGAATAATCGCACACTCCATCATGAGAAAAATATTTTGAGAAATAAAAGCTAGAAGTGTGTAAAAAGTTTCGCTATGTGAATACTGACGGCACATCCTTCCTAGAACTCAACGTGTGTGTGTGTGTGTGAATCCGTCAAAACGAGTCGGGTGTCACAAGAGTAATTCATAGATTGCCTTTTCGAAATCAACACTTCAACTTCAAATCTCATAGACATATCTCTCTCAAACGAACTCTCGAGATTTGGGTAAGTGTATCGCTCTTGTGTGTGAGGAGGTGAGTAAATGTAAGCAAGTTCAAATGTCTCACACACACATAACAAAGAATAAAGATATAGAAACAAAAATGATCTCATGAAAGGAATGCTAATCACTATAGTGAGAACGTCGAGTTATTCACCACGTTGACTTTGATTTGTCCGAACACCTAGGGGAACATATGGATGCATATGGGTGAGGGGGAAAAGAAATAGGATGTGTGGGATAAGGTGACGTAAGATAGGATGAATGCGTGAAATGATGGGTGTAAGATGGATGGAAATGCGAGAAGAGTGTTCTATACCTGAAGAACAAATGTCTTTATTTAAAAACTAACAACAAACTTTCTTTTTCTTTTCTTTTTTTTTCTCTTTTCTCTTTTTTTTATTTTCTTTTCTATATATTTTTTTCTCTTTTTTCTTTCTATTTTTGCTATTTTATTTCTTTTTCTTTTTTTTTTCAAACTAACAATGAAGACATTTAACATTTGAAAAAAAAACACTCTTTTTCTCAAAATGATTGATGATATATGAATGGAGTGGGGTATGCATATAGATGGGGAGAATATGGAAAGCTAATGGATAAGTGAATGGAAACATGATATGGAAAAGTGGTAGGTGTATGGATGAAAATCTAGTGATCAGGACAAATTTGAATACATGTGTTTCTTACAACTCGAAACTGATATCATTCTCAGTGATCAAGCCAAAAATGAAGAATAATGAGATCATACAACAATTAAGTGCGGACCCAAAGGAGGTTGAATCGACTTGTGACTTGGAGATAAAATAAAACACTATGAAAGATTGAAAGGCACGAATCTCATAAGCCAAAGTCTCCACTAGTGATCCTAAAGGTTCTCTTTATAATTGTGATACTCTTCAACTCTAAACCGTATTGACGTGATAAGTGCGTAAATTTTGTTGAGTCTAGAAATTCATAGTGCAACATGCCTTGTTATGTATTACATAAGCTATTTATAAAAAGATAAATCCTCTAGCTTGATTCCTAGACTTAAAAAGATGGCTGATAGAAGATTCACGTTAATGAGTGAGATGAAAGAAACTGCACGAAAATTTTAAAAATCAGGTTTTGAGATCAAAATTTTTCAAAAGAGGTACGATTTTGATAAAATTCCCCACCCCCAAACAAAAATGAACATCGTCCTCGATGTTCAATTTCCCCGGCAACGGCGCCATTTGATAGATTAAATGAATTGCGTCTCTATTGTATTTGTCTTTGTGCAATTCCTCTTTCCATCAAAAATCTTCACAAACCTATAAAAGTAGAACAAAACTAGAATATAGTAGTAAGTTAGGTATCAATCCATATCTAAGGATGAAACACAAAATTGGAGAGGACATATATAGATTCATTTGCATTTTATTATTATTTTTCTATTTTTCTATTTATATATTTTAAGGATTTTTCAAGGGATTTTTTTTAACTAACTAACTATACTAATTTTTTAAACTACTAATTAAGAAGTAAAAGCTAATTTAATAAAAGTAAGAGAAACAAAATTGTCCTAATAGGTAAACTAACAAAATTGGACTCATGAGGGCTTCAAAATTTCATCCCATAAATGGGAGATTAGCCCCCAATAATCATTATCCAAAAAAATAAAAATAAAAGTATACAAAAAAGAGCATGTGAGGATTAAACTAAAAGTAATCAAGAGGAGGAGATCAAACCCATTTAAGCCTTAAATTGAAATGTAATCTTCAATTATACATCAAAAATCTCTTAATCATAATCCGTCACTAATGTATTTATTGAATCTAAAATGAAAATTACAAATATAAAAATAATAAAAAAAAGGATAATTGATGAATTCACAATGGACAACTAAATAATAAAAGAGATTTGCTAAAAATGCAAATTCTAATATTATAAAATTGTACATTAGAGCTCATCCAAAGAAATAAATTCTAAATCATAACTTTATGTTGAGATAATTGCTAAAAATGCAAAATCTCAACATAAAGGAATGGATTAGAATTTACCTCCCATAAGGGTTGAATTTAACTACATCAATCTATTATGAAATAATTGCTAAAAATTCAAAAATTCATTATAGATGGGTGGGGTAGAATTCATCCTAGAGATAAATTTCACTACACACCTCTATATTGAGATATTTGCTAAAAATGCAAATACTCTCTAAAGAGGAGCGTAGAGAAATTTATCACACAAAGCTTAAAAACTAATTTGGAGATCTCCTTGAAAATGGACCAAGTCTTCAATTTATATGGTACACATGAAAGCTAGGATTAAATTGGCTATTGGTAAAATTGAGTGAGGATGAGAGCACATGAGCATGGCAAAGGTGTGAGGTAATTGTGAGGAAAAAAAATCAGATTTGGGTGCACATGAGGGTAAAGGGGTAAATGGCATATAGGGAACATGTGGGGGAAGTGTCATGAGGGTATAATGGGAAAAATGGGTTAAGTTGGTTTATTAAGCATGTGGGTCCTTTATTTGGTTTTATTTATTTGTTGGAAATTGGCAGGTGAAGAAATACACTATTTTGGTCTTTGGCTTAGGAAGAGGGAAATGGGTTTTGGGTTGAATAAGGTTGGGCATGGATGATGGGTAACAGGTAAGGGTTTGCGGATTTGGGGTTTTGGGTTGTATGGAGGTTGAAAATGGGAAGTGGGTTTTCCATGGTCGGATCTAGGTAGTTTGGTCGCGGGTAGGAGGGTTCAAATCGGGTCAGGTGGCTGCCATGGAGGTTTCGAGTTGTGGTCACCGGGTAGCGATCGGGTTTAAGGGTGGAACATGGTCGGAGTTATAGGAATCCGGTTGAAGGGGGGTTGGAATCGCCGGAGTTGGGTGGTTGGGAGATGGGTCTCCGGCGACGGTTTGACAGGCCGAAGGTTTGAGGGTTTGGGTCGAGTTCGGGTTATGGGGGATGATAATGGATGTAAGAGAAATAGGTGGTGTGTAAGATTAGAGTTGGGTGTTGGTTGGTAATGGAGGTAGAGGAGAGAGTGTGAGATGGGTGTTGGGAGGTTGAAGAAGAGGGGATGGGGTTTGTGTGTGGTAAGGTGTAGGGTGGTTATGGTGTGAGTGGGGGTTTAGATTTGGTGTATGTGAGTGTAGGATAAGTGTGCGTGTGTGCGTGTGTGTTAGTTGCACCCTGAAAATTAAACTAAACCTAAATAAAAATTAAAATAACAAACTAAAAAATTAAAATCAACTGAAAATAAAATCATAAACTATAAAATAAAACTCAAATAATAAAATAAAAGAAATAAACACTAAAAATCTAATAAAAATATAAAACTAAAGACCTAAAAAAAGTAAAATACAATAAAACTAAAAATAAAATCTTAAAAACTAATCGTAATAAAATAAGACAAAATAAAATAAAATAAACCTAAAAACTAATAAAAATCAAAATAAAACTACACCAAATAAAAAGAAATAAAAAAATACGCAAATAAATTCTAAAAATTTAAAATAAATCCTAAAAATAAAACGACTGAAACTAAAAATCTAAAAAAAATTAAAATGGCATAAACTAAACACACACGGGCTTCGGGGTAGGTATAGGGACTGGTTTAGGCTAGGTAAGGTTACGGGATATGGTATTAGCTTCATTATTGATGCAATTTGACTTGATATAACACTTTTGGCACCGCAACTACAATCAAGCCTCCACATTAAATATTTACGCGCATAAGACCCAATTTGTCGAGAATTAACATCTAAAATACGTCTATTTGGGGTATAAAATGTACACTTTTGGGTGCTTATCAACACGCTCATTCCACTTAGCTTGCAATTTCAAGTTTGCCTTTTTCACTTTTACCGCTTCATCCTATAACTCCCTAAAGGCAACTTGCAACTCACTTACAGCGATCTCCTCTTCCTCACTTTTTTCACCCTCACTCACTTGGGATTTCCTCTTAATGGCCTCGAAAGTGTCAAGCACATGATAATCTTCATGGGAAGATTTATAGTCGTTGCCCACATGACATGCCATAAACGCAACAAAGTTACGCTCAATGGGGGGGAACTTTCTCCCTCTTCCGGTTCACTATCACTTAAGGTGGCGTTATAAGCTATCGTTTTCTTGCCCTCTTTCTTAAGTCTAGTGGGACACTCGGTGACTTTGTGACCATACCCCTCACATCGAAAACACTTATCCGAATCATTTCTCTTAACTTTCTCACTCTTATCCTTAGGGGTGAAATCTACCTTGTTGTTATTGAATTTCTCAAATCTTTTGGCATCTTTCAATTGCTTTTGGAATTTAATAAACTTCTTGAACTTCATTGTCAACAAGGTAACATCCTCAATATCGAAATCTGAAACTTTAGTCTCCTCCTTTCGTGATTTCAAAGCAATGCCCTTTTCTTTATTTGGCACTTGCTTGGAGGTAAACATATCGAGTTCATAGGTTTGTAGGTCACCTACAATCTCTTCATGTTTAGTCCACTCAAGCATACCTAAGGAGTTTAACACGGTCACTTTAGCATCAAACCTACTCGGTAAAGGTCTCAAATTTTTCTTTATCACACGATTATCGGGTATCTTCCATCCTAAGTTAAACGACGAGTTGACAATAGTGGACAACCTAGCGTAAAACTCATCAAATGACTCACTTTCTAACATATTAATTATCTCAAACTGTGTAGTGAGGTTTTGTAGCCTAGACACCCTAACTGTACTAGTGCCCTCGTGAGTAAGTGCAAGTATATCCCAAGATTCTTTTGATGTTTCACAAGTCATAATTCTATTATACTCTTCTGGTATGACATGTGAGAAAATTACATGAAGACCTTTAGAGTTGTAAATTACAAGTCTATCTTCGGCTTCGGTCCATAACTCAACGGGTTTAAATGTGGTAGCATCACCCTCTCTGTAACCAGTGGAGTCCAACCCTTTTCTACCGCTAACCACACACGCTCATCAATTGATTTTAAAGCACTTCTCATTCTCATTTTCCAATAATCATAATTTGTGCCAACAAAATTAAGAGCACGAAAACTTTCAAAACTTTTGAGATTCATCCTTAAAATCACAAGGGATCAACACAATAAAAAAATATGTTTCTAGCTCTGATACCAATTTGCAGGCCCCTTTTTTCTTTCGAGTGTGTTTTAAAGATGATAAAAAAAAAACTTTTTTTTTATTAAACCTTTTTCCAAATTTTAAGTCGCACCAAGTTGTGAACCAATTTTAACTTAACCAATTCATCTTGATTAATCATAAACATGCATCTGGTGATTAAAGCAAGTAAAATAAAGTAAGCTCACAAAATTAGACGTCGGATGTACGAGGAAACCACTAAGGGAAAAAATCTCGAACGGCCCAAGTCGGACAATCACTATGATGTAGTATTACAAAGTACGAAGATAGTCTTACTCAACAACTCGATCCCCACAAGTCTTGAAGCTTCTCTGAATCTTCAACCACTCCTCCACAGTACCCACTCGAATCCTTCTCCGATACCTCTCCATAACATTTATGTCCACGAATGCCTCGGTGTCCACCAATGTAGCTTGGAAACGTCTACATTGATGAACATGAGCTTCTTTATTTCTTCATCGCAAACCCAATGAATAATGCTTCAATGATGGAATAACAAAACACTATAGAGCAAACAAAGATCACTTTTGCATATGATGATGCAAGCTCTGATCTTTGAAACTTCTAAGAATGTTTTAAGCTTTGAAAAACTTGTGCAGAAAATGTATTATTCGTTGACTGTTTTTCTGGACTGCACTCTTAATGAAAATCTGAGAAAACACGCCTTATTTAAAAAATTTGAGGCAGTGGATAGTTCGAACGATCTAAGCATGTTGCTCGAACTAGATATCCATGTCATTCGAACGACATTGGAATCTTTCTTGAATGGATGTTAATATCGTTTGAACCACTGCACGCATGTGTTTCTTTTTAACACAACTCTAAACCACCTTTATCTCAGAATAAACAAAGTTTAATCCTTTTAAAACACTTTTAAAACATTTTGGAAATATGTTTTTATTAAAATAACATCCTTAAACATTTTAAAATAAATTCTGAATTCCATTAGCATTACACATACATACCTGAGTGATCTCGGAATGCAATGAAGATGTGAAATGTGCACCAATAAAATCTTGCCATAATTGATCCTTGTAGCTTGTCCGCAACGTCTTCAACAAACTCTATGTCATAGACTATGTGGGATCGTGACAAATGAAAAATCTATCTATGACTCAAAAATATGTTTTGTTTTAAGAATAAGTCAAAAACATACAAGGGACTCAATTGGAAATTTTATCCTTACAAATCTCCCCCTTTGACTATTTCGGAACAAAACTAACAGTGAAATGCCTATGCCAACCGTCAAGCCGTATGACGCCTAAATCCCATCCCATAAACTCCAAATCAAAAATACAGGACAAGACTAGTAAATAATGGTCTGGCAAGCATGAATTGTCTGAATGTGATGCAGACTTGAAATCTCAAATCTCTTTAAGCATACCTACACACATAAAACAGACAAATACCCAGTTAAGTATGGAGGAACAAATGATATAAAACATGTACGCAAAAATATGGTATCAATTTGTAATCCAAGAAACCAATATGTGTAAACTACGCAATATAATCATGAAATCATATGATCAAAAAAATGATACCAATAAGTAATGCACCAAACATATATGCTCAACAAACAAAATCTCCCCCTACATCACATACATCTCTCCCCATTTTTTATCTCGAATAAACAATAAGTGAAAAGATAAACAAATCAACAAATCTAGAAAAAGAGAAATAATATTGAATCTCTAGATAAACATGAACAACCAACTAATAATGATCAATCAATATCAAATACATAGGTAGCAAACAGTAATCACTTGTGAGAAATCAAGGAAGTCAGAAAATATGTGATTAAACCAACACAATGATGCAGCATAATAATCAACTTTATCAATGTGAACTGCATAAACTGATCAGAAGCAACCAGCGGTACAAAAAATAATATAACATTATGCATCAGCAACTGAAACTGAAACAGAATAACAAAAAATCCTCAGATGGTTTCTCGAATGACATCGCCTTCTCGTTTGAACGACATGTGCAAGTCGCTTGAACGAAACCTCATTGTCATTCGAATAAATTTCTCAAATATTTTAGCATCTTTCAATTGCTTTTGGAGTTTAAGAAACGTCTTGAACTTCTTTGATAACAAGGCGACATCCTCAACATCGGAATTGAAATCGTCATTCGAAACTTTAGTCTCCTCCTTCCGTGCTTTCAAATCAATGCCCTTTTCTTTCTCTGGCACTGGCTTGGAGGTAAACATATCGAGTTCATTGGTTTTTAGGTCACCTACAATCTCTTCATGCTTAGTCCACTCGAGCATACCTAAGGAGTTTAAAACGGTCACTTTAGCATCAAACCTACTCGGCAAAGGTCTCAAAATTTTCTTTATCACATGGTTATCGGGTATCTTCTATCCTAAGTTAAATGACGAGTTAACAATGTTGGACAACCTAGCGTAAAACTCATCAAACAACTCACTTTCTAACATATTAATCATATCAAACTATGTAGTGATGTTTTGTAGCCTATACGCCCTAACTGTGCTAGTGCCCTCGTGAGTAACTGAAAGTGCATCCCAAGCTTCTTTTGATGTTTCACAAGTCATAATTCTATTATACTCTTCCAATGTGACATGTGAGGAAATTACGTGAAGACCTTTAGAGTTGTAAATTGCAAGTCCGTGTTCGGCTTCGGTTCATGACTCAACGGGTTTTAAAGTGGTAGCATCACCCTTTCGGGTAACCGGTGGAGTCCAACCCTAATCTATCGCTAACCACACACGCTCATCAATTGACTTTAATGCACTTCTCATTCGCATTTTCTAATAAGTATAATTTGTGCCATCAAAATTAGGAGCACAAAAACTTTCAAAACTTTCGAAATTCATCCTTAAAATAAAAAGGGATCAACACAATAAAAAAACATGTTTCTAGCTCTGATACCAATTTGTAGGCCCCTTTTTCTTTCAAGTGTGTTTTAAGGATGATAAAAACCAACTTTCTTTTTGTAAAACCATTTTCCAAATTTTAAGTCACACCAAGTTGTGAACCAATTTTAACTTAAGAAAATTTCATCTTGATTAATCCTAAATAGACATCTAGTGATTAAACCAAGTAAAATCAAGTAATAAGCTCACAAAAGTCGATGTCGGATGTAAAAGAAAACCACTAAGGGAAAAAACCTTGGACGGCCCAAGCCAGATAATAACTATGATGTGGTATTACAAAGTACAGATATAGTCCTACTCAACGACTTGATCCCAATAAATCTTGACGCTTCTTTGAATCTTCAACCACTCATCTACAGTGCCCACGTGAATCCTTCTGCGATACGTATCCACTACACTCACGTCCACGAATGCCTCGGTGTCCACCGATGTAGCTTGGAAACGTCTATCCTTCAATGATAGAAGAATAAACCACTATGGTGTAAACAAACATCACTTTTTCATATGATGATGAAATCTCAGATCTTTAAAACTTCTAAGGAAGTTTTAAGCTTTGGCAAACCTTAGAAAACTTGCGTAGAAAGTGTACTGTTCATATCCATGTCGTTTGAACAACATTGGAATCTTGCTTGAACAACTGTTAACGTCCTTTGAACCATTGTACGCATGTGTTTGTTTTTAACAAAACTCTAAACCACCTTTATCGCAGAATAAATGAAGTTTCATCCTTTTCAAACACTTTAAAAACATTTTGGAAATATTTTTTTATTAAAATAACATCCTTAAACGTTGCAAAATAAATTTCGATTTCCATTAACATTACACATTCATACCCTAGTGATCTCAGAATACGATAAAGACATGAAATGTGCACCAATAAAATCTATCTGGGTAGCTTGGCCGCAACACCTTCAATAAACTCTATGTCATAGACTGTGTGAGTCGTGACAAATAAAAAATCTATCTATGACTTAAAAACATGTTTTGTTTCGAGAATACGTCAAAAACATACGAGGGACTCAATTGGAAATTTTGTCCTTACATAACTTAATATGTTTGTCCCGCCAAATATATGCAGCCCTGAAGAACCCTTTATCTTTCTTAAACATTGAGCTCTCACTCAAACAATTAATAGAAACTGAGTTCTTGTTCCCCAAGAATAAACAAACAAACAATGTCAATCATAACAATCTTCATTTTCACTCTCATTTTTTCCATCACTTCCACCTCCATCACTCTTACACTACCTCCCTCAGCCATATCCACCCTCAAATCCAATGGTTACACCCTCATTGACTCCGCTATCTCCACCCCCTTTTTTAACTCCCCCGGCACCATCCTCTCCCCTCAAGAGTCCCACTCACCTTCACCCCCCACTTTCTACATCCTCAAAAAATCCTTCACTTTTTAACAACTCTCATCTGCCAATCATCTCCCACCCACAATGCCTCATTTTACCAAACACCTCAACCCACATTATATTCAAATCTCCAAATCCAAGATCCTACAACCTAACTTTTATGTTAACAAATATCTCACCATTCACGATATCCAAAATCCTATTCACTTTACATCGAACTGTCCAACGCTTTATGACAGTTCATCTATATATGTTTCTTCTGCCATAACAGTGGAGACTTCTCGAGACGCGTGCATGTAATCTCCTATTAAAGCTCCGATTAGTCATTTCACTTAAGGCCATAACTTACACAAGCTTTCCCCTTTCATGTCACATGAGTGCGCCCCGCATATTTTTATGAGTTATTTATATATAGGTCCCACAAGAATAGAGTTTTCCTAACCAAAACCTATTGACTATTCAACCATTAAATAGGTCATATTCCTAATTTTTTGAAACTTTTTTTTCGCAATTTTACCCTTTTAAAGCCAACCATCCATAACTTCTTGTGGGAAGTTGCAAAAGTGGTTGAACTATTCTTTCATCCTATAATGATCATAACTTTTAAATGACTAATTCATTTTTGGCAAAATTACTATTTTTGGAATCAGCTCGTCGAGATCTATTAAACAAGATCCATGAAGCCTATAAAATTTCAAAGAAAAAAATTACACATATAGTAAATTTTACTATATTAACCAGAAAATAAAATAGTACTATATCTCCGACATTTTCGCAAACAGTAACATTTACTGTGTTAATTGTAAAATTTACTATTTTCACAAGAAAATGAAATCCATACATTTATCAAACAAGATAGATAGATTTCATAATATTTCGATGGAACAATTACACGGACAGTAATATTTTCTCTGTAAACCTTTAAAAATAGAACTCAATTAATGCATGAATAGTGAATGGGACTTCATTTAAAAAAATTCTCAAAATAAGAATTACATATACTTATACATAGTAACTGAATTGTCACATTAGTTTTAGGATTAAATAATAATACAAACAAATCGGTTAAATTTAACCGTTTTACTGTTTTTTAACAGTTTATATATTTTTATTAAAAAATATATTATATATATTTATAAAACTTTTTAACTCTTATTTTAATTCTTTTTATAAAAATAGTAGTTAAAAACAGTTTGTACATATATTTATAAAAAAAACATTTAAAAATAACTATTTTAATATATATATATATATATATATATATATATATACAAAAACAGTTAAAAAAATGTTTTGATATATATTTATAAAATAACTCTCGATGATGCTAAGATTCAGCACCACCAGATAAGAGATGATGAGCTCAAACAGTAATAACAATGGCAGCAATAGAGTTATGCATGTGTATAAGTATATAGAAGGGGATGAGTATAAGAGGAATGAAGATAACGATGTATAGTGGCTCAGCCAATCAGGCCTACATCCACTGTGAGTGTGTGATCCACTAAATATGGGCGCTAATGGCCTTAGGTACAATGCACTCAAAACTCTCTCAACTGTGTGTACAAGCAGGGTTTTAGCTAGGGTTACAATTATCGATCCCATTGCAAGGTTGGAGATGACAAATATATATAGGGCTTGGGTGGTGTAGTGTACCCCTTAAGCATGCATTGAGCATATGAATAATAATCTAGCCAATTCCCTGCTGATACCTAGATATGCCACTTATGATTAATGATGACATAATATTCCCTCACATGAGGGGATGATATTGTTATAACGGTCTAGTTCACGTGGTATATGAGTCCCACGCGCACTATCCCACGCATCTCCCAAATCATGTGTTGTGATGATGTCACCCTCAGCTTCTGATGTTAGGCCGAGGGTAAGGTTCCTGCTGGCAGTGGGTCCGACTGGATGTGGGACTCGTACTGTCATCCCTTCATGGGGTAGTCTGGCCTGTGATAAAGGGTCAGCCCCTCATAGGGTCGTCTGTCCCATGATGAGGGACCGGCCCCTTATAGGGTCGTCTGTCCTATACTGTGGGGTTGGCCTATCTCAAATTCATACATTCTAGGATGAGGGTTCGGCATGGCCGACCCTTCCTTCAATGGAATTCATCCATTCTAGGATGAGGGTTCGGCATGGCCGACCCTTCCTTCAATGGAATTATGGTAAAGTTGGATCCTCGTCCTGGGCTTGAGCCCTCGCCTGAGATGGGGATACCCTCAGCTTAGCCGAGGGTGTATTTTGGTATATCAATCACCCCCTAGCCCTTAATCATCGATGTTGATGAGATGGCTGAGGGGTAATATTGCCTTTGAATGCCAACTGAGTGGTCAGGTTGATGAGTGACATTTGTCAAGTTGATTGACATCTTGTCAGGTGTCAATCATCGTTTATGTTTCCCAAATGTGATGGTTGCACACTATGCTTGGGACTTTATGCCCCAATGATGCTTTTCCTCGTGGGTTATGCATTGCTTTGATTAATGGGCCCACTAACAACAAAGTATTTAAATTATTTTTCAAACAATCATTACTTTTCTTCTTCTTCTTCATGCGTAAGCTTTCTCTCTCTAGCTCCTTAGCAGTTCAAACGACATTTCTGTAATTTCAGCCTTTTCTTTCATGTTTCAAGCTTCGTTCAGTATTCGTCTTCATCCTCAGGTATTTTCTCTACCCTAGATTCCCCTTTTATCCTATATTTTCACTTATTTCTTGCTTTGGGGTTTCTTTTCCATTTTCTTGGTTATTTTAGTTTTTCGGCATGAGATTTCTCGCTCCAGTGGCAATTATAGGGCTAAATATTATATTTTAGGCTTCACAAGGTTCTTCCTCCACCATTTTGTGGTGGTTTAGTACCTCTTCGTGAAGCTTCTTAGGCCTTCCTGTTGCTCTTCGGCATTCTTCTCCGGTGAACTTTGTTCCCCTTGTTCTTGAGTGTCCACCCACAAAAACCCCTTATTTCTTTAGGTTTGATCCAAAAGTCAACTTGGTTAAACTGTAAACTTGTTTGTAGTTAGTTTGAACAAATTCCTTAAGTTTAGGGTCCCCCTCTTAGTTCTCAAAAGACTTTATGGTTTAGCCGAGGATTTTCCAACTTTAAGGGAGAAATTATTTGCAGAGATTAGGCGAATAGAGGAAGAGAACAAGCGAAGACGAGGAGCCGACCCTAATTGGGTATGACCCATCTTACCCATTCCTTTAGCCAACATTTTACCACCTGAGCCCTTTGGGTCTTCCTGTTATCTAGCCGAGTGTCAGACACACGAGGTAGAAATGAACGAGAGAGCATCGTCACCAACGGGTGCTGGGCCTTCTGGGAGGAGAGATACATCAACACTTTGCCTAAGCCGACAGGATGAGGGGACAATTCATTCTGAGGCTGTCCCTGTGACAGCCCTGTCCCCTCTTGCTTTCCAAGTGTCCTTTTCAGATGGCCCTCCAACAGGTGACGAGGCTGAGAGATCTGGGGACGAGAGAATTGAGGACGACAGTGAGAATTCTGATACTGATCAAGTTGATACTTCTAATGCATCGACTTACGTCTCGTCTGTTAGGGATCGTGACCTCTGACTATGGAGGCATGTCTTTGATATACATCCCAATGTAAATATGAGGGTTCCAAATGCAGATGAAAGGGTCTTCCAAAGGAATGAAGGGAAAGTTACTGTTTATGAGTAAATGCTCAGGGTAGGTGTTAGGTTCCCTCTGCACCCTGTAATAGTTGATATACTTTCTTCCCTCAGAGTTTCTTCTTCTCAACCTCCTCCTAACTCCTAGAGTACCATCCTCGGTTATGTCTCCCTCTGGAATAACCCTTTTACCAACGAGCCCTCGATCAAATTGTTCATAGCCTGCTACAATATAACTTCCTCATCCAAGTTGATCTAGGGATGAGGAAGTCTGATAAAAAACTTCTTCATGTAGCATAAACTTCCAACCATGATTGGAAGAAGAAGTTCTTCTTCATCTCTGGGGATTAGGAATTCCCCGCCAAGGTTAAGCCCCTAGAAGACAGTCTTAGGGTCCTAAGGTCATGGTCTAACACCTCAATGAAAGCATGGTCAGACCCCGAACTGAACTTGGAGGAGAAGAATATTGTTGACTATCTGAGGGAACAGGAGAAAAAGGGTGGACTTGCCAAATTTGAAGATTTGATGACCCCTCGTTTCCTCAAAGAAGTTGGTCTGAGGGTCGGCCCCCTGACAGAATTATGTGAGTTAATTTTTGCTCCATTTTTTTCTTTAAGTGTTTCCTCGTTATTACTGCTTATTTATGATGTATCGTCTCTTTTTTAGGTCAGCCTGCAAACGTGTCTGATCAGCTTTGGGAAATGACTGTTCCCAGCTTGATGTCTGGCCTGGGCAAGAAGAAAGGCAAGGAGCCTCAGTAGCCTCACAAAAAGATAAAGGCCGTGGGGCCGACATTGATAGAGCCGATTGTCGACAATAGAAAATGCAAGGAGCCAAAAGTCCCTGTTGGCTCTCGGCCTGACTCTCGAACGAGGGCAAGGGTAGAGGTCCCTCAGACACACACTGAGGGGACCATCTCTTCTTCATGCATGGGCGCTTATTAGTCTCAGAATATAACCTTCCTAAAGGTCGAACCCTCCTTCCTCATAGCCAACTTGAGGGCAGCCAAGGCCTCCATGTTTTCGGCACCCTCGGCCGCAGACTACAAATTCCTATCAAAGATACCCCCAAACAAGGTTTATGACTACGTAATTCACACTCTAGCTCAGGTATTTCCTTCAACTCTCATCTTTTGATTCACTAATATTTTATAAAGTGTTCCCTCGACTCTTTAATATGACCTTTCTTTTATCTTATACAATCTATTTGCGCCTTCGCATCTGCCATCAAGTGGATGGCTGCAAACTAACAAAAGTTTCATGAGGTCGAGAGAGCTATTCAGAATGAGTCCGACTTGAAGACTTAGTTAGAGACTACTAGGGCTGAGATGGAGAGTGCGAGGACCGAGTATGAAAGGGTCCTGGACGAGCTTGTGAAGCAGTGTAATACGCTAGTCGTTGTTATCGGCTTCTAACCTCAATACAAAAAAAAACTAAACTTGTAACTACACTTCTTAAGGAGTATAGTGGCGAGTCTGGGTATCGAATCCACAGGGATCGAGATTGTCAAATAGTAACAAGAAAAATTATTAAATCTTGAAATGATTTCTTAAAAGAAACAAAAAAATGATTAATGATTGGGAAAATTTCTAGTGAAATAAAAATTTACTTAAGAAAAACAAACTGTAAATTGCAAAAAACTTTAGATCTGACAAATGGGAGAAAATAGGGTAGGGTACAATCCCTCAATCCTTAACAAATTACCTTATAGAATACTAGAATTGTAAATTAAAATTATTGACTAGATCCTGTCTTTATAAATTCTAAGCATTACATATATGAGGGATCTAGCCCGCATCATATGAAATCAAAGATAGATATAAAGCGGTGAATGATAAATTATACTCGCAAAGCATTCTTAAACATCTCAAGTACCTAGGGCAAGAGAGATTAAAAGATTGACAATGTGTGTATGAGTTTCTTTCACGATTCAATCAATATTTTAATTTAACCTCTATTTTCTACATAAATAATTTGCCTTGGATTGAGTTCATGTACCCCAACCCTTGGGAAATTAGCTACTCATGATTTGGTTCAAGAATAAATTCACATGTAAAATTATGGATCTACAAGACATTGTAAATAATTTGCAAATAATAAAACTAGAGAATGGAAATATTTTACTTGAATTCAGCAATAGAGAAAAGAGATGAACTTGAATCAAGAAAAATTCTTCTTCTTCAAACTTACAAAAAGACTCTCTAAAATCTAATTCTCTCTCTAAAATTCTATTCTACTCTCTAGAATTTGACTCCTTTTTTGGAATGAGGTAGGGCTTGGTCTTTTATAGCACCAAGTTGCACGAATTTGACATCAAATTTCGCTTGTGGCACAAGTTTTTGCCAACCAATCACCATAAAATCTGCATAATTAATGACAGAAATCCGCACATCGAGACTCTTCATTATCGCGCAACTTCAAAACATCGTAACTTCTTCACCGTAGCTCGGATTGAGGTGCCGTTTTTTCCAGTATTCTTGTAATTTAGAGCTCTTCAACTTTCTAGTTGGCCCCACCTCTGGACTAAGGCTGAAAAATTACGAAAATGCCCTTCAACTCTCCATTTCTTGGTTTCTTTCACTGTTTTGAGTTCTCCTTCGCACTAACTTGCATGAAATACCTGTAAAACACATGAGAAATACACAAAACAAGAAATACTTGCCAAAAAAGGTTAGTAGCATAAATACGAGACAAATCCAAGATATTTACACTGCACGGGATCATAAAAATACCGAAATTAAGGGGATAAATGTGAAGAATATGTGCCTAATCACACCCCCTAACTTAGAACTTTGCGCGTCCCGAGCAATGTAAAAGAAATTAGTTTAAAGTTCAACTCTTGAAAATTCTTTTATTGGGATAGAATACCTTTTTCGCGGGCAAGCGATTGCATTTAGCGTATGCAACAAGCCTTTAAACCCCTAGGTTACCTTAGTAGGACGAGTTTTGTCTCGTGAGGATTTGCAGTGAATACACCCACAAAATTCTTTATTGACTCAAATAAATATCAAAATACTTAAAAATTGTACAATTTAAACTTTTCGAAAAATAATCACCATAAATTCATATCCAAATGTTTCAAACTATAGTGTGTGTGCAAAGCCAAAAATTAAACCTCAAATTTCCACCGATTGAGCATTACATTACTTTCCGAAAATTCGTTTTGATTCAAATTCTTACGGATTGCGCTCACAAACGAATCACTCAGATTGTGGCTATTCTCACGGTATGCATGATATAAAGAGTAAATATAATGGACACAAATTCACGCATACAAAATTGAAAAGAAGGAAATTTATGGTGAAAAGATCTCATCATCGGAGTACGGTTATTAGGAAACGGGAACATCACCTCTAGTTCACACCATTTTAATCTCTTATATTATCTTTTCATGTCTTAGCTCTCCACGCGGTAACCAATTTCGTAATTTGGACTCGGTTAGGACTTTTCTTGGGGTTAAGGTATAAAGGGAAAAAATGGAAATGGTAGGGAATGTTGGAATTGGAAAATGTCCTTATGATGTCCATTAGTGCTTTTTCGGGCATTTGCTCAATTTTCTCTTCTTTTTTTTTTTCTATTTTCATTTTTTTTTCTTGCTATTTTTTTTCTATTTTTCTCTTGCCCCTTTTTATTACACAATTTGGATTTAATTGATGAATTTTCTCAATTTTCACAATTCCGGGCTATTTGGGTTTTTCGGGTTATCAAACGAAAAGATAAATTTTATTCGGCTCAATTTGGGTTACAAAGGGATAATTTGGTTTTTCACAACTTTTTATGGCTAATATTTTTGGGTAACAAACGAGGGCCTACTTCATTGTCCAAATTGCTAATTACATTACCATATGCATCTCGATATTAATTAAGTTTAGAGATATATTTAGCACGAATTTCGAGACAACAATTCACACATTTTCCATAACCGATCAAAACAAAGGATTGAGATCATCAACGACTTATTAAAATGCTGAAAAGGATTTTGAGTTAATCATAAACTCGGATTGATTTAAAAACTCATAAAAAATTGAAAGGCTCGAAATCTCACCGGGTTTGATCAATCTCCACACTTATTCGTTAAGTCGTCAATTTTCTTTCAATTTCCATCTTTGGTCAATTTCGGCTTAGTGCATTTTGATTGTTAACAATTTGAGACTTTAAATAAAATAAAGGTGATATTTTTGAAAAATTTAAATTCCAATTTTTATTTATTTTGAAGAGAAATATTTTTGGCTTTTTTTCAATTTTTTTTTTTTGAAATTTTCTAAAAAACACACTTGGAAAGAACATGTGATCGAATCAATGAATCTAAACAATAAATGGGAAGAATATCCCTCACCCCCTAACTTAAATGTTGCATTGTCCTCAATGCGAATCAAGAACACAACATAAAGAGAGTAAAAGAAAGATATTACCCAAATGGAGCGATCTCCGATGAGTGCGAGTCCATTGAATCAAAAAAACATGTTAGAACCAAGCATAACAAAAATAATAACAAAAACTTTAACTAATGACACTACACTATTAAAAAAGGAAAGAAAAAGAAAATTATGTACAACCTACAATTTGAAATTCTAATAAGTTATACACTAGAAGTCAAAAAATTTGAGGGTCCACCCAAAATACAATTTGACTTTGAGGGAATAATGGTGTGCGCTCACTAGGATGCATGCCTCCCGAAAAATAAGAATTCCATTTGAAAAACGGAAGGCATGCGTGAGATGGAGAAAATGAACCATCACCAATTAAAAAATTTAACGGGATGATGGGGGGTTTGGGTGCTAGGTGGGACAAGTACAATTGAGATCCAAGAAAAATATAATCACCTCCCAAAGATTTTTCAAGTAGTATGGGGAGAGGGTCACACAAAAAGGAACAGTCCATATTAGAAAACAATTCTAGCAAAGTGTCTTTGTCGGTAAAAGGTGTAAACGTTTCAAAATTTTCAACCGACTCATAGGAATCTAGCGGTACTTCTAATGGTTCAATAACCGTGAACGAAAATGGTGATGAAATAAACTCAATCTCAAGTGATTCATCATCAATTGGAGATTGAATTTCAAGGGAGCAAGACTCACTTTCAATGATATGTTCTTCAAAAATTTGAGGTGACACACAAGTCTCAACCTCCTCTTTGTTTTCCAAAATAGAACGCACATCATCGCAAAGTGTGACCATTTCCTTCACAAGACCATAATCGATATTCTTTGTGCTTTGGGTGGAAAGAAAATCCAGTACTCTTTTGGTTAGAAAAAGCGTGGTTTCTTCCAAAGTAGGATCCCTTGGCTCTAAAACCTCGGATTCCTCATTTGGTTGAAAACCTTCTATAGTTTCACAAATATCGGAAGAAAAATCTTCATTGGATTCCCCAAAATGATTTTTTTTTCGATATTCGTTTTCAAGCTTTTCATACGCAAGATTTAGAAAGGCCTCACCCATGGTAATAGGTCGAGGCACAAATTCTTGATAATATTTAATATAAATTTCTCTCCTATATTCATTTTCAAGCCTTTCATACTCCAGAGTTAGAATGGCCTCACCAATGGTAATAGGTCGAGCCGCGGACTCTTGAGAATAAAAAGTTTGAAAACGATTACCATATGAACCATTATAATTACCGAACTCACCATGAAAAGACATGATTACCGAATAGTATGTAAATGGAAATTCGAGTACAGAGGTGTGCGATTGAGGATTCAACGTTTCTTGATGCTCAATTGTGCAAGGCTACAAAAAAGGTATAAAAAAAATCCAAAGAAAAAAAATCTTTCGAAATAGTAAATCAATTATAATCTATAACAAAACATTCCCCGGCAGCGGCGCCATTTTTTGATGGAGTGGAAAACCGAGCGTCCGTGTAATACGCTAGTCGTTGTTATCGGCTTCCAACCTCGATAAAAAAAACCTACACTTTTAACTACACTTTTATGGAGTATAGTGGCGAGTCTGGGTATCGAATCCACAGGGATCGAGATTGTCAAATAGTAACAAGAAAAATTATTAAATCTTGAAATGATTTCTTAAAAGAAACAAAAAAAAGATTAATGATTGGGAAAATTTCTAGTGAAATAAAAATTTACTTAAGAAAAACAAACTGTAAATTGCAAAAAACTTTAGATCTGACAAATGGGAGAAAATAGGGTAGGGTACAATCCCTCAATCCTTAACAAATTACCTTATAGAATACTAGAATTGTAAATTAAAATTATTGACTAGATCCGGTCTTTATAAATTCTAAGCATTACATATATGAGGGATCTAGCCCGCATCATATGAAATCAAAGATAGATATAAAGCGGTGAATGATAAATTATACTCGCAAAGCGTTCTTAAACATCTCAAGTACCTAGGGCAAGAGAGATTAAAAGATTGACAATGTGTGTATGAGTTTCTTTCACGATTCAATCAATATTTTAATTTAACCTCTATTTTCTACATAAATAATTTGCCTTGGATTGAGTTCATGTACCCCAACCCTTGGGAAATTAGCTACTCATGATTTGGTTCAAGAATAAATTCACATATAAAATTATGGATCTACAAGACATTGTAAATAATTTGCAAATAATAAAACTAGAGAATGGAAAGATTTTACTTGAATTCAGCAATAGGGAAAAGAGATGAACTTGAATCAAGAAAAATTCTTCTTCTTCAAACTTACAAAAAGACTCTCTAAAATCTAATTCTCTCTCTAAAATTCTATTCTACTCTCTAGAATTTGACTCCTTTTTTGGAATGAGGTAGGGATTGGTCTTTTATAGCACCAAGTTGCACGAATTTGACATCAAATTTCGCTTGTGGCACAAGTTTTTGCCAACCAATCACCATAAAATCTACATAATTAATGACAGAAATCCGCACATCGAGACTCTTCATTATCGCGCAACTTCAAAACATCGTAACTTCTTCACCGTAGCTCGGATTGAGGTACCGTTTTTTCCAGTATTCTTGTAATTTAGATCTATTCAACTTTCTAGTTGGCCCCACCTCTGGACTAAGGCTAAAAATTTACGAAAATGCCCTTCAACTCTCCATTTCTTGGTTTCTTTCACTGTTTTGAGTTCTCCTTCGCACTAACTTGCATGAAATACCTGTAAAACACATGAGAAATACACAAAATAAGAAATACTTGCCAAAAAAGGTTAGTAGCATAAATACGAGACAAATCCAAGATATTTACACTGCACGGGATCATAAAAATACCGAAAGTAAGGGGATAAATGTGAAGAATATGTGCCTAATCACACGGGGCCGGCCTGAAAGTGAAGGACGACCTCATCAAAACAAAGGAAGAGGCTTTGACCAACCAGGGGGTCCAATTAAAGAATGAATTAGTGAGGCAGTGAAGAGGGCCGAGGTCGATGCTGTGGAGGCTTACAAACTCTCCGACGAGTTCCAGGGCTTCGGCCTTGAGTACTTATATAGAGGGATCAAGATGGCCTGTCGGTGGGTCGTCTTGAAATTTATTGACACTGTGTCATCTGTTCACCCCTCTCTTGAGGCAGTGGAGCTGGATGACCCTCTTATTATTGAGGCTCTAGCCCATGTAGAGTCCCAAGTGCACATCGAAGGTACCGTCACATCTGAAGATTGGCCTCCTATTGTGGTCATCGAATAGACTCCACTTGTTGATATTGAAGCCCTGCCTTCTGATGTTGCTCAATAGGGTGGCCGTTTGTGGCCCATACTCTCTATTTGTAAAAAAAAATCATTTTACTTTCTTTTGGATAAACATTGTAACACTTAATATTTATAGTGGAATTGCTTTCTTCCTGTCTTCTATATTTGCCTCTTTTATGACTTGTCTTAGCTCTGATTTTTGTGTTAACCATCTTCTAAGTCTTCCCTCGTCTTTCTTGAGAATGAATGGAGGTTCGTCCCTACCATTCACTCTTATTATAGCCGAGGGTGGTTATCCACCAAACCAATGCTATTTTTAAATTCAAGTCCCCCCTTATCTTTCTTGAGAGTGAATGGAGGACCGTCCCTGCCATTCACCCTCATTATAGCCGAGGGTGGTTATCCACCAAACCAATGATGTTATTCAATTTTAAGTCCCCCTCGTCTTTCTTGAGAGTGAATGGAGGGTCGTCCCTGCCATTCACCCTCGTTATAGCTGAGGGTGGTTATCCACCAAACCAATGATGTTATTCAATTTTAAGTCCCCCCTCGTCTTTCTTGAGAGTGAATGGAGGGTCGTCCCTGCCATTCACCCTCATTATAGCCAAGGGTGGTTATCCACCAAACCAATGATGTTATTCAATTTCAAGTCCCCCCTTGTCTTTCTTGAGAGTGAATTGAGGGTCGTCCCTGCCATTCACCCTCATTATAGCCGAGGGTGGTTATCCACCAATCCAATGATGTTATTCAATTTCAAGTCCCCCCTCGTCTTTCTTGAGAGTGAATGGAGGGTCGTCCCTACCATTCACCCTCATTATAGCCGAGGGTAGTTATCCACGAAATCAATGATGTTATTCAATTTTAAGCCCTCCCTCGTCTTTCTTGAGAGTGAATGGAGGATCGTACTTGCCATTCACCCTCATTATAGTCGAGGGTGGTTATCCACCAAACCAATGATGTTATTCAATTTTAAGTCCTCCCTCGTCTTTCTTGAGAGTGAATGGAGGGTCGTCCCTACCACTCACCCTTATCATAGCCTAGGGTGGTTATCCACCAAACTAAGGGTGTTTTTTAATTTTAAGTCCCCCCTCGTCTTTCTTGAGAGTGAATGGAGGGTCGTCCCTGCCATTCACCCTCATTATAGTCGAGGGTTAGCAAGAATTACGCCAATCATATCTAAATTGACAAACACAAGATGAGGAGCCAATATAATATTCTCATTAACATTCCAAGTGTTATGTTGGAGTAACAAATTCATTACAACTGTGGTCCGATAGGACAATACAACATTATTAATAGTATTTCTTCAAATGATCTGCATTCCGGGGGTTTGAAAAGGGTTCCCCTTCAAGGTTTTCTAGTCTATAGGTTCCCGGGACAACTTCATCTATGACCCTATATGGGACATGTTAATTTGGGTGGAGTTTTTTAGGTTTCTGCCATGCAATTTTAAGGACTAGGTCCCCTACAACGATTGGCCTTTACTTCACCCTCTGGTTGTAAAACCTGGCAGTCCTCTGCTGATAGGCTGCTTGTCTTATCTTAGCGCCTTCCTTTCTCTCCTTGATCAAATCTAGATCAAGTCTCCTTTCTTTCATATTTCTCTGGGGGTCATACATTTGGACTCTGTGAGTAGGATACCCAATTTCAGTGGGGATGGCGGCTTCTAAGCCATACGATAACATGAAAGGGATTTCCCCGATAGGAGTCTTTATCGTCATCATGTATACCCACAGCACGCGTATACCTGCTCAACCCATCTTCCTTTGGCCTCCTCGAGTTTTTTCTTGATCCCGTCTAGGATTGTTCTGTTTGTAACCTCAATTTTCCCATTTTCCTAAGGCCGGCCTGGGGTAAAGAAGAATTGTTTAACACCCACTCTTTCACAGTATTTGTCCAGGGATGCATTCTTGAATTGAGTCCCATTATATGATATGAGGGTGTTAGGGAGACCATATATGCATATAATGTTTTTCCAGATCAACTAGAAGGTCTTCTGCTCGGTGATCGTCACCATCAGCTCTGCTTCCACCCATTTTGAGAAATAGTCAAATGTTACGATCAAGTATCGGTAGTTATTGACAACCCTAGGCAAGGGTCCTACCAAATCGATTCCCCACACTGCGAATGGCCGTGGGGACGTGATGGAGGTAAGAAGTTGATGGGGCTGATGTGGTATGGTGGCAAACCTCTGTCATTTATCACACTTTTTTACGTATGTCGTAGCATCCTTTCCTAAGGTTGGCCACCAATATCCCTAGGTTAATATCCTCTTTGCTAACGACCTGCCCCCAATATGGCTTGAACAAGACCCCTCGTGCACATCTTTCAAGATGTGTGGAACTTCATATGGGTACACACATCTAAGCAAAGGGAGCAAGAACCCCTTTTTGTATAAGGTCCCTCTGATGACAGTGAACTTCGCAGCTCTGTATCTCAACTTCTTCCTTTCTTATTTTTCTTCTGGAATCTCCCCCTCTTTAATGTATCTGACTAGGGGGTCAATCCATGAATCTTCCCTGCTAATATTTAAGCAAGAGCTAAGTGTTCCATATGCATCTTCAATCATTGGTCGAAGCAAAATTTCCATTGGGACTGTTCTCCTGATATCGATCCTAGTTGCTGAGGCTAGCCTAGCAAGCGCATTGGCTCGACCATTATCCAGCCTAGGTATCCTCTTCAACTTTATCCCCTTGAATCTCTTTAATACTGACTTTACTCTTTCAAGATATTTGGCCATTCTTTCATCTTTAGCCTCATGTGCTCCAAATATCTTATTTACCAGCGGTCTTGAATCGCTGTGAACCAAGATCTAGCTAACGCTAAGAGACCTAGACAAGGAGAGGCCTGCTATTAGGGCCTCATACTCAGACTCATTATTGGAGGCCTTGAAGTTGAACCTCAGGGCGTATTCCATGTTCGTGCCGTCAGGTGCTGATACTATTAATCGAGCTTCACTTTCGCTCTCGCAAGAGGACCCGTCAACGAAGAGGTTCCACACAGCCTGTTCTTCTGAGAAATTTCCCTCGGTGGGGGATCCTTTTCTAAGGAGATATCTTCCCTCCTCGTTTTCAATAGGTTTTTCTCTAGCGATGTTTGTCTCGGCCTTATTTGTGGACAGGTCAATAACTCTGCCTTGGTGGGTATCTGTCTTCTCGAGGCTTTCATCCTCAGCCTCATCCTCTTCCTAAGTAAATTCAGCCACGAAATCTGCTAATGCTTGCCCCTTAATGGCCACCCTAGGTTGATACATAATGTTGAACTCTCCCAGGTCTATAGCCCAGTCCATTAGCCTCCCCAATTTTTCTGGCTTGTGTATGACCTGCCTAAGAGGAGAGTCAATGAGGATGACCATTTTATGGGATTGGAAGTATGGCTTCATCTTTATCGATGCATGGATCAGGTCATAGGCTAACTTATCCATCCTAGTGTATCTGTGTTCTGCCCCTTGGAGTGCCTTACTGTTGAAATACACAGGCTTCTGCACCCCGTCTTCTTCTCTCACAATGGCTGCGCTAATTGTTGACTTTGAGATGGTTAGGTACATGTATAATCTCACACCCTGCACCGGGCATGACAACAGCAAGGGAGACCCTAGGTATGTATTTAGTTCTTTGAAAGCCTGGTCGCACTCTTCATTCCATTCGAAGGCCTTTCTAAGAATTTTGAAGAACGGTGGACACTTGTCTGTGGCTCTGGATACGAACCTATTCAAAGTAGTCACTCACCTTGTGAACCTCTGAATGTCTTTAATGGTCCTGGGGGTCTTCATTTCTAGTAGGGCCTATATCTTCACAGGATTGGCCTCAATGCCTCTTTGATTGACGATGAACCCTAAGAACTTCCCTGCTCTGACCCCAACAACACATTTGGCTAGGTTGAGCTTCATCTGATACTTGTCCATCATGTTAAAGGTCCTCTCGAGGTCGGCCACATGATCCTTGGCCTTCAAACTCTTAGTTAACATGTCATCTACTTAGACTTCTCGATTCGGTCTTCGAACATTTTATTGACAAGGTGCTGATACGTTTCCCCCACATTCTTTAGGCCAAAGGGCATGACCCTATAACAGTATGTCCCCTTGTCGGTAATGAAAGACTTTTTTTCAAAGTCTTCAAGGTTCATAAAGATCTGGTTGTAGCCTGAATAGGAATCAATGAAGCTCATTAGCTCATGGTCTGCGGTAGCATCTACCATCTGATTGATGTGGGGGAGAGGGAAATTATCTTTGGGATTCCTTTTATTGAGGTTAGTGAAATCTACACACATCCTCCATTTCTCGTTGGATTTGGGGACTATGATCGCGTTAGATAGCCATTCAGGATAGATGACCTCCCTGATGAACTAGTCCTCTTCCATCTTTTTTACCTCATCCCTTATGACCTCATACTTTTCTCAATAATAAATCCTCCTTTTCTGTTTCACCGACTTTGCGTCCACTACCACGTTGAGCTTGTGACACATGATTTCGAGGTTGATCCCCGGCATGTCTGCTTGACTCCATGCAAAGACACTATGTCTTCTCCTTAGCATCTTAATGAGATCTTCCTTTATCTCCATCTTTACAGATTTTTTAACTTGGACAGCTTTTTCTGGCTCATCCTCATTGAGGATGATGGATTCTACCTCTTCCATGGCTTCTCCTTTCTTCAGTTTTGTCTCATCCCTGGGGTCGAGGGTATCAATATTGTAAGTAGTTGTTGCCTTCCTGTGCGCCTACCTTTTTTTGACAAAGTTTAAGTATCATTCTTATGCCATTATCTGGTCTCCCTAAACTTCCCCTACCCCGTAAGGGGTTAAGAATTTTATCATCTGGTGGACTGTGGAAGGCACGGCCTCAAATTCCTTGAGGGCCACTCGCCCCAGTATGATGTTGTAAGCTGAGAAGACGTGTTCATCCATCACAAAAAAGTTAACCTTCTTGGTAAGCCATCTCGACCACTCATCCCCCTATCTAACATCGGCCTCATACACTCCTAGGGGGTGAACTTTTTCCCCACTGAAACCAATCAAGGGGTGATGGTATGGGATGAGCCTAGCACGGCTGAGTCCCAAGGCTTTAAAGCACGGCCATAACATCACATCTGCTGAGCTGCCCCCATCTACCGAAATCCTTGGCACCTCACATCCGTGCACCCTAGAGGTGATGAAAAGAGGGTCATCATGCGGGGCCAACAGGCCCTTGAAGTCCATTCTTGAGAAACCCACTATCAAAGTGTTCATGTCAACTTTCTTCCTCTTTTATGGCTTCGTTTCAACAGAGGTCGAGAGTACAGTTTTTGTTATTGCCTTAGCTTCAGCTACATGGGCCTTCCTATCGGCAACCTCTGATCCTCCTCCTGCTAGTCCTCCGAAGATCATCCTAACACTGAATGAGATCATATTGAGTCTTTTCACAGGGTCGTGGTCATCTCTCGGTGGGAGGTCAGGGTCATCCTCATCATCTGAAGGGTCGTCCCTTCTGTTTGGGGGATCTTCTCTGCATGTATCACCTATCTTCTTCCTGGGGTCATCCCCTCGGCTCCTCTTAAAGGCACCCTTATCAACGTATTTTCTTAATTTCCCTTCTTTCAGCATTTTTTCAATTTCATCTTTTAGGGCAAAACACTTATCAGTCAGATGACCATGATCTTGGTGAAATTCTCACCATAGGTTTTTGTTCCTCTTATGAGGAAATGCCCTCAACTTTTCAGGCCATTTTAAGGATCATTCACTCTTTATCTCATTCAGAATGTGTTCATAGCTGACTGTCAGAGGGGTGTAATCAGCGAATTTGTCATCTGCTAGCCTTTTCCTCCCCTCCTTATTCTTTTTCTGGTACTTACCCCCACTAGTACTTCCTTTTTCATCCTCGTATTTGGCGACCATCGCCTCTTCTTCTTTCATCACCTTCCTCGTCGTGGCCAGCAGTTCTGCCATTGTCTTCGGGGGGTCTTCATCAAGTTTCCACAGTAACTTCCCCTTTTGGAGTCCTCCATTAAGGGTCGTCATGGCTATACTCGCCTCGTAATCTTTGACCTATAACTTTTCTTTGTTGAACCTGACTATGTAGTCCCTGTTTAACATAGAGCAGGTGTGTGGTCTTCTTCTGTGGCCTCACTCCGAAGAAAAAGTTGTGGGTGAACCGGTCTGCTAGTTGCTTAAAGCTTTCAATGGAGTTCTTTAGAAGAGAGGTATACGAGACATGTGCGGCCTCGGTTAGAGTGCTAGAGAAGATACGGCACCTCATCTCATTCAAAATAGAGTATATGTCTGCCGCTGACTGGTACATCTCAATATGATGGACCGGGTCGGTACTCCCATCATATCTTGGGGTGACCACTGCTGGATTAAACTTGGGCGGCGTTGGGAAGTTAACTATCTTCGCCACAAAGAGTGAACCTATGGAGTATCCTCTTTGAACAGGGTCTCAGCTTTTCAATATATCACCAATTTTATTATCCAACCTCTGAATCAAGTCGTTCCACGGCCTCGTAGGGTTGGCTTGGCCGATGTTATCCCCCTCCACTTTATTAAGATGGATTGAGGGTTTTGCGGTCGTCGTCTATGTCGAATGTTCACTTCTCCTTGACCGTCGTCCCATCGGTGGGGTCGGCCCCCGTGGGATCGACCATCCTCCGGCTTTCTTCTGGACCTCGCAATACTTCTCGATCTAGACAATCTTTCCCTCAGGTCATTCATTGGACCCAGCCTCTCAAAGGCCGACCCTCTACTCGGTCGATCGAAAGTTGAGCCTCTCGAGCGATCGTTGGGATTATGCCTCCCATACTTCCCTCTTCTCTCCTGGATGGGTCACACGGTATTATTGGAGACCTCATACAGGTCCCAGCATTCTATGGGGGCCTCCTCCACTTCCATGTCATCATATCTATCCTCCGGGCAAGGGTTCCCGTGCCTCCCCAGGCATAGATGTCGGGAGTCAGCAACATCCCGACGCCATTGTGGAGGTGGAAAGTCTTTGCGTGGTACCAGGGGTGGTCCCCTGGCGTCATGTTGTCCTGGCACAGCTGCTGGAGTAATCATCTCTGGTGAGACTTCGGGGGGTCTCAGTATGTTTTGGCTAAGAGTTGCAAATTGCTCTTTCATTACCTGTTGGCTTGCTGCTAAAGATTTCAAGGCGGCAGCCACCTCAGCCATCTCAGACTGGGGTGGTACCTGGATGGAACTAGGTCCTTCTCCACTACCTGGTGGAGGAGGTGGTGGTAACTCTGGTGCCATACGTTTGAGCTGTGAAGAGCTGGGTAATTAGAAGATTGATGAGCTTAAGAACCTTAATGGACCTCTTTTAATGGTGAAACAGCTCCACACAAATGGGGTATCTGGTTCACCACCAGAGTTTCCAGTGAGGTCAATCTGTACAAAGGAAGAGATAGCTTCTCGTTCCCACAGACGGTGCCAAACTGATGATGCTAAGATTCGGCACCACCAGATAAGAGATGATGAGCTCAAACAGCAATAACAATGGCAGCAATAGAGTTATGTATGTGTATAAATATATAGAAGGGGGTGAGTATAAGAGGAATGAAGATAATGATATATAGTGGTTCAGCCAATCAGGCCTACATCCACTAAATATGGGCGCTAATGGCCTTGGGTACAATGCACTCAAAACTCTCTCAACTGTGTGTACAAGCAGGGTTTTAGCTAGGGTTACAATTATCGATCCCCTTGCAAGGTTAGAGATGACAAATATATATAGGGCTTGGATGGTGTAGCGTACCACCTAAGCATTCATTGAGCATGTGAATAATGATCTAGCCAATTCTCTGCTGACACCTGGATGTGCCACTTGTGATTAATGATGACATAATATTCCCTCATGTGAGGGGATGATATTATTATAACGGTCTAGTCCATGTGCTATATGAGTCCCACGCGCACTATCCCACGCGTCTCCCAAATCACGCGCTATGATGATGTCACCCTCGGCTTATGATGTTAGGCTGAGGGTAAGGTTCATGCTGGCAGCGGGACCGGCTGGATATGGGCCTCGTACGGTCGTTCCCTCACGGGGTCGTCTGGCCTGTGATGAAGAGTCAGCCCCTCATAGGGTCGTCTGGCCTATGATGAGGGACCGGCCCCTTATAGGGTCGTCTGGCCTATGCTGTGGGGTCGGTCTATCTCACGGTCGTCCGTTCTAGGATGAGTAGTCGGCATGGCCGACCCTCCCTTCAACAGAACTGCGGTGAAGTTGGATCCTTGTCCTAGGCTTGAGCCCTCGTCTGAGATGGGGATACCCTCGGCTCAGCCGAGGGTGTATTTCGGTATATCAACTGTGTTTACTAGTTTTTAAATAGTTTTTATATATATTTAGAATAAACAATTTTATATATTTATACTGAACTTTAATTGTTATTGTACCTGTTTTTTTTTTAAGTTTTTATATGTATTTACCAAAAACATTTAAATAATTACTGTTTTTATATGTATTTAGAAATACATAAAAACATTTAATAAAAAAAAAGTTTTTTGTATTAAAAATAATTAGAAAAGAGTTTTTACAAAATCATTTTAAAGCATTTCTAAAAATATATTATAAGTTTTCTATACGTAGAACATTTTTTTACAATAATTTTGATTTTAAAATATTTTTTTCAAAAAATAATAGTTAAAAAACTTTATGTTGGCCCCCAATTTTAAAGTCTTATCAAAAAGAGTTTCACTTAAACATATTAACTCAACCCAAGTCCTAAAAATTTGCCTAATAATTATTTAATTCATTTTTGCAAATTAGGCCAATCCAAATTTTATCCAATAAAAATTAATGACCTTAACTAAATTAATTAAACATTACCCAAATTAATTTTAGCACCAACTTAATCATGAGTAGTGATTTAAACCATATTTTATATTTTAGCCCTAAGCATGCATCTAGGTGATAGAGGAAGATAAAATAAATCACAAAACACTACGCCACGATGTATGAGGAAAAACCCACAACGGGAAAAAACCTCGGATGGCCCTAGCCTCAAATCCACTAAGTATGGTTTTACAAGTACAAGACAAAAAGACTTACAACACTCGACTTGACTCTCTCAAAGCCCCGACGCTCCTTCTTGTACACACCTCTTCCTAGCGAATAACCACGAAGGTCCACCGCGATCTCGGAATCCATCGATCGGACTTCTTCTGGTCACCGTCACCCGAACAAGGAGCATTTCTCCAAGTGGGTATGTCAGAGCAAACAAGCTTCTTCTTTGTGGGATGTAGAATCAAACCCAAACTCTTTTCTTCTTGGGTACAAAACTGAACCCGTGGTGCAAAACACCCTAAGAAAATGTATATATATGAAAGATACTTGGATAAACAAACTATTGGGTGTATAACTTGGTTTTGTTCTGAGGATGAAAAACTTTTAACAAATACTAAGGGAAATTTTTATGAAAGAATTAAGCTAACCAAAACACTCTAGGAGATGGAAAAAGTTCTCAGAAAAATTATGGTCCCGAAGTCATTAAATTCTATGAAGGAGTAGTGGGACAAAGTAGTGGGAAAGTGCAAAAAACTGCCAAAAACTGTTCCCGCTGAAATCTCGTTCGATCGACATTTTCGTTCGAACGACATTTCATTTAAATGAACTATCTAACGAAGTTCCAGTGGTAAGTCGTTGGCAAACATCATTCAAACGAAATTCTCGTTCGAACGAACTTCCATAAAGCTTAAAAATTCCATTTTTAGCCCAGAAACTTTATTTTAAAGTTTTAAAGAAACCTTATGAAAATAAACCTCAGTTTAAAATAAAAGTACACCTAATTAAAATTGTTCCAAGTCTCCCTGTATTTATATAGAAATTCATTCTTACCTTTTGGAGACTATGGAATATGATGTTGATGATGTAGAAACATGGCACTTGAAACTTGGAAATGATGAAGCTTTATAAGTCTTGGCCTCTACGTCTTCAACTCTTGCATGTCATAGGTTGGAGGATACTCACTCAATACTATCCTATGACACAAATGTTTTTATCTGGAATTGAGCCAACACTACATTAACACTCAATTGGAAATTTGTGTCCTTACAAATCTCCCCCTTTAGCTATTTCGGGACAAAAACTAAACAAAAATCCTAAAGAGCCGTCAAGCTCACTAGACTCAAAAACATCCCACCCAAAATAAAGAGTACAATGCTTGACTCGAATACCACTTTAGATTTAAACGCTTTGCCACTTTAAATAGATGTCGCTTTACAATACCTGCACACATAAGCAACACCTTAAACGCATAGGGAATATAAAAATAATAAATTCAAATTAAATAAAGACTCAACCTTAATTATTTCTCCCCCTTTATCAAATGATCTACCTAAGAAGGTCGTGACTCCCCCTAAGTTAAATCTCCTAAACTAAGATACGATTATAATAGGATTAGATACCATTTATCCCCTATCATTCTCCCCCTTTTTGTTCAGGAATAGACAAAGGCTAAAGAATAAAAAATTAACTTATCTCCCCCAATTAAAGCATATACACCCCCTAAACTAAACAAGGGAAAAATATAATGGGATAACAAGCTAAACATGCATTAGTGCATAAAGTGATGAGAACATTAAAGCACATGGGCAACTAAAATTCAACTAATCCACATAAAGATATGAATATCAACTATAATGGGATAACAAAAGATATCAATTGATTGTAGTAATCTAAGCATGTGATATCGAAACAAAATATGCAACAAGATAGATACCAAAAATGAATTAAAAGCATAGATGAACTAGCTAATCATGTCAAAGACTCACAAACAAACAAAATATCATATATATGTATACACAATAGATTCAAACTAAGCATAAGTGCACACATATAAATATAAACACCAAAATGACACAAAACTAAATAACATAAGTTTTTCCACACTTTTATAGCATAAATGTGTCATATGGAAACGGAAGTGAATGGGTGTGAACAAGATACCAATGAATTAAAACCCAATCACTTAAACGTGTTCACGTAGTTCGCATTTGATTGCAAAACTTTATCAACTAGAATTTAGCCTTTATGTGACAGGATAAAGTGAACTAATGAACAAACAAACACAATGTATACAAGCCTAGCATGTTCATGATTCTACCAACCAATAGAGTCATGACATTGAGAGCGCAACTCGGATAAACGGACATTGTACAAACCGTTGATATACGATCCAAACTCCTTCAAAATAAGCGTATTAATTTAATCTTTTGAATGAATAAATCAACTAAACAAATTAGGCCTTGGCAAATTATTTTTCTTTTAATGCCATATTTTCTTTTAGGCCATTGGACCACGTGTTTCTTTTAGGTCCAATCCAAAACGTGGCTTACCCGCAAAGGATAATATTTTTCCTTTTCGAGCCCTTCCCCGTGCATTTTTATATATATTATTTTTTATATCACATAAATCTCATGTGTAACGGATTTTGACATGCACTAGTCCTCCTAGGTCATAGTATGTAGATGACTAGATTGGTAGGAGAACACCACACAAAGCTCAAATATAACATGTGAAGTTAAGGTTCAAAAAGCTCGTGCATGTGTGTAAAGGCATATAAAAGAGAATCCATTAAGCAAGTCAAACTTAGACTACTCCATGTAAACATGATAAAGAACATTTTAAGGATTAAAATTTTAACCAAAAGTTCTAGTCACGTGAAAGCGAAATGAGGATTCAAACACAAACATATGCCACAAAATGTGTGTAAAACCAAAATACACACAAAAATAAAATCATTTTGAGTTTTTCAAAGTTTTTTCACCAACCACAAAAATTAACTCAAACGATAAATAAAAATCAATTTGTATTTTTCATTTAATGCAAATTAAAATAAAAGAATAAAATACAAAAGATAAACAAAAATTATAGTTCTAGCATGTGATTGATTATTAAGCATAGACTAGAAAGATGATAAACAAAACATACAACTAGCAAAAGATATATCATTAAGCACGAAAGCTAGAGTATGTAAGACATGCAAGAAATTACTCATAAGATATGGCAAGAGAATAGTCATGTGCAAGCATGAGAGAACCATCAAACGTAGGAAATATTGAAAGAGGCATATTTTCCATTTTAAACAAAAATGCCCAAAAAGGACCTAAATGCAATAACTTAGCGCTCTGGCTCTAATACCAATTTGTTGGCCCCCAATTTTAAAATCTTATCAAAAAAAGTTTCACTTAAACTTATTAACTCAACCCAAGTCCTACAAATTTACCTAACAATTAATTAATTCATTTTTTCAAATTAGGCCAAACCAAATTTTATCCAATAAAAATTAATGACTTGAACTAAATTAATTAAACATTACCCAAATTAATTTTAGCACCAACTTAATCATGAGTAGTGATTTAAACCATATTTTATCTTTTAGCCCTAAGCATGCGTCTAGGTGATATAACAAGATAAAATAAATCACAAACCACTATGCCACGATGTACAAAGAAAAACCCACAACGGGAAAAAACCTCAAACGGCCCTAGCCTTAAATCCACTAAGTATGGTTTTACAAGTACAAGACAAAAAGACTTACAACACTCGACTTGACTCCGTCCAAGCCCCAACGCTCCTTCTTGTACACACCTCTTCCTAGCGAATAACCCCAGAGGTCCACCGCGGTCTCGTAATCCACTGATCGAACTTTTTCTGGTCACCGTCACCCGAATAAGGAGCTTTTTTTCCAAGTGGGTATGCCACAGCAAACAAGCTTCTTCTTTGTGGGATGTAGAATCAAACCCAAACTCTTTTCTTCTTGGGTACAAAAGTGAACCCGTGGTGCCAAACACTCCAAGCAAATGTATATATATGAAAGATACTTGGATAAACAAACCCTTGGGTGTATAACTTGGTTTTGTTCTAAGGATGAAAAACTTTTAACAAATACCAAGGAAACTTTTTATGAAAGAATTAAGATCACCAAAACTCTCTAGGAGATGGAAAAAGTTCTCAAAAAAATTCTGGTCCCGAAGTCATTAAATTCTGTGAAGGAGTAGTGGGACAAAGTAGTGGGAAAGTGCCAAAAAACTGCCAAAAACTGTTCCCCCCGAAATCTCGTTCGAACGATATTTTCGTTCGAATGACATTTCGTTCGAACGAACTATCTAACGAAGTTCCAGTGGCAAATCATTGGCAAACATTGTTCTAATGAAATTCTCGTTCGAACGACAATTTCGAACGAACTTCCAGAAAGCTTAAAAATTCCATTTTTAGCCCAGAAACTTTATTTTAATGTTTTAAGGAAACCTTATGAAAATAAACCTCAGTTTAAAATAAAAGTACACCCCATTAAAATTGTTCCAAGTCTCCCTGTATTTATATAGAAATTCATTCTTACCTTTTGGAGACTATGGAATATGATGTTGATGATGTAGAAACATGGCACTTGAAACTTGGCAATGATGAAGTTTTATAAGTCTTGGCCGCTACGTCTTCAACTCTTGCATGTCATAGACTTGGAGGATACTCACTCAATACTATCCTATGACACAAATGTTTTTATCTGGAATTAAGCCAACACTACATTAACACTCAATTGGAAATTTGTGTCCTTACAAATCTCCCCCTTTGACTATTTCGGGACAAAAACTAAACAAAAATCCTAAAGGGCCGTCAAGCTCACTAGACTCAAAAACATCCCACCCAAAATCAAGAGTACAATGCCTGACTCGAATACCACTTTAGATTTAAACGCTTTGCCACTTTAAATAGATGCCGCTTTACAATATTTTCACACTTAAGCAACACATTAAACGGATAGGGAATATTAAAATATTAAATACAAATTAAATAAAGACTCCACCTTAATTAATTCTCCCCCTTTATCAAATGATCTACCTAAGAAGGTCACGACTCCCCCTAAGTTAAATCTCCTAAACTAAGATACGATTATAATAGGATTAGATACCATTTATTCCCCTATCAATCTCCCTCTTTTTATTCAGGAATAGACAAAGGCTAAAGAATAAAAAATTAACTTATCTCCCCCAATTAAAGCGTATACACCCCCTAAACTAAACAAGGGAAAAATAGAATGGGATAACAAGCTAAACATGCATTAGTGCATAAAGTGATGAGAACATTAAATCACATGGGCAACTAAAATTCAATTAATCCACATAAAGATATGAATATCAACTATGATGCGATAACAAAAGATATCAATTGATTGTATTAATCTAAGCATGTGATATCGAAACAAAATATGTAACAAGATAGATACCAAAAATGAATTAAAAGCATAGATGAACTAGCTAATCATGGCAAAGACTCACAAACAAACAAAATATCATATATATGTATACACAATAGATTCAAACTAAGCATAAGTGCACACATATAAATATAAACACCAAAATGACACAAAACTAAATAACATAAGTTTTTCCACACTTTTATAGCATAAATGTGTCATATGGAAACGGAAGTGAATGGGTGTGAACAAGATACCAATGAATTAAAACCCAATCACTTAAACGTGTTCACGTAGTTCACATTTGATTGCAAAACTTTATCAACTAGAATTTAGTCTTTATGTGACAGGATAAAGTGAACTAATGAACAAACAAAACACAATGCATACAAGCCTAGCATGTTGATGATTCTACCAACCAATAGAGTCATGACATTGAGAGCGCAACTCGGATAAACAGACATTGTACAAACCATTGATTTACCATCCAAACTCCCTCAAAATAAGCGTATTAATTTAATCTTTTGAATGAATAAATCAACTAAACAAATTAGGCCTTGGCAAATTATTATTTTTTTAATGCCATTTGGCATATTTTTCATTTTAAACAAAAATGACCAAAAAGGACTCAAACGCAATAACTTAGCGCTCTGGCTCTAATACCAATTTGTTGGCCCCAAATTTTAAAATCTTATCAAAAAGAGTTTCACTTAAACATATTAACTCAACCCAAGTCCTAGATATTTGCCTAACAATTAATTAATTCATTTTTGCAAATTAGGCCAAACCAAATTTTATCCAATAAAAATTATTGACTTGAACTAAATTAATTAAACATTGCCCAAATTAATTTTAGCACCAACTTGATCATGAGTAGTGATTTAAACCATAATATATCTTTTAGCCCTAAGCATGTATCTAGGTGATATAACAAGATAAAATAAATCATAAAACACTACGCCGCGATGTACGAGGAAAAACCCACAACGGGAAAAAACTTCGGACGGCCCTAGCCTCAAATCCAGTAAGTATGGTTTTACAAGTACAAGACAAAAAGACTTACAACACTCGACTTGACTCCGTCCAAGTCCTGACGCTCCTTCTTTTGCACACCTCTTCTTAGCAAATAACCACGGAGATCCATCGCGGTCTCAAAATCCACCGATCGGACTTTTTCTAGTCACCGTCACCCGAACAAGGAGCCTTTCTCCAAGTGGGTATGTCACAGCAAACAAACTTGTTCTTTGTGGGATGTAGAAGAAAACCCAAACTCTTTTCTTCTTGGTACAAAAGTGAACCCGTGGTGCCAAACACTCCAAGAAAATGTATATATATGAAAGATAATTGGATAAACAAACTATTGGGTGTATAACTTGGTTTTGTTCTAAGGATGAAAAACTTTTAACAAATACTAAGGGAACTTTTTATGAAAGAAGTAAGATCACCAAAACTCTCTAGGAGATGGAAAAAGTTCTCAGAAAAATTCTGGTCCCGAAGTCATTAAATTCTATGAAGGAGTAGTGGGACAAAGTAGTGGGAAAGTGCCAAAAATCTGCCAAAAACTGTTCCCGCCGAAATCTCGTTCGAACGAAATTTTCATTTGAACGACATTTCGTTCGAACGAAATATTTAACGAAGTTCCGTGGCAAGTTGTTGGCAAACATCGTTCGAACGAACTTCCAGAAAGCTTAAAAATTCCATTTTTAGTCCAAAAACTTCATTTTAAAGTTTTAAAGAAACCTTCTGAAAATAAACCTCAATTTAAAATAAAAGTACACCCAATTAAAATTGTTCCAAGTCTCCCTATATTTATATAGAAATGCATTCATACCTTTTGGAGACTATGGAATATGATGTTGATGACGTAGAAACATGGCACTTGAAACTCGGCAATGATGAAGCTTTATAAGTCTTGGCCGCTACGTCGTCAACTCTTGCATGTCATAGGCTTAGATGATACTCACTTAATACTATCCTATGACACAAATATTTTTGTCCGGAATTGAGTCAACACTACATTAACACTTTGTGTCCTTACACTTTATTTTTGCAACAATTATTTTTTTTATAATACTTATTAAAACAAACAATTAACCATTTTATTGATTGCATATATCAATACAATTAAAACTTTATGGGTTTTAATACGCTTATGTTATATTGTAAAGTTTAACTTCAATTGTATTAACTGAATTTGCAATCTCATGTTCAGGATATGGTAGTACATTTCCCCCTTGAGCCTCCATGTAATATCCCGACTTTTAATTAAATAGTTGAAACAACGACTACATGGTGTATATTGAGGAATGATGATAAGCTTACGTAAAATAGGCACAAACAAGGGGTCACTTGGACATCACACATATTCTAAAGGACATACGTACAGTTCATGTCGCATGCATGGCATCGCATGAAAATTAATCGACATTGTTGGTGAAATAAAGTAATTATATAAATATTAAAAAGTCTAAAAGGTTAAGAATAATTTAGGATACGACCTTGGGAATTTAGTAATATTACGTATGCATAGTCGGTTTTAACATGTTATGATCCTTTAAATAAGTGTCAAATAGTATAAATTGTATAAGTTGTGCATTGGAACGAAGTGATATGGGGCAAATTAATGAGAAATAGGGATTGCGTGGTTGTGAATTTATTGGAGGAAATCACCCCTATTGACTCATATTTAAACACTTGTGGGGTATAAAATAAAGGGGTCCAAGTGATAGACTATTAAGAAACAAATGAAAAAAAAACATATACCCTCGGCGTGGAACACGTTGGACCCGTAGGACTAACACTAAGAAAAAGGGAGGATGACACACAAAAATCTTAAAAGCAAACGGATGATTAGTTCGTGGGTTTTCCAAGAGAGAAAAACAAAGAAGAGCTCTTGTACACCAACACAAAATCGCGACACAAAGGTGTGACACAATGTCGTGTCGCACCCTCATTTGCGCGTATTGAGGCTCCACAATTCTAGGGCGAATGAAAGCGCGACACGTCGATTGTGTCTCACTTTTGTGTCCGGATTATGTATCCGCCTAGAATTAGTGAACTCTTATTTATAACCTTCGTTTTCTCTCTTAATTTTCCAGCTTCTCTATTAATGTATATTACCTATCTATTTCCTCTATAGCTTTACGCCTGTTGAAATCTCCAGCTTCCATTCAAAAGTCTAGCCTCCATTTACCAAATGTTTCCTTTCTCATCACTTCTCTATCTTCCCGGTGGATCTAAAAGGTTATCCCGGTACCCTACATAACTCTTAATGAGTAGAAGCATTTCTCACAACTTTGTCTCATCTGGAACAAGCAAAGTATCGTACCCATCTTTCTAAATCTACATTATCTCTTATTTTATTCTTCTTTATATATTCCTTGTTTCATTAAAATGGTATACTAAATTTGATATATTTTATTTTCAACACTCCAATAAATGTCTCTTAGATGATTTATATGGTGCACATTAACCATCTGATAAAACGTCTGAAAGAAGGTTCAAAATGTTTATTATTGACATTTTTCAGACAGTTTTATTTTTTGGTCGAACCTTTACTCTGTTTTATGTTAATATTATGGAGAGAACTTGAATGGGGATGACAAACTATAGAACTAAAATAATAACATTTTATATGTGATGATATGTATGTAATTCTTAAAATTGGTATACTTGATTTGATAGATTTTATTTTCAACAATCCAATAAATTTTCTCTTAGAAGAGTCTCCTTCATTTTGCTATTTTTTGAATTTTAGTTTGTCCAATGTTAATTCTTATTGTTTCGATCTCCGGTGAAAAGGGTAAATTTAGTGGGACTCCCTACTCTTGTTACATCACATTCTATACAAATGGAAACATGTATTAAAATAATAGAGAATTAAGAAAAATGTCATGTTCCTTTCTATATTTGGATTTTAGGATAATGCTTTTCAAGTTTATAAATCTAGTCTCTGTGGTACAATTGCATTTATAAATCTAGTCCCTGTGGTACAAATGCATTTATTTTTTTGGTCCGCGCCAGCGGCACCAATTTTCATCATTTTTCATCAGGGACTAAATTTATAAAATTATATAGAATGTCTTATTTTTATACACTTTGAGCATTATGAAGACTTTTTTCCCAAAACTCCCTTAAAATAATTACCCCACCGTGGATAGCAACAGTGGCCTACCCATTTGATAGATTTTTTCTACAAAGCCACTCAACACTCCTAATACTACGGCCAAAACATGACTGTCCACATAAGCAGAAAAATATGATGCACACTATCACTTTGAACTTTTACTGAATTCTTATATTGCGTTCTTTTGCACTTTAACGATTATATATAATGAGAGTGTATTTATTCATTTGGGTTGTAAATGATCACTACCTCATTACTTATATTTATTTTATTTTTAGAGAATACTAATTGTTTTGTAAAACACACTTTACTGAACTAACAGGGAATGATTTACATCCTTCTGTTTTGCGAACACAAAGAAATTGGAAGCCAAAATTTGGCACACATGGATAGGGGTGTGCACGGGTCGGTTCGGTTCGGTTTTGGACCGCAATCCAAACCGAACCGATCGGTTCGGTTTTGGAAAGGGTTAGACCGAAACCGAACCGACAATGAAAAAAACCGTCGGTTTCAGTTTATGTCGGTTTCGGTTCGGTTCGGTTTCGGTTCGGTTTTGGTTAGTTTTCGATTTTGGTCGGTTTTTTTTGGGCGGTTTTCGGTTTTGGCCGGTTTATAAGGCCGGTTAATGGATTTTTCATATAAAAATATAAGTTTTTTAATATAAATATTGATATCGGTTCGGTTCGGTTCGGTTCGGTTCGGTTTTTTCCATGGCTAGACCGCCAACCGAACTGACATGGTCGGTTTTTTAATTCCTTAAACCGTAAACCAAACCGGGCTAAAAAAAAACGCCGGTTTCGGTTCGGTTCGGGCCGGTCAGTTTTTTTGCACACCCCTACACATGGATAACAAGCCCTCAATGTGTCGGCTCAAAAATTCGATTACTATGCAACTGCTCGTAACTAAAACCCACCTGAGACCCGAGACCCGAGGCCCGAGACTCTCTTTCTCTCTCAAATTATGGAGAAATAACATGTTTCTCATACAAAGAAAAGAGTGCGGATGATGATGAATAGATCAGTTGTTTTAATAAAATATGTGGGTCTTCTTAATGCTACTACAAATTCATCTCATTCTCAATTAAGGGTTTGTTACCATTCTTTCTCTATAACTCCACCTCCTTCTCATCCAAAATTACAAATTCTGAATAATAATTTTGTCACAAATCGATGTAAATCTGAGTTCAATAGCCTTGAAGATGCCCTAACCTTGTATAATCAAATGGCTCAAATACGACCTCTGCCATCAGTTGTGTATTTTACCAAGTTTCTAGGTGCCATTGCAATAATGAAACATTATACCACTGTTATTTCTTTGCTCAAACAAATTGAGTCATTACGAATAGTTGAGTCCGGCATGTATAATCTTAATATTATAATTAACTATTATTGCCATTTGCATAAGGTCGATTTGGGTTTCTCCATTTTAGGGAGAACCTTCAAACTTGGTTATCAACTAAATTGTATCACGCTCAATACTTTGATTAAAGGTTTGATTGGTGAGGATAGGATGAGTGAGGCTGTAGAGTTATTTAATGTATTGGAGGGAAAAGGGCTCCAACCCGATGTCATAACTTGTGGGACCATTGTGAATGGGTTATGTAAAACGGGGAACACTAGTGTGGCTATTGGGTTGCTTAAGAAGATGGAACAAACAAATATGGAGGTTAATGTTGTGGTGTGTAACACAATTATTGACATTCTTTGTAAGGACAAACTGCTCAGTGAGTCTTTAAAACTCTTTTCAAAAGTGGTCCGTAAAGGTGTTACACCCGATGTCATCACACATACTTCATTGATTCACGATCTTCGTAATTCAGGTTGGTGGAAAGACGCTATGAAATTGTTGAATGATATAGTGAACCGGAAAATAAATACCGATGTATGGACTTTCAATATATTGGTAGATGCACTTTGTAAATAAGGCATGGTTGAAGAAGCATTGGATTTAATTGAAATGATGGTTCAAAGAGGTGTCAATCCTATTGTAGTCACATATAATGATTGGATGGATGGATATTATTTGTAAAGAAGAATGAAGGAAGAAAATAAGGTATTTGATTTGATGGTCCGTAGAGGTGTTGAACCTAATATTCAAAGCTATAATATACTGATTAATGGATATTGTGGGGAGCGAAGGATGGATGATGCCTGAAGATTTTTTCATGAAATATCTCACAAAGGATTAACTCCTAACACTGTTACTTACAACACTCTTATAAGTGGCTTGTGTTGCGTGGGGAAGCCTATTGTTGCACTCAAACTTTTAAATTTAATGAAATTATGTGGCCAAAAACCGAGTGGGGAAGCCTATTGTTGCACTCAAGCTTTTAAATGAAATGAAATATTTTGGCCAAATACAGAATGTCATGAAGTATTGTACTCTTTTAGATGGTTTATGTAAAAACCAATGCCATTCCAAGGCAATGGTCTAATTTCAAGAGATGGAAAATTTTGGGTTGCATCTTGATATTGTAGCTTATAACACCCTCATTAATGGTATGTGTAGAGCAGGAAAACCTAAAGAAGTTAGTGAACTCTTTGATAATCTCCCCAAAAATGGTTTGCAAACCTATGTTTGTACATGTACTATTTTGATTAATGGATTATGCACGGGAGGGATGCTAAGAAAAGAAAATGAATTGCTTTGAAGAATGGAAAAACCTCATACGGTCTAGCCAAACAGATCACTATGATAAAGTTCTAAAAAGGCAAACACTACACTTGCACAACGACTCGTCACCCTCATAAGCCTTGACGCTCTTATATCTTTGACCTCTCCTTGACACCACAATGCAAGAGTTCACCCATGCAAGCTATCACAACATATGAGTTCACAAACATCTCGGTATACACTCATGACGCTCAATAACTGTCTAAGGAGTCGGAACACAAAATCACCGCTTCTTCACCACAACATAGCAAGCACATTACAAAATCCACTGAACAAAACCGTTCTCTATTTAAGATGATGAGAAATAAACTTGGCGCCCATAAACGAAATATCTCAAAGCATAAAAAAGATGAAACTTGGATCTTTAGACTAATTGGGTGAAACTAGGGTTTGGAAACTTTTTTATAAAGATAAAAAAATGTTTTTCGCCAAAAGTTCTTTTAAATCTGAGTCCAACACGCCTATAAATTAGAAAAATACGAATTTCGAGGTGGAAAATTTGTTCAAACGAGAACATAGGTTTCATTCAAATGAAGACCAGTCTCATTCGAATGAACGGGCATTATTGTTACAACAACCTTACCACGAGCTTCAAATGGGTGACTTTCTGTTTAACAGGAAGCGCCCGTTTGAAGTTTGTTAGATGTTCGTTCTGACAAAAACTCAAAGCTTGTTCTAATGAAGCCCAATTTTCGTTATTAGTTCTAACGTACTCAAAAAATATTTTTTCTCTAAAAAATATTTAAAAATAGTTCCAAGCATTTTATTAAAAAAATCACTCAAAATTAAATTTCCAAGGATCATAATCTTATGCTTCCATACATGCGAGATCCTCGAAAATAAGAAGACAAACCTGGAACTAAAAACAGCACGAAGTGAAAAATCTTTTAAGCTTGGCCCCTATGTCTTCATCAAACATGTCAAAGGCTTACGAGTTCAAAAATACAAAGCCTAACCTATAACTCAAATATTTTATTCGGAATTAAACCAATACAAATAAATTTACTCGATTAAAAATTTGTCCCAAATCTCCCTGTTTGGCTATTCTGGGACAAAAGCAAGACAAATACGCATATGGGCCACCAAGCTCTCCAAAAGACTCAATTCCCAACCTAAAAAGAAAAAAGTGCAAATGCACAAAAGACATATACACTGAGTAGCTCTGCTCTCTTGAAAAAACTTTGTATCATGTTACAAACTTGCACATTTAAATACACCTTCAAATGCAAAGAAAATATAACAAGTATAAATTTTTATAAGAATAAAATTATCCCTATGTATAACAATCTCAACCTAGTTAAGACATCTCCTCCTAAGATAAAGATATTATAATCATGAAAGGAAAGATACCATTTCTCCCCCCCCCCCCCCCCCCCCCTTTTTAATTGAGGAATAGACAAAGTAAGAATGCATAAACTATTTATCCCCCATAAACTAAATTTTTCCCTAAGTATGTGAATATATAATATCAAAAGAAATTGTAGAAGAAGTAATAATAGAATGGAAAAGCACAAAGTGCAACAAACACATCATGGCAACAGAAGTTCAAATAATCCAAACAATGATCAAATCATATCCATATCGATGCAAATAAGATACTAACTTGAACAAAAAGAAAGTAAGCGATATCAAAGCAAACAATCAATAAGATATACCAAAATGATCATATAGCATTCTAAATATAATCCAAAGATAAAGCATATGAAAAACATGAATTAAATGCAAATGCAAAGACTCAAAATAGTTTTCATACCATATATATAAATATGCAAAATATACCAATGACACCCTAGCATATATATATATATATATATATATATATATGTGTGTGTGTGTGTGTGTGTGTGTGTGTGTGTGTGTGTGTGTGTGTGTGTGTGTGTGAACGTCCACAAAACACATAAGCTTTACACACTAGCATAGTATCGATGTGTCTAAACATGTGAGGAAGAATGAAAGGGCATGAACTAGATACAAATAAATTATGACCCAATCACTCAAACATGTTCAAGTAGTTCTATTTGACTGCAAAACTTTATCAAACTAAGATTTAGCCTCAAGTAACAAGATAAAGTGAACTCAATGAAGAAACAAACACAATCCACACAAGCCTAAAATATTGATGATTCTATTAATCAATAGCGTCATGATATGATAAGCATAATTATAATTCATTGTGCAAATCTATTGATCTTCAACTATAACACCCTTAAAAGCGAAACAAATGTCGTACTTTTCACTCAAAGCTTTTGAAGATACCATTTTTGAAAATCAAACAAACAAAAATGTTACCTCTCAATCTTTCAAGCCCTTGCCAATAGTGGCTTTTTCACAAATGAGATTTGTTCCTTTTGTATTCCATTTCCGTGCACCATCATATTTTCAATAAAAATCAAAAACTCCCACGGGCAACGGTTCTTAAATGCACAATTCCACCATAGTCACAAGATATATAGATAACAAGATTGGTGGTATAACATCTTATATATCTCTAATATAACATGTGAAGTTAAAATTTAAAAGAGCTCGCGCATATGTGTGTGGAGTCATATATAAAGTTGAATCCATAAACCAAATCAAAGCCGAAAAACTCCATGCAAGCATGATTAAGAACAATCTAATTATTGACAATCATAATCAAATGTCCTACTCACATGAAAATGTGGAATGAAGCAGATTCAAATACACCAATATGCCACACAGTATGTGTAAAACTAAACTACACATAAACTAAAAATCTTTTTAAGTTTTTATTAAATAAATTAAAAAATGCCAATTTGAAAAAAAAAACTAACTCAAAAGATAGCAGGGATGGTTCGAACAACAAAAAGTCTATTTTAAATTTTTTTCAAATTTTGTATCAAAAACTTTGAATAGATTCAACCCAATAAAACCTTTGCACCAATTTAAACTCTTTGTTGTGAAAAAACGATTAACCCAATTTTATCTTTTTTAACCTAAAACATGCATTTAGGTGATAGGCATATAACTTGATTTCAAAACATGCCGATGTATGATGAAAACTCATAGTAGGAAAAACCTCAGACGGTCTAGCCAAACAGATCATTATGATAAGATTTAACAAAAGAGAGATAGTAGACTTACACAATGACTCATCGCCCTCACTAGCCTTAGTGCTCTTCTATCTTCTACCTATCCTCCATAGTGCAACGCAGGAGTCCACCAACGTAAGATGTCACAATGTGTGAGTCCACACACATTTTAGTATCCACCGATGAGGTTCAGCAACTGTCTATTGAGTCAGAGCACATAATCACCGCTTCTTTATTGCAATACAATAAACACATTACGGAGTCCACTGCACGAAACTTTTCTCTATATAAGATGACGAGAAATAAACTTGGTGGCCACAAACAAAGATCTAAAAGCATAAAAAGGATGAAACTTAGATCTTTAGATGATTTAGGTAAAACTAGGGTTTGGAAACTTTTGTATAAAGATGGAATATATTTTTCACCAAAAGTTCTTCTAAAATCTAAGTCTAACATGCCTATAAATAAAAAAAACATGAATTTTGAGGTGGTGGGTTCATTCCAATGAGAACATAGGTTTCGATTGAATGAAATATTGGTTTCGTTCAAATAAAGACCAGACTCGTTCGAACGAATAAGTATTATCTTCCAACAATCTTCCCATGAGCTTCCAACAGGTGGCCTTCTGCTTGACAGGGAGTGTCTGTTTCAAGTTCATTAGATGGTCGTTCTAACAGAGACTAAAAGCTTGTTCCAACGAAGTCCAAACCTCTTTCGAACAAAATTCCCTTTTCGTTCTATTGAAGTTAAACATTTGTTCTAACGAACTCAAAAAATATTTTTCTCTAAAAAACAAATCACCAAAAATTAATTTCCAAGGATCGTAATCATATGCACCCTTGCCTTCGAGATCGAAAACATGAAGACAAATGTGACACTAAACATGACACGAAGTGTAACAATCTTTGGAGCTTGGCCGTTATGTCTTTACCAAATACGTTATAGGCTTGCGAGTATAACAATACGAAGCCTAACCTATGACTCAAATGTTTAATCCGGAATTAAGTCAATACAAAAAAATTGACTCAATTAAAAATATGTCCTTACAAAATGGCACAATAGTTAAAAGATAGTAGGTTCAAAGAATATTATACGACATCAAACTGTAGTTTTAATATTTAGTTTATGTTCAAGAGCATGTCAGTGACAAAAATATAATTACGGTTTAACTTTGCTAAAAAAACACTAATATATATATATTGTTAGGTCTAACTCTATTAGAAGTAGAAATATTGTTAACAAAGCTAATCAAAACTCAATCAAGAAACTAGTAAACAAGAACAAATATACAACCAGCTTTTGTGGAGTTCAAAGAGAAGAAAATTACTATCAAGGCATTTGAGTACAAGTCAGAAATTACAGATAAAAAATTGTTGAACTTCTATCCTATCTATCTCTTTTAATAGAAAAAGAATATATCTCCAAATAAAAGTTGTTCACATAAGTTTTTATTGTCTTTCTAGCTAGTTGCAAACAAACCTTACAAGTATTTAACAAACTTGACACATCAGAAACTCCTTATTGGTTCTTTGATTTGGATGCCAACTCAACAATTAGTTATTTCATATCACTCTTAACAACCCTTAACTAATAAATATCCACATTGATATGTAATTATACTACCCATCTTGAACTCCATCTGCCTCAAAGGACTCAACTATTGTAAGGACATGTTTTCCATCGTCCTAAACTTACATTGTGTATGTCGTATACCATTACAACCATCAAAGAATGATTTCTCTACTGCTAGATTGTTAGTTCTTGTGGGGTTTGCTGATGACTGCGGTCATTGGGGATACTCGAGGGTATTCACTACTGAAGGACGAGTTACGGTTCTTGAGGTTATCGAGGGAATATTTGTTGGTTCTACGTTGTGGTCTATGTGGATTTTCTACGAAAAATTCATTGTAGATTTATCTATGTAATTGTAAGTTGCGATTTACAGTTAATAATGAAATAAAGGTTTTGCCCTTTCGGGGGATTTTTCCTGAATTTGATTGTCTCTTGATTTGTGTTTGGATTTTTGATTTATTCACATAGATGTATGTTTATGGTTTAATTAAATTGGATTGAAGATTGACTCTAATTAAATAAGTTTTAATTTTGGAAATTTATGATTTCATAAATAATTGATATCACGCATTCTCAAATTGGCATTAGAGCCTTTAACTCGAGATTTTGGCCTCTACAACTATCGAATTAACTGCATTAACCAGTTCCAAGTATAACTTGAACTTAGTTCCAGGAATCACCTTTTGTCAATATATCTGCAGAATTCCTCTCAGTATCTATCTTCACAACTTCCACAGCTCCACTAGATATTACACCTGATAAAATATAATTTCACAACGTATTTTCATGTTATGATATTTTTATGATTATTATATCATTCTTATGAGATATACCATTTTATGATTGATTATTATCCATTGTTTTCCTATGTTATCCCATTTTCATGAGTTGGCCTTGGTTATCACATATTATTGTTGATTATTTAGTTACTCTTGACCAATGTCTCCGCTAGCATATATTTCTTATCTTGCAATTATTGTGATATTATATTTACATGTTATCTATCATGTGATTGTTATATATGTTGTATTTCTACATTAGTTTGACTATACCGCGTCAAAAAGGGAGAGGAAAACTTCCAAGGTAAGGGGAGATTTATATGATCCTTATGGAGTTTTATCTATCATTCTTTTGGTAATTAGGATACATTTGGGGGGAGATTTTAGATTAAGGGGAAGAAAACCGCTTTTAATTGTGACATAAAGGAGAGACAAGTGTTTATGTAATATTGATATGATTTAGGTTGAACTTATATTCTTCATATTGTTTATTCCCGATTTTACTTATATTACTATTTTTGGAGTATTCTCGAGTAGGGGGGTCTACTTATCATATTGTCATAAATGTGTGATCTTTTTTTGTTCACGTTTTGTAGGTATTAACTTGGATTTAATACTCATACCAAATTCATACTCGACTTTGGTTCAGGTTCATCAGTCTTTGGATTATAATGTTATTATGACATTATACAGTGATTATTGTCTAATGTGGGGCTTGTATTATTGTCATGATTAAGATGATTTTGGGTTGGGGGTTTTTCAATGAAATATCCGAAGAGGGATATTGAAACTCTAATATACTCCATTTATATAGAGTTCGCTTATTCGTGCGTCAGTATATTTGAGTCTTGCATTGTCAAGCACATAACTTGATGTTCATGTAGATGTGATTGGTAGATGAGTGACTTGATTTCCATTTAGATTGTTATGCACATCTTTCATCGTCAACTGGAATCGCCACGTCTACAAAGCTTTCTATGAAGTTTTAAAGATTTTATTCGTTAATGGTTGTTTGAACGTATATAGCTTTGCATACACATACACATTTTCATTGTTAAGAAATGTTTTTGAATTTACTAGTGAAATGTTTAAGATTAAAATTGAGGGGGGTCCTATTTTATTTTAAACTTTGACATTCTTTGAGTTGGTCATTGTGCACAACCATGTGTAGGTGCCATTTCACAATCATTTGCACGGTTGTATCGCGATTTGGCCTTTTTAAGTTTGGTATAAACCTTGCTCACAACATTTTTTCGTGTGCATGACACATTTTGATTTTCGAAAAATCTATAAATAGCATTTGTTTGCCTCCAGTTTCAATAGACACTCGTATCACTCAAAATGTATTTATACTTGATGAGAGATTTCAAATTTGAAAGCTTATTCTTCAGCTTTTCTTGCAATTTCTTTATCCCCAATCAAAATGAGTGTAATGCTACATATATACCCAATCTTGGCTTTAAAGGCATTTCACTTGAGTGAATTGTTATAAAAACCACGTTAGCCTAAATTAAAACATGTCTCTATATTAGATTGCATATTTATATTTGATCTCTCATCAGATCTAATCAAAGTGAGGATTATTAGATAATTCAATCACAATGAGATGGAAAGGAGGATAATGAGACTTCTTTATTTTCTCGTTAGAGGTTCGAAAATATCTCTTGTTTCCAATGGGAGAGAGTTGAGATGTGCATAGGTAATTACTTGTTACAGAACAAATGAGAGAGATACATCTTATAAATATATTTTTCAAGTTGAATAAAAGATAGGAAAACATCGAGGTTTTTTCCCGGTTGATCTAATTGTATTTAAAGAAATGGGAATTTAGCAGTTAAAATCTAGTTAATCTCATTAATTAATTTAGATCTACTCTTATGTGTATAAATTGGAATTCAAATTGATAATTAACTTGCTTATAGAGTCAAATTCATCACACGTGTTCAATTAAAGTTCTAATTGAATTGAATTGCATTACCATTTTTTTTTTTGCAAATTTAGGGTGCTAGATTTTGAAATAAGATAAAATTTGTATAAGTTATTAATTAATCCAACCTTCCCCTATGATTATTCTAGTGTTTTACATTCGTATCCAAGTGATATAAGAAATCGCACCTTTTTTTAACCCAACTTCGAATTGTAAATAGAGCCAATTCTCACAACTTAGGGACTCCAATCGGTTGCTTATAAAAGTAATAAAAGCACCCATTATTCATTATAATATGGAATTTGTCAACAAAATAAAGGGTATTGTGTAGAAAGAAAAATCGGATAGGAATAAAAACACCCCATAAAAATAAACCATTATAAAATAACCCAAGCACGTTCACCTCCTCTCAATCTCGTGACCTAATTTCAAATCTAAGTTGTTCTTCTTGGTCACAATGCCCAGATGGCCTAACCATTAATCAATGACTATAGTGAAATTTATATATAAATGGTGAATTGGAGAAAGGATATATAAAAAGAAAAACCTTAACATAACAAGTTTTACTCTGACCCCCTCCAAATTTCAATTTTTTTCTCTGAATTTATAATTATTATTGTAATGTCATTTATTTTGTTTACCCACCAATTAGTTGTAATAACCTAAACACCCTAACGTGTTTTAGTTAATAAATAAAACTCTTAACTCTTTTAAAATCAGTTTTAATAGATGATTGAAACCGTTGTACACACACAAATAAAAGCAGACTTGTGATGATGTTTCTCAAATATAAATAAATTAGAATGGGATGAGGTAAAGCTGAAATTGACAAAGTATTTGTTCTCGAGGAAACCACCGAAATGGAAAACCACGTGTCCTTTAGTCCCAGGACAACTCACACGCCCAAGTATTATCGATTACAGTCCACCAGTTTACAATGATTCAAACTAAGCAAATACAAGTCCGTATACCCAGCCTAATCTAAATACAACCAAACTTGACTCACAATCAGTAAACCCAATAACACCCAAGTAATAGTGACTACAGCACACGCACAACGACACACTCAACCCCAAGACCCCGTGAAGTTGTGCAACACACGGATTTTAATTTATAAAGTTTTTTTTACTCGAAACATAAAAATTATCTTGTTTATAAAATGAGACAAAACACACACCAAGTTATGTATTAATTTTAGTTGATAAGGATAATAAACAGATGGTAATAAAATAAGCAGATGTAAAACCAAACACACACTCTCAAACACTATAATGTAACAGGTTTTTGCACAAGCCCAACACACACCAACAATCTTATGATTAAACCCTACTTAACCCAGTTTAAGTTTTAACTTAAAACAATCTGTTTAAAAATAATTAATGGTATAACAATAATTAATTTAAACAAATCTGAAAACACAGTTAAAACACACACGAGTCAACACACTGAGTTGATCGAGTTAACACGCTGAGTTTAAAAACGAGTTAACGCTGAGTTTAAAACCAACTCACACACACACCAGATCTAAATCGAGCACAGAACCAAGCAAAGGAAAGCCAAAAGAAAAAAAAAAGAAAAAAAAAAAAAAATATATATATATATATATATATATATATATATATATATATATTTCAGTATATATATATAGAAAAGAGAGACTCACAGATAAGCCCGGATGAAAGGCTTTGCAGAACCGATCAAAATAAAGAACAAAGCCAAACAGGTACAAAGTCCTAAACATCAGGTCCAAACCAACACAAAAACGGCAAAAGCTCATGTTTTTAGACAAAAGAACCCAAACTCATAAGCCTCCAAGAGATCGTGAAAGAAAATGCTAGCAGCATAACTCAATCTCTCAAATCACACATTACATGGACATACCAACATGAGAGTATACAGAGGGTAAAGTTTTAACACACAAAACTGGAACAAACACTCTCAAAAATGGTGAAATGTAGAGAGCAAGAGAGAAAGTGAGAAAAATATGTAAAATCTTGGCTGTGATTTTTCAATTCTCAAACCCCTAAAAAAATAAAAGACCTGGTCGCTTACAATATAAAGGAACCCCAAAATGGCAAGGTCCGTAATTAATAAGCCAATCTCATAAGGGTAAAAATGCCATTTCCCATAGGCGGCTGGGGACACAAAAGGCAACCCAGAAATAAAAGGATACAAGCATCTTTAACCATGAGAGAGACAGGGGCTAAAATGGGAAATCGGGAGGTCTAGCGTACACAACACGCCTAAGATGATCTTGTAAAGACCACAAGCAGATCTCAAGAATACCAAAAAAACAATAACACGCAAGGCAACTAAACGACACACAACACATCTGTTTTAATGTTTGTGTTAACTTTAATGAATTAAACAAAAGATATGTTTAATCAATTGTAATTTTTAACACAACTACAAAAATACAAACTAAATTTTATAAAAACTAAAAATAAAAATAAACTCATAATTTTTAATATAAAATTATTTAAGGTAAAAATACACATTAAAAGTATTTTCACAAAAATAGATTATATAATAAATCATTATAAGAAAAATATGATTTCAAGATTATAAAAATTAGATTTTACGCAATAAAAAAATGCAGGAGCATAAAAAAATATTTGTCTCAAAATTGAGCCAACATAGAAGAATGAAATTTTAAATCTCCCCCTTTAAGCCAATTTTGAGATAAACAAAATTGAGACTCAAAAATAAGAAACGACACAAATTACATAACTCAACTATACACATGAGTCCTAAAAAAACGATTATATGACTCAACTAACAACAAGAGTCCTAACAAAATAGAAGAGTACATAATTCAACTAAACACAAGGATTTATAAAAGACTCGAACAAAATGTAAATACAATAAAAGAGTCTCAAATTCTCCCCCTGTTTGTCTCAAATGGACAAAGGGTAGGGAAGAATCCTACTAAATAAAAGTTAGTACAACATAATATGCAAATAAAATGTGCTAACAAACGAACAAAAAATAAAATTAGTTTGAAATTTCGGTACTCCTAACTTGATAACCTAAGTCATCTTTCTTAATCCACGTAGATTTGACATTAAGAGGAGCATTCTTAAAATGGGCAGAATTAACATTAAATTGAGAACAATTCTCAACAACAGATTTTAAAGGGATTCTGGGCATATTCTTAACACCACTTTGTTGACTACTTAAACGCCTATAGCAGAATTGTCTGAAATTACCCTTTTAAGACAAAAACTACACTTAAACACATACTTATCATTGGAGTTAGCATTAACAGGAAAGTTATGCTGTTTAACATTTTCACTCTTTCTAGTTAAATTTAAGGGATTAAAACAAAACTGTTCTAAGTGACCAAATTTTGAACAAAAGTTGCAGTGAAACACTATTCTTTCCGCACACTTGGAATATCTATTTAAATTCAGCTTTTTGTAACAAAATTTCTCTAAGTGTCCTATTTTAGAACAAAATCCACATTTAAGAAGAGGTTTAGCAGAGTTAAAATTTTCAACATTTTGGACTTGCCTAAATCAGTTTTACTTGGTCCTAATTTCTTAAAACATAATTTCTCCAAGTCTCCAGTTTTATGGTAAAAATTACATGAAAACACAGGTTCAGCAGAAGTAGAACAGCCCTCATTTTCAACATGTTTATAAGACATTTTAATTTCAGTTGAATCAGGAAATTGTTCTTTAGAGTTCACAAAATTAGTTACATCAAATTCATTTCCCCCAAACCCAAGCCCTTTTGTAGGAACAAAATCAGAATAAGAGTTGGTTGGGTCATAACACGTATTTTGATTAATAGTCTTGATTGCATCACCGGTATTCCAATAACTCTTTAACTTTTTCGAAGTGACCTCTAGTTCCTTTTTACATTGATCATATTTATTCAAAACAGCCTTAAGTTCATTTTAGGATTCACCAAATTGAAATAAAATTTCCTTGTTCTTAGTTTCAAGAGAGTGATTAAGTTCAGTTAGCATAACTATTATTTTCTCTAAAAATGATACATCGTTTTCAAGTTCACCTACGTGAAAAACAGATTCTTCAGTTATAGACTTGATTTGATTGTTTAAAACATCATTTGTATCCTTCAACCTATAATTAATTTGAACTAAATCAGTGCAGTCCTCAATAAGGCTATCAATGGCATTAGTACTCACACAGCCTTCTAAATTTGTACTCACGCATCCTTCTAAAATGACAAAATTGTCTACATCATCAGATTCATCAACATCATCAAATACACTACCAATATGTGAAAAGGAAGTTGTGGCAGTAATGAGAGTATGAGCAGGAATAACATGAAATAAATCCACAAAATCTAACGCAAAATTATCTACATGTAAATCAGATTCAACGGAGACATTAGATAAGCCATCAAAAATGTCCTCAGACTTAATAGCACAAAATGATGCAAATGCCATAAAAAATTTATCTACTTCATCATTGTCACTCTCCGAAACATCATCCCAAGTGTTAGAAAAATGGGCATGATTAGAAGATTCTGAAAATTAGATTTTAATAAATAAAAAAATGCAGGAGCATAAAAAAATATTTGTCTCAAAATTGAGCCAACATAGAAGAATGAGATTTTCATTAGTTATTATTATTTGCCTTTAGTCATTGTTTTATTTTTCTTTAGACTTCACCCACCATTTTGACATTTGGCGATGCTTTTTTTAACCTTTTGCAATTATCTTTCAGTCACGAAAGGTCAAAATGGTGGGTACAATATAAAGAAAAACAAAATAGTGGTCAAAGTAAAATAATGATAATTACATAATGAGTAAATTCAAATTACCCTTGTTTTACTTTTCATTTTTTTTGTTAGTGATGATGAATTGTTGTGATTTTTTCTGCATTTTTTAATCGAAGGCGAGGCCTTCAATTTCTATTTATGAAATTTCAATAAAATAGGTTCCATATTGATCCTTGGTGTGTGGACGAGTGAAACACAAATTAATTGAAAAATAAACAGTTTTCCTTAAGTGATTATTCTGTAATAACACATAATGTATTTTCGCAATTTTATGAGTACAAAGAATCTCCATATAAAGATTTTGGCTTAACCCTCTGAATCCTTTGGGTCGACCTTGTCTATAAATGTTTATGGTAACATTAATTCAAAAAACTCTATTTAAAAACTTTTTTAAATACATTTTTTAAACTCAATTTTCTTTTGTTATAAATATTGATATGCGTTTAGCAAATTTGTTTTTAAAATAGATTTTCTCAAAAAATAAAAACTAACACGCAAAATTGATAAACGCGTGTGTGTGTGTGTGTGTGTGTGTGTGTGTGTGTGTGTGTGTGTGTGTAATAGAAGTAGACAATGAATGAAAATCTCCCTCTCATGATACCTAAATAGGAGAATAATCTGGATCAAACCCTTATCTTAACCTTAGGTTAATTTACTTCGCCGAAAGGGAGCAGAATTGCTCGATCTTTTGCTATTTTTTTATCGAGCATGTTATCACATTGTTAAATTGGTTTATTCTGTAGCAGCAAATGTTGGGTACAATATGGATTCCAGCGAAGCAAATTTAATCATTAGTAAAGCCAAAGTCAACGAGGATACTTACTTCCATACATACATGATAAATTTATGTATACATACATACATACATATACATATATATAAATGTGTAAATATATCATATGTATGTTTAATGAAGTATGTTGAAGAGTTTGAATAGCCACACGCACACTTATATGGGAAATATAAGTATGAAAACTCCACATGAGTGTATGTGCCTTATTAATTTGTAGGTCGGGACTCTGTCCTTGTTGTTTTTGGTTCTAAGTGCATGCCCTTAATGCACATATATGGGTATAAATGGATATTCAAAAATCCAAATACGTCCAGTATTCGAATCTGTCTTTTATGGATATTTGTCCGAATACATATCCAAAAGGGCATATTCGGGTAACACTGTTAAATATTCGGGAAAATGGATATGGATAATAAGGTATTCATCATGGATAATCCGCACCCAAAGCGAACTATCCGTATTCGTAGTGTGTGTGTGTATGTGTGTGCGTGCGTGTATAGTAATTTAATTATCTGGATGGTTTTTTGCAAACAATAAAAAAACTTTAATTTTTAAATGTATAAACACAATAAAGAAAACTAGATTCATTTATCTATTATCTTCATCGTCTTGTTGTCAAGAGTCATAAGTATGAATCTTGTCTCATTTGGTATGCATATTCACGGCTCATAAATAGTGGTCTTGTCAATAAAGAGTAATTAGAGCTCAATCAATATTCCTTTATGCATTCACTAAAATGCTTACTCAAACTCTCATTCACCCATACATTACCCGATATTTGTGAATAAAAAATCTCTTAGTACACAGTAAACGTTAGCTCTTGTTTTAATCGTTATATATCTTTTTATTAGAAACATTATTTAGAATGTCGTGTAAAAAATATTTTTGTTAAGATTTAGAAAATTTGCAAATCAATGCTTGATAAGCACATTTTATGTATATTAAATAATACAAATAGATACGAATATTATTCGAATCCGAGAGAGAGAAAGAGAGAGAGAGAGAGAGAGAGAGAGATGAGGATTTTATCCCAAAATTATTAAAAAAATCAATATACCCTTTTCAAAAAGTCAAATGGTTGTCACCTGTCATTTTCTATCTAAAAAATTAACGGTGCTAGTGTTAAGAGATTACTTGTAGTCGCTTTGAAAATTCAAAAGATTCAATCCGAAATTTGAAGTTCAGGTGATAAAGTGAAAAATAGAAAAAAGTTCAAGGGAAGGTGTAATTAATCCTAATTTTTATTTATTGTACTTACACGCGTATTGATGTATTGTATACATATATTATATATTAAAGTATAAATGCATAAAAATATATGATTCCGAATTGAAAAACATAAAACAAAATTTAGAAAACAGCATTTTGAAAACAAGATTATAACACATAAATATTATAATTCAATATTTAATTACAGGTGTGTCAAACACAAATTCTTGTTATAATTGTATTTAAAGACAAAAAAATAGTATTATAATTCACAACCAAATAGGCTCTAAATGTGAAAAACTTAAGATTACAAAAATACCCTATGATTTTTGGTGGCCAATGGCCTTGATAGTCTTTTTGTTGTATTATTTATATTTCGCCATGATACAATTTCTCCACATTAGGTATATAAATGCAAACAAACTAGCAAAATGAAAAATAAAAATAAATGGTTCCTTGCATTTGGTAGTTAAAACACTTTTTTTAAATCATAATACTCATTTTATTAACTTGGTGATAAGACGTGTGGGGATGTTTGTGGGGGGGGGGGGGGGGGGGGGGGGAGAGAGAGAGAGAGAAACTTTTGTATTCATTGTTGTAAAGTCTAGTAAAATGATACAACAAACTAGACCCTAAATGTAAAAAACTTAAGATTACACAAATAACCCGACTTTGGGTGGCAAAATGGCCTTGATGGTCTTTTTATTGTATTATTTTTATTCCTTAACTATACATTTTCTCCACATTAGGTACATAAATGCAACCAAACTAGCAAAATGAAAAATAAAAATAAATGGTTATTCACATTTGGTAGTTAAAACATTTTTTTAAATCATAATACTCGTTCATTACCTTGGTGATAAGACGTGTGTGTGCACGCACGTGCGTGCGTGCATTTGCGCTCGCGCGCGTGAGTGAGAGAGAGAGAGAGAGAGAGAGAGACTTTTGTATTCATTGTTGTAAACTGTAGTAAAATGATACAACAAACGAGGAAAAATTTGAAAATAAAATGACGAAAGGAAAAACAAAAACCTTTCAAAACAGAAATTACAAGACAATAACTTCAACCAGAACCCAAATTACTATATACTAGTAAGGTTGATGCCTTTTTTTCTTTCGGATTTTTGGCGACTTCATAGCCAAAGTACTTGAAATCCAAGAACGATTTATATCACACATAGGATCAGACGACCAGCAACACAAGCGGCCATCCTCACCACCTGTCCATCCGAAAATGCCAGTGGGCCCGCCCCTAATGCAGGACATAGGCAAAACGCTCCTTATAATATCTGTATGACCACCAAGAAGAACAGCCTCTGGTGATGAAATTGTTTGCATCCCTTTATAATTCACAGGGAAGTAGCCTAAAGTGCCGCCATTTGTGGCACCAATAACCCATAAACGATCATCCACCGTCGAGTAGTGACAATCAACAAAATAGTCAACCTACCACACCCAAAATTATATTAATATTGGAGATGTCATTGAACGAGAAATAAGGTTACAAATGTATTTAGGCGTGTCATTAACATTGAAGAGGAGGTGGAGAGCAAAGACCTTGACACACAAGCTTAAACTCTTGAGGGGTCAAACTAACGGTGTCATAGCACGACACAAAATTGACATGATATATTATGCTCATGTCGGGATTTTGAGTCAAGTCATGTCGTCTTCATGTCAATATTATGGTTCGTGTTGTTCGTGTTTTACTTGTCTTTCATGGTGCTTAATTGGGTGTAAAAATTATTGTCGCGTTTTTGTTCATGTCTTAATGGTTAATCAGCCAAAACACAGCCCAAAACATGAATTGTCACCCCTTGATCAAATTAATACTGCTAGTGTACACATTTCATTGGGTCTGTCTAATCGGTCTAATCACTAATAACTTGAGGTGGGGAACAGAGGCGACTGCCTCGAGACCCAGAATTTTGGGACTTTCAAGTGCAGTAAAGAAAGAAGGAAAATGCGCAGTTTAAAGAGTGTTAGGAAACTGGCATTGTAAGTGTCAAAACTGGCATAAAAAGTACAAAAGGCATCAGGAAAAAATGTTTCTTACGATATTTTAGCATTATTCATTTAATATGAGATGCCCATTTTAGATTTTCGCCTAAGGCCCCAAAAACTTGGGGGCGACCCTGATTCCATGGAACCTATTGCAGGTGCATTGCCCACAGGTTTTATTCGAACGGAGGTTCAAGTTCTAATAAATTTATTACTTATATCATGAAAAGAGAATGTTTGCAAATGGAAAGGGAGCGGCAATAGAATCTTATGGCACTCCAATTCATAATAAAATGACAAACCTACCCTTGTAATAATAAAATGCAAACTTTCTTCCACATTAATTTTATGTTATTTTTTTAAACACTTCACTATTAAAAAACAAAACAAATATCTCAAAGCTTCAATCTTATTTTTTTTATTTATCAAGACACGGTCAAATAAAAGCGGCACGATACGCCTCGACACAAAATTTTATTTTTTAACAAACACATTACAAAAATGGCACAACACGACATGCATTTTTTTTTAACTAACATGATCTAATTAAAAGGTAACACGACACGACATGAAATCTCTCGTTTACCTAACACGAACACAACTCAAATAAAAGTGACACGACACGATACAGAATCTCATTTTTTACGTAACATAAACATGACGTAAAAAAAAAGTAACACGACACGCAAAACTTCTCAAGACTTTATTTCAACACTAGTTTAAAAAACTTTATTTTATTCGTATCGTGTTACGTTTTAATTAGATCATGCTATATAAAAAAAATAAAATAAGATTTTATGTCGTATCGTATTAGTTAAAAAATAAAATTTTGTGTCGGGGTGTATCTTGCAGCTCTTATTTAGGTCGTGTCTTGTTAAAAAAAAGATTACGTATCGTGATGTGCCGTGTCACATTTTAATTGGATCGTGTACGAATTTCATATCATCTCGTATCATCTCACATTTTAATTGTGTTAGGTAAAAAATTAAATTTCATATCATCTCTTATCGTGTAATTTTGTAATTAGATTGCGTTTGTGTTGGATAAAAAAAATGAGTGAATACAAAAGTGTACACCAATTAATGAGTAAATTGTCATATATATATATATATACAAATTCTTTTTTTAACCATCACCAAATTAAAATATGAAACTACATGATTTTTTTTTACTTGACATGACATAATTTTTTTTATCAAATGCAAACACGACCCAATGAAAGTTGGATACAACACAACCCAATTAAAGCGGGCACAACATGATTTTTTTTAATTTTTTTTAACAAACACAAACACGATCCGATGTAAAATTTTATTCATGAAAAATACAAGATACAAGGGGATCAAAATAAAATTTAACAAATAAAACAAATAACAAATTTTTTTAAACAATAGTAATATTTTACTATATAAATTTAATTATTTTATAAATACTTTGGTTTATTTTGTACTTTGGCATGAACTTTTGTTTTTTATACTTAACTCTTAAAATTTTCAAACTACTTCAAGTAACCCTTGTCATTAAGACCTTCAATTTTTGAATGAAAAAGTGTATTGCTTATGAAATCAAATTAAGGTATTTTAGTCTATTAAAAAATAATGGTGCATTTGAAATTTACTTTACTACATAAACTACTAAAAGCAATTCAAAAATATGAAAAATTCTAAAAAAATATTTTGTAAAATCTCAAAATGACAAAAAAATATATAAAATATTTGGAAATTAAAACACCTTATTTAAAATTTCTAAAAATTACATAAAAAGAATTTTAAGAAAGTGGAAAATATGAAGAAAAAAACTGGACAAATACTAATAGGTATTCTAAAAATATGATTTCTAGCAAAAATTAAAGAAAATAGATTTAAGAAAAGAAAAAAAAAATTAGTTAAAAAAAAAAAATTACAACAAAAATAATTTTCGACAAAGAAAAATTGTAAAAACTTATTTAAAAAAATGATTTCACCAAATAAAATGATTTCCCAAAAAAAAATGATTTCCAATAACAAGAAAATGATTTCTAGAAAAAAAAATCAATAAAATATGATTTCGAACATGTCGTGTCTTTCTTATTTGGATCGTGTTCGTGTTAGGTTAAAAAAATATTTCGTGTTGTATCCAATTTTTATTGAGACGTGTTTACGTTTAATAAAAAAAAATTATGTCGTGTCGCTTTTAATTGGATCGTATTCATGTCAAGTAAAAAAAAATCTTGTCGTTTCAACAAAAAAATTATTTTTCACTCATTCCATTTTGGAAAAATAGTTTTTTTTCTTTAAATGATAATTAATACATTTATAACTAACTCTAAACAAAGGTCAATTTATTTAAGTTAAAAAAAAAAAACTAAAATATTAGAAGGAAGAGGTGAAATGGTGATGAAACTTCCGATGAAAAGAAAGAAGTGAAATGGGGTTTGGATGGTTTGTAGGGCAATGTTGTCAATTGAAAATTTTTTGGAGTGTTTACAGAATTCTTGGAGCGCCGTTAGCCGTGCCCAATGGAAAATCCTTCTCGTACTGCAACTTGGAAAAAAAGAATTTCATGACTGACATAGCAGCCTGTCAAATCATAACTTAGCTTCAAATCTTAAATGTTCTATCTTTCACTCTGAAGTCTCCGACTGCCCCATCATTCTGTAGCTAACTAATTTGTTTTAGCGTATAGCATTACTCCGCCCAAATATATACATGAACATGTGATAATCAATCAAAAGCATTAAAAGAGAAAAAAAACTTACCTGGTCATATGTCCAGCTGTCAGAGGCTAAGAGGCGAGCATCCTCAAAGTTGGCTTCAAGTTTTGCACCTTTCCAATCCCAAATACTAAAGGGGCAACAAATTGGAGTAATATAATCAATATACATATAAACAGAGTATAAATGAGCACAAATATTTGCATTATGAAAGATACAAGGCTGAAGTTGTTGTTCTATAGCAGTAAAATTAATTTTATGGTCAGCACATGTGGGTCATCTTTTTGTCTCTATACAGTTATACATTATATGTAACACAAACCCACTTAATTATAAAATAACTAAAAACCCTAATGTGCTCCAATGGCAACGCACCCAACTAAACAAGGAAATATATACATTATACAAGATGGCGCAATAAAAAACAAGCTAATGAACACAAGAGAGAATAGTTCCATTATTAAGAGAGAATATGAGTAGTTGGGTACAATGGAGAATTTTACAAGTCTCTAGGAACGACTCATAACACCCCTAATTAAAAGCTGTCCGCAACATGTATGCATCCATTAACTTGCAAGTGCTTTTCTTAGAACTTGTACAAGCCTAAATCTTCATGCAAGTGCCAATATATGAACTTAAACACCTAAATATTCCTGTTTTGAGCGACTATCCTGGAAACCCACCCCAATCCAATCACATATAATAATCAATTCCACAAGCAGTGGCTGCAACGTAGTACACCAAATCCTGTTTCATCTCTAGATTATAGGACCTAAATATTCAGTACGGCCTGTAAATTACTAACACACCCTGGGGGTTCGATTATTTATGTCAAAGTCAACAGGTGTCAAACACCGATGCGCTTACAACACACCATGTATCAGACACGAAAAAGGGTCCAATTTTTTATTTTTGATATGATTCTAAGGTATGCGGTAGTGGAGCACATGCGTGGATTTGAGCAAATGATGAAGGATATTTTTAATCGTAGTTGTTATTTTTTTAACAGCTTTATTATTAGTGAAATAGATGCATATTCTAGATTAGCTTCATTCGGGATGGTGCTGTCATAGCTTGGACCACAAAGCTTATAGCATCACCCATGACATCATACTTAGCCTGGCCATTGTATTGTGGGCGTATAAATAATGAGGTCCGGGTTATGGCTTTATCTCGAAACAAATGATCGACCGGAGGAGTGATTTAGCAAATAAACGTTCCAAAGGTAACCGGGTTTGTGATTAAACCCCAAAAATTGATCAAATATCTGAGGAATTACTACGACGGCTGGATTCAATCTCAAGGCCGTGTAGGAGCCGCCACAATGAAGAGCGAGCCCTTTAGTTCATCGCAGCAACACAGCCACCACCGCCGATAGACTATGAATCCCACTACTCGTCGTCAATTGAAGGAGAAGACGATTTTGAAGAAAATGAATCTGAAATCAACGAAGAAAAAAGCGGACTGGTTGTCTTCAACAGCCCCTTTGACAACCCTTCTGGCCATTTCAAACGGCAAGGACCTAATGCTGACAATGATCGCAGTCCATGTCCCTTAGAAATTTGACCACAGAACTGGTCAATATCGTCATCATCAAATAAAGGGGCTGTGGCATTGTAGTCAAATGCGAGTGGGAAGAGAGCAGGGAGAAGGGGCTCGAATGTCCAGATCTTTGGGAGGTCAAGACAAATTGGAATAGAGAAGGCCGGCCAAGTTCGATACCTGTAGTCCCAGATCAATGATGACCATAGAAGAACTCGAGTCGACGCTCCTAGCGCCACCGGAGAAGAGCAAGATCAGCGAAGGGAGATGGTGAAGAGCTCGGATTTGGTTGAACACGCCGCCGGCAAAGGTCTAGCCAGAATCGATGGCGGGAACAACGAGATAGAAGACGTGATCTATTAGATCGACTGCCAGATTTGAACTGACACGAAGGTTGTAAACGAACAGGCCATCATGAGAATCAACTGGAAGGAGGATCGCGAAGTTGACGGCGAGGACATTACCGGGCTGGGGTGGTCGGTGAGAACCTTGGCATTGGTGGTGGCGGGAAGGTTCACTTTGGAAACCCTAGAGCTCAACTGAAGACGGGCCTCTTTGGGCCACAAGGTTGCGGGCCTACTTAGATATGGTTTTTTTATTGGGAATGTATTTGGGTTTGGGGCTTAACCGTGATTAAGGGCACAAAGGTAGGCCAATATATAGCTGCTGGAGTAAGTTTTTTGGGGTGAAATAAGTTTGGGCAGTAACCTTTATTTTGGGAGGACTGGGCTGAAGTTATTTAAAAAGACACGCAGTGAGGATTTTATTAGGTCTGAGAGCCTTAGGCTATCCTCAAGAATTAACACGCTGAAAAATATTTTCCTTGAGCCCTAGAAATTAGTTGAAAATAATTTTGGTCCACTTCATCGAGCAAAATATTTACCAATTATTTGTTTAAATGGCACGACTTGATTCAACTCACCCCAAAGTTTGGGGATTTCTCTTACCTGGGAGAATGATATGTACGGGAGCAGGGCACGTGTGTAGATTTGCCCATGATGAAGGATATTTTATTAAAGTGTAAATGTTATTTCTTTTTACTGCTATATTAATAGCAAAATAAATTAATATTCCTTTGAAAAAATTCTAGATTAGGTTGGTGATGTCAAAAGGTTGGACCACTACATCACCCATGACATCATACCTAGCTTGCCCACCAAGTATTGTGGGCTTATATATACCCACGTATCCTCTAATTTTGAGGACAGAATTATTATGAATATATGAAAATAAGTGACAGTTATTTTTTATTATTCCCTCACTCACCAGGGAGGATGCTCATACATGTTGGCTAACATGCTCCGACAAATTTTTGTTTTTGTTTGTCTTTTTTCCTTTTTTTGAAGGGGAGGGGGGTATTTTTTATAGAAAAGGGGGGTTGAAGTCTTAAAGCTTTATATTTTCTTCCTTTTTTGAGGAGGAATTATTGTATTTCATAATTGTACTCCTATTTAGATTGGAATTAGTTTTTTTACTAATATTATATATACTAATCACTTTCTATGTCCTGAATTTTTTAAATTAAGTGTGAGTCAAGACTTGTGTCACTTCCATGTCCATACTTCTTGGGGTAAGGAAAAGTCCTTATCATGCTACGAGTAATAATAAATTAATATTATGAGAAAAATCCACAACCAACACCATGAAGTTACTGGCAAATCATTTCTTGATGTTTTAAGAACATTGAAAGTAAGGTTGTCTCAAATTTAAATAATGCAAAATACTTGTCTATAATACCTTAATGTTTCAATATTAGTCACACACCAGAGTTTATGATTGTCCTCTCCAAAAAAACCCACTTTTCCAATTGAGGTTCCCACGTTAATCACCTACAGATCATAAAAACAAATTGTATACTTCAAAATAAATAAATAAAACAAGTCTAATTCTCCCATTACATACATGAAATGATGTAAATTGAATTATATTTTAACAAATAAGACATTAAGTTCACATCAGTAACAAAGTTATGAGATATTGACTAAAAATTTGGAAGAATTAGGTCAATACCCATAACAGCAAAAGATTTAGAAATAATAATCACGCACAAAAAGAGGGAGAAATGGACAAACATAAAATTTGACCTCTTTCATTACTAAAAGTCGTATCCAGTCCCATGGTTCAAAGAATCGGCCGAGTTGACTCGGTATCGCCCGAGTCAACTCGGAATCGTCAGCCCACGATACGAAACCGAGTCACGATACGAAAAAAATAGTTATCGAACATTATATCCCTAACTCGCCGATAAATCAGCCGTTACGAGGACTGAAATATCGGACGTATCAGTTTCGTATCAGCCGAGTTGAGAAAAAAAGTAAAAGAGATGAAGGAAAAAAACAAGAATAGTGAAAGAATCTCACGGGTTAATAGAAGGACATACCTTTTGACAGTAATTTGTCCGGAGAAGACAAAAAGATAATCACGGGTGGAAGAACTTTATCTATAAATCAAACCTTGCCTAAAATCTTCAGCTATTCAAACCAAATCTTCCCCGAAATCGTCAGCCGAAAGCTTTGGAGTTGTGGCTTGGTGTTGCGGTTTGATCTGTGTGGGATTTTTTGGCTTGGTGACTTGCGGTTTGGTGTGTTACGGTATTTAGGATTTATTTTTTTTGGTTTCAGAGAACTGTCGTGTTTTTTTTTTGGCGGTTGTTCGTGTGTGTGTTTTTTTTTTTGGTTTTTTGAGGTGGGTTTGCTGTTGTGCGTGTGTTTTTGTGTTTTGTGAGTTTGGTTTTAGAGAACTGCCAAAGGGTTTGGTGTGTTTTTTTTTGTTTTAAAGAAGTGCCGTTTTAATTAACATTTAGGTTTTTTTTTTTAAAGAACTGTCGTTTTTTTTTGTTTTAAATGTTATTTTGTTTTAAATGTTATTTCTTTATAAAAAGGTGTTTGATTTAAATGTTATTTTAAAAAAATGTTATAAGAAATGTTGTTTTTTTATAAAAAATTATTCAAATATTTAAAAAAAAATATATGGATCAATTATAAAAAATATTGTTTCTTTTTAAAAAAATTGTGTTGGCAGATAATACTTGAACATGCCATTTTTCAACTCTATTTTTTGGATGTTATTTTGTACAATGGCTCCAAAACTAGATATTGTTATTTTATAAAAACAAATGTTATACAAAAATGTTATAAAAAATGTTATTTTTTTATAAAAAATTATTCAAATATTTTCAAAAAAAATATGGATCAATTATAAAAAATATTGTTTGCTTTTTAAAAAAATTGTGTTGGTAGATAATACTTGAACATGCCATTTTTTAACTCTATTTTTTGGATGTTATTTTGTAGAATGGCTTCAAAACTAGATATTGTTATTTTATAAAAACAAATGTTATACAAAAATGTTATAAAAAATGTTTTTTTTTTATAAAAAATTATTCAAATCTTTTCAAAAAAAATATGGATCAATTATAAAAAATGTTACTTGCCTTTTAAAAAAATTGTGTTGGTAGATAATACTTGAACATGCCATTTTTTAACACTATTTTTTTATGTTATTTTGTAGAATGGCCCCAAAACTAGATATTGGATGGGAACATGGAACTGCCATTGGTGGAGATAAGAGGAAGGTTACTTGCAATTATTGTGGCAAGGTTTGTAGTGGTGGTGTTAAACACTGAAGGAACACTTGACAGGTGTACAAGGGAATGTCGAACCTTGTCGTCATGTACCTCGGGAGATAGCAGCTATGGTGAAAAAGGTTCTTGTTGATGGTGCCAAGCTACGGGCCCTTGAGAAGAGGAAGAAGGAGAAACAAGTAGAGAATTTGCGTGACCAAGCTCAGTACTATGATGAAGAAGAAGACACCGATGATGATGAAACTGAAAATGATGCGACCCGTTTAGAATTAGCACAGTTAAAGGCTACTATGAAAGAAAGTCAAAGAATGTCGAGATAGGGAGTTACTAAGACCAGGCATTACGAGATTTGCTACCGAGTTTATTGCTCTTGAGAGTCTCATTCGCTATCAGTCTGAGTTGAAGCGAATGTGTACCACGAATGTATGGCGTGAATTCAACCGTGACAAGACCCGAAGGAGTGCGACCACTAAAGTGTCGTATTTAATTCTGGCAACGGACTGCCGAAGTTGCCGTGATTATGGAGCCCTTAGTATTGCTTTTGAAGATAGTAGATCAAGATAAAAAGTCTACACTCTCTATCATTTACGAAGGGGTGGATAAAGCAAAACTAGCAATCCAGGCAACCGTCAAAAACTAGAAGAAGTACTGGCAGGTGATTGATGGAAGATGGGAGAGATAATTGCGCACCGAAACTTGCATGCTGCGGGATATTTCTTAAATCCAGTGTTTCAGTACTCATCTAATTTTTCAAACCATCCCGAAATAAGAGCCGGACTAAAGAGGTCGTCAAAAGGCCAGACGTACAAAAACAGGCATTGGCAATAACTGAGGTATCACATTTGTTTCCATCGAGTTATATTTATTTCATATATGTATTGTTTCTAAATTGATTTGTCTGCTTTTTAGGTTAAACTCTTTACGGATAGGAGAGGGAAGTTTTGGCTCAGATTCTACTAAGCAAGCAGCCAAATCTTCTCTTCCAGCTGAGTGGTGAAAAAATTACGGTGAGGATGCACCCAATCTTAGGCGCATTGCTATCAAAGTACCAAGTCAAATATGCTCATCTTCGGGCTGTGAGAGAAATTGGAGCACATGGTCTCTCATCCACACAAAACTTCGCAGCTGATTGGCAATAAAAAAATTGCATAATTTGGTGTATGTGCATTACAATTCGCGACTTAAAGTTAGGAATCTTATGCACATGCGTGATACCGAAGATTTCTACAATCCGATAGACTTGAATTTAATATTTGAGGAGGATGACATGTTGGATGAATGGATCCGAGAGAATGATGAAGGGGTCTTACCAGGCGATGACTTAGATTGGTTGGATGAAGGTATTCAACAAAGCGAAGGGGAAGGAGGACGGGGGGGTCACAATCAACCGGCACCGGTCAGTGTTCTTTCCAGTTCTGATGATGATCATGGCGGTGATGATGGTTGGCAAGATATTCCTGGTACTTATGGTAACCATGAAGACGACGACGACGATGACGATGACGATGACGATGACGATGATGATCAAGGTGGTGGCAGGGGAACAGTGAGTGGTAGCCAACAAAGGAGTAGAGTTGGTGGTAGCCACCAAAGGGGTGGTTCTTACAATACTGGTACACAGCTGATGGTGGTATGGCATGAGCACAAGGAGATGAAAATTACTATGCCACGCAATACATGAATCATGGTTATTGTCCGGGAATCAGTGAACAACGGAGGCATTTAGACAATTTGACGAGATTCCCTAGTAGTGACGAGTATTCAAGCGGATATGATCAACAACGTCTTGATGATCAACTACGGGCATGGGTTTAATGACAGATCATGCATACCGCGGTGGAAGACATAGTATCTCTGGGAGTGGGAGTAGCACAGATAATTATGGTCTAGCACAACTTCCAAGATCTATTAGTACTAGTACAGGTGGTTACCATAATAACCAAGGGACGCAATATGGTGGGTCTTCAACTATAGTTCTGGGTATAGAGGTTTTGGATATTATCATCACGGTAGTCAACCGGAAGATCATCAACCACAGTTTCCAAATTATGGATCATCTAGCCAGTCATCCCAACCATTTGAGCAGTAATATAGTTCATATTTCTTTCCTTACCCAACTGAAAGAAATTACCCATATCCAAATCCGTATGATCGATACCGAAACTAGATAGAGAGATGAAAATGATGAAACATTGTAATCATTTATATTTATCTTCCATGTAAATTTTTTATCTAGTTTTATGTGGCATTAGATTGTTTTTCAATATTATTAATGGTTTACTATGCAATATTGAATCTGACAACTCTGTCGCGCTTCAGTATAACCAATTCTACAATGCAATGCATATTGAATGATGGGTTTGAATGTATCTCATTGGTCCACATTGTTCTTATTTTTTTTAAATTTTCTATATTTTTTCCGGAATTTTTTGCGCTCTATAAATAGCGTATCTTCGCGTATCGCCCGATACCGCGACCGAGTTGAAAATCGGGTGTCCGATACCGGGACCGCTACCGAGACTTTGAACCATGTATCCAATGCACAAGGCGCCCGCTTTACTGCAGGATCTGGGAGAGGCGGATGTCGGTTGGCCTTACCCCATATATGGAGAGGCTTCTTCCATGTCTCAAACCCAAGACCAACCGTAGCTTGGGCGAGAGCACTTGCCATCGGAAAAAAAAACATTAATCCACATATAAACTAACTAGATAATTCCATCTATCAAAGAAATAATACCAATAAATGAAAAAACACTAACACCTAACCAAACCTCCCCCCACCCCACCCCACCCCACCCCCTTCAAAAAAAAAAAAAAAAGGCAAATATATAAATGTATCCAAAAACAGCTCACCAATTAAATGTGAAAATGTACAAAAACAAGCATATGGCACCAAGGACCACATTGATTTGATTTAACTGTTCGTAGTCACAGAAATAATGATTTAAAAACAAGTAAATGAAATGAATAAGAGATGGCACACCCATTGAGCATAATTTATGATAGCTGAATTTTCCTCAAAATCACATTTGCAAAAGTTGTAATCAAATTTATTTCTTAAAATGGAGTGGGAACTTTGAGCAAGTAATTAACCCTCAGGAATATATGTGAAGAAGAAAACTGAACAATAAAAGTCGAATCCTGCCCTCAAACCGCTAAGATCATTGCTTAAATGTTGGCTAATCAATCTGAAGTCTACTTGTTCAGTAATAATGACTGTTCAAAATGTTGTGATCCTTTCGTCATTTTCTTATGTCATGGAAGTACATATTTAATTTGGCTTAATATATTTCTTCAACTTTGACGACATATAACATAAACAAAAATGAAAAAGGTATGAACTCCCACACTTACCGACTCTAGATTATCATCATCGTTGATATCTCCATTCGTATCGAAGATACACATCAATCCATCAACAGAAGCAGAAACAAGCTTGTTTTGATGTCCAGGGACAAAGTGTACCTATTAGCAGACATAATTCACGTCAAATGAAACAAGAGCACTTTACAATTCACCTTTTCAAATCAAAAACTCTCTGCACCACTTAATAGAAAAATTGCTAATGAATGCCCCCTTACAGAAAATCCAAAAGTCAGTATATGAAATAGCAGCATAGATCTAAGAACCGGCAGCCCAAGTGACGCAACAATATGAAATAGCGGTATAGTATTAAAACAGTCACAGTTTGGCAGAAACCTGTTACTTAACTGGATTCTGTTAATCCTATTTAGCTGCCGAAGGGAATAAATTTCTAAAATTTTATAAATCAAAAACAAATTACTAGACTCGTGGTTGGAGGCGGAACCACCTCTTTTGGTGGGGCGGCAATCGCGCCCCTCTAAGTTTGGAGAGGAAAAAGAAAGTGTAGTACAAAAATTGAGCTTCAAAATTTATACATATAAACACGTCTATATATTTGTTAAGTTTGTCCCCCTTACTAACAAAAAATATTAGTACTAAATTGCTCCTAATATAAATCCTGGTTCCGACCCTGACATGGTTCAATCTCGCAGCATGCGAGGCACTCCCTACTCTAGGTCAAACTCCATTAGGGATTTATTTATAACATATCATGTGATTCTGATATATAAACAATAACCAAGCAGGGTATTTTCAGACGACGTGTATCTAAGTGCAGGGGTTTTGCTTCCTGTATCTGCCTTTGCCTATTCCATTTCAATTCAAACCCTTGTGTCAGTTTAGATACCTTTTCCAACTAACTGCATTGAAGGGGATTCAGTTAAAGCGGTGAGAACTGTCAGTTATTCACTAAGTATGCAATGCAATCCAACAACTATGATGATTTTATTAGAAAAAAATTTAAAATCAAAAAAAGAAGTGTTATCTTCTAACACGAGTAGGAAAAAAGAACCACAGGGATCAGAACACACCTGAGTGACATCATCCATATGAGATTCTTCCAAGCATGCAGTCTGCTTCTTGGTTCTCCAGTCCCAGAATAGTATCTGCAAAAAATTCGACAGTAAAGGACAAGCAATATAAGTCGGCATAAAGGCGCACCTGATACAATATGAAATGTTACCATCTTTCATGAAACTAGATGTTCTATAGATAAACTCGTGAATCGTGAAAATGCATCTGCAATGTGTTATGTAGCTATTACAAACTGGAAAACACAACAATGATCTTATGATAAACTACCAAGTAATCCCCTTCTTTATTTATAAAGTAATATCAGTGATAATTCAGATGCAAATGAGCAATTCGTTTCTCAAGTGAAGTATCAGAAAGACTAACAATGTCATACAAAGAAAAACCGTACACTGTCGTACAACTGCCTACCCAAGATTAATAATGTGATACAAAGAAATACTGAAAAACATTGTAAAAAATATATCAAAACAAATCTTTGAAAAGGTTAAAAAGCGACCTTAAGGCGTTTCCACGGACAAGATGAGGACAGACTATGAGAAGTGGGGCCCCAAGACGATTTGAACTCATTGTGAGGCAAGAACCCATATCACCACGCTATCACATTGGTGTTTATATTTCTTTTCTAGTTTATACCATTTTTCTCAATCTAATGGGAGATACACTATGTTTCTTCTAAGTTCTTTTTATTTTCTTATTGATTGCAAAGTCAACAGTTCTTGAACGAACAAGTGGATTTGTTACGTATGTGCAGCCGAAATTCATTTTCCTACAAATATCTTTCCTGAAATTACGTAAATAAAGTGAAATTTCAGCATAGGCAAGTGTAGTGTAAAATAACTCGCTCAAAGGGTGCCCATAATCATGGAAAGAGCAAAAATAATGCACACAGTAACATGAGACACAAGAATTTACATGATTCAATCAATGTGTCCTGTGTACACAAAAGTTGGGATGGTATTTTTACTAAATATTCATTAAGTTATATGAGCTAGTTGCGTAGCTTCTATTCCCCGAATAGAATCTTGTAGAACCCTTTACATAGATTTAGCAGTTGCAATCTCAGTCGCAATCTCTAGGAGTCTCTTTGTAGAAATATGCTTCATAATAGAAACAGATCTTCTATCATATACTGGATAGTTCTTATCCTTATCAAACTCGTGTCAAGTCATTATTAGGTGAATATTTTTCCCATTGACAGTTTCATTCAACATTTTTTTTTTTAATTTCATTTATGGTTTTTCCTAGTTTCTTTGTGTTATCCTTACGAAGTTGAATAATACCTTACATACTTGTCCGCTTAATTTGTTCTTCCTATGGCAGCTTACAGGTAGGATATCAGCAAACTGGAACAAGGTGATAGTAAATTCTCCTATTTTCTCAACATTTAGCATCCAATGGTATATTTATAACTTGCTTAAAAGTCAAAGCAAAACAAACTGCTTTGGAATGATAAAAATTAAGGCATATAAAGGATAGCTTCAAGTGGCCACTTGACTTTGGCTTCAGATAAATTTTAAATTCCTGTCTGAAGGTATGTTCTCTCAAAAACAAAAAACCTTTCTCTAGCAAGTAATTAACTCCAATAAAAACCTCACCTTACATTCTTAAGAAGCCTTACGCCTATCCAGGTGAAACCCAAATGGGAGGACAGTCAGACTTCCGACATTCATTGGTCTAGAATTAGACGTTCGATTTCTAACTACTCAAAAAAAATATACTTTACTCCCGTGATGGTAGTCACAACTTCATCAAAAATCCCAATAAACCATTAAGGACCTAAGAGGCTAGACAATATGCACGAGTTGATTCTCAAGGCATGTGCACAGAAAGTATTGGCGCCAAGGCTCTATGTGTTAACAGTTTCCTCAACATAGAAGATCCTTCCTCGCGAGAAAGAAATGCTACTCAACTTCTCAAGATGATTAAACACTGTTGACAAAAATAGTATATCCTCCATGTATACAACTGAAGTAGAAATACCAGGGCATGGTTTTGAAGTCGTCTACATTACTTGGATGAAAAATAGATATAATTATCTACAATAACACTGCATTGCTAAAAGTGACCATAGAATCATCATACCTGAGACTTACATCCCGCGGCAAGAAGATTATCACCTAAGCCACCAAACGCAAAGCTAAACGCCTCTTGGGAAGATCCAGCACTTAAACAAGACACCTACATGGCACAACATATTGAACGTGATCACGCAAATGCCTATCCTTGAACACACACAAACACCTAATTTGGTCTTAAGTGTGTCTCTACATATAGAGAGAGAATGGGTCTCTCTAATATACCTCATTTAACATACATACAAGACTATAATTCCACTTTTGAGGGTAAATATATCAATTTATAATGAAATCTCCACCAAATTTCATCAAAAAAATTAAGCACTTTAGTGGGTTAAATACAAAAAGATATATGTGCATTTTCAAGCGTTAAAACTAGTATCATCAGCTCACAAGTTTGATTGCATTGTTTGAGATCCAAACTAAATACTAATTGATTGTTATTTTAAATTTGGATGGGATTTCATTAAAAAATTCGCTCATTCACCCCCCAAAAATAGAGATATATTAAGTGCATTAAGTGAGATGTTGGAAAGCCTAACTGTGTGTATATATATTTGAGTGAGCATGTGTGTATAGTCGGGAAAGAGAGAAGGAGACCTGCTGGAATGACCTAGTATCCCAAGCTCTGATAGTACCATCAGAAGAGCAAGAGTGCAAGAGATGTGGAGTAGATGGGCCTGAGAAGGAAATATTGTTGATAGTTGCAGAGTGGCCCTTGCAATCTCCAATAAATTGACCAGTAACTGGTGAATACAATTTCACAGTGTTCGTAGACAGAGACACCGCCATAGATGTCCAATCATCCCTATTTTTGACAAATTGAGTAAACAAGACAAAATTATCCTTTGATTCTTCAGAAACTAAATATGCAGCTATAGAGGAATGTTTACTGATAATAGAAAGAGAATCATTCTCATCATTTCACGAATTGAGTAAACTAAAACAAAATTATCGCTTGATTTTACACAAAATGAACATATACATACATTGTAGCTATATGCGAGTGCTTTACAGATAATAGAAAGAGAATTATATTATCATTTCACAAATCAAGGAAACAAAACAAAAAACAAATAAATAAAATTGATCAGAAACGAAGTTCTAATATTCAAATAGAAATCAAGAGCTGCCAAAAGTAGACCAGCAGTCCTCCTACAATACAACCACGGACAAAACAAAAACTGAAATGATATCAAAAACAGCCCATGACTAATGCTTTTAAAGATTTGACAATCACACATCCAATTCGGACCAACAAACCATCCCTCTATAGCAAGAGAAGCCCGATTTGACAAACACAAGCTGCCCAGTTACTTCTTTAGGGCGTACTTTGTCTTCCAAAATTGTATTGTTTGTTTCCCTCCAAATGATCCAAGCGACGGCTAACAAAATGCTCCTCCACAATGTCTTTTTAACTTTCTTTGGAACCCCTCCAAATCAAACCTCCATATACCAAGTAAATCCCTCCAACATTTGGGAAAAACAACACATATATTAAGGTCCCTTTTAATCTTATTCCGACAAAACAATGACATTTCACAATGAATCAAGAGATGATCAATGGACTCGTAGTCCTTTTTGCAAATAATCCACCAAGAAGATACACAAACAGATATTAATTTTGTTCGGAGCAAATCGCAAGTGTTAAACTTTTCCACGAGCCACGAGAAAATTTGAGCTGAAGGGCCATCTCATTTCATAATGGCTGTATAACGAGCAAAGGAAAGCAACGGAGGAGAATCAATCAAAGAATCAAAAAAGGATTTGCATGAGAATAGACTGGAGGAATCACCCACCCAAGATCAACAATTGGGATTAATTCTCATTAAAGAAAACCCGACGAGAGTTTCAACGAGAACAGAAAAGTCAAGAAAGTCACAATCATTGATATTTCTTCTAAAAGTGATATTCCACTAAAAATTTCAGGAGACAAAAGATGCAATATTCCCAAGAGGGTGAGGCAAAGTAGACAACCATGTAGCATTGGGAACAACTTACAAAAGTGGGAATTATCTACCCAAATGTCCTCCCAAAATCTAAATTTTTCACCATTACCCACGTTATCCCGAGTTGATTTGAGAAAAGAGTCTAGACCATGGGAAATCGATATCCAAGGGTCCCGAAGAGAACCTGATGTGAAACGCAACGGAGTTTACACACGTTAGTTACACACGCATGAATGAGATGCTGAAATATGAAATCTCCATTAATTCTCTCTCTAAACTCTCTCTTCTCTAAAACAAAGTGATGATAATGAAAGCTACCATCTAGGGGTCTTTTTATAAACACAAAGACCCAAAAGACTAAAATACCCTAAAGAAGTAAATGAACAAAATAAAAAAGAAATAACATAAATGACACGCTCCTGCGTCACTTTCCCCCCCTACGAAGCACTGTTATATCCTCCTAGAGATGGTCATAGAAATTGCGGTCAACATGATGCAACGTGGCCTCAGTAATCCACTATGAAGCACGGACGCTCCTCCGGAGGTGACGTATGCGTGTCGGACACTCCGACACGCGTACGACACTTCGCGGACACGTGTCCGACACTCCACGTGGCTTGTCGGACTTATTTGACATTTTAAAGAAGGCGGACACTTCGCGAACACTTCTCAGACACAATTAATACACTCCGCGGACACGTTTGCCAAAAACTAATTAACTTTAATAAATTTTAGTGTCATCATGTAAAAAGTAAATCATTTTTAAATTTATATATAGTAAGAATTAAAGTTAAAAATGAATGAAGTTAGTCTCTAACTCGGTTTCAATGCATACTTTTAATTTACAGTTTAATTGTGATCATGAAATATTTAACCATGTTAATTTTGATAAATTAGTTTAACAACTATATATATATACAAAACCTATCAAACATAGACTCAAATATTGAAATTTAAAATGGATTCCTCAAAAACGTCGTTTTGCATTAAATTGAAGAAGAGAAAAACACTCTCATGTTAATGCAAAACAAAGTCAATTATAGGACCCGCTAAAAATTCAGCCTCTCTCTCACTCTCTCTCATATGTGTGTGTTTGTGTGTGTGTAATATTCAATATATTTATTTTTCATCGTGTCGTGTCGTGTTCTATTTTTTTTAGATTTTTCGTGTCAGCATGTCCGTGTCGTGACGGACACGACATTTGTATCCGTGTCCGTGCTTCATAGGTAATCCATGAGTCATCACTCTCGAGGCGCCCCAACCAACGGATCAGATACCGGACAAGGAGCCCATAGATGAGAACACCCTATAGTGTGCGCTTAGGCAAAGATGGTCCGAATAAACAAAAAGTCCAATTTTCAATTTTTTAAAATTTTTAAGGATTAGAACTTTAAACTAATTATCCCTGTGAAAACTTTGCACCAATTAAAACCATTTTGTTGGGAAAAACAGATTTATCCAATTTTATCTTTTAACCTAAAGCATACATCTAGGTGATAAGTAAATAAAATAAATATATCCAAACACAACACGCCGATGTACGAGGAAAACCACAAAGGGAAAAACCTCGGACAGCCCAGCCAACAGATCACTATGATGCGGTTTTACAAAGCATAGGCAATAGACTTACTCAACGACTCGATCCCCACAAACTCGCTATTCTATCTTTGACCGTTCCTCCACAGTGCAACGCAAGAGTTCACCTACGCAAACTGCCACAACGCACGAGTTCACGCACGTCTCGGTATCCACCGATGAGGCTCGGTAACCGTCTACGGATAGGAACACGAAATCCACCACTTCTTCACCGCAACACCACAAACACGGAGTCCACCGAGTGTAAACAGCAAGTACGGAATCCACCACACGAAACAGGTTATCTTCGGATGTAGAGAAACATACATTGGTGCTCAAACTAAAGATCTCAAACCATATGAATATGAAGAACTTGGATCTTTAAACACAAATGGTGAAACTAGGGTGGTAAACGGGTAAGGAATTAATTTTCGCCAAAAGTTCTTGAAAAAACTGAGTGCAGCATGCCTATAAATAGTAAAACACGGATTTCAAGGCGGCCATCTCGTTCGAACGAAAACACAAGGTCATTCGAACGAAAATACAAGTTTCATTCTAACGACATTAAATCTCGTTCAAACGACAACCCATTCTCATTCGAACATGCTTTTAACAACCTTCCAGCGACTTTGGTCCTTCTTGAGAGAGGATTCTCGTTTGATGGCGTTCGAAGCTCGTTCCAATGAGATTCTAATTTCGTTCTAACGAGATCATACTCCGTTCGAACGAAAACTCAATTTCGTTCTAACGAGTTCAATTCTCGTTCTAACGAGATTAAAACCAAAAATAATTTTCTTAAAAAAAACATTTAAAAACAGATCCAAATGATTTTAAGTTTAAAAACAAACACCCTTAAAAATTACTCATATTCAACATGCATTCATACCTGCGAGATCCACGGTAAACGTAAAGACAAACTTGTAACAATAAACACGACACGATGTATCCAATCTTTGAAGCTTGGTCGTTGCATCTTCATCAAACACGGCATAAGCTTATGGGGTCAACAACACAAAGCCGAACCTATAACTCAAATATTTTGTTCGACATTATGTCAATTACATACAAATTGACTCGAATGGAAGTTTGTCCTTACTATAGGCATCATAGTCGTCTCAGAGTCCAAAATACCCTCGACATGTCAACATGCGAACGAACTGGCTGCGTCGGATTCACGGGAAGGGGTATCGGGGGAACAAGTGAACCCCGAAACGAAGTCAAATCGACCACATTAAATGTGGGATGTGTCTTGAAACCCTCGGGCAGGGCGAGCTCATTAGCATTATCACCATAGCGACGAAGAACGGGGAAGGGACCAAATCGACACATCTGTAACTTGGTGGCCTTGCCCACCCGCCGTTCTCACCGAAGATATACCATAACAAGATCTCCAAGCTGAAAAATAAGGAATCGACGACGAGAATCTGCCTACTCCTGGTAGGAAGCATACATACGCTCAGTGTTTTCAACCGCAATCTCGCAAGGTGTGGCGTTTTGGCTCTGGAGTCGCGTTTTGGCTCTGGAGTCGCGTTGCGCAAATCGTGCGTCGCATAAGCAATTCGTACATTCTAGTTTTTTTATTAGGACAACATATAAAATAACATTTTAAACTAAAATTTGTACAATAATTAACATTTTAAACTGAAAATTTACAATAATAACATTTTAAACTGAAAATATAAAACAAACAACATTTTAACCTGAAATTTTGTAAATAAGTAACATTTTAAACTGTAAAATATTAACATTATAAACTGAAAATTATAAAATCTTGAAATTTTAACAGAAATTTATAAAAACAAATAACATTTTAAACTCAAAATTATAAATCAAATAACAATATAAGCTGAAATTTTATAAAAAAGAAACATTTTAAACTGAAAATCATTAAATATTAACATTTTAAACTGAAATTTATAAAAAAAATTACATTTTAAACTGAAAATTATAAAAACAAATAACATTTTAAGCTGAAATTTTGTAATTAACATTTAAACTAATCATCATAAGATATTAACAATTTAAACTGAAATTTATTAAAACAAATAAACACTTTAAACTCAAATTTGTAAAACAAATCACATTTTAAGCTGAAAATTTGTAAATAAGTAGCATATTAAACTGAATTTATTTTTAAAAAATAACATTTTAAACTGAAAATTATAAAATAAATAACATTTTAGGCTGAAATTATAAAACAAATAAAACGCCCAAAAGCGCACAACAAAAACGATACAATTCTGGCTTTAAAAAAATCCCCAGTTAGCGCATCAATTGCACAAAATAGCACACTATCGGTGTCACGTCACCCAAAAGCGCACGCTTTTTAGGAGTCGCCCAAAAAAATTTGCGCAATGTCGTGTTTTCCTAACGCGAAGCACAATCGCGTTCACAGTCGCGCGCAATTAAAAATATTGCATATGTTATAAGCATGTTCGCACGTCGTCATGGATAGAGAGCATTTTGATAGCAAAATCAACAGTTGTCGAGCTCACTGTCATAGTAGGTGGGGTCTCGGGAAATCAACGGACAATAGAGGAGAAGACCCCAAAACAATCTGAAAATGTGAAATGCCAGTAAAACGATTGACCGAATTGTTGAAAGCAAATTCCGCCCGAGCAAGATCACCAGCTAAACACAGTAAAAGATCACCCAAACTCCGATTGACCATCTCGGTCCGGTGTGGGTTGAAAGATGTGAAGAATTGAAGCGTGCATCGCAATAATTTCCAAAAGGTCCGCCAGAAATGTCCCATAAAACGAACGTAGAGTGTGGCCATATGTGAAGCATCTGAAGTCCTCGAATATGGAATGAAATGGCCCATCTTAGAAAATTAGTCAACTACCACAAACACATAATCATGCCCCTTCGTTGTCTTAGGTAACCCCACAACAAAGTCCATGGAAACATCAATCCACGATCGATCATGGATGGCTAGGGGTGTATACAAACTAGCATTAGTATGCTGCCCTTTCGCCGTCTGACAAGTGCAGCAACGCTGAACATGGGTGTTAATCTCCCTCTTCATGGTAGGCCAATAGAAACGCTCACGCATTGTAGTTAAGGTACGAGCGACACCCGAATAGCCAACTAGGCTCCCACTATGGAGTTCCGTGATGATCTTCTCTCGCAAAGAAGAAGAAGGGATGCACAATGTTGTGCCACGATACAAGTACCCATCATATAGTAAGCAATAACCCTGAACACCATGCTGACGAGCACATGCCTCCATAATAGGCCCAAAGAAGGTATTTGTTGCATACAAATCTCGAATCGCAGAAAAGTTGAAGACCGGCCCCTGAATGGTGATTAAGGAATGATAACTACTCGGAACATCAGCAATGAGGTTCTCTCAACTGGGCTTGTACTCTAGGTGGAAAGTGAACTTCTACAGGAAACTAACCCACTTGGCGTGTCGATCGCTGACTTCTTCTGGGAGATCATGAAACGAAGGGCCTCGTGATCCGATTAATGACAAACTCTCGATGAATCAAATAGGATTGTCAATGCTTGACCGCCTGCACTACTGCATAGAACTCCAAATCATAGATAGAATAGTTGCTAAATGAACCGAGAACTTTTGGACTAAAGTACACAACAGAGAGACCATTCTGATTAAGAACTACACCAATCCCGAAGTTGTTGGCATCACAAGTCAACACGAACAGCAGGGTGAAGTCTGGTAAGGCTAGAATGGGAGCAGATGTCATCTTGGACTTGATAAGTTAGAATGTCACCTCAACCTCATCAGTTTAAGAAAACTCATTCACGAACGCTTACATCAGCGCAGTAATAGGAGCCATCACAAAACTGAACCCCTCAATGAATCATCGGTAAAAACTGGTAAGGCAGTGGTTAGTCTAGGTCACTCCCGAATAGCCCGAACCTTCTCGCTGTCATCACGTACTCCTTCCCCTGACACTATATACCCCAGAAAAGAAATTTACACCATAAAAGAACACTTCTTCAGCTGGAGATAAGAACACTCACGCCGAAGAACCTTTAATGCCTATCTGACAAAGTTCGTGTGCTCCTTTGTGGCTCGGTTGTATATCAAAATGTCATTAAAATACAACACGACGTACTTACCCAAGAAGGGGCACAGGACCTATGTCATAACACGCATGAATGTGAATGTGAATGTGAATGTGAATGTGAATGTGGATGTGAATGTGGATGTGGAATTGGACAATCCGAAGAGCATAACCGTCCACTCATACAATTCGTCATTCGTCTCAAAAGCGGTCTTCCACTCATCTCAGGCCACATACGAATCTGATGGTACCCACTCTTCAAATCAAGCTTGAAAAACAAGGTGCCCCGTGAAGCTGGCCAATCATATCGTCTAATCTCAGAATGGGAAAACGATACTTGACTGTGATCTTATTCACAGCCCGGTTGTCGATACACATCCGCCAACTACCATCCTTCTTTGACATCAACAAAGCAGGCACGACACAAGGGAACATACTCTCCCGTACAAGGCCACGGTGGCATAACTCTAACACATGTCGCTGGAGCTCAACGTGCTCGGTTGGTGACTTCCTATAATGGGGGAGGTTGGGTAGTTGTGCTCGTGGCACAAAATCAATCGCATGTTGTATGTCATCAATGGTGGAAGGGAATCAAGCAGTGTGCATACATCTTGGAACGACACCAAGATATCACGAAGGGCCTCCAGAACACTAGTCGGCTCAGCACCCAAAGGGCTACTGAGGGCATAACACAACGCCTGCTCGAGGGCATCGGCAAGGAGTACAAGCTTCGAGGTCATAGACATAAGTGAATCGGGGAGTCTGAGCAGCGGCATGGGGTCAAGAACCACTTCACAACCCTCATGTATAAATGAGCAAGTGTTAGCATGACCATCGTTCATGCTTGCATGATCAAACTGCCAAGATCGACCTAACAGGAGGTGGCACACGTCCATATCAACTACCATACACAAAACCTCATCTAAATATGGCCCGATGGTGAATGGTACGCGGCACTGTCCCGTGGGGTGCACTTCATCATTGGATCCTAGTCACCCAATCTTACACAGAGTCTGGATGGGTTGGACACGAAGACCCAAACGCACCACCATCTCGCGAGAGACCAAATTGACATTAGAGCCACCGTCATTTATGATCTTACAAAATCGTCCCTTTGCAACACACTGCGTGTAGAATAAGCTATGACATTATAACTGGTATGTCGGCGTGATGACTGAACTGGATAAAAGGGCAAATGGAAGAATGAGGGCGCGGTGATGGGTACTTGGTGGTGGGAGCGTAGATTAGGGCAGCATTGGTGTGTCTAGCCATTGAGGTTGTTTTGGAGTGGAAATGAGGCAGATGACTGTTTATTCAACAAACGAAGTTGAGTTTGACTGAGGGTGACGCGCCTATGGTAAATAGAGGTGCGCATACTAGCGGGGACCATCGGGTTAATGTGTTTGAGACCCAATGAATGGCCAGTGACCGAAAACAGCCTCTTGGTGGCCATCTCGGTGAGAGATTGTTCAGGCAGGTTGGTGTTGGACCTATTTTTGTTGGTTCGTGGAGGTGGGTCAGTTGGGTTAGACTCATGGGTCAAGTCGGACCTAGTTTGCTTACACGTGGGTTGGTAACGCTAAGGTTTCTATCCAGATTAGAGGGTTTGGCATTGTGGTTAGGGGTTGGTGGTGGTGCCGCGGGGCTGAAGAAGGGGTTTCCCGGTTAGGTTGGGGGCGATCGCTTGATGGGGGTAGGTGGAGGGGTCGGTTGGGTGTTTCTGGTGCCTTGGGGTGCTTAGCTAGAGTCGTATTGGGTATCTAGGGTTCGTCGGGTCGGGTAAGGTTTCCTGGGCTTCGGGTGAGAGGGCGGGATGGAAGGTTGGCCCGCTAGGACATGTGGTGGTTGGATGGGCAGTGCGGTGGTGTCGCTGCTGCCGATTTTTCTTATAGCCAGACAACAGTTAGGTCTAGGGTTTCCACCCTAGATGCAGTTGAGGTTAAGAGTCGTCGAAAATTCGACGGATGTAGCCACTCGTGCTCTCAGCCGTCAAGTATATCGATCCAACAAGAACCTAGCTCTTATACCACTTTTGATGTGAAACGCGGTGAAATTTACACACATTAATTACACATACACATGAATGAAACGCTGAAATATGAAATCTCCATCAATTCTCTCTAAACTCTCTCTAAAACAAAGTGATGATAATGGAAGCTAAGCACCTAGGGGTCTTTTTATAAGCACAGATCCAAAAGACTAAAATAGCCTGAATAAGTAAATGAATAAAATAAAAATGAAATAACATAAATGATACGCTCTTACGCCAGAACCTCTCTCAACTACTCTAGCATCTCACCCATTTTCCCACATTTACTTCTAACGATAGCATCCCAAAGAGAATTTTGTTGAACGAGGAATCTCCACGACCACTTTCCTTTCCTAAAAGATCTTTATTTCTTTTAAGCAAATTACCAATACCCAACCCCCTTTTATTTTTTTACCTACACACCATATCCCACGCCACCAAGTTGTTTTTTTCTCTTAGTCGATCCCTTCAACAAAAAAATTCTCCTCATTCTCTTCAATCTTTGTGCCATACCAACAAGAATTTTGAATAATGATAAGAAGAATATTCACCATCCCACACTGAAAAACAAAAACAAAAACAAAAAAAGACACCCCTTTTCCACCCATCTTCCAAAGGCCGATATTAGACATTAGACATATTTTCAATTACATTATCCTCCAAATTAATGCCCACGGTCGAAATTTTCCCCATGTTCATGTTCCAACCTGAGAACTTACCAAAAATCTTAACAATTACAACAAATTTACTAAATCTATAAACGTTCTCATTAATTTGGTTCCTAATTTTATACATTCTTTAGAGACAAAGTACCATCCCTTACATTTCACAAATTGAGCGAAAAAACAAAAGGACGAAAATTATTGTTTGATTTCATACAAAATGAAAATAGTATTCAGTAAGCAAAGCAAATGAATGAATTGATAAGAGTAAAAAAATAAAAAATAAAAAACGTACTTTGGAACGATTTGAAAGACGTAATCGTGTCCGAAGTTTGTTTGAATGGAATTTTTTAGTCCCATTCGCTTCAAATCGTTTGCTTCTTCCACCTCCATCTCCGTCGCCTCCATCTCTCGCCCACAAAGACAGCTTAAACCCGGGTAAAGGTTTTAGGTTTAGCTCCCATGAAAGGGAAAAAATAAAAAGTATTCCGGCTCTTATTCCTAAGCTAATTAAGTAAGGGTCCGCTCGATAGAAAACTAGGAAAATGCAAATGATTCCAGGACATTTGATTACAGGGCAAACAATTCCAAGGCAAATGAATATTTTTCAACTTGTGTGTGTTTGATACAAATTGAAAAATCATCAATTTTCCACATTTTCTATCAAACGCAAAAGTTGGAAAATAGATTTAAATGTGGAAAATTTATTTATGGAATATATATATATATACTAAATATATATTACTAAATATACAATATATATATATATATATATATATATACATATTCATATATTTTGTATATATTGTTAATATATATATTCGGATATATATATTATATTATTTATGAAATATATATATTCGGATATATTGTTAATATATTTATTCGGATATATATATTATACTATTTGCGAAATATATATATTCGAATGTGTATATATATATAGCGGAATATATATGTTGGGATATATATATATATATATATATATTATTTGCGGAATAAATATATTCGGATATATATATATATTCATATATTTTGTATATTTAATAATATATATTTATATATTATATATATTATTTGCTGAATAAATATATTTGGATATATATATATATATATATATTCATATATTTTTTCGGATATATATATATATATATATATATATATATATATATTGTATATTTAATAATATATATTGTATATATAATAATATATATTCGGATTTATATATTATTAAATGTACAAAAACATATTTAGTATATATAATAATAATAATAATTATATTATTTATGAAAATATATATATACACTAAATATATATTATTAAATGTTCAAACTCTATGAAAATATAATATATTATTTATGGAATATATGAATATATATTATATTATATATATTGAATATACTAAATATATATTATTTACAGAATATATACATATATTATATATATAATATACATGTATATTGCGTATATTTCATATATATATATATATATATATATATATTTGAGCACATATATGTATATTGCGTATATTTCATATATTTATATATATTTCATATATTTATATATATTTCATATATTTATATATTTCGTACATTTATATAAATTATATAATTCGTATATTTTAATTCGTATATAATTTGTATATAATTCTTACATTTATATAAATTGATATAAATTATATACGAATACGAATTATATACAAATTATATACGAATTAAAATATACGAATTATATAATTTATATAAATGTACGAAATATATAAATATATGAAATATATATATATATTAAAATATACGAAATATATATATTTACATATTTATTAACAATATATATTTATGAAATATATTGATTTATAAAAAAAAATTGGTTTTAAGTGATTTGCCACCCAAAGGTGGCAAACAAAAACCTGACTCCCCCCCCAAAGAATTGAATTCCACCCTAGGGTGGCAAATTGTGCTTAAGGGGTGTTGTACATAGAAAACAAATTCCAAGGCAAATTAAGGCTATCAAACAGCCCAAAAGCAGGAAAATACCAGAATTTTCCAACTTTTCTGAATTTGCCTTGGAATTGGAAGGCTATCAAACGGACCCTAAGATTTATTTGTCAAGGTCTCGTCTTTAAATCGATGAAAGCGGGAAAAAGATACGGCCTCCGGTATAATTGTAGTCTTCTTAGAGTGATCACCAGGCATTTTTTATACTCTCGATGCATGCAATCCTTGCTACCTAGCATGTCGGGAAACCGCGTTGCTCCCTTTTTGCGAGCAATCGTCGCACATCTTAGGTCGTAGGCGTCCTCGGGTGCTGCATGGAATATACGATGTATACATCATAGTAAAATCTCTCCAACGTCTCAATGGAAGTGCTCTTCAAATTTCGAACATACTTGTCAATTGAATCAGTTCAGCACCCATACGGGAGCATTCAGAGAGCAACGGTAATTTTCAGCCCACCGAAAGAACTCAATTTTCCTTGTGGGTCCTTTTTCCTTACGAAATAATTATTGTTGGAAAATATCCCCTCAGGGATGGAGATGAACAAAGAGTGCCGCATGTGAAAGCAAAGACGAAAGATATCGGTGTCATACGTTGGGGTCGCATCAAAATAATCCTCCATTAGTCGTATATGGCTTCCCTCCCTATCTCTTTCGATGACCTTTCGGCCCATGTATAGAGCCCTGGGGATGCAATCGCTTTTGTTGTGTGTCAATCTCTAAAGGGGCTGGAACTGCAGTCCCCATCAAATGGAGCACATGTTCATCGAAACTCGACTCTTCTGATGACTCGTCAATAAACTTATCGATGGAATCGATGGATGAAGAAAACATTGTAGCTCGAAATAGGGTTTATTAAATTTCACAACTAATAAATGCATGTTATAAATTCGTAATGAAATTAGTATTGTTATTTATAGGGAACTTGAAAACTAGTCATTAAACTGAAGACACTAAAATTAAAAAACTAGTCGTTTGAGTAATTAAAAAGGGGGCAGAGGTCGTCGCGGCATTTTAATAGCCGCGAGAGATGATAGAAAGCGGCAATCCAAATGTTGTGGGAGGGTCGAACTTACACTTTTCCCTTTGGGGGAAGAAAAATGGCATTGGAGCATAGTCTAGCCCAATTTTTATAGGGTGGTCTTAAATTCATTCACGTTTTTTATAAGTACATCCACTTAAAGTTGTTATTAGGTTAATCCACCAAAATGGGACATATATTTGAATGCATACACTTTGTGGATGTACCATTTAGTGGGTGTACTTATTAATTATTTTTTACTGGATGTACTTACAGAAGGCGTGGAAGGATCAAAGCTTACCCTTTTATCTACACATCTCTATTTTAAACTTTTAATGCTTCTAATATTTTAATGATAAAAAAAACTTCATCCTGTTTAAATCACCCCAACTAGTTTTTAAATTCTAATTCTTCATTGGTTTATCTTAAATTGAATTAATAAGAAAGTGACAAGTATTTTGAACATGGTCTGTAACCTCCAGGCGTGTAGTTAGCTAAACCGATTTTGACATATTCAAAGCGAAACCTTTTCATTAATTTTACACACACCCTCATTAATAAGAAAAATGGTATCACCCACAAATTGTAAGTGAGATGTCTCGAATCTACATAACTACCTCAAAACCCTTTACAATACTCAAGTCTATAGTATGTTCTATCAATCAGATTTATACATCCGCTATAAGAATGAAAAGAAATTAGTGAAGAAGTTCCCCTCGTCTATGACCCTCTAGAAGTAAAACAAAATAATCCTTTGACTGTACTGCTCAAATTGAGGGAAAACAAAATTATTGTTTAATTGTATACAAATGAGTGCTTTACAAATAAACATAAAAAGATATAATGATTACAGTTGACATCATTTGTCGGATAATCAATTGCTAGTGTATGATCCAAAATTTAACTCATAAAACATAAGCTTAGATACCAAATTATAAATCGCGACAAGGTAAGTGTATATAAAATATGTCTATGACATAAATCATCCAAAGATGAAGTGTGATATAAACAAAGAGCAACCACCAAAGATATAGGATAAAACAAAATAGGTATGATGAAATTCCATCATAACATCAAACAATATCAAATTAAAAGATGATTAAAGCATCATTGGAATAACTTTTGCAAAAGTATAACAAAGTACACAAGTACTAAAATACCACAAAGCATTATTTCAAATGTAAAAACAATGATACCAACATATATGAAAATTGTATACTATTACAAAGGTGCAGGTAATACCACATACTCGAAGACGTAAATAAACAACATTAAGCCTAAGGTTAATTATATACTAAACAAATTTGTCACTCATAATAACATGATATCCCCAATTATTCATAACATTCCCTCTAAGATATGAAAATCTACGTATATAACATATCAAGGTGAACAAAAATAATTAACACACAAGCAATTGAGTAAATAGGAAATGTGCAAGATATATCACATGTGGAAAATGAGAATAAGATGAAAAGCAAATTATATTAATTAAATATTAAGAAACACATCTCTATAAAGGGTTTTACAATAAGGTACACGCGTATTTATGCAATATGAGAACAACTCGTAAACCTAATTTTAGTAACAAAAAAATATAAGCATAATTATCAAACTTAGAAAAAGTTTAAAGTGTGTGACAAATGCTTATAATCAAGGAAATATTATTTATAGTCTAATAACGTGATGAAATTTATCAACCAAGAAATAAAATTATATCTAGTTTGTGCAAAAAAATCAACACTTTTGAGAGACGAAAACCAAGCTCAAGTTCAATTAAGATAATGAATAATAAAATAAATAATGCAAAGCTTCGACTCTAATGAAATCTCTAACACCGTCTTTAAGGAAAATTTTGAACTATCATTTTTCCTTAATAAGTAATTTTTGGATAAAACTTGTGGTCTCGTGTCCTTCGTGTTACTCAATTTTGGATAGGAGACTTTGATATTAAACAAATGGCGTGGAACTACTTTGATAAAGGTAGATCTCACTTTCTAAAGTTATATTCCTAACCACATTATGTTTCGTATTTTTTATGTAACATAAGCTTTTTCAAATTTTCTCCAAGTCATGATAAGTCCTTACATAAACATTTTTAGGATTTTAGACACTCTTTCACGAGAATAAAAATTCTTTGAACACTGTATAAAAGATAATAAACCATTGTCATTCCTTACAAAGTGGCATCTAATTAATGTGTAGTGTGGTGTAAAGTGAAACAAAATATGAGAATGTGTTCTTAAAATATTTCTCCTAAAGTTTATAAGAATAAAAAAAATAGTTACCTTGTCACGAAGCACGTGTCATATTCCCAAACAATGGAAAAGTGATCCAAATAAGCCATTTTGATATACAAAGATCTTAGGGAGTCAAATCTATAATAATATTTGAGAAGCGTATGTGTGATACTTGATTAAACCAAATTCACAAATTTCCAACTTAACCTTATTTAATCGATGTCAATTTTTGAACCAAATTAATTCAGCCCTAAAACATGCAACTAAGTGTGGATAAATCAAATAATCATAAATAAATTACTGACACACGGATTTCAGGAAAAAAACCTTTCGTTTAAAACCTTTTTATTTCACAAATAATACTCACAATGATTACAAGTGAAATCCGCAATGGATTAATCATAGTAAACCCACATAAACGAGTACTCTCTTTGACACGCAGTCACGTCAGCCCAGCACCTCCCTCAAGTGGCACCTAGATCAGTAGTAGAGATGTTCTTTATAAGAGAAACTTCACAAAATTGTGTTACTGGGTTCCAAAACAATTCACATAAAGATTTGGATGATTTGTGAATTGAAAACAAAGGATAAAACCCTTAAAATTGAGAAGACAAATGTTTCTGCCAAAGCAGTTTCGTAGGTTTAAAATCCGTAGGTCTTTTGAAGAAAAACGAAACTAGACAAAACAATTTATAGAAAAATAAAGTCGGCAACTCGCTCAAACAAAAAATAGATGTCGCTCGAACGAGGCATGACGTCGCTCGAACGAGATCGTACGACTTGCCATTGTCGTTTGAACGACATGGCACAGTCACTCGAATGACCGTAGTGAAAAATTATTTTTTTATTCCACTCCGCCTCAACACTTAGAAAAATATTTTTGACGAAAAACTCCGCTCCAACACTTAGAAAAATTATCCCAACACTCTAAGTGAACCGTTAAGGTATAAAAACACGACCTTACCAAAATTAATCTCATGGAGGATTGAATGTTGAAGAACTTTGATATTCGGATCCGTCTTGACGCATGATTGAACTTAAATAAGTCTTTGACGGTTATAGTTGTATATGACATACTCAAATGTAAACTAAGCAATAAAATAATGTCCTTACAAACCTCCCCCTGTGTCTATGCTGGTACAAAATAAAAACAATCGAATTATCAAATCAAAATGCCTATACAAATATAATATCCTCCCATGAATCCAAAACTGAAAAGGTATTAAACATGTAAGTCTAAAAATTTTCTTCAAAAATCTTCAACTTCAAATCTTTAAACATGTAAGTCTAAAAATTTTCTTCAAAAATCTTCAATTTCAAATCTTTAAGCTTTTCTCATCAAGGTATGCAACATATGATCTTCAATCTTTGTACATACACACGTGAGACAAAGCAAATACTTTCGTGACGCATCGAGTTTGAAATGATATAAGAACAAATCAATCAATAATCAAATCTCCCCCATAATGCAAAAACTGACCCATAATCCGTTCTCCCCCTTTTTATTTGTCCGAAATAGATAAGGAAATGAATAAACCTAACCCAACTTAAAGCAAAACTCCCTAAGGTGTCCCCTCTTTTTGTAGTGGGTGCAAACATACACAAGCCTAGGCACACCTCTCTCAAAACGTCTCATATGCATTCTCCTATCACGTACGGGACACCTAGGTGGTTTAGGTTGAGAGCTATATGGATCTATCACTAACTCGGGAACCGGCTCGGGTGCAACGTGGGAAGTGGACGCACCGTCATGACCTATTCCTCGTCTCTCAACATCACCTAAAAAGAAATTGAGAACCATCTTTCCAACCTCCTTAGATGCATTCTCTGAAGGGACTTTGACCTCCTGGGCACGTTCGAGATGACTCTTGAGTTGGGATACACATGTCGGTAGACTAGACACCATGCTGATCAAATCACTCTTTTCCGATCTAAAGCAATCAACTATTCACTCAAATAAACCTTCACCTTCTCGAGTTGACTTGCTTTCGCCTCAAACATCCTCAAACTCTCAATCTCGCTCTCCAAATCTCTCACCCTATGACCTAACTCCTTATTCAACTTCTTAGTTTTTAAGGTCTCGGCGTATAAATCTCTAAACGCAATCTGGAGCTCACTTTCACCTTTGCTCCCACACTCACTTTATCCCTCACTCAAAACACTCAAACTGTCATCCTCCTTAGGGGTCTCATGTGCACAAATATCATCATTGTTGTGGGACAAACTAGGTGTGCTCTCGTGACTAGCTAAAAAGGTGAAAAATTTCCCATGTGAAGACTCATCCCTGGAATCCTTCACTTCTTCTTCACTATCGCTAAGAGTGGCTGGTATGGCAGTTTATTTGCCCTTTCTCTTTAGCCTAGTGGAACACTCAAAAGCTCAATGCCCCCTACCCCTTACACTCAAAACACTTATTTTCTTACCCTTTCTCGTTCTCACTCTCTTTTTCACCGCTCGCTTTGACCTCGTCTTTCTTTTTGTTTTTCTTAAAAAGCTTTTATTGGAAGAATTATGTTTTGAAAACTTGAGAAATTTTTTAAAGAAATTCGTAAGCATGGCCATATAAAAATCAACCTCACCCTCAGAGTCGGACTCACAAACTTTTACTTTCTTTTTCGTCTCTCTCTTGGACACTTTCCCTCCCTTCCTAGACTATGCTCTAAATGTTATCCTTTTATCCTTAGGTTTGACAGTGTCGGGGAACATGTCAATCTCATATGCCTGTAGGTCTCCTATCAGCTCTTCTAATTTTAAATTGCTCAAATTACCCAAGGAATTTAAAACTGTCACTTTATGGATAAAACGTTTAGGCAGTGATCCTAAAAGCTTTTTAACCACTAGTGTATCAGGAATGTGCTCACTAAGATTGAAACTAGTGTTGAAAATATCAGACAAACGTGCATAAAGTTTATCGAAACACTAAGTCTCAAGCATGGTAATTGTTTCAAATTGAGTAGTTAAGTTTTGAATTTTAGACTCTTTGACCGCATTTGTGCCTTTCGTAGGTAAGTTGTAAAATATCTCACGCTTCTTTTGATGTGGTGCACGTCATAATACGTCGAAACTCCTCGGGAGTGATAGCACCAGAAATTACACCCAGCCCACGTGAATTAAAAGTGCTCCATTTAAATTTGTCCTTAGTCCAGTCTGTCACGAAATTTAAAGTAGTGATATTATTTACGGTGATAGTGGGAGGAGTCCAGCCTTTTTCACAAACAACCCAGACGCGCTCATTAATGGCCTTTAACTGAGATTTCATACGTAATTTCCAGTAGGCATAATTAGACCCGTAAAAAATGGGAATCCAATTATATAAGTGCTCTATTGGAAAAATTACAAATTTTCAAAAAACAGATTTTTCAAAAATCAATATCACACAATTTTTGCGAAAATAGGAATACACAATAAATTAATGTAACCTGCTCTGATACCAATTTGTAAAACATAAGTGTGATACTTGATTAAATCAAATTCGTAAATTTCCAAGTTAAATTTATTTAATCGGTGTCAATTTTTAAACAAAATTAATTCATCCCTAAAACATGCAACTACGTGTGGATAAATCAAACGATCATAAATAAATTGCTGACACGCAGATTTCAGGAAAAATAAAACTTTCGGGTAAAACCTTTTATTTCACAAATAAAACTCACAATGATTAGAGGTGAAATCTGCAATGGATTTGACCGCGGTAAACCCACATAGGCCACAAACTAAATCAGCAATGGAATTCTGCAGCAACTCCACACGAACCGCAGTTCAGTCAGCCCAAGAACACTCATGAGTACTCCCTTTGACATACAATCACGTCAACCTAACACCTTCCCTAAGTGGCACCTAGATCAGCAGTAGAGATGTTCTCTACAAGAGAATTTTCACAAAATTGTGCTCTTAAATTCCAAAACAATTCACATAAAGATTGGGATGATTTGTGAATTGAAAACAAAGGATAAAACCCTTAAAATTGAGAAGACAAATGTTTCTGCCAAAGCAGTTTCGTAGGTTTAAATTTTATAGGTCTTTTGAAGAAAAACGAAACTGGACAAAACAATTTATAGAAAAATTAAGTTGGCAGTTCGCTCAAATGAAAAACAGACGTCGCTCAAAAGAGATCGTGCGACATGCCATTGCCGTTTGAACGACGTGGCACAGTTGCTTGAACGACTAGAGCAAAAAATTAATTTTTTATTCCAGTCCGCCTCACCTCAACACATAGAAAACTATTTTTGATAAAAAAAAAAAACTCCACTCCAACACTTAAAAAAAAATTCAAAAAAATTATTCCAACACTCTAAGTGAACCGTTAAGGTATAAAAACACAACCTTACCAAAATTAATCTCGCGGAGGCCTGAATGTTGAAGAACTTTGATATTCGGATCCGTTTTAACGCATGATTGAACTTGAATAAGTCTTCGACAGTTGTAGCGGCATATGACATACTCAAATGTAAACCGGACAATAAAATAATGTCCTTACAATATTAATTACCAAATCAGGTCAACAGTGTTATACAAGAAAGTAAATCTATAAGAGCAAGATTTATAATTTCTCATCATTTTTTAGTTTGGCTTATCCCATTATACCTCACTGCACCATCATGAACATTCTCACGACTTCAAGTGAAGAAGAGTTAATGATTGAATGAAACAATCAAAGATTGATCATCACTACATTTATCGGAGAAGGTTTATGAGGTTGTTTTTGTGTTCTGTTTTTGTTCGGGGGTATTTTTAAATAGTTGGAAAACTTAAAATATTTCTACAAAATGTTTTAAATGTTATTGAAAATTTCTCTAAGTCATTAGAGCGACATTTAGTTATCATTTGAACGAGTTCTTATACCTTGTTAGGACGCTTTGAACTTCATTCAAACGAAATCTATTATCGTGTACTTTGTCAGGCTCTGGAATTTTGTTGGATCAATCGTTTGAAATGTGTTTGAACATTAAAGGGTACGTCGTTCGAATGAGATGTACCTTCATTCGAACGAGTACGCGAGAATTTATTTTTTAACATATTTCGAATGCAATCTTTCATGCATATCTCTTGGATATACTTCTCCCTATATATAGAGATGTGGGGCTACATTTTAATCTCAAACTTTTTGGAGTTACTTTTGTGATCAAAATCTCTTATTTTTTCAATCCAAGCCCTTTGGATGATTTGAGATCACTTTTCCAACCCAATAAGAACACAATTCATGTTCCGAACCTTGTGGAGTTAATTCTTTACCACTAACCTTTGTGGAGTTTATTCTCTACGGCTGAAGAAGAAAAGGAATATCAATTCCTGAGGTTATTCGGTGGATACTGATGCAAGAGGAAGCTTGTTGTAGGACGGTGTTGGACCTGCATTATTTATTATGGACAACTTGAAAGCATTTCTACATCTCTTAGTGGATCTTTAAGTTTTATTAGTCTGTGTGTGTTAATCTAACTGAAAACAATGTTGAATTAGGTTTTGGTCGAAAGAGATTTTTCCTCATCATCTGCTTGTTTTGGTTTGGTGTTGATCTTCTTGGCTTCATTTAGATTTAAATATCTTGCATGCTCACATAATATTATCGAGATAAAATTTGGTTTAAATAGATTTTATTGCTCGTGTGCTTGCCCTACTCTACAACTTATTCGTATAAATGGGACCTCTCAATTTTCAAAATCAGCACATCATGTGCATGGTTGAGCAAGTCAGACTTGCCTACGTCCACTGGGAAAGAAAGTGGAGTTATTTCACTAGAAGATAAAAGATTTGTGGTAGGGTCATAATTTGAAAGTCCAAGTCATACAAGGTGTTGTCTGTAAGCTAATTGTTCATAATTTGATGCCCTCCTCATAATGGGGGGGGGGGGGGGGAGATTTATTTACAAAAAAAAGAGTAATATCTAGTTATAACAATGAAGAGGTTTAGTTTTACTATAATCGATATCTCTTTAAGTTAATCGTCTCTAATATGGTTGAGTTAGAGTAGGACTACACTATTGGGGCTTTATGTCAATCTTTATCCTTATGCAACGGATGAGTCCATCCTTTATTGGCATTTTCTTCAATCGGTGGCTGGTTTGATCTAGAGGTATTACGGGAAGTCCCGACCACGTGTCTTGTTTAGTTGGATAAGTCATTTATATTTCCCATAATTAGGGTGGCTGGCCTTTAGGCCAAGTCATCTAGATTATGTTGATTAATTTTGAACCCTCATATAATTTTATGTTGGAACTCTTCTTAAGTGATAGTGAGAGTGAAATCACAAAGGATATTTATATGTAATCCCTAGGTTTAGGGTTACATGCGTGTAAGGATATGATTTTAAATTCCTTAAAGTATTTTTTTCGGAACACAAACATTACTAGTTCTAGGTGTATTTTCTAGCCTTTTAGTTAAAAAATGAATATTTGAATACAAAGATTATGGAATTATGACCTCGTTTGAATTAGGTCATCCCTCATACGAAGATTTATAGTACGAAGGAACATTTTAGGAAAAGTGACCCCTTGTAAGAAGTCTTACTTCGAATGAGAATATCTCATATAAAACATACTTAGTATTAGGTTCTTATATTGATTCCAGAACATCTCATACAATGTCAAGCTTCACACGAGACCTCCTCGTACAAATATGCCATTCGAACGAGGGATTAAGTTTAAGAAACATGTTTTAGTCGTATTATTTATGTTGTAAAGTATAAATAATTTTGAAAATGTGATTCTTAAGTAACACAATCCATATTTTCAAACCCCCGAATTAAAATTTAGATAGATTTTATAAGTGACATATACTATTAATCCAAAACCCAAAAATAGCTATCATCAACTTTACAAATACCCTACGTTTTCAATATAGATATTTCAGCATGAGAAATTGTGTGGATGGATAGCACGTGGTTACACATGGGATGATCGTGAACTATTTAAAGACTCGTGGCTACTGAAGCTTATGGGGTGTGAAAGTTATGTCAGGCATAAACAATTGATTGTTAGTACGAGCAAAGTCATCAGAAGAGAGCTCAAGAGTTGAAACTTTATGAAAACAATCATTATTCTGTAGCTAACTCGTGACGTCTCTTTGTAAGACCTGTAAAAACATTTGGTACTATGTAACACCCCACGTAATTCTGGCATCGGCCACCACAAAAACTATGTCGGGCGTCACTAAATTAAATAACATTCTTAGCATGTGACAACTATGAGACATATAAAATTTTCATTCTATAAGATAATAATTAAATATATCCCAATAAATAATAGCCATCCATGCAATAAATATCCATCACCATGCAAACTCCAAAAATAATTCAACTCCATAATTTACTTAAAACTCCAAATGAAATAATTCAATAAAGTAACTGACTGAAATCATAGACAACTTTGGAACCGAATGGCCTAATAGAATCGATAACAAAGTCTCATAATGTAAAGCGAATGAATAAAAGTAAACCTATACTAATAAAGCAAATAAATAAAATGGAACTCCAGCTGCACCTCCAAATCGATCTTCAATAACTCCTATGCAGCTACTCGAGCACACAACCTGAATTGTTAGTCAACACAATGGGCCAGACTTCTTGCCATATCAAAATTAACTCCTATGCAGCTACTCGAGCACAAAACCTAATTTTTATATATATAAGCCAACATTTTGCCATATCAAAATTAAATCGATTCCAAAAAATTTATTTTTTAAAACCGTTATTTTAACAAAGATTTTTACCGCTAAAAAAATACGGGTGTTACAGACTTCTCCACTAATACAGGAATTTCGTCCTCGAAATTCGACGAAGCATAAACGTCAGACGTAAAGACGCAAAAATAAAATAAAGCTTACATATGCCTACTTGTAGAACGCTACGATCGGGCGCCCATACACTCAATCCTATACGAACATAACCCACGAACAAAGATACAATATATATATATATATACGCATAACAATGAAAATAACGGCGTACCACGCTATCTCATAAATCAACACTCAATTTTATCTCCAAAAGATATCGCAAGCTTAAATCCTCAAATCAAATCACATCACTGCATCGATATTAATTATACTCAAAATTTATACTAGCGATCTGCCAAAAATATCGTTTTAAAAATCAACTCTAAGGATCCTCATATCAAGATTAGTATTTCTAACCTCAATATCTACAACGTCCTTATCACAAAACTCCTTATCTCCAATAAACGCAGCTAACACGTATGATAGACCCAATACCTTACGGAATACAAATCATCAAAGGGAATAAAAGATCGATAACACGGAAGCTAAACGGACTCATAACCTACGATACCTAAGACCATGCTCTGATACCATCTGTAACACCCTGTGTAATTCTAGCGTCGGCCGCCACCAAAACTATGTCGGGAGTCATTAAATGAAATACCATTCTTAGCATGTGACAAATATGAGACATATAAAATTTTCATTCCATAAGATAATAATTAAATTGATCCCAATAAATAATATCCATCACCATGCTAACTCCAAAAATAATTCAACTCCATAATTTATTTAAAACTCCAAATGAAATAATCCAATAAAGTATCTGGCTGAAATCATAGACAACTTTGGAACTGAATGGCCCAATAGAATCCATAACGAAGTCTCATAATGTAAAGCGACTGAATAAAAGTAAACACGTACTAATAAAGCGAATAAATAAAACGGAACTCCAGTTGCACCTCCAAATCGATCTCCAATAGCTCCTATGCAGCTACTCCAGAACATAACCTGAAATGTTAATCAATGTAATGGCTCAGAGCCCGCCGCATGGATACCAGCTACCCCTCTCAAATAGGGTCCTTGAACCCAGACAATAGCATTATACGCAATAAACACGATAGTAGAATATTTTAAATTAAACTAGATATATTAATCGTCGAATAAAAACAAATTATCATCTAACTACTTCTAAGCCACCCACGAGGTCCAAGTCCAATTATGCAAATTTAGCAACAACTAATTATTTAATTCAATTCCATTAACCCGATGATAGCTTCGGTTCATGATTAATATCAGTTGCGGGACTCCCGCTTAAAGTCTTACATCATTTGGTCGCGTTACACCTGCTAGTTCTACACCACACCCATTCCCCTCACTATGGGCAGTCAGTCCGGTTCACTGTCATCTCTGCACATACTCCTAAGGTTCCACGCACGACACGTCACTATAGCCCCTCAGCTCATTTAACTGTCAACTCTCACATACTCGTGATGCCACACACACCCGCATCGCTATAGCCAGTCGGCTCGTTTAACTGTCAGCCCTGCTCATACTCGCGCCGCCAATATATTATAATACCCGTTTATTATCTTAGGCATTAATTCTCAATTTATCAAGTTTTACCATTTATCTCAAATTAGCCCCACCCATTTTATCGACATAAATCCCCGAAATACCCTTAATCCCATACCTAAAGGTCTCTAAGACACCAATATTTCCTAGCCTATTATGTATGAAGAAAACCAATCAACCAACAACACTTAGCCTCACCCCTAAGTTCGCTAATTCAAGGAATAACATAAACAACAGTCCCACCCCAAAATAAATATCTATCCATAAATCGTCACCACTATTCAGTCCCATATCTAGAAAGCGAGAACTACCCAAAGGTTTACTAACTAGTCCCATACGTAGAAAGCAACCCAAATAAAGGTTAGCGCCTTATCTAACCCATAACCCCGTCGTTCCCGCGGTGTCGAACATAATAAAAAAAATAAGTGGCATAAGGCTAAATTTCCGTTCATCACACTAATTTTACCAATTTAATCCACCCACCATTAATTAATCAATTAATGTCCGTTAAATCATAATATTAATTAAACCACACTTTCTCATCAAATTATTCAATTTATGATCACATGCATGTATAGAATTTATACAACAAGAATTTTCTACTATGCGAAATCCATACAATTTACATTATTTAACATTATACGAATTATTAAATGACATTCCTACATAAGAATCTACATGTGAACACCTTAACATCTGCGGCACCCAAGACTCTACCCTAACATGTAAGGTTTTGAGTCTTAATTCATACTAGAAATTTTTATAAAAAAAAGTCCAGAATTATCTTCAACTTTCCGTAATTAATATTTCTTTTTTTTCTTTTTTACGAAAACACGTCCATTTAGTGTGTAGGCCATAATTACTACGCATAATCCTAAGCGAAAGAAATAGAGGCAACCATGCCTGAGATTTGTTTGAAGAAATGTGATTATGAAGATGTGTTCCTTGCGAAAAGATGACAAAGTTTTGTTCTTGGATCAACCTGAGAAAACCCGGTTTGAACCATCAAAATTTGGGTTGAATCTTGCTTTTAAATGGGGCTAGGGTTTTATAGATGGAAGAAGATGACAATAGAGGAGGCCACTGATTTTTGATAAGGCTAAAATGTGTTTTAAAAGTTCTAAACCCGTCACTTTATGTTTATATACTAAAAAGAGTTTAAGTCCTAATAAAATACAAACACTCGAAAGTTTATAGCGGATGATCGGACAGTCGGAATTGGCTGAAATTTTTGTTTGTTGTAGCTGACGGCAAAACGGAGTTGTTATAAAAACATTTTGCTCGATCGGATGGTGGGATTTTTTATTTTTTTTTATTTTTTTTATCCTGCTTAGCTCGGATCCTCCCCCTATTTTTATACAAAAAGTTATAATTTCCAAATTTTGATCCCGATTTAGATTATATTTAAAACCGCATTTTTATATATATGAACCAACATTTTTCCATATTGTTTATTTAAGAAAGATTTTTACGGCTAAAAAATTACGGTGTGTTATATACTAATGGACCTGCGTGGGTTGGACGCCACAGTGTTTTTTCTCGCTTAAGTCACTCTAAATCATGTGTTGTTGTGTCATTAATTTTATTTTCCACTTTTATTAATTACATCATCAACATGTAATTGGACTACTTTTATTCAATAAAATAAAAAATTGGTTCAATTAAAAATATGAATTTTCTTTAGGAATGTATAATTAATTGAGAGATGATTAACTTAACCTAGAATCCTAGGTATAAACTTTTTCAAATTGGTATCAAAGTCAGTATTCACTATGAATCTCGAGGTTATGTAAGTAAAGAGTCAGTTCGTCATGCATCCACCTATATTTGATGGTAGCAACTATGTGTACTAGAAAGCGCTTATGATCTTTATCCTAAAATTCTAATATGTGAGAGTTTGGTTAGCTGGATGAGATGTTTATCTCAAGGTCAAAGCCCTAGCACCTAAAATGTTTCCATGATAATAAACGGGTCAAAACTCAACAAGTTGCCAAAGATACAAAACTCAAAAGTAGTTATATATCAGACAATAAGTCAGCGGGTTATCTAACGTACTACGATAACCACCCATAAAGAACTAAATCTCATCATCCATATTAATTAAATAACGAGTTTCAATAATTAATTAAACTATAACGGCCATGCGCCCCTTCACTCCGACCATCTGAAGAACATGTGATACGCACAAATAGTAATCGTCACACGAAACTAAACAACACTATTCTCTAGCGTGGTTGGAAAAATAACAATCCGTGTAACACACAAATGAATACCATCACATTTGTCAGAATCCATCATTCTCTAGCGTGATCGTAACAATAAAAACGTGTGTGATGCATAAATATAATCCCGTCATGCCAAACCGAACATCGCCATTCAGTAGCATGGTTGGAATAAGAACAATAAGCATGATGCACAAATAAGACCGTGCTTTAATAAGACATGCAACGCATGAGGACATTCTCTCTCATCACACACCCATAACCATCTCAATTTACTCATTTCATTTAAACATCATTATCATTATCTTAATATTGTTCCACGTTCCTTATTTAATTCTATATTGAAGTCATAATATCATTTTATTCCATTCACTCCACCCATCCTAACATATCAAATTAGCCTTTACTTCATGAGTTATGTTATTTCGTTTTCTCTTAACATATATCTCAATCTATATATGGGAATATAACTAGCATGGTTTTTCTCAACGATTAATGTTTACTAAAAATCTAAGTTAATAAAAAGATTCGTAAATCCCCCACTTCTACCCATATTTAGACTCCATGCGGACGTCTCATAAATGAAATCAAAACAGTGACCCCCCCCCCCCCCCAATACACTTCTGTCAAGATAGGTTAATCGTTGAGACACTATGATTAGTTACGGAATTATTAAGGTGAATTTATTAAAGTTTAATGAATTAAATAACCAATTTATAATCTAACAACAACAAAAACTACCATACGCCAATAGCGTAACAACCCAAAATAAACCAACAACATATTAATGTACTCATTTTAATCTAATTACTTCCTATTTCAATTCCGACAACACAAGAGAGATAATTAAGGGTTTAATACAAGTACTACTACATTAGGGTCCCATAACAAATTTCCCAATCATTTAGTCATATAAAAGGATTATAAATAGAATGTAAGACTATATTCATGGGGTGCTATTCAATTATAAGTCTACGTAAGGTATTAAACTAAAAAAAAATTAGAAATCATGCATTAATGTATGTTAATTAGGCATTTATAAGACAAAGTGCAACCTATAAAGCAAGTAGCAACTCACTATAATTCAACAATAATATAGTGCAATTATAGATTAATTTTCAATTACCAAGTCTATTTTATTATAGGGGTATAAATCAATAATCAATACCATAATATACAAATAAAGTCTCAATTCGTCCAATTTCATCCATTTCCATATCAATTAAACCCGAATTTCAAATCAAAATACATGATTACTATTCATTTCTTATCATATAAAGGGTAATATAATTGAGGGTTATCAAGGCTTCTAATCAATTTTAAGCCTACAATTTAGATTTGGATTGATTTAACATTTGTACATCTATAAATGAGGAGAGTAGTGTAATACCCCGTATCTTTATGGCTTTTAATTATGTGATTTAATAAATTAAATTGCCTTGAATTATGAGATTTATTAAAATTAATTTGGGATAATTAATTGGAAATTAATCTGGATTTAAATGCTAGCGAGACGAGAGTTAGTATTTGATTATTATTATGTTGTTGAATACTACTGAGTGATTATGGTAATATGTGATTATAGAATTTATTAAAATTGTCGTGAGTTAAAAATACGACAGTTTTGGTAATTAAGTTGGGACACGCGTGTCAGTCGTGTCAGGATCTAATTTAATGGATTTAAAAGTATTTTATTTTTATGTAATTCGTATGAACATTTTGAGTGCGCCAACGTGTCCGGAAGGTTCGAGATAGTCAGAAAACACTAGCCGGGAGTTTAGTTTGGGTCCCGGGGCATTTTTAGGCCTAACCGGCAACCCAAAAGGGTATTTTAGTCATTTTTATTTTTGATGAATAGTGACCCACGAAAATGAGGAGATATTTATCAGCCAACACTTGAGTTCCTTAGGGTTTTCACAACCATAGATCATAACGGCAATTAGAAAGGAAAAGAGGAGAAGTCCAAGGGCTCCCATGGCCAAAACCACCACACACCACCACCATCGCCGAATTTATGACCGAAAGGAGAGGGGGAAACAACCAATAACGTCATCATCGGATCAGAATCTATATTTTTTCGAGCAAGTGATTTATTTTGCAAAATTTCTGGCATATGTTCTACATGATAAATTAGAGTTGGAGACAAATTATGAATAATTGTGATCATATTAAATTGGGGACTAAATCATGAATTTGGGCAGGCTTGCATGTAGTGGACCTTCTGGAATCATTAAGGGAATGAATTATAAACTAAGATTTAGGAAAATTCGAAATTACATTGAGGTTTTAATGATTTTTGAAGAGTTGAGAAAAAAAACAAGGGTTATGGTATTTTAATGACTATTAATCCAAGAAATCGATAATCTATGATGTTTTGATGAATCTTGAATGTTAAGACTGATGTAGTAATATTGGTTCATGAATTATTATACTCATTTGGGGAGTTTGGGACGTTATAATATGATTTGGAGGTGTAAAAAGGGTGAATCCCGTAACTGTTAAGGAAATTATGGGCGAATACCTGCTTGATCGATCGATCGACTCAAGAATGTCGATCGATCGACCCATTTTCTTCAATCGATTGACCAATTCTGATTTTTGACAAATGTTTCCCTTTAAGGTTTAATAAAAATCCCAAAGCCGATGTTGATTCTTAGGGTGATTAATATAATATTGTGGGACTTAAATTAGGTCATTAGGGTCTTAGTTAGCGTCGAAAAATGTTATAACTTATCGGGTCGAGCGTTACAGTTATGAACGGTTACCGAGTGAGGACGATGTGAGGTCTTTCGATTTTGGGACTGAAAGTGGAATGAAAGATAATTTAAGGTATTATATATAATTACTGAGATAACCTTAGGAACAAATGGGAAACCTAGTATTCACTTGGGATAGGTATAGTTATCGAATCCGTATGACGAGACTTATCGCGTTAAATAAATATTACGTAGAATATCCAGAAAGTAAATATTGTGGGTGAGATTTAATATATAGGGGAGGAGTATACCTATATTGAATTTGTATATATATACTGGTTGCGTGAATGCTTAGTGTATGGATTTCTTATGTGTATGACATACCTACCATACTTGCTATCACCGGAGGTTAGTTTTCGAAAAAGGGCCATCTTATCTTTGTGTGCCTTTGGGGGGATTTAGATTGGTACCTTAAGGACATAGGGATGTGAATGACTTATTTGTGACTTGATAAGTCAGCTGACCGTGGGAGCATAGGTATGTGCGTGACCCATGGGTATGTGAACTATGTTCGCCTCCAATCTCTGATTTATATTTAAACGGTTCCTGAGTGATTCGGAACTTGTGATCCTTACGTACGTGATGTACCGGGATTCGATAGCAGGGTATGAGGGCATCGTAGGTTCTATCCTTGTGGGGTGCCTGATTTGTATATGAGATATTATACGGGTGTATATATATATACTTGAGATAGTTCTGTTGTGTTGGTTAGTAGACGTGAATAACTAAGAAAATTGAATGGGCTACGAATGTGGAAAATTAAATAAAACTTGTGATAAGAAATTTAATGAATGTGGATGTAAGTATAAATATAACTTGGTTGCGTAAAATGAGTAATCACCTTATATTAGTATGAGATAGCAGGGCCAGTAAGGACTAGTTAGATAGTGGCATAACTAGGAGGGGTTACGGGTACACGTTAAGCATGCACATTAGTTGAGAGGTGAGAAACTCATGTAAGAGTACGTGACTAACATGTTTAACATATGTGTTGTTTAAATATTGGAATTTAAACACTTGCAGTTTTAAAAATATTTTCACCTCGGGCTCTGACCCGTTTGCTTTCAAATCTATTTTTGTAAAAATATTTTAGGTGCCCAGCCACAGGGACGCCAAGCATAGGAGTTCCATTCCGATGACGTGCAGTAGCTGTTGTGGAAGCTACAAGATCTTGGTATTAGACGCCTTCATAATTATCCTTGGTTCATTCAGAGTCATTTTTATCAGTTAGGGCATGTCGTCCATTCTTATTTAGAGGTCGTAGTTGCAGACTTTCATTATTTTGGTTATTGGTTTATTTATTCAGACTCTTGTATGGGGACTTTGTTTACTCTGGCATTATTATTATTGGAGTGTTTACTCCAGACTCAGTTGATTTCATTCGTTGGTTATTCATATGAGATTGTTTATGCGATTGATGGTTAATGATTTAATTTTTGGTTATTTGATAACTTAATTAATAAAATTTGACATCTCTCTTTTTAAATATTAGGTGGCTAGTAATTAATTAAATGTTTTTCGACAGTGATGCTAAGACTGAACCAACTTGATATTCTGTATTAATTTAATAAAGGAGTAGTTACTCAGTATTTAATTAGACGGAGTGTCATAGGTGGTATCAGAGCATCAGGTTCTAGTGTCCTTTAGGATCTGTGCGGCTTATTATGCTTTCAGCATAGCTTTCTTTGATATAGAGCCCTATGTTTAGGATTGTTGATTTCTTTTGTGAGGTATTGTTCTCCTGATATATTGTATATGATAGTGAATCTTATTTGCATTCGGGTGTATTCGTGTTCCGAACAATGCAGTATGTCAGGCGAAGACAGTTGGTCGGACAACAGGAGGAAAAGATCAGTTGAGGTGATTTGATTTATTAAAGAAGGATGACCGTAGTTGAGGTCACCCATATTATGGCACGAAAGTCCAGGACAGTAAAGACGTCTAAGGCGTGACTTGTGACTTCCAGGTACATCGATAAACGGAAGTGGGGACAAATTAGACTCACCCAGCAAGGTTGGAGTGGGAGAGAGTCAGACGAAATATTTAAAGGAACCAACAGTGGAGATACTAAAAAAATACGAAGATGGCGTGTGTTAGCCAACGCAGGAAGAATATCCAAAGGCATGGGCATATGTTTGAATATGGCTAATCGGGAATGAAAATTTGAGGTAAAAAATTTTCTTAGCTCGTAAGAGCAGAGTTACAATGGGGTGAGGCAACCACCACACTTAGAGTTGAATGTTTTGTTCGGAGAAGGAGCATAGGTACAGTCTGACCATAAGTTCCTTCATCATATGTTCAGGATAAGATGCAAACGTTGTTCTGAACTCACACAAGAGTGTCGGACAAAAGTCACTTTGTGAGAAGAAATTCAATTATTTAGCGAACCTTACACCGAGTGAAGTAGGTGAAATGGAGAAGAGGATATTAAAGGAAGAATTTGCATACAAGAAGAATTGTGTTAATATGGATAGGGAAACAATGTCTAATTGTGTTAATATTGAGATAAATGCTTCCTTGTGTGGGGAGCTACAAGATTCGAAGAATTCAGATAGAGTGAGATTGGGGAAAAAGGTGTTGGTGAAACACCACAAGAGGGAGACCCATCAGGGGACCCGTTTAAATGATTTGGGAAGCTGAATGGTTTACCGAGCGAAGGTGATTTCAGGAAAAGATGTTGAAACCAGTAGCATGTTCCTTAGGGCCATCAAAATCAAAGGGAATATCAGAGGTAGCCATTAGAGTTGAGACTACCAACGTTCGAGAGAAGGGCAACCTTAACATGGTCAATGTGACCGGATATGAGTGGAGTATGTGTAAAGGTATTTTGTAGGGAGTGAAACTCGTGTGTTAAAAGTTTTTCAAAGCGAGTAGAGGAATAAAGGGTATGGTGCCTAGCAAGGACAATGGTTATTGAAATTTTCGCTTGGTACGGACAGGTGTGTTAAGTCCAGGAACCATTTGAACAGCCAGGGCGATTGGCAAGATAGAAGTATGACTTATATCCTCAGATGATGATGCGTGTTGTATGTGATACGAACGAGTAACTACATTTTTATTGTTGCTATATTTGTATGAGAGACGAGTTTAGTGAGTATCTCGACAATTTTATTATTTATGTGAATATTTTCCCTGGTATCGTGGGGTTACCTTTATTGCTGTCCGCGAAGGATGTATGAGGATATCTATAGTAGTATATACTTTATTGAAATTACTCGTTTTAGTGTTGTGTTATACGAGTACGATATTATCCTAATTATGGTCTTATGAAAATGATTAAACCGATTGTGTGCGGTTATTGCTAGTCCATTGGGGTTACTACCTTGGGGTAGAATGTTTTGTTATAGCAAGGCCCCATCTGCGAGAGGGTCGAACTCGCGTTTATATATTTGTATACAGTTATATATATATATATATATATATATATATATATATATATATATATATGTATTGTTAAGACTTTGAAAAGTATAATGGTCTCGGATATTTGTTCTCGGTATGAGTAGGGATTTCATTGTTATGATGCGGAGTGTATTTAGTTTACTGTTCGGCGGAAAGATTTAGCTGATTATTATAATTAACGCTCAGGATGTAGTAATAAGAAGAATGCATTGTTTTAACACCCTTTAGAGACGTGGGCGTTAATACTCATAGGTGTATGTCTGGGGATGGGATTTTGAGAACCCCGATTATATTTGCATGATGTTTATGGAAGGTGATTTCCATCAATGTTAAGAGCCAGTGTCTTTCGAAAGGAGTTCCTTATTTAAGTGAAATTGCGGAAGGAGATGTAACTTGATTGTCAAGAAACGGGAATATAGGGGTACATGTTATGGACCGAGGGTCTAACAGATCCCGATGATCGACAATGCTAGAGAATAGTGTATCGGGGGGTCCTTGTTTGGATTTCGCTTTGCGAGACATCCCACGCATGAAACTTAGCATAAGGTTGGTAGTAGGGAGATGTTTGACCGTTCATCTATGATTTGGGTACCTCGATCATTATGGAGTATGTAGTTAGAACTGGAAGTTAAAGGGTAAATTAAGATATAAGGCCAATATAGCCAATGATGTGGTGAGGAAATACTGAAAATTTTGGTTTTATTACGGCGAGTTGAAGGATGCAATGAGGTTAATGAGGACTTAGGATTTCTAATTCGGGGTGATTGAGAACGCCCAAGTGGTATGGCCACGTTATAAATGCAGGGGCAATAAAGAGTTTAGAGTACGTATGGAGCATATAAACCCGTATGTATGGGTTAAAAAGGGGTATAGACACCCTGGTTCGTTTACGTGTTAATCGAAGGAAGAAGAGGCATAGATGGGTGAAATTTTTACTTGTGAGACTAATATGACGAAATGGAAGTGGTAGAGTGAATTAAGCGTCGTGAGAAGGATGACAATCTATTGACTTTTGTGCAATCAGGATAACACGTCCAACATGGGATGAAGAACAATGGGAAACCATTTAAAAAGGGAGTACCCCTTGAGAAGACAAATATTTAACTATTATGGACAATTTGGAGCGGAGTTCCACCCAATCGAATGTTAAGGGTGGCTTACGCGTAAATAGAGTAAGGATGTTGATAAGTTATGAGAGTCCATATGTGCACAATGTGGTGCAAGGTGCACGAGTAATAATTTTTGGTATACGCCGAGAGGAGAAGAGGGTTAGTGAGTATCACTTAACGGGAAGAAGTATACGTGAAAGTCGGCATTGAAAGGGGTATAGTAAGTAGTAGATCGGTTGGGGTAAGATGATCAACCAGATAATTTTGTATCAAGCCAACGATTCCAGTGATGGAAGAATCAAGTTGGAAAATTTCCTTGAGGGGATTGCCAACTTATAAATAAGTAACAGGTTCCTTCGAATATGTGGAACAGGTTGTCCAAAAGGAGAGGAATTGTTATATCCTTGGGTGATTTACACTATTAGATAGTGAACACGCCGGTACGTAGTCCTATGCAGTATTATTCAGAACTAGGATGAGATCCCCGAAATCCACCTTCAACATGGGGTATCAGGAAGTAGTGGAGATAACGCTTCATTTGGAGAAGGTTGTATCACCTATAGCCCGAGGAGTAGGTGCAAGGTTACTGACGACTGGTGGAACTGTATGAAAGTAGTTTTGGATTCGGTGCGATCATTTCATTTCCAAAATGGGGATAACTAGTAAGTGAGGTAGAGTGTGGTAATGGGGAGAAGATATAACCAAATGGTAGAGTTGAGTGAAAGCACCCGTATCTATTCATAGTGGGCTAGGTGCTTACTGAGATTTTGTGTGGGTAAACCTTATCATTCTTTCTCTGGAGGTTTAGAGGTGAGCGCATTATTAATGTTTTGGATTAGTCCGGAGTTAGAGTTCGATGACTATAAGGGGATAACCAACAGTCATGAGTGACTTTCCTTCGTGTAAAAGTCATAACACTAGAATAGAGATTCAAATAACGGACAAGAGTAGTCAGATGTTCTATGGTTTCTCCCAGGATGGGTGTTTTGTGCCTAGTTAAACGCGGGAGTTGATACGAAGTGAGGGGCAGACTCACAATTATATTGAGATAATGCGGCCAATAATGTATAAGCTATTCTTATTCGAATGTTGTTTAGTAAGAGCACAACGTGAGGTGCATTTAGTGAGGTATAACCCTATATATGTTAGTATCAAGAATGTTCAACAAGCTTATTGTGAAGCGAGGGTTGTAGTGATTGAGCCTTTCTTTGTAGTTTACTTTGAATACTGGAGGATTACAATTTTTTTTATATGCCTATTTTCCGAATTTCAGGACGAAATTTCGTTATCAGGGGGGAAGTATGTAATACCCCGTATCTTTATGGCTTTTAATTATGTGATTTAATAAATTAAATTGCCTTGAATTATGAGATTTATTCAAATTAATTTGGGATAATTAATTGGAAATTAATACGGATTTAAATGCTAGTGAGACGAGAGTTAGTATTTGATTATTATTATGTTTTTGAATATTATTGAGTGATTATGGTAATATGTGATTATAGGATTTATTAAAATTATCGGGAGTTAAAAATATGGCAGTTTCGATAATTAAGTTCAAACGCACGTGTCAGTCGTATCAGGATCCAATTTAATGGATTTAAAAGTATTTTATTTTTATGTAATCTGTATGAACATTTTGAGTGCGCCAACGTGTCCAGAAGGTTTGAGATAGTCAGAAAATACTAGCCAAGAGTTTAGTTTGGGTCTCGGGATATTTTTAGGCCTAACCGGCAATCCAAAAGGGTATTTTAGTCATTTTTATTTTTGATGAATCGTGACCCACGAAAATGAGGAGATATTTATCAGCCAACACTTGAGTTCCTTAGGGTTTTCACAACCATAGATCATAACGACAGTTAGAAAGGAAGAGAGGAGAAGTCCAAGGGCTCCCATGGCCAAAACCGCCACACACCACCACCATCGCCGGATTTATGACCGGAAGGAGAGGGGGAAACAACCAATAACGTCATCATCGGATCAGAATCTATATTTCTCCAGGCAAGTGATTTATCTTGCAAAATTTTTGGCATATATTCTACATGATAAATTAGAGTTGGAAACAAATTATGAATAATTGTGATCATATGAAATTGGGGACTAAATCATGAATTTGGGTAGGCTTGCATGCCGTGGACCTTCTGGAATCATTAAGGGAATGAATTATAAACTAAGAGTTAGGAAAATTCAAAATTACATTGAGGTTTTAATGATTTTTGAAGAGTTGATAAAAAAAACTAGGGTTATGGTATTTTAATGACTTTTAATCCAAGAAATCGATAATCAATGATGTTTTGATGAATCTTGAACGTTAAGACTGATGTAGTAATGTTGGTTATTGAATTATTATACTCATTTGGGGAGTTTGGGACGTTATAATATGATTTGGAGGTGTAAAAATAGTGAATCCCGTAACTGTTAAGGAAATTTTGGGCGAATACCTGCTTGATCGATCGATCGACTCAAGAATGTCGATCGATCGATCGACCCATTTTCTTTGATCGATCGACCCCTTCTGATTTTTGACAAATGTTTCCCTTTCAGGTTTAATGAAAATCCCAAAGCCGATGTTGATTCTTAGGGTGATTAATATAATATTGTGGGACTTAAATAAGGTCTCTAGGGTCTTAGTTAGCGTCGGAAAATGTTATAACTTATGGGGCCGAGGTTACAATTATGAACGGTTACCGAGTGAGGACGATGTGAGGTTTTTCGATTTTGGGACTGAAAGTGGAATGAAAGATAATTTAAGGGATTATATATAATTATTGAGATAACCTTAGGAACAAATGGGAAACCTAGTATTCACTTGGATAGGTATAGGTACCGAATCCGTATAACGAAACTTACTTTGTTAAATAAATATTGCGTAGAATATCCAGAAAGTAAATATTGTGGGTGAGATTTAATATATCGGGGATGAGTATACCTATATTGAATTTGTGTATATATACTGGTTGCGTGAATGCTTAGTGTATGGATTTCTTATGTATATGACATACCTACCATACTTGCTATCACCGGAGGTTAGTTTTTGAAAAAGGGCCATCTTATCTTTGTGTGCCTTCCGGGGGATTTAGATTGGAACCTTATGGATATAGGGCTGTGAATGAATTATTTATGAGTTGATAAATCAACTGACCGTGGGAGCGTAGGTATGTGCGTGGCCCATGGGTATGTTAACTATGTTCGCCTCCAATACGTGTGATTTATATTTAAACGGTTCCTGAGTGATTCGGAACTTGTGATCCTTACGTACGTGATGTACCGGGATTCGGTAGCAGGGTATGAGGGCATCATAGGTTCTATCCTTGTGGGGTGCCTAATTTGTATATGAGATATTATACGGGTGTATATATATATATACTTGAGATAGTTCTGTTGTGTTGCTTAGTAGATGTGAATAACTAAGAAAATTGAATGGGCTACGAATGTGGAAAATTAAATAAAACTTGTGATAAGCAATTTAATGAATGTGGATGTAAGTATAAATATAACTTCATTGTTTAAAACGAGTAATCACCTTATATTAGTATGAGATAGCTGGGCCAGTAAGGACTAGTTAGATAGAACAAACCTTCTTGGTGCAGCAAGATCACATAAACATATAATAATGATAATTCGGATCTGTGAAAACTCTAAGGATGTGTTTAAGCTTTGAAACCTTAGAAAAACATGTGCAAACAAGTCTCTGGATCGTAAACTGTTTTTTCCAGAATGCACACTTATAAACTCTGACGAAACCACACTTTAAATAGTAAAAGATCACCGCCTTGAAAAATATGTCGCTCAAAGGAGATTGGCATGTCATTCGTGCAACATAGTCATCTCGCTCGAACGAAGGACAACTGTCGTTCGAATGTCACCGCGTGTCAGTTTGACTTTTTAACTTTTTGTTTAAAACGTCTCTTCCAAAAGAGATCCAAATAAGTCAAACTCTTTTTTGAGCTTATCAGAATAAAACGTAGTTTAAAACATTTAAAACACTTTTAAAACATTTTTTCTTATAAAATTACATCCTTATCTTTTATAAAAATAATTCCGAGAACCATTAATTATACGCATTCATAACTGTGTGATCTTGGAATGCGATTAACTTGAAGACGAATAAACTTTCACTAATTAAACTTCGGCATGATTAATTCTTTGAAGCTTTGCCGCAACGTCTTCAACTTCTTCAATACGTCATAGACCAAGTGGGATCGTGACAAAATAAAATCTCCCTATGACATATTACAAATACAGTTTTGTTCACGGAATTAAGTCAAAACAATATAGGGACTCAATTGGAAATTTATGTCCTTACATGAACCTTCAAAACTTGGGTTGAATCTTGATTTTAAATGGGGATAGGGTTTTATAGATGGAAGAAGATGAAAATAGAGGAGGCTACTGATTTTTGAAAAGGCTAATGTGTTTTAAAAGTTATAAACCCGTCACTTTATGTTTATATGCCGAAAAGAGTTTAAGTTTTAATCAAGTACAAACACTCAAAAATTTATTGCAGATGATAGGACCGTCAGAATTGGCTGAAATTTTTGTTTGTTGTAGGTGACGGCGAGACGGAGTTGCTATAAAAAATCAGCTCGTTTGGATGGTTGGATGTTTATTTTTTATCCTCCTTAGGTCGGATCTTCCCCCGATTTTTATACAGAAAGTCATAATTTCCATATTTTAATACCGATTTAAATTCCACTTAAAACCACATTTATATATATATAAACCAACATTTTGACATACCAAAATTAAATGGATTCCAAAATTTTTATTTTTTTGAAATTATTTGTTTAACAAAGATTTTTACGGCTAAAAAATTACGGGGTGTTACATACAAATAGACCTGCGTGGGTTGGATGCGATAGTATTTTTTCTCGCTTGAGTTACTTTAAATCATGTGTTGTTGTGTAATTAATTTTATTTTCCACTTTTATTAATTACATCACCAACATGTAATTGGACTACTTAATTTTATTCAGTAAAATTAAAAATTGGTGCCATTAAAAATATGTATTTTCTTTAGGAATATATAATTAATTGAGAGTTGATTAACTTAACCTAAAATCCTAGGTATATAATTTTTCAAATTGGTATCAAAGTTTGTATTCTCTTTGAATCTCGAGGGTATGTAAGTAAACATGCATCCACCTATATTTGATGGTAGCAACCACGTGTACTAGAAAGCACTTATGATTTTTATCCTAAAATTCCAAGATGTGAGAGTTTGGTTAGCTGGATGAGAAGTTAATTGCAGGTCAAAGCCCTAGCGCCTAAAATGTTTCCATGATAATAAACAGATCAAAACTCAACAAGTTGCCAAAGATACACATTTCAAAAGCAATTATATAGATAGTCAAATAGTCCGCGGGTTATCTAACCTACTATGCTAACCACCCATAAAGAACGAAATCTCACCATCCATATTAATTAAATAATGAGTTTCAATAATTAATTAAACTGTAACCGCCACACGCCCCTTCACTTTGACCATCTGAAGAACATGTTATACGCACAAATAATGACCGTCACACAAAACATAACACAACTATTCTCTAGTGGGGTTGGAACAACAACAATCTGTGTAACACACAAATGAATACTATGGGTACCCGGAATTAGGATGATGTGCCTGGACGAGTAACCCAATTTTGGCGGCCCAAAGTCCAGACCCCCCATCTTCCAACTGATTATGACCCAGTCTCCTCCCATGTTCCCATTAGGGGAGGTTCTCGGGAGGGATGGAAAACGTGGGGGAGTCCAACACCCCCACTTACTAAAATGTACATATATCTATTGAACCCTAGGTCCGGGGAAAATTACAAGTTGTATTCTCTGTAACCACTCTCCGGAGTATATAGAAATAACACTGACTGCACCACCGTGGACGTACGCACATCTTTGCTGAACCACGTACATCCTTTGTTATGTGATTGTCATTTTACATTCCTTACTCGTGCTTGGTGATTGCCTTTCTCCTATCTGTTTGTGTTGCATAATAATTGTCACCACAATTGGCGCCGTCTGTGGGAAGCGTTTATCTTCCCTGAGAAAAGCCCACACCAAAAAAGGAGTTTAAAATGTCTGGTCACAGTAGCAATGCTCCCCAGGCAGGGGATATTCAAGAACCACCTGTTCCTCGCAGGATTAGATCTGAAGTTCGACGTTCAGATCAGAGGGCTCGCTTAGAAAGGCCAGCCTCAGAAGAAAGCCAAGGACCAGCGAGGTCCACGCGGATGTCTAGACTGATTGATGCATACGAGGCAAGGCTCCACGAGCAGAGGGAGTCTTCTCGCAGACACGAGGCTGAGAATGCTCGCTTGAAAAGAAGACTGGAAAGACTGGAGAGAGAGCTTCATCATGATAACAAGAGATGTCCATACCGCACTCCTAGCCCTCAGGCGAGCAAGTCTCGCAGTCGAGGAAGGAGCCCTAGGCGAGGATCCCAAAAGGTTGAGGGAGAAGAATCAGACGACGACCTCCGTGAGTAGCTGCGAAAAGCTCGCCGTTACCAGAGCCCTACTCGCAGCAACGATAACATACAAAATCTGGTCCGCAGGGAGATGGACCAACATCCTACCCACCACGATACCAGATCGACCCGAGAACTCGCTAGGCGAGCTCTCAAAACCCAGATGAAGTCACCTTTCATGAGAAATTGAAGAAGAAGAAGCCCCCAAGAAATTTTCCATTCCAAGGTTCAAGATTTATGACGGTAAGACTGATCCCATTGATCACGTCAGGCAGTACTGACAGGCCATGACCCTATGGAACCACCGGGATGCGCTAATGTTTCGAATTATTCCCTCGAGCCTGCGTGACGTAGTGCAGAAGTGGTTCGAAAGGCTCCCCCATCGGTCCATTAGGAGTTTTAAATCCTTGGCCAAGCTTTTTACGGCCCGATTCATTACTAGTATCTCCCATCCCAAAAGGATGGATGCTTTGCTGATAATGAAGAAAATGCCTCAAGAGACCCTCTAAAACTACGCGAAGAGGTACTGGGAGTTATTCAATGAGGTCGACCATTGCTCGGAGCAAGTGGCAGTGGCCTCTTTCAAAATTGGGCTACCCAGTTCTTCCCTTCTATACCAGTCCCTGACGAAAAAGGAGGCTATGACTATTGACGACCTAATGGCTCGCATCGAGAAGTATGCTAATGTGGAAGATGTCACCCGCCTCAGTACAGGGGAAAACGATCGACCTAAACTCACTACCAAGGGCAGTGACAAAGCTGAGAACCAGAAGAAAGGAGGAAAGAATAGGGGTAAAAATGGCTCCAAAAATGGATGTAACAATGATGCATCGAAATCATTTCAGGCGGTCAACACAGTATTCAAAGCACTAATTTATAAAATTCTCACGAAAATCAAAGATGAGCCATTCATCAAGTGGCCCAGGAAGATGGGAGGAGATCCTTCGAAGAGGAACATTGCGCTAAGATGCGCTTTTCACAAAGAGGGAGGACATAAGACTAAGCATTGCAAAGCTCTTAAGTCTCACCTCGAGGAGCTAGCCCAGTCCGGGCATTTGAACGAGTTTGTGGAGAAAAAGGCAGAGAAAGTGGCTGCCAATAGAGAGGCGAGACCTGACAATGTGCTCGAAGATGACGCTGGACATGAGTTCGCGATAATTCATGAGGCATCTGATGCCAAGCAGATCCAAGGAAATTCAGCTCGAATGAAGATGAAGAAACTTACAGCGATAATGCAAGCTTTTCAGATCGATCCAACAAAGTCACAGTCAGGAAAGCGTCGACGAGCAGATGACGTCAACTATAACAAGCATACTGTTTTCACAGATGAAGATCTGGTGGGAGTGAGAACCCCACATCACGATGCTCTGATCATTACCCTCGGGATAGCTAACTTTGACGTCGACAAGTTGCTCATCGACCAAGGAAGCTCGTCCGAAGTAATGTATCTCGACCTATTCAGAAAATTGAAGTTAAGCATCGCCGACCTAAAGGAAGCTACTGTCCCTTTAGTTGGCTTAGCTGGAAAAATAACTATGCCCCTGGGAAAGATTGTACTGCTAGTACGCGCGGGAAATGTCTCCAAGATGATTTACTTTTTGGTGGTGGACATTGACTCGCCATACCAAGCCATCCTCGGCAGGGGATGGCTCCATGCAATAAAAGCAGTCTCCTCGACCTACCATCAGAAACTCAAGTACGTAACCGAGCGAGGAGTAATGGAGATCCACGGTGATCAAGCGATGGCAAAAAGATGCTTCTTAGCAGCCATCCGACCAAAGCCAGAGAAAAAGGCCGATCAGGCAGCAAGAAAGTTGAAGAAGGTCTGACACCTTCTAAATAGTAATTAAAGTACGGAATACCTGGAGTAGAGGAGACCAGGCTCCTCCCCTATGAGCGGGTCGTCGAGGACCTGGTAGAAGTTACGGCTGGAAATAGACTTACCAAAGCTAGCCTCTGGCTAGCCTGTAGGGCCAGTTGATCATACCCCAGCGCCCTTTGGAGATCAACAGGAAGAACTGCTCTTTTGAGCAACACAAGAGCTAGTTGAGGAGAAATGGCAACCGAAGTTCCCTCAGGAAGGGCAGACACCGGGACTAAGGCTTGCCCAGCCTTCGTCCTCGCCTCCATCTTCCTCCTCTCTTCCTCCTTCTCCCTCTCCATCCTTCTCCTCCCCTCTATCCTCTTTTTCTCCTCCATCCTCTTTCTCTTCTCCTCCTTTTTTTCTATCTCTCTTTTACTTGCTCTTCTTCTTCTTTCCTCTTCTTCTCCTGCTCCTGATCAGAAGACCGAGAACCAGTAGCCACGGCCCCAGAGCTGGACTTTTGCTTCTTTGACCTCTGAGCGAGGAGCACATTATCTTCATCATCATCATCATCATCATCATCATCATCATCCAGAATTAAATTCTTCCTTGGAGGAACCATCTCCTTGCTCAAACTGCTAGATGTGCTTGACGACTCTTAAACTTCAGAAACTTCCCCACGATTAGAGGAACTGCTACTACTGGAGCTTCCTTCACCCAAATTACCTCCAATACCACTTGTGATATCGCTTTCAAAGCTGCTCTCCTCCTCGTCCAACTGGATAGGATCCACATCAGTCTCTTCAGAGGTATCAAACTCAGGGATATTGTCCACCGACCTCGCTACAAAACTGGAACCAATATTCTTATATTCGAGCAGAAAGCAGCAGATCGGGGATGCTCGCCGTCAACTAAGGGCTCCTTGATATTCCAGGCCTTGACCAATTCAGAGAGACGAACCTCGCTGAGAGCAGGTTCCAAATTCTTCGACCTCGCTGAAGAAAGAAAATAGAGAAAAATCAGAAAGATCACAAATCAATAAAAATTAGAAGAACATAGCAAAATCTACTTATGTATTCTTCCCTATGAAAGGGAACAGAGAATCTATCAGACCTCGACCCTTCAAACTGGGGAGAAAACGACCAGTTTCTAGCAAGGAAACCTTCTTGCCAGTAGTCCTTATGAGAATCAGGTAGGTTTACTACCAATACCCTGTCAAGGCTCCTGGCTTTGAGGTAGAGGACACCAAAACTAGTTCGAGAAAAAGAGTAGCAAAAATAGGCCTCAGTAAGCCCTAACTTGGTACCATATAACTGATTTATTCTATGGATGCCATTAATTATCTTCCACACGTTGGGCGAACACTGTGCAGGAACAATATTGAAATAACCAAAGAAGTGCAAGAACAAATTATTTGGAGGAAAAGTGAGTCCCCCTTGGGAAAGCAACAAAACATAGATCCAATGGGCATCCTCTATCTCTCTAACGTTTCTAGGGGGAAGCGCAACACTCAATATCTACCCACTCTGGGATGTTATAAAACTTCCTAAATTCGGAGATCGACCTATTCCTGATCTTCGCCATTGGAAAACCCTAGAAAACTACAAATTAATGGTGGAAAAGTATAAAGAAAAGGCACAGGAGACTTACAAGATGGAAGTTCGATTCAAACGATGAGGAATCACGAGCCCAAACAACAAGGAAGCAATGAGAATGGAGACTGAGAGAATAAAGTATGAATCGCTAGAGCTCGCAGGGAATGGAAGAATGCTGGGAAGATTGAAACGACGGACGAAAAGTGACTGTTCTAAAAAACCTTTAAGTGTTGCTAATCATAGTGCACAGACCACGAAGCGAGTGGCGCTAAAATCAGTTCTCCAACTTTGGAAGAGTTGCACGATATACGAAACAGCCATTATGGCAAATCATTTAAATTTATTGAGCCCAAAGCATGGAACAACAAACTTAGGGGTAATTGTGGGTACCCGGAATTAGGATGATGGGCCTGGACGAGTAACCCAATTTTGGCGGCCCAAAGTCCAGACCCCCCATCTTCCAACTGATTATGACCCAGTCTCCTCCCACGTTCCCATTAGGGGAGGTTCTCGGGAGGGATGGAAAACGTGGGGGAGTCCAACACCCCCACTTACTAAAATGTACATGTATATATTGAACCCTAGGTCGGGGTAAATGACAAGTTGTATTCTCTGTAACCACTCTTCGGGGTATATAGAAATAACATTGACTTCACCACCGTGGACGTAGGCACATCTTTGCTGAACCACGTACATCCTTTGTTGTGTGATTGTCATTTTATATTCCTTACTCGTGCTTGGTGATTTCCTTTCTCCTATCTGTTTGTGTTGCATAATAATTGTCACCACAAATACCATCACACAAATCGGACTCCACCATTCTCTAGCGTGATCATAACAATAACAATGTGCGTGATGCACAAATATAATCCCGTCATGCAGACCAGGCATCACCATTCAGTAGCATGGTTGGAATAAGAATAATAAACATGATGCCAAATAAGACCGTGCTTTAATCAGACATGCAACACATAAGGATATTCTCTCTCGTCACACACCCATAGCCATCTTAATTTATGCATTTCATTTAAACATCATTATCATTATCTTAATATTTTTCCACGTTCCTCATTTAATTCAGTATTGAAGTCATAATATCATTTTATTACATTCACTCCGCCCATCCTAACATATCAAATTAGCCTTTACTTCATGAGTTATGTTATTTCTTTTTCTCTTAAGGTATTTCTCAATCTATGTATGGGAATATAACTAGCATGGTTTTTCGCAACGATTAATGTTTAATTAAACTATAAGTTAATAAAAAGATTCCTAAATCCCCCACTTCTACCCATCTTTAGACTCCATGCGGACGTCTCGTAAATGAAATAAAAACATTACCCCCTCCCAATACACTTCTGTCGAGATAGGTTAATCGTTGAGACACTATGATTAGTTACGGAATTATTAAGGTGAATTTATTAAAGTTTAATGAATTAAATAACCAATTTATAACCTAACAACAATAAAAATCGCCGTACGCCAATAGCATAACAACCCAAAATAAGCCAACAACATATTAATGTACTCATTTTAATCTAACTACTTCCCATTTCAATTCCAACAATATAAGAGAGATACTTAAGGGTCTAATACAAATACTACTACATTAGGGTCCCATAACCAATTCTAAATCATTTAGTAATATAAAAGGAATATAAATAGAATGTAAGACTATATTCATGGGGTGTTCTTAAATTATAAGTATACGTATGGTATTAAACTAAAATTTTTAAAAATCAGGCATTTATAACACAAAGTGCAGCCTATAAAGCAAGTCGTACATCCCTATAATGCCTTACTAAAATTCAACAATAATATAGTGTAATTATAAATTGATTTTCAATTACCAAGTCCATTTTATTATAGGGGTATACATCAATAATCAATACCATAATATACAAATCAAGTCTCAATTTGTCTGATTTCATCCATTTCCATATCAATTAAACCTGAATTTCAATTCAAAATACATGATTACTATTCATTTCTTATCATATAAAGGGTAATATAATTGAGTGTTATCAACCCTAAGGGGCTCTACTTAATTTGAAGCCTACAATTTAGATTTGGATTGATTTAACATTTGTACATATATAAAGGAGGAGAGTAGATTCGTAACTTTCCTCAAAATGTCAAAAAATGTAATTATATTGTTGAAATGTAGAAGCATTGAAAAATAGTCATGTAATCCTTTTAAAAAATCTTGAATGTGATTTCCCTTCTTCTTGAATTCTTACTTGAATATGTATTTAGCAATCCTTACAATTCGATTATAAAGTTTGTTTGTAATTTGGGTGATGGATTACAGAGATGAAAATGGTTTTGTTTAAAGGGTAGAGGGTTTTGGTGAGGTTTGTATGGAGTCCAAAGAAGTTGTGTGAAAAACAAGAGAAAAATTGAGCAACCACTCGCTTTAAAAACTCCCTTAACTGTTATAGCGGTGGGGATACCCGTTACAGTGGTTTGGTACCTACTATAGCGATCCCTCATGCCCTCTATAGCGATTGTCACACTAGATTATACAACCTAGTTTCGTTTGTTTAATATTATCTTTTATCCCACATTTTCTTCAAATTACCCATATGTCCATCTTAGAGAGTTCCAATTTACATTATATACATTTTAAACCCAATTTTTTAAATATTAAACTAAAACCTACAAAACTTTAACAACTTACCAAATAGATTCTAAAATTCCATTTTCACCCATCTTAACTTTGAATTTACATAATTATCATCAAACTTAAATTTAAATTAACAAAACTAAAATTATAATTATCATTTAGCAGAATTTATGAATTTCCATTAATTTTTCCAAATACTATTTATTTATTCCTGTTTTAAATCCCTTTAAAAATACGGGGTATTACAATGCACTACATCCAAAGAGGTGCCGAATATCCTTCAAGTCACCCATGAGGGTATCAATACCGTATGAGTCTCGAAGCTCTAAAATCTCTCTACCCTATTTTAGTTGTTTAAAAGGCTTGACAATGAGACCTTTGATGAGTTTGTTGCAAAATTCTTTGATATTTTTATCTCCAATTTCATTTGGGCGAGAAGTATCTATACTCAAGGGTAATTAAGAAGGTTTTAAGGCCCTGCCAACCAGGTTCCTCCCTCAAGTCTAATTCTTAAACATAGTTAGTGGCATAGATAGCATGAAGCCCGAGGGGATCATAAGGTTTATACAAACCTTTCAGTTATAGAATTTCCCATTGCCCAAGAAAGATAATAGCATTGCACTGAAGGCACAAAAGAGTACTCCTTCTGTCTTGAATGACAATCCTAATGATGATGAGGGTGAGATTTCCATTTGACAAAGGAGTTTAATAAATTTCTCATATCTAATCCCCAAAAGTTTAGACCTAACAATAAAGGTTTTGAGAATACTAAAAAAATAGGTTGGAAATTCCTCTAGTGTATATAACTTTATATCTCAGGGTGATAATGAGGGAAAGGAAATTAATTTGAATGTTAAAGGTTTAGAAATTAAGTCTTTGAGTGTCTATACGACTAAGGAAGAAAGACAAGAGGAAAATGTTATTAAATGCCTACTATAGTGAAATTGACTTAAATTACAATAGTAGCGAGTTTTTAGTTAAGTGAATGGCCATAATATTCACCATTGTTAAGAATAGTTTATGTTATTCATTCTTTCATATTGAAGGCTAGGCTGAGAATATAACTAGAGTAAAAAAAGTGCATCTTGGTGAAATGAAAGCGAGGGAGAAGAATTTGATTATTCATACTATCTTGAAGGGGTAAGTACCTCCCAATGGTACGTTGATAATGATTGTTGGTATAATAGGTTACAAGTATCTTTTTGTCCATCCTGAGGATCATAATGATTTAAAAGTCATATTTGATGATGAGAGTCAATAGATCATATTGGGTAAGGGACCATATAAATTCCTACCTTTCCTACTATAAAAACATTTTGTATATGGAAGGTCTCAGGGATAATTTAATTACCATAAGCCACTTGTGACACAAAAATCTTTTAGTTAATTTCTCTAAAAAAATGTTATGAAGTTTTTAATGAGAAAGGGAAGATATTACTACGTGGTGTGAGGAAGCCCCGCAACTGTTATGGCCTTGTTTATATGTCCTCCTTCATTTGTCACGATGCCAAGGTAACTCCTATTGATATATGCCACTAACAAATAAGTAATGTAAATCATAGAGAACTTGATCGGCTAGTTAAGAAGGACATAGTTTGTGGATTATCGTCTGTTGATGTCTAAAAATTGAGTGGGTTTAATTTTATAGTCACAAATAAATAATACGAGTAATCTAAACAAACACACAAGAGATAAAACATTTTTAAAGTGGTTCAATTATTAAAAGCCTACGTCCACTGTTGGTATTGCTATTGATGTGTATAAGAACTAAGTATGGTGTGCTTAAGGATGATTGAATTCCCTCTTTAAGCCAAGGGAGATGATCCATTAATAGTGGTGGGGAACCCTAGAAGGCGAATGCCTTTATATTCCCAGCATTTACATCTATTTTCAATAAATGAGCCTTTTGGTATTCAGTGTTGGTCGCCTTTCCATCCGAGTAACTTTTGCTATTCCTGGTGGTTCACATTCTGGAATTGATCAGCATTCTAGCCGACTAGGTTCCTCTGATGCCGATCAAGATAGATGAATGGCCACATATGATGATAGGTGTCTGTTGTTCTTTGGCCCACACGGAGAGGTAATTTTTACATATAACAAAAGCCCCTAATGATCTATAATTGATGATTGATCGAAAGTATGGAGTATTTGTTCAGAATATTGCTCGACATGTGATCTGAGTGTTGATCGGTAGCCGATCTTCGGGACTTGTAAATTTTTTTACTAGCACTGTTGATAATGGCATTTTTACAAATAATTCAATCTTTTTCGAATCGCCAAAGGGTACGTTGGTATTTTTGCGCATTAGGGAGTGTGCAGTCGACGATAGTTCAATTATTAGTATCGTGAATCATTTTATCTTCATTATCGATACAACCAATAAATAAGCAAGATTTTTTCCTCCATTTACCTTATCTCAAATCTTCTGTTATTCGTTTCTGAGCTTTCCTTTGTTTTTAAGCTTTTCTTATTCAATATTTCGCTGCTTGCTAGCCTTTAGATATTTGTAAGCTCTACTTTCCTTTCTTCTCTTTTTGAATTTATTTGCTTTCAACTGTGGTGGTGTACACTATAAAAAAATTTCCTTGGATGAGTTTAGGGTAACTAAGAACATTCCCAATTGGGTATATATAGAAGTTATAGATAGTCCTCTTGATGTTTTGTGTTTAGAAGAGGGACACTAGATACCAACTCTGTTTATAGCTGAGTGTGGCATAACCTTTCCCCCAAACCAGTTTTTCCTTCATTTTTGCCAGTACTTCGACGTTGTTATAGCTAGGGTTGCCCTCAATACCTGGAGAGTAGTCAATGGGGTAAATAGGCTTAATGAAATTTATGGAACTTGAATTGGGATTCGTGAGTTGATGTTTTGTTATAAATGGGGCAGCACTGGTGACAACACTTATTATTTAAAGATTAGACAACCCAATAGGACATTAGTTATAAATCTATATGATTCCAATAAAGACTACTTGGACTATGGAGTAGTAATAATGAACTGGAAGTATGCCCCCTTCCTGAGGGAGAGAGGTATAATGGACCTAGATTCCCCCAATCAGGGCATGGCAAAAGTTGTAAAATGTTTTGAATTTATCTCTATTTTCTTATTAAATATTTAATGAAATACCGACTTACTGTGTCATATTGTTCTTATATAGAGGATAGTAAGAAGAAGTGCCTTAAGGAGAGAGACATCAATATTAACGACCTCAAGTTCTTATGGGCAATTCAATAGAAGTCTGGTGAAGATCATCCTAGAGCAACCTTTGTCTTACTAGAGTGCATGAATCTATCACCTCCTTCGTTGCTTGCCCTACTACCACTTTGCCTCAAATTCCCTTTCTTCTAGATGAAAAACCTGTCTCTACATCCTCTACTGCTGAGTCTGCTAGAGCAGAACTTGCCTCGGGAGGAACATCTTCCTCCTTTGAGTCTCTTGATATCACCACCATCCATACTTCACCTACTGTCGAGATGGTAAAGAGAAAAATACCCAATTCGTTAGCTGGGTCTGGATCTTCTCCTCCTTCTGCCAAGAAATCCATAGCTGTCGATAAGAAAATATCAGGCCATAAAGAAGAGGTCTATGGTCTTGAGCACTAAAGAGGCTCGAGTAGAAGAGCCTAAACTTAAGAGGTTGAAAAAAAAGGCTTGCTTGGTTAGCAAGATCAGGCCAAAAAATCTTTTGAATTGGCCAAAGATGCTAAGTTAGCCAAAAAATCTTCTGTCGATCAAGGCATAATTAAAGATACTTCTGTTGCCCTTAAATCAGGGTTGTCTAGGGAATTGATTAAGGCTGGAACTCTGCTTGCAGACAGGTCGACTACAGCCCCTTTGACCTAAACTCGCTTAACTAAGAGGGCTGCCCATAGTTTGGCTCTGGTAAATTTTTAATTTTTTATTAGTATATTATCACTATAAATGCCTTTCTTCCGATAATTCTTTCATATCCTTGTAATTTTTGGTCAACTTCAACTAGATGATGGAGAAGGATGACCAAATAAGGTCCTCTTCCTCGGCTAATATGGAGGAAGCTCTGGAGAGTTTATAAAATTCCTTCCAAGCATCCGCAAAAGCCTTAGAAAATGAAAAATAAATCTGGCAAGGCAAGATAAAGATGTCGAGGACCAAGCCCGAGCAACGGAAGAAGCAACGAAGACTATTGTTAATGAGCTTACACATGTTAAGTTGGCCATAACCGAAGCTGAGCGTCTGGCAAAGGTTGTTGAGAACAAGAATGCCATTCTTGTTACTGATAATGATGCTCTCAAGGCCAAGGGCAGGAATAACAAGTAAGAAGCAATAAATAAGGGATGTGAGAAATCTGTTGTGGCCCCCATCCAAATTGATTATGACAGGAAGAAATCCTTCAATAAAGGATGGTCGAGGGCCTTAAAAGAGGTTGGGATACCAGCAAACTCTGAAGTTTCTCGAGGCATGACCTAGGGACTCCTCCTAATTTGGATGAGGACTTTGAAGATGAAGATAAGGGTTATGGGGAATCCTCCATGATGCCTGTTGAGACTGTTAACCTACCTGCTGCTAATCAAGACTAGGGCCAGGAGCAGGGGAAAGATAAAGAGAAGGTTTAATTCCTTTATCTAGCTATTTGTTGCTTTTTCCTTTTTTCTTCATTGTCTTTCTGCGATGCAATCAACTCTGTACTTCTTGAAGTTATTAATGAAAAGACCCTTTTCGTTCAATTATCTCCATGTTCAAGTTATGTTAAGTTCTTATTGACTATTATCTTTACTATTACGTATGTTGTTCATTTTTTTTGATTGATCCCTTGAACTTGTAAATTTCCAGTTCATTTCTAGAAAGTAAGCAATAGTTGTTGCTGAATCTGACCTACTTCTACAGTGTAATAATCTTTTTTAGGTTGGATATGTCCCTTTGATCGAGGAAGATTTGATAGGGTTACTTTGCTTATATATTTCCGACCAAGTGAAGGAGTCATATATCTATCTTCATCGCCTTCTGGATATAGTAATTTTAAATAATTTTGCCTATTATGAAATGATTGAGCAGATGTATGAAGACCATAAACTCTCCAAAGCACTGCTTTATTCTGATCATGAAGCTAAATATCAAGCCATGAGTGAAGGCTAGGGCTTTGATAAGAAGTTATAAGACATCACTTCTGCCCTGAATAAGAAAGAATTGGCTTTGGACACAGAATTGGGGAGCACCTGATCAATTACTCTATATTGGGGAAGGAAAATAACGCTTTGAGGAATGAACTTGATAGTTTGATAAAATCAACCACCACTGGTCTAGATGAAGGGATATTATTTTTGGAGACTGAAAACACTAGTTTTTTGGAGGAGTTAGAAGCCTTGCAAAAGAACAAAACCAAGCCAGGCTAACCTCCAAGGCAAAGCAGAGTTATTCGGTCAACTGTTGATGAAGAGAGTACTAAGAAAACTCAATCCGACCAAGCTACTCAGCTCAAAGAGAAGGACAAGGCCATCAGCAAGCTTTATGATAACTTGGACAGACTTAGCTTCCATTTCCATAAGTAACCCAAAACTGTTTGGATGGATGGGTATGACAAAGCCCCCTGACTTACTTAGATAAGCACATGGAGCAGGCTGGGAATGAGGGTTATTAGGCCGAAATTGAGTGTTCCTTTGTAATCGTGGAGTGATTAAATAAAGGTTGGGAGTTGAGTTCCTGTAATTTCGTGTCTATTATGTGTGTGACTTATATTGTGACTTGGTTTGCTATTTTACTTGCTATAATCGAGTTAAAAGCAGGCCGCGTTAGTGAACCTCATGTATTGGTTGGCTGATCAGGTTTTGTGGGATAAACTTGGTGCCTCACCGGAAGATCATCAATAAATATGATTACTCTGATGAAGAAATCTGAGGACAATGAATCGTGGTACTGCCATGACCCATGACTTTTGGATTATCCCAATCCTTCCTTTTCTATTGATGTCAATTGGATTCCTCCTAATGCCATCCCTTAGAGCTTGATTAGAAAATATAGTATGGATTTTGGCCTAGAAGAATAAGTGGAGTATGTTCATCCCCAGCACCTACTTGACCGACTGAGCAGCAATAGGCATACTAGGAGGAGGGATTTCATATCCATCAATTATCCGAGAACCCTTGATGAACCTCCTGTTGGGATGAGTAAGGATGATGTAAAGTGTCCAGTAGAATAAAGTTGTACTCTGTGTTCTCTTGATGTTCGCTTTGTAATTCATATTCATTAGAATGAACTGAAATTATTTGAGACACTTTGTCTTATTTATTTAAGCTTGCGGTTGCTATTAATCTTATTACCGACTAGGTAATCTTTATAATGACTAATTAATCATCCTATTGATTAAATGACTTACTTAACTATTAATTATTTGATTCAAAATTTAAAATTTGACCGTAATGCCTTAGATTCTACTAATGTTGTTCTTAGATAAAACTATTGATAGTTTTGATGAACAAAGTTGTAGCATTAGTTATCAGTGGCGACCAAGTGTTTTAGGAATGTATAAGTATCCATATGTTTTAACTTAGTGGGGTAAAACCACTTGTGTTTGACTTTGAATCTTACATGAGGTTCTAGTAACTTCTTGTTTGTGATTTATCGAAGATGAAATCATACATAAAGTTGTTAAAAATAAACTTCTCTGATTTTTCTGAAGTTAGAAAAGTTTGAATAAAATAACTTTTCTTTTTAAGGTGGTATCACACCGTACTCCGAAAAAAAACATAAAAAGGAAATATAATGGGGATAAACATGTAGGTTCATTCACTTAAATGACTGATTATATTAAAAACGAAATTACTGATAATATTTGCGTAAATGGTTAGCGTTCCATGGGTTTTTAAACTCCTTGCCTTCTAATGTTTGCAAACGATATATTCCTGGTCAAATTTCTCTCAAGATACGATAAGGACCGTGCTAGTTGGGTTTCAACTTAATATTTTTCTGAATCACTTTGTTCAGTATAAGGTCTCCCTATTTCAAGTTGGTCGAATTAACCCGCCGATTATAGAACCTAACAGTCCTTTATTGATAGGTAGTCATCTGAATTGTAGTATATTCTTTGATTTCTTCAACTATATCCAAATCTAGTCGCCTTATTGGATAACTTTTGGGGGAGTCAAAATTAAGCACCTTGTGAGTTGGCAGACCTATTATAGTTGGTACCAATGCCTCACTATCGAAATGAGCATATATGAAGTCTCTCATGTTATCGTTCTGGGTATAGTCCTTTAACCCAAATAACACTATTCAGTTCATTGATCCAATTCCCCTTAGCGTCATCCAAGCATTTTTTCAGTCCATCGAGCAAAGTTTTATTAGTGATTTCTGTTTGTCCATTGCATTATGAATGTATAAGTACTTGGCCATTGCTTTGTGGATGTTCAAGTGCTGAATGTAGTTTCTAAATTTTAGATCTGATGTAATACTCTTCAAACTCTTCATTGTCAAACTGAGTACCATGATCAGTGATAAAGTTAGAGGGCATTCCATAGCGACGTATGATCTGCTTCTATATGAACTGAAACACTATTTGATAGGTCATATCAACTGATTAGGCATATATTCTTCACATTTATCCCCTTAATTTCGGTATTTTTATGATCCCGTGCAGTGTAAATATCTTGAATTTGTCTCATATTTATGATACTAACCCTTTTTGGCAAGTATTTCGTGTTTTGTGTATTTCTCATGTGTTTTACAGGTATTTCATGCAAGTTAGTGCGAAAGAGAACTCAAAACAGTGAAAGAAACCAAGAAATGGAGAGTTGAAGGGCATTTTCGTAATTTTTCAGCCTTAGTCCGGAGGTGGGCCAACTAGAAAGTTGAAGAGCTCTAAATTATAAGAACACTGGAAAAAACGGCACCTCAATCCGAGCTACGGTGAAGAAGTTACGATGTTTTGAAGTTCCGCGATAATAAAGAGAAATGGAACAGGACCGATCCGGATGGAACCAAACCGATCCGGTGGGGACCGGACCGGTCCGGTCAGGAAAAAAAAGAATCGATCCGGTACCAAACCGATCCGAATTCGAACCAGTCCGGCTGTGCGAATTGCTGTCATTAATTATGCAGATTTTGAGGTGATTAGCTGGTGAAAACTTGTGCAACAAGCGATTCTAGATGTCAAATTCGTGCTAACTTGGTGCTATAAAAGACCAAGCCCTACCTCATTCCAAAGGGGAGTCGAATTCTAGAGAGTAGAATAGAATTTTAGAGAGAGAAAGTCAGATTTTAGAAGGTATTTCTAGTTTGTAAGTTTGAAGAAGAAGAATTTTCCTGGATTCAAGTTCATCTCTTCCCTATTGTTGAATATAAGTATCAATTTTTCATTCTCTTGTTTATTCTCTATTTTATTTTCAATTCAATTCTCAATTATCTTGCAATTTGTTACCAATGTTTGCTAGATCCCTAATTCCATGTATTGGTATGAATTTGTCTTATAGAAAAATCATGTCTAGCTAAATTCTCAAGGGATGGGGTACATGAACTCATTCTGAGGTGAATTACCCATTTAGAAAATAGAGGGTAAATTAAATATTGACCGAATCGTGTATGAAAATTATACAAACATAGCCAATCTTTTAATCTCTCTTGCCCTAGGTACTTGGGATGTTTAAGAATGCCATGCAAGTGTATTTGTCCATTCACCGCTTTGTATTTACCTTTGATTTCATATGATGTGGGCAAGATCCTTCATATATGTAATGCTTAGGATCTATAAAGATTGGATTTAGTCAAAAATTTTAATTTACAACTCTAGCATTCTATACGGTAACTCGTTAAGGTTTGAAGGATTGTACCCCACCCTATTTTCTCTCATTTTCAAATCTAATTTCTTTACAATTCTTAGTATTTTTGTGCACATTTTATTTCGTCACCAATTAGAAATTTAAACCCATTAATCATCTTTTTCTTTTCTTTTATTTTAATATTAAATTTAGGATTAAACTACCTTACCTTTGTCGTCACGTTTACACGTCCTAATTCCCTGTGGATTCTATACCCAGACTCGCCACTATACTCCTTAAGAGTGTACTTACAAGTTTAGTTTTTTTTGTATTGAGGTTGGAAGTCGATAACAATGACTAGCGTATTACACGGACGCTCGATTTTTCCACTCGATCAAAATGGCACCGTTGCCGGGGAATTAGGTAGACTTTAGGTTAGGTTGGTTAATCCCGTATTTAAAAAAAAAAAATTTAAATAAATTCTCATCTCATCTTTCATAAGCTGTTCATGCAAACTCCTCCGTTGTCTCCAGCCTAATTTCACGAAAATCCCCTTGCTGAAGCTAACTCTGACAATTCTTATACTATCGACGCTCCACACTTTTGAGTCAAACACTGAGTGAGGGTTCTGAATCGTTGGGTAGCAATATGTCTGCGCACGGTAGTGTTGGTGTTGGTGCTGGAGAGGAAGAGATACCATATCTTCCCATGAAAGATCTTTTATTTCCAGAGAGAACTGTTACCCCTGGTTGCATTTTACTCCCGTATAATACCGGTCAGTTCCACTTTCGAAATGGTATGATCCAAATTCTTCCCATATTTCACGGGATGGATTCGGAAAAACCATATCTCCATATTCGAGAATTCGAAGATACATGTGAGACATTTGGTGACCAAGATTGCCCACAAGATGTTATTCGATTAAAGCTTTTCCCTTTTTCCTTAAAGGATAAAGCCCAAACTTGGTTATGGTCTCTACCTCCGAATTCTGTGTTGTCCTGGAGAGATCAAGTTTCTCTCCAAGTTTTTTCCACAACACAAAACCAATTCTATCAAGGCACAAATACAAGCTTTTCGATAAAATGAGAATGAGGCTTTCGACAAGTGTTGGGAGAGATTTCAGGAGTTAGTTAGTGCTTGCCCACATCATGGGTTCGAAAAACATCATCTCATTTCATTTTTTCATCAAGGGCTCACTTTAGCGTCTAAATAACTTGTTCAGACAATGTGCGAAAGACCTTTTTGGGAGTTAGACTCGAGCGATGCTGAGGCTCATTTGAAATACGTAGCAGAGACTACGCAATCATGGGATGTTTCTGACCCCAACAACCAAAACAGACATCGACAAGTGTCCAACACTCCTGCTGCCTCCGGTATTTATCAATTGGATAAGGACACTTTGTTAGACCGTCGACTTGATCAGTTTGAAGAGAGGATAAGAGACATCCTTGAGGTTCAGTTTAGAGAAGCTACTGGACATATCTCAGCTGAAAAAGAAGAGTTGTGTGCCATTTGTGCGGCGGGTCATTCTACCAAAGGATGTTCTGTAATACCCGCTTACAAGGCAATGTACACTGAGCAAATGGAAGCTATAGGAGGGGTTAACGGACATTTTAGTACACCCCAGGGAAACGCGTATAATTCAGCTTGGAGGAATTATCCTGGTTTAACACATATATAGCCCCCCATGCAATCACCATCTCCTGGTCCATATGTTACCCCAACGAGGCGATCTCTTGAGGACAACTTAAATCACCCCATCCAATCTCAAAAGGAGAAAAGTGCTAAGTATGATCGAATGTTCGATGAAATACATACTAGCATCTCAAGGTTACAAACTGCATCGAATGTCCAAGAGAAGGGCAAATTTCCTGCTCAAAGCCAACGACCTCCCCCAGGACAAACCAGTATTGGCACTACATCCCACGACCATCGAGAGAAATGCAGCGCTATTACCACTCTACGTAGTGGGAAAGCAGTTGATTTGTCACCTCCCCCACGAAATGCATCTAAAGATAAAGTGGTTTCGCCCAGTACAAGAGAGGCCGAAGATGCCCCTTTAACTGAGAGTGAGGAGGAGGAAAACACTAGTGGATCCAAGGCTATCACCCCCACTGCTGCCCCATACCTTCAACGGTTGGTCTCTCACTCCAAAACGATCTCCCGTGATGAAGTTCTGGAAGTCCTTAAGCAAGTAAAAATTAATTTACCTTTTCTCGAGACTATACAGAGAATTCCCGTGTATGCTAAGTTTATTAAGGACTTACTCACGGTGAAACGCAAGCTAAAGGTAAACCAGAACGTCTCTTTGGCCCAAAATGTCAGCGTAGTCTTGTCGAGTGACTTTCCATTAAAATATAAAGATCCGGGTGCACCCACTATTTCGTGTATCATGGGGAAGAACCGAATTGAGAGAGTTCTAATAGATCTAGGGGCAAGTGTTAACATTATGACCTATTCCATCTAGAGGGAACTAGAACTGGGGGCCCTTAAGCCCACAAATATGACTCTCCAGCTCGCGGATCGTTCTGTGAAGCTTCCTCGGGGAATTGTTGAGGATGTGATTGTCCAAATAGACACTTTCTACTTCCCGGTGGATTTTTTCATTTGGGATAAAGAACCCTCCGTTCTCCCAAGTAAACATGTTCCAGTTATCCTTGGCCGCCCATTTTTAGCTACAACTAATGCTCTTATCAATGCCCGAAGTGGGCGTATGCAATTAACTTTCGGGAACATGACCCTCGAAACAAATATCTTTAATAATTCCAAGAGAGAGGGTGATGAAGGGGAACCGCGAGGGTTGGATCTTTTGGAGGAAGCACACGAGCAAGAAAGAACTTACAAGGAAGAGCCATTAGGGGAAGGTTATGTGGCGCACAGTGAGAGGAGTGGTTGCAACATCGAGAGCATGGTAGGGGAGGTATGTTTAGTTAATGAATTCGAGAGCATGAGTGAGCCCATGAACAAGAGTGAAAAAGGAGATTTAGAGTGTGTCGGGAGAGGCTCGTCGAAATTCTTAGAGGAAAGCGAATGGCAGGACACTATCGATACATTTCTCCTCGATTACCGCCCACCCACACCATCCTATAATTCAGCGAGTGTGCACGAAAGGCAGGTTGAGGACACCAAGCAAGAGAGAGAGCTAGAGGAGTTGAGCCTAGCAAAGTTTGAGTGCGAGTTCGGACAGGTGGATGCAAGCCTAAATGTTGAAGTTCAATCTTTCTGGGCCTCATTTCGTCATTTAGACGAAAGCGAGTGGGACAATATAATTGATGCATTTCTCCTTACCAAACATCCATCCATACCATTTAAGTCTTTGGAGGTACTTGAAGATAAGAATCAAATCTCGTCCGACTTAGAGACCAACCCACGTGCTACGCAACAAGAGGATCCTTTTTCGGTTTATCCTAATACATCTCCCGGTCTTTCCTTTATCTATGGGCACGGTCCCAATTTGTTCCTGCTATTCACTTATGATGGTAAGACGGGAGAGACGAGGAGAGCATCGTACCCAGTAAAAGGGGTCGGGTGATTTGTGGAGAGAGATGAGAGGTCGTCGCACCCCCGACGCGTATGGGGTGATTTTTGTTGTATTTTTGAGTCATGTATAAGTGTTATATACTGTATTGTTGCATTTTAATAATTTGCTTGTTTTATTTGTCGCACTTATTCTTGTTCTTCTTTAGATTTTAATCCTTTTGATTGAGGACAATGCAAAAGTCTAAGTTAGGGGGGGGGGGTGATAAGTGCGTCTTTCTAAAATTTTACAAATTTTTAAAATGACAAAAAAAAAAAATGAAAAATATCGAAAAACCAAAAATATTTTTGTTCAAAATAAATAAAAATTGGAATTTAAATTTTTCAAAAATATCACATTTATTCTATTTAAAGTCTCAAATTGTTAAATCTCAATTGCACTAAGCCAAAATTGATAAGTGTGGAGATTAGTCCAACCCGGTGAGATTTCGAGCCTTTCAATTTTTTATGAGTTTTTAAATCAATCCGAGTTTATGATTAACTCAAAGTTCTTTTCAGTGTTTTAATAAGTCGTTGATGATCTCAATTCTTTGTTTTGATTAGTTATGGGAAATGTGTGAAATGTTGTCTCGAAATTCGTGCTAAATATATCTCTAAACTTAATTAATCTCGAGATGCATATGGTAATGTGATTAGCATTTTTGGACAATGAAGTAGGCCCTCGTTTGTTACCCAAAAATATTAGCCATAAAAAGTTGTGAAAAACAAAATTATCCCTTTGCAACCCACTTTGAGCCTAATATAATATTTTTCTTTTCGTTTGATAACCCGAAAAACCCAAATAGCCTGGAATTGGGAAAATTGAGAAAATTCATCAAGTAAGTCCAAATTGTGCAACAAAAAGGGGCAAGAGAAAAACAGAAAAAAAATGCTCAAAAGAAAAATAGCAAGGAAAAAAAAAAGAGAGAAAAATGAGCAAATGCCCGAAAAAAGCACAAACGGACATCATAAGAAAATTTTCCAATTCCAACATTCCCTACCATTTCCAATTTTACCCCTTATACCTTAAACTCAAGAAAGTCCTAACCGAGTCCGAATGGTGAAATTAATTACTGCATGGAGAGCTAAGACATGAAAAGATAAAATGAGAGATTAAATGGTGTGAAATAGAGGTGATGTTCCCATTTCCTAATAACTGTATTCCGATGATGAGATCTTTTCACCATACATTTCCTTCTTTTCAATTTTGTATGCATGAATTTGTGTCCATTATATTTACTCTTTATATCACTCATACTAAGAGAAAATAACCACAATCCGAGTGATTCGTTTGTGAGTGCATCCGTAAGAATTTGAATCAAAACGAATTTTCGGAAAGTAACGTAATGCTCAATCGGTGGAAATTTGAGGTTTAATTTCTGGCTTTGCACAGACACACTATGGTTTGAGACATTTGAATATGAATTTATGGTGATTATTTTTCGAAAAGTTTAAATTGTACAATTTTTATGTATTTTGATATTTATTTGAGTCAATAAATAATTTTGTGGGTATATTCACTTTAAACCCTCACGAGACAAAACTCGTCCTACTAGGGTAACCCAGGGGTTTAAAGGCTTGTTGCATACGCTAAATGCAATTGCTTGCTGGTGAAAAATGTATTCTATCCCAATAAAAGAATTTTCAAGAGTTGAACTTTAAACTAATTTCTTTTACATTGCTCGGGACGCACAAAGTTCTAAGTTAGGGGGTGTGATTAGGCACATATTCTTCACATTTATCCCCTTAATTTCGGTATTTTTATGATCCCGTGCAGTGTAAATATCTTGGATTTGTCTCGTATTTATGATACTAACCCCTTTTGGCAAGAATTTCGTGTTTTGTGTATTTCTCATGTGTTTTACAGGTATTTCATGCAAGTTAGTGCGAAGGAGAACTCAAAACAGTGAAAGAAACCAAGAAATGGAGAGTTGAAGGGAATTTTCGTAATTTTTCAGCCTTAGTCCGGAGGTGGGGCCAACTAGAAAGTTTAATAGCTCTAAATTACAAGAACACTGGAAAAAACGGCACCTCAATCCGAGCTACGGTGAAGAAGTTACGATGTTTTGAAGTTGCGCGATAATAAAGAGAAATGGAACAGGACCGATCCGGATGGAACCAAACCGATCCGGTGGGGACCGGACCGGTCCGGTCAGGAAAAAAAGAACCGATCCGATACCAAACCGGTCCGGCTGTGCGAATTACTGTCATTAATTATGCAGATTTGAGGTGATTAGCTGGTGAAAACTTGTGCAACAAGCGTTTCTAGATGTCAAATTCGTGCAACTTGGTGCTATAAAAGGCCCAGCCCTACCTCATTCCAAAGGGGAGTCGAATTCTAGAGAGTAGAATAAAATTTTAGAGAGAGAAAGTCAGATTTTAGAAGGTATTTCTAGTTTGTAAGTTTGAAGAAGAAGAATTTTCCTGGATGCAAGTTCATCTATTTCCCTATTGCTGAATATAAGTATCAATTTTTCATTCTCTTGTTTATTCTCTATTTTATTTTCAATTCAATTCTCAATTATCTTGCAATTTGTTACCAATGTTTGCTAGATCCCTAATTCCATGTATTGGTATGAATTTGTCTTCTAGAAAAATCATGTCTAGCTAAATTCTCAAGGGATGGGGTACATGAACTCATTCCGAGGTGAATTACCCACTTAGAAAATAGAGGGTAAATTAAATATTGACCGAATCGTGTATGGAAATTATACAAACATAGACAATCTTGTAATCTCTCTTGCCCTAAGTACTTGGGATGTTTAAGAATGCTATGCAAGTGTATTTGTCCATTCACCGCTTTGTATTTACCTTTGATTTCATATGATGTGGGCAAGATCCTTCATATATGTACTGCTTAGGATGTATAAAGATTGGATTTAGTCAAAAAATTTAATTTACAACTCTAGTATTCTATACGGTAATTCGTTAAGGTTTGAAGGATTGTACCCCACCCTATTTTCTCTCATTTTTAAATCTAATTTCTTTACAATTCTTAGTATTTTTGTGCACATTTTATTTCGTCACCAATTATAAATTTAAACCCATTAATCATCTTTTTCTTTTCTTTTATTTTAATATCAAATTTAGTATTAAACTACCTTACCTTTGTCGTCACGTTTACACGTCCTAATTCCATGTGGATTCGATACCCAAACTCGCCACTATACTCCTTAAGAGTGTACTTACAAGTTTAGGTTTTTTTGTATTGAGGTTGGAAGCCGATAACAACGACTAGCATATTACACGGACGCTCGGTTTTTTCACTCGATCATCGACCAAGGCTCAGCTTCCACCCATTTGATGAAGTAATCTAGTGCGACAACTAAGTACTTAAACCTTCCTTTGGTGGTCAACAATGGTCCGACCAAGTTTATTTCCCAAATAACAAAAGGCCAGGGAGAAGTAATAGGAGTCAGGAAAGCACCTGGTTTTCTAGGAATGATATCAAACGTTTGGCACTTGTCACACCTCATGGCGAATGAAATATAGTCTGCCTTTATTGTTGGCCAATAGTAGCCTTGCATGTTTATCCTTTGTACTAAATATCTTTCAGTTGAGTGGGCACCACATGAACACTCATGAACCTCTTTAATCAGATCATCTACTTTAGTTGGATGGACACAACTAAGTAAAGAGACTATGTAACCCCTATTGTATAGAATACCTTTCTCTAGGACGTAGTTAGCCGCCTTATATCTCAATTTCCTTGCTTCCTTTTAGCCGACTGGTAACAGTCCTTTCTCAATGTTGTCTTTAATTGGATACATCCAGGAAGGCCCCAATTCTATAGAAATGATAGTGACTGCTTCCACATCAATACTCCTACTCATGAGAATCTTTACCGAAATGGTTATCTTGAGCTCCATTGAAGTTATCGAGGCGATCCAAGCAAGAGCATCTTCTCGGGCGTTGTCCACTATTAGAATCCGAACCCTTTTAGCTGTAGAAAATGAGGAGATAAATTCCTTGATCTTATTCAAGTATCTCACTATTGTTTCTCCTTTAACTCTGTATATTTCCAGTAACCGATGAACAATAAGTTAAGAATCGTTGTGTGCTATCACCTGCTCGATACCTAGTGATGAGGCTAGCTCCAGACCAGTAATCATTGCTTCGTATTCGGCTTCATTATTTGAGGCTTGAAATTGGAATATCAGGGTATACACTACATCTAAATCGTTCGGATTATTGAGAATGAGTCCAGCTCCGCTGCCAGTTATACATGAAGAGCCATCTACAAATAATTTCTAAGTTGGGACATCACTGTTGAAGTCTTCGTCCACTATCACTCCGTATTTAATAACCTTCTTGCTCCGTTCAGCTAGTTACGGAGCCCTTTCTTGGGTAGCTGATGATTCTGATTGGTTGGCAAATCATCTTAGTTTGCTTTTGAGTTGAGATCTCTTCCAGAGAAGTCTTCTCCGCAGGTAAACTTGGCTTCCTGGGCACCTCTGCATTAGTAAATTCTTATATGAAATCACCACTGCTTGACCTTTTAATGAGGTTCTTTGCTTATACACAATTTCATATTCTCCAAGTTCAACCGCCCAAGACATTTGTCTTCCTGACTGTTTAAGCTTGTGCAAAGCTTGTCGTAGAGGTAATTCAATGTATACTAGAATGGAATGGCCTTGAAGTATCTTATTTTTTTAGATGCTTTAATGAGTGCCAATGCCAACTTCTCCAAGTGTGGGTACCTAATCTCCGCTCCTCGGAATGATTTATTAGTGTAATACACTAGCATTTCAACACCTTCCTCTAATCGGATCAAGGCTGAACTTACAGAAGACTCTAAAACAGTAAAATATAAGTACAACTTCTCGCCCAAAACTGGTCAGGAGAGTAGTGGGGGAGATGCCAAGTATTTCTTCAAGTCCAAAAAATCTTTTTTACATTCGTCGTTCCATTCAAAGGTGTTTTAAAGAACCTTAAAAATTGGAAGTCAATTGTCTGTGGCCTGAGAAACAAAGCGATTTAGAGCTGCTACTCTTCCTATTAACTTTTGCACATCCTTTTTACTGGACGGAGATTATATCTCCAGTAAAGGCTTTATTTTATCAGGGTTGGCTTCAATTTCCCTTTGATTTATGATGTATCCACAGAACATACTGTCATGTACTTCGAATATACACTTGGTTAATTAAGCTTCACTTGATATTTTTCTAACTAGTTAAATATTTGGGCCAAACCAACAATATGGTCGACAATAAACTTGCTCTTATTGAGCATATTATCTACGTATACTTCCATATTTTTCCCAATTTAGTCCTCAAAGACTTTTTTACTAACCTCTAATATGTCTCTCTAGCATTTTTTAGCCCAAAGGGATTAACATTGTAGTAGTAGATTCCTCGGCTGGTGATTAAGGATGTGCTTTCCTTATCCTCTGGCTTCATCTTAATCTGGTTATGACCAGAATAAGCATCCATGAAGCTAATTAGCTCATGACCTACTATGGCATCTACTAATTGATCAATCCTTGGTAAAGAAAAGTGATTTTTTGGGCGTGCTTTGTTGAGGTAAGTGAAATCATTCATTATTTGTTGGTCTTCTTCTTAACCATTTTTACGCTCTCCAACAAAGTTGGATATTTAACATCCTCTATAAACTGTGTTTTATTCCATTTTTCCACTTCTTCTTGGATTGTCATATTCTTCTAAGAGACTGAAAACTCTGCACTTATACTTGTTTGGTCTGGCATCCTCATAAATGTTAAGTTCGTGGCATATAAAGTTGGGATCAATCCTTGGCATATCCTCATGACTCCAGGCGAACACGTTCTTCCTCTCTTTAAGGAATGTAATTAATTCCTGTGTCGAGAGGTGGTGTTGGTCTTGGGCCAATCTGAGTAGTCCTTTCTAGTTTCTCATCATCGAGCATAATAGTTTCTGTTTCATCAATAACCTATCTCTTCACCTACTCTTCCTCTTCACAGGTATCCAAGGTATCAATATGGAAGGTAGTTATGCCTTTCCGTGTCTCCTGTTGGTTGGCTGAGGTATAGTAACACTCTCTGGCTTCCATCTGGTTGTCGTTCACTACATCGGTTCCATAATTGGTAAGGAATTTCATTAACTGATTTACCTTTGATGGTACTGCCTCTAACTTCTTCATCCACACTCTACCAAGGATTATATTGTATGTTGAAGGTACATTTTTGTCCAATACAAAGAAGCAAATTCTTTCTTTTCTACTCGCTGGCCAAGTGCCGACCAATACATTCAGATTTATTATTCCCAAGGGATACACCCTTTCTCCTGAGAACCCTATGATAGGCCTGTAGTACGAATCTATCTTACTGTCTTATAGCCCTAGTCTTTGAAAATAGTTGTAGAACATGACATCTGCTGAACTCCCATTGTTGACCAGAACTCTGGATCACTCTACCATGGTGAACTCTGTAAATGATGAATAACGGATTATCGTGAGGATAGAGCACCTCGCTCAGATTATTTTTGGAGTAGTCATTCACTAATTTTTCTTTGTTGACTTTACTGGGCCGACCATCACTACTCTCTAACATGTCAATATTCCTGATAGTGGGCCATGCTTTGACGTCATTTAGGTAGGCCTTCCTTTCAACAAGTCCATATCCTCCATCGACATCACTCCCTGTGATGAAATGACAATGAAAGGAAATCATACCTACATCCAGTTCTAGCTCACCAGGCTTATTTGACAGGTCAGGATCATCCTCATAGTCATTGTTGCGTGCCCTTTTAGTGTCGACTTTTCCTCGATCAGGTGATTTAGATCGTCTCCTGGCATCTCGACCACCATTTTAATCAATAAATTTAGCTAACCTTCCTCCCCGTATAAGAGTTTCAACTTCATTCTTATGGGCTATTCAACTATCAATATTGTGTCCATGATCTCGATGAAAATTGCAGTATTTAGACTTGTACTTCTTGTTAGGAGGGGTCCTTAGTTTCACAAGCTAGTTCGAATCTTTGTTGCCCCAGATTTCCTCCAAGATAAGGTGGATACCTTTAGTAAGTGGAGTATACTCATCGTACTTCTTGATCTTGTCAGACGTCTTATCTTTTTTATCTTTCTTGAACTAGTTATTCTTTTGACCCTCAGCTTTGCTCTCTAGCACTTATTTTGCTACCATAGCTTTTTCGACGTTCATAATCTTTCCAGCTTTAACCATCAACTCTGTCATGGTTTTGGGTGGATTTTTTGCTAGGTCATAGTAAAGGTCTTTGGACCGTACCCCCTCATCAAGGCAGCAATGACTGTTTTTTCTTTAAAATCCATCATTTCTAGTTTTTCATTATTAAAACAAGTGATATACTCCCAAGTACTCTCTCCGGGTTTTTGGCGTACGATTAAGAGATGACTAATGCTCTTGATTAGCTTGGCCCCAAAGCAAAAGTTATCAATGAATAATTCAGCCAATTAATGGAAAGTGGAAATTTTACCTCTAGCCTGATTGTTGTACCATATTTGAGTTGGACGTGTGATAGAATTGGAGAAAGTCCTGCACCTCATCTTGTTGGGGATAGAATAGATGTTGGTAGTTTCTTAATACTTCTCAATGGGGAGAACTGAATTAGTTTTTCCATCATATTTACGAGTGACAATCAGCGGCTTAAATTTGGAAGGTGTGAGATAGTCCACAATAGCCTGGACCAAAGGCGAACCTTTAACAAAACTTCTTTGCAAAGGATTTTTTTAGTTATTTCTCCTAGATGATCATCCAGTCACTCAATGGATCCATTCCAGGAATGTTCCTCTAGTTTGGATTTAGTAGAAGTTGCTTTCGTGGCTTTGTTGTGCACATGTGATGAACTCTCTTCCTTAGAAATTTGCTCGGCACGTACAGAGCCCCTCATGCTAGATCTAGATCTCACGGATCCTTCTCTGTGCTTGCGATGACGTTATTGCTCCTTGTGATGACCTCTGGTTGCTCGGGGACCCAAATGGTTAAACGCAGATTCCCTGCTTAGCCTCCCCAGCTCACCTGGTCTCTATTTTGAAAAAGATCTATCATCATAATACTCCATTGATCGAAAAAAAAATGTTGCTCCAGGCCGATACGATCTATCACGAGAAGATCAAGAAGGGAAAATCCTTTCATTCCTAGCTAGTAGAGGTGGCGTATTGTTTATGAAATTAGAGGATTTTTCATGTATCGTTTAATCCAATTGCCTAACTCACTCGTGCATGGCTTCCTGTCCTTTAGCCAAATTGAGTCAAATCCTCTGGAGATCTATATCATTAGGAGGAGCAAATGCGTCTGGATTGTTGCCTGCTATAGCCAGGTTGCTTTCTAAAACAGTAGTCATTCTTCAAGATAAAGAATGAATAGAATAAATGTATGAGGTAGAGAATGATGACAAATCGTTGTTCCCACAAATGATGCCAATCTGTTGATGTCTAAAAATAGAGATAATCACAGATAAATAACAAGAGCAATCTAAACATAATTTCGTCCCAAAATTTAGGAAAAGAATGTATATATACTTGGCAAGAATAACTATAGATAACGTTCACGCATGTCATCCTCGCGCTCCCAAGTTGATTCCTCAACATTATGGTGTCGCCAATGGACACGTACCAGTGGTACTACTTTCGACCTCAACTTCTCTCGCTACGGTCTAAGATAGCAACCGACCCCTCCTCGTATGAGCTATCAGGCTGAAAGTCTATCTCCTCCAACGTAATATGAGTATGGGCTAAATTATCTCGAAGAAATCTCCTCAATGAAGAGATATGAAACACGTCATAGACTCTATGCAAGTGCTCCGGTAACCCAAGTCTATAAGCAACTGGCCCAATCCTCTCGATGATGGGTAATGGCCCTACATACCTAGGCGCCAACTTTCTCTTCTTCCCAAAATGCATAACTCCCTTCATAGGTGACACCCGAAGTAATACCTGATCCCCAATGCTGAACTCTAAAAAATAACGTTTTGCTTCAGCATAACTTTTCTGCCGATCCTGAGCAACTCGAATACGGCTTCGTATCAACTCTATCTTTACCGAAGTATCTTGAATTATCTCTGGAACCACTACCTTGTTGTCCCCCACTTCTAACCAACATGCTGGGGAACGACAAGGTCTATCGTATAAGGCTTCTAATGGAGCCATACCGATAGTAAACCGTTAGGAGTTATTATAGGCAAACTCCACCAGTGGAAGGTACTGCTCCCAATCTCCATTAAAATCAATGATGCACATTCGTAACATATCCTCAAACATTTGGTTCGTTCGCTCTGTCTGACCATCTGTATGTGGGTGATAAGTTGTGCTCAGCCGCAACTCTGTACCCAACGCCTCCTAAAAACACTCCCAAAATTGAGAAATAAACACATTGTCTCTGTCGAAAACAATATTGAGAGGCGCTCCGTGGAGTCTAACTATATCTACTATGAATAACTGGGAGTACTGTCCTGCATTGTAGTCTGTCTTTGCTGGCAGAAAGTGGGCTACCTTGGTCAGTCGATCCACTATCACCCATATCGAATCGTGACCCCTTTACGATCTAGGTTATCCCGTGATGAAATCCATGGAAAGGCTCTCTCATTTCCACATGGGAACCTCTAATGGTTGTAGAAGTCCCGCCGGTCTCTGATGGTTCAACTTTACCAACTGACAAGTGGCACATTTCGAGATGAACTCGATAATATCCTTCTTCATTCCACTCCACTAGTACTATCGACGCATGTCCTGGTACATCTTATCCCCACCGAGATGTACTGTAAATCGAAACTCGTGCGACTCTGTCATTACCTTGTGTCGCAAATCTTCACCCTCGGGGACAACCAATCTCCCATTAAAACGTTGGCCCCCATCTGAACCCACAGTGTAAGACTCAGCCCCTTCGGCTAGCAGCTTCACTATCTGGCTTTGGCAGAACGAATCATCTGCTTGAGCCTGTACTACTCCCATAATAATCTGGTACGTAACCGTCATTACATACATAAACGATCGAGCCACTGCATCCTGGTTCCCTAACTCCTTCCATTTTACTTTCCACACCTCATCCACCCCACCAATCGGCCTTGGCTCAACGCGTCTGCTACCACGTTAGCCTTCCCCGGGTGGTATTGGATATCAAATTGATAATCCTTTATGAACTCAAACCATCGACGTTGACGCATATTTAATTCCTTCTGCGTGAAGAGGTACTGTAGTGACTTGTGGTTCGTGAATAAGCAAAATTTCTCCCCTAGGAGGTAGTGTCTCCAAATCCGAAGTGCGAAAATGACTGTTGCTAACTCCAAGTCATGGGTAGGGCAATTCCTCTTGTGAGGCTTAAGCTTACGGGAAGCATAAGCTATAGCCTGATTTTCTTGCTGAAGTACACCTCCAAGTCCTAATAAGGATGCATCAGTGTAGACTAGATACTCCACTCCCAACCTGGGTAATGCTAACACTGGTGCTGAGGTTAACTTATCTTTCAACTCATCAAAGGCTAGCTGACAAGCACCACTCCAGATAAATGGCACCCCTTTATGAGTCAAATGCGTTAACGGACCCGCTATCTTTGAAAAACCCTTGAATGAATCTCCTGTAGTATCAGTCTAAACCTAAGAAACTGCGTATCTCGATCGGTGTCGTGGGATGCCCCCACTCCCTCACCGCTGACACCTTCCCCGGATCCACGGATATCCTTCTATCAGAGATAATATGCCCTAAAAACTGTACCTCATTTAGCCAAAACCCACATTTTTCGTATTTTGTACAACTGATACTGTCGCAGTGTCTGCAAAACTTGTCTCAAGTGCTCGGTATGGTCCTCCTCGGCCTTTGAGTAAACCAGAATGTCATCTATGAATACGATGACGAACTGGTTCAGGAACTCTCTTAACACCCTGTTCATCAAGTCCATGAACACGGTTGGGGCGTTGGTTAGCCCGAAGGGCATAACCCTGTATTCGTAGGAACCATATCTCGTCAGGAAAGCAGTCTTCAACATGTCCTGTTCCCTGATTCGTAGCTGATGGTACCCCGATATCAAATTAATCTTTATGAAGAAAGTCGCTCCTCTCAACTGGTCGAATAAGTCATCGATTCTAGGCAACATATATTTATTCCTTATCGTGACTTTATTCAACTCTTGGTAATCAACACATAATCGCAACGATCCATCCCTCTTCTTAACAAACAGTATGGGAGCACCCCAAGGCGAAGTAATCCTACGAATAAACCCCTGTCACAATAACTGCTCAATCTGGTCATGCAGATCCCTCATCTCTGCTGGAGCCATACGGTAAGGTGCGTGAGCTATCGGTCGAATATCTGGCACTAAATCAATGAAAAAGTCTATCTCTCTACTCGGTGGTAACCCCAAAATCTCCTGAAATACATCTGCAAACTCTCGAACTACAGGAATCGAATCAAGAGGTACCACAACCTCCGTAGAGGTCTCATCCTCTATATAGTATAAATGAGAGGACAATCCTCCCTCAGAGCAAGGCATCGCCACTAGGAACATCTCCTGCCCGGGTATGGAAAAAACTATATTCTTATTATAATAATCAATCATGGACCTATACCGGACAAGCCAATCCATACCCACAATCGCGTTATACTCGGACATGTCTAATACGAGCATGTCTGTGGGTAAGATAAACCTCCCAATATCTATACTTACCCCTCGACAAATAAAAGAAATAACGGAACCCCTACTCAATGGCGAATCCACACAAGTGTTCGTACCCTCTGCTGTATCAAATAACCCCGCAGTGCGCACAAACCCCGTCGTAATAAAGCAGTGTGTGGCTCTCGTGTCAAATAAAATGCGCCCTAAAGTCCCCTGGATAGAAAACATACCCTCAATCTCTAGTGGGTCCTGCGGGAAACATCTCCCTGGGAAAGGTACTCCCCTCTGTCCCTGCTGCTGTCCCCGACCCTGATGGCTGTTACCACCCCTCCCTTGGCCATTTTGGCCCTACTGAAACTGCTGATGGCCCTGCTGGCCCTGATGGCCGTGTTAACCCTGATGGCCATGTCAAAAGCCTCCCCGTCCATATCTAAAACCTCCAGACCTGAACCTCTTAGGATCCCCTTGTTGGGAACCCTAATCACTGTGCCTATGCTGTCCCTGAACTGTCTGTGCCCCACCGGCACCATTTCTTCCTGCCCTGCCCTGCTGGCTGGGCTCTCCCATTTTCTTAACCTCGGACATGTGGAAGCGGTGGTCCTGGCAGTGGAGTAGTGTTGCATTTACCACATCTGAATAGGTGGTCAGGGAGAGATTTCCAATTAAATGTTGGCGGATCCTCCATGTCAACCCACCCATGAAGCGCTGAATCTTTTTCTCTTCGATCGAAATCTCACTCGGCACAATGTTAAGCAGATTAGTAAACTTTTCCTCATATTTTGCTATAGTCCTTCCCTCCTGCTTCAGATTTGCTAACTTTCGACTCATCTCTGTCTGGAGAGCCGAAGGAAAATACTTGCAGTCAAACCGCACCCAAATGTCTCGAATACTGAGTGTGTCTCTCTCCTCAGCGATGGTGATGGACCCCTACCATTGCAGTGCTTCCCCCACTAGTTTGAATGCGGCAAAAATCTGACTCTGTACTTCCGTTCACTCGTGCATCCTCAAATGCCTTTGGATGTCCTTTTTCCATTGGCTCGCCACAACTACATCAGAGCTCCCTGAAAACTCCGAAGGATGTACCTTCTGGATGGCATCCCTAACACGTTCCCAAGTATAAGGGAAAACCTGGGCCTGAACTGGAGCCACCACCGGTGCCTAAGGTGGTGCCTGTTGCACTACGACCAAGGCAGCATTGACCGCTTGAGTGACAATGGCTGCCACTTCAGCGGCATTCATCATACTCTGAGCAGGTACAGGCTGAGCCTCTGGCTGGGCTTCCCTGTGAACTATTTGTGCACATTTTGGAGGCATCTGAAAAGAGAGAAAAGTTTCATAAGTGTTGATACCAAAATTAATATGCTGATGTGGACGAATAATACGAAGACACGTGTCAATCTACGTGGCACAATAGTAACGAGGAAGTTCATTTCCCCGAACAATTCATGTTCTCTCCGAGCAACGAGGATACCCCGAGGTACTCCAGCACTCCGAGGTACTCAAGCTCTCCGAGGAACTCTTGATCAACGAGCAACTAAGGCGGTCCGAGCTGCATCTCGGCCGTATCATTAATTACCAGATAGTCAACAGTTCAACTATTCATTGAATGTTTATAATCTTGACACACACGCTGCATTAAATGTATTACCCTTTCATGTGTATATCATTTAATGTATCGACCCTTTCATGTACAACCTCAAGGCTATAAATACCTTGTATCATCCTCATTCAAAGGGGACGGGAATTTCTTGATAGAACTTGTAATCGAGAATTCCCAAACATTCAGCAATAACATAACAGTGGATGTAGGCCATTCTTATAAGGCTGAACCACTTTAAAAATCTTTGTCTCATTTTATTTATCTGTGATTGAATAATTAGAGCGATCTAATTTTTTACATCAACAGATTGGCGCCGTCTGTGGGAATCGACTATTGCTATCGTTTTTCACCAAAAATCATTTATCATCAATGGCAGATAATCCAGAACCCAGTAATCGAAATGCTGGAAATGCTGGAAATCCTCCAAATCCATCTGCACCTCTAGATCTGGCTGGAATTATGAAGAATCTGGCTGAAGGACAAACCTCCATGCAAGAAACAATGAGGCATCTCATTCAAACTCTTCACGGTGGTGCACCTACCCATTCAAGGCAAAGGAGTGATCGTGGGCAATCGCGATCCAGGCGTACTGGGTCATATCGTAATGAAGAATCTAATGATTTTTCTTATCAACCTGGGCGAACTTCATCGATACGGGCTACGGATACAGATCAACATATCACTCTCTCTCCGGAGAGAACCAGCGCCCTGGAAAGATTAAACAGGATGTCTCCTTTCAGTCGGTTAGGACCAAGGAGAAATATGAGTCCACCTAGAGCCCCATCGAGAAGCTTTCGACCACCATCAGGTTTGAGAGAAGGATCAGCACAATCACGACCAGCTACTCGTCGAGATAGATCTCAGGAAGCTACGTCAGAACAATCAATTGCTCGGACTAAGCGGCCCGAGGAAGGAAATGAAGCATGGAAAGGTTCCATTCAGCGATTGGAGGATAGACTTGGAGAAATGGCTAAAGAAAAGAATCCCTTATAGAGAACTTTTGTTCAAGGGACACCTTTTGTGCAGGCCATTGTGAATTTTCCTACACCATCGAAATTCAAAGCACCTGTAGTGACCCCTAAGTATGATGGAAAGACAGATCCTGTTCTTCATATAGAACAATACCAAGCTGCTGCCGACATATATGCCGTCCCCGATGAGATGAGGTGTAGAGCATTCTCGGGAACTCTTACCGAATCTGCACAGATATGGTACAACAATCTTCCTCGGGGTAAGATTTCGACTTTTATTCAGTTAGCCAAATTGTTCATTGGCAATTTCTGTTTTGGAGCAAAGCCGGTAAAGCAAGTGGCGCACTTGTTAAGTGTTAGACAAAAATCAGGTGAGAGTACTAGATATTACATAACTCGTTTTAATAACGAGAAGTTGGAAGTCATAGATTACGAAGAAAAGACAGCGATCACTGCTTTGATGAGTGGATTGCTGCCTAACAAGTTATACTACATTTTGGCCAAAGATCCACCTAAAACTATGTCGGAGTTGATGGCAAAAGCGGCCAAAATTATGAATGCCGAGGAGGCTATGGATGCGAAGAAGAATATGGATAAAGAAACCAAGGTGGAGGTTGACAAATCTAAGAAGAAAGAGCAAAAAGGTAATGGTGGTGACAAGCACTCCAAGAATAATAGGACGTCATGGGAAGTCCTGAAGAAATACGATAATTATACTCCATTAAAAATGGGTATAAATCATGTTTTGGAAGAAATCAAGAATAACGAAGAAATCAAGTGGCCAGATAAACTGAGGACCAATCCTGACCTGAGGAATAGGGCCAAATATTGCGAATTCCATAAAGATCATGGCCATACGACCAAAAATTGCATATCCCTTCAGAACGAGATTGAAACTCTCACCCGAAGAGGAAAGTTGTCAAAGTATGTAGATCGCAGAGGTGAAAGGAAGAATGATGATAGAACTAGAGATCGTTCCAGATCTCCTCGTCGGACGGAGGAGAAAAAGAAAAGAAATCATGAAGATGATCCAGATGAAGACCCCGATCTTCCAAAAAAGCCAAGGCAGCCCGAACGAGAGGTATTTTCCATACGTTTTGGGTCATTTGTGTGACACCCCGACTAATTAAATACCGGGTAGCTACTCCTTTATTAAATTAATTCAAAATGCCAAGTTGGCTCAGTTAATAGCATCACTGTCGAAAACATTTTATTATTATTAACCACCTAGTATTTAAAAAGTAAGTTGCCAAATTTTAATTAAAGTCTGATTAACATGCAACAAGTGTAATGAAGAAATAAATAACACCATTCACCATACTGAAGTAAAACGAATAACCATCACATAGTGTAAATAAAGTCTGAAGGAAAACTCCTCACTACAAATCCCACAACTGAAAAGTAAACTGAATACTGAAACAATACATGCTAAAGTCTGAAAACTGAAATGTAAAAGATGCTCTGATAGAAATGGGCAACATGCCCTACAACTGATAGATAGTGACTCTGGAATCCAAAAGATAGAAGCGTCTACAAGCAAATCCCTGTAGCTTCCACAAACAACTACATCTCGTCACCTGAATGAGTATCCTATGCTTGGTGTCCTTGTGGCTGGGCACCTAAAATGGTTTTACAAGAAAAGTAGATTTGAAAAGCAAACGGGTCAGAGCCCGAATGTGGAGTTATATTTTAAAAACCTGCAAGTGCTTTAAAAACATTTAAAACATTAAATGCAAAGTACATGTTAGGACGTGCACTCACATGATATTCTCACCTCTCGTCTAACTGTGCACTCCTAACGTAAGTACCCATCTATAAAGACACAAACAACTAGCTAAGTGCCAACATATCTAGCTAGACTATCATAGGTCCTACCCATATTACTCGGTTCTATTAACATTATAACTCTCGTAATTAAGTAGGGGTTTAACGTAAACTCAGATGCTCAATATACAATATATATATATATATATATATATCACTATCAGTTAACTCGCTATATTTCTCGAAGCAATACCGTAATTATATTCACAACATTAACATGAAGGTTCCCATTAATTAAGTGTATATTATTCACATCATAAATATACAATATAAGCACCCCGAGAACTAAGCTGCGGTGCACACATACTCTGCTATCCATCCCGGTACATCGCGTACATAAGGATTACATATTCCGAATCTCTCAGGAATAGTTCACAGATAACAACATCACAAATAATGGAGGCGAACACAGTCACATCACATGGGTCACGCACATACCTACGCTCCCACGATCAGCGGACTTATTAATATCCCAATAAGTCTTTCTATGACCTATGTTCATCAAGGTAACCAGTCTAAATCCGGGCAACACAAGGATTAGAGGGCCCTAAGCGAACGCAAACCTCTCGTAATAGCAAGTATGGTAGGTATGTCATACACACAAATCATATACCAATACTAAGTAAACACACAGCTTAGTAATCACGTAGTTTAATCATAGTACATATCGCATTCTCGTACTAACTTATAATTATCACAATTTATACTATTCCGGTTTATCATCATACGCGCCATAATTTATTCTCACGTCGTAGTAGACACTCACGTCTCAACCCAAACCGTCCATTTAATATAACTCTCGTATATAATTTCCTTCTCATAAATACCCAAAAGTCCCAATCCTATCATTACAACATCAACGGAATGATATCTATATCCTCGAATAAGTTTACGGGACTCCAAAAATCAAAACAGTCCAAAAAGGCCCAGACTGCCAGCTCGTTAGAAGTCTCGTTCGAACGAGGCTGTTCGAACGAGATTGGACTGTCAGCTCGTTAGAAGTCTCGTTCGAACGAGGCTGTTCGAACGAGATTCCAGTTCGTTCGAACGAACTGTACCTTCTAACGAGATCTCGTTCGAACGAAGTATCGAACGAAATTCCTTTTCGTTAAAAGCGACTGGTCAACTCGTTTGAAGCTCGTTCGAACGAGCTCGTTCGAACGACCTGGGAAGGTCTTCTAACGAGGGACCAGTTTCGGCCCATAATTTTCCCCATCTCGTTTTTATCCATTTTATCACTCCTAATCTCTTCCAAAGTTCATCCCAACAACGTTTTAGGGTCTCTAATTCATTATAAACATATTCAAGTCAACTCCTAACATGTTTTCAAGGATTAAATCTCTTTAACATCAATCAAAATATAAATCTCTACACTTTTTCCCAATTATTTCAAGAACATGAACCCTAACTTTTTGAATCATGAATTAACCCAACAAAATCCGTCTTAATTCCTTCCTATCACAGATATCATGAGAATAATTATCTACCTATCATTCTATATGCAATTCTCCTCAATATTTTCAAGTTCTAAGCTCCAAACTACATGGGTTTTCACTATCTTTCAAGAACAGTTGTAATTCATCAATTTTCTAACATGGAAGAAACATTCTACGAATTTAAATATGATTAAAACACTTGCCTTGATTGGATTTCTGATTTTGGTGTTGGTTTGGTGAAGATTTCTGCAGAATTCCCTCTCTCCAAGCTTCTCCTCCAATGGTGGCTTAAGGTGGCTAGGGTTTTCTTTGGGAAAATTTGTAAACCTAATGATAACCTCCGTAGCTTAATGGGTTAATATGGGTTGGTTGGTGGGTTTAGTGGGTTAAATCCACATCAGATTAAAACTCCCAATTTTCGTCACTTTTAATTCCTTAAAATGTAAAATTACCACAATACCCTTTAAGTTGCCGGTATGGCCTATAAATACCCCGGGACCCAAACTACACCCCCGGCTAGTGTTTTCTGACTATCTCGACCCTTCCGGACGCGTTGGCGCACTCAAAACGACCATACGGATAATAGAAATAAAAATCACTTTTATAATTAAAATAATATACCATGACGCGGCGGTCACACGCGTCTCAACAAAATTCTCAAATTGCCGTATATCAATCTCACGACAAATTTTATAATACCAAATACATATATCAAAACATGTATGCACATAATCAAATACCAACTCGCATCTCGTTAGTATTTTAACCCGGATTAATTTCCAATTAATTCACATTTAATTAATTAATCCCAAAAATAAATATAGCCAAAAGTACGGGGTATTACATACTTCCCCCCTAATAACTTAATTTCGTCCCGAAATTCGAAACTAGAAAGTACCTGCTAAAAATAACTCTGGATAACGTTCGCGCATCTCATCCTCGCGCTCCCATGTGGACTCCTCGACATTGTGATGTCGCCACTGAACACGGACTAACGGGACTATCTTTGACCGCAGCTTCCTCTCGCTTCGGTCCAAAATAACAATCGACCCCTCCTCGTAGGAGCTATCCGGCTGGAGATCGATGTCCTCCACAGCAATGTGAGAATGAGCCAAATTATCTCTAAGGTATTTCCTCAGCGAGGAAATATGGAAGACATCGTGAATCCGATGCAAATGCTCCGGTAACCCAAGTCTATACGCAACCGGTCCGATCCGCTCAATAATAGGAACCGGCCCCATATACCTTGGTGCCAACTTCCCCTTCTTCCCGAAACGCATAATCCCCTTCATAGGAGATACCCTGAGCAAAACCTGGTCACCTACTTGGAACTCCCTGAAAAATCTCTTCGCATCAGCATAACTCTTCTGCCTGTCTTGAGCTACCCGAATGCGACTCCAAATCAACTCAATCCTTGCCGAAGTATCCTGAATCACTTCCGGCCCAAGTAGTTTGTTGTCCCCCACCTCTATCCAACATGCTGGGAACGACAAGGCCTACCGTACAATGCCTCAAACGGAGCCATGCCAATAGTGAACTGATAGGAGTTGTTGTAAGCAAACTCCACCAGTGGAACGTACTGCTCCCATCCACCCCCGAAGTCAATAATGCACATGCGTAGCATGTCCTCCAACATCTGATTTGTGCGCTCAGTCTGCCCATCATTCTGCGGATGATAAGCCGTACTCAACCGCAATTCCGTGCCCATTGCCTCCTGGAAACTCTCCCAAAACCGCGAAACAAATATCTTGTCTCTGTCAGACACGATATTTAGGGGCACACCGTGAAGTCTCACAATCTCTGAAATGAAGAGCTGGGCATACTGTCCCGTAGTGTAATCAGTCCTTACGGGTAAAAAGTGAGCGACCTTGGACAACCTGTCCACAATTACCCAAACGGAGTCGTGACCCCTCTGCGACGTAGGCAACCCCGTGATAAAGTCCATGGATATGCTCTCCCACATCCACACCGGGACCTCCAATGGCTGTAGCAATCCTGCCGATCTCTGATGATCCACTTTTACAAGCTGACAAGTGGCACATTTCGAAACAAACTCAGCGATATCTCTCTTCATACCGCTCCACCAATACTGGTGTCTCATGTCTTGGTATATTTTATCCCCTCCGGGATGCACCGCGAATCGTGAGCCGTGCGACTCTGCCATCACATCGTGTCGCAATTCCTCTCCTTCCGGAACTACCAATCTCCCATTGAAGCGTAATCCCCCGTCTGAGCTAACGGTATAGGACTCGGCTCCCTCTGCTAGTAATCGAACTATCTGCTCCTGACAGAACGAGTCATTGGCCTGTGCCCGTACTACCTTCGTGACAATCTGCGGTGTAACGGTCATCACAGACATGAAAGATCGGGCCACTGCATCCTGGTGTCCCAATTCCTTCCACTTAGCCTTCCACACCTCTGCCACCTCATCTGCTGGCCTACGGCTCAACGCGTCTGCTACCACGTTAGCCTTACCTGGGTGATACTGAATGTCGAACTGGTAGTCCTTCATAAACTCAAGCCACCTACGCTGCCGCATATTCAATTCCTTTTGCGTGAATAGATACTGTAGGGACTTGTGGTCCGTGAACAGTTGGAACTTCTCCCCCAAAAGATAGTGCCTCCAAATCCGTAGGGCAAATACCACTGTTGCTAACTCCAAATCATGCGTGGGGTAATTCTTCTCATGAGGCTTAAGCTTACGGGAAGCATAAGCTATGGCCTATCTCTCCTGCTGCAATACACCTCCCAGTCCTTGCAAAGACGCATCGGTGTAAACCAAATACTCAACTCCCGGTCTCGGCAATGCTAACACAGGTGCTGAGGTCAATTTGTCCTTCAATTCATCGAATGCCAACTGACAGGCATCACTCCAGATGTATGGCACGCCCTTACGAGTCAGATGTGTCAAAGGACCTGCTATCTCTGAGAAACCCCGAATAAACCTCCTGTATTATCCTGCTAGACCCAAGAAACTACGAATCTCCGTTGGTGTCGTGGGCTGTCCCCACTCCCTCACCGCTGATACTTTCCCCGGATCAACAGATATTCCCCGGTCGGAAATGATATGTCCCAAAAACTGGACTTCTTTCAGCCAAAACCCGCACTTCTCATATTTTGCATACAACTCGTTCTGACGAAGTGTCTGCAAAACCTGCCTCAAATGCTCGGCGTGCTCCTCCTCTGTCTGGGAGTAAACCAGAATATCATCAATGAAGACAATGACAAACTGGTCTAGGAAATCCCTGAACACTCTGTTCATCAAGTCCATAAAAACTGCTGGAGCGTTGGTCAAGCCAAAAGGCATAACCCGAAACTCGTAAGAACCATATCTCGACAAGAACGCAGTCTTTGAGACATCCTCCTCCCTGATACGTAACTGATGGTATCCCGATCTCAAGTCAATCTTTGAGAAGAAAGAAGCTCCTCTCAACTGGTCGAATAAGTCATCGATTCGAGGCAACGGATACTTATTCCGTATCGTGACCTTATTCAACTCTCGGTAGTCCACACACAATCTCAGTGAACCTTCCCTCTTCTTCACAAACAAAACTGGAGCGCCCCAAGGTGAGGTACTCCTGCGAATAAAGCCCTGACCTAACAGCTGCTTTATCTGATCCCGTAACTCCCTCATCTCAGCTGGAGCCATACGGTACGGTGCGCGTGCTATAGGTCTCGTACCCGGTAGCAAATCTATAACAAAGTCTATCTCTCGACTGGGGGGTAGGCCTGGTATCTTCTGAAACACATCCGAATACTCCCTGACTACTGGGATAGAATCTAAAGGAATCACTACCTCCTTAGAGGTATCCTCCTCAATGTAATACAGATGAGCGGTCGATCCTCCCTCTGGGCGAGGCATCGCCACTACAAACATCTCTTGCCCCGAAATGGAAAAAACAATGCTCCCGCTGAAGCAATCAATCATGGCCCTATAAGCTACGAGCCAATCCATCCCAATAATCACATCGTGAACATGCATATCTAACACTAACATGTCTGCAGGTAATACCAAACCACCAATCTCTACCCCCACTCCCCGGCATATAAAGAAAATAAGTGACCCACTCCCCAATGGTGAGTCGACACACGTCACTGTGCTCTCTGCCGTAGCTAACAATCCTAAAGCTTTCGCGAAGTGTGTAGCTATAAAACAGTGTGTAGCACCCGTATCAAATAATACCCGACCCATAGTGCCATGGATAGGAAACGTACCCTCAATCGCGGGCGGTGCCTGTGGAACTGCAGCCTGGTGGACGTTGTAGACACGTCCATACTGTAGCTGCCCCTGCTGAGCTGGGACTGCTGGAATGGATGGCAATGCTGCCATCTGTGGCGGTGCGGGAAGAGCGGCGGGAAACATAGGCCTCTGTGGCTCCTGGCGAGCACCCTGCTGCTGCTGCTGTGGGGCCCTGCCCCTATCAGGACAATCCTGTCGCTTATGGCCAGTCTTGCCACAAACAAAGCACTTCCCTGGGAAGTTCCCCCCTCTCTGCCCCTGCTGTCTCCGGCCCTGGTGGCCGTTACCGTTCCTCCCTTGGCCCTGCTGGCCCTGGTGAAACTGCTGCCCATTCTGCCCCTGTTGGCCCTGATGGCCGTTTGGACCCTGATGGCCCTGACGGAAACCTCCTTGTCCCTGTCTGTAGTTCCCTAACCGGAACCTCTTATTATCCCCCTGCTGGGAGCCCTGCTCATTCTGTCTCTGCCCCTGACCAGATTGTGCCCCGCTGGCACCATGTCCTCCAGTCCTGCCCTGATGGCTAGACTCCCCCGACCTCTTACCCTCGGCCATATGAAAATGGTGGTCCTGGTAGTGTAACAATGCAGCGTTAACCACATCGGTGGCCAACAATAGGTTCCCTAGCAGATGATGACGGATCCTCCAAGTCAACCCGTCCGTGAACTTCTCAATCTTCTTCTTCTCTGTTGGTATCTCATCTGGAACGATATTCAACAGATTTGTGAACTCGGCCTCATACTCGGCCACAGTCTTACCTTCCTGTTTCAGACTCATCAATCTCCTCCTCATTTCCGTATGAACAGCTGACGGAAAGTACTTGCGGTCGAACCGCACCCAGAACTCCTGAATCGTGAGAGTATCCCTCTCCTCCATGGTGGTAATAGACTCCCACCACTGCAGCGTAGATCCAACTAGCTTGAAAGTAGCTAGCACCTGCTTCTGGACATCCGTGCACTCATACATCCTCAAGTGCCTCTGCATATCCTTCCTCCATTGGCTCGAGACTACCACATCTGAGCTACCTGCAAACTCTGACGGATGCGCTTTCTGAAAAGCGTCACGTACACGCTCCCAAGCAGACGGGAATGCATTAACCTGTACTGGCGCGGCAACCGGGGCCTGAGGTGGTGCCTGCTGAACAACGGCAATGGCGACATTTACCGCTTGGGCTACTGTAGCTGCAACCTCAGCGGCGTTCATCATGCCCTGAACTGGAGCGGGCTGGGGTTCGGGCGTTGCATCCCTGGGAACTCGTCGTGCACGTCGTGGAGGCATCTGAAATAAGAACAAAGTTTATAAGTTCGCTGTTTATAAACTTAAAATAGCTGAAGAACGAAGCATACACAAAAAGAGTACAACAGTCCTAAAATATAGGGCTCTATATCAAAGAAACTTAGCGGAAACATAATAAGCCGTCAGATCCTAAAGGACACTAGAACCTGATGCTCTGATACCACCTGTGACACCCCGACTAATTAAATACCGGGTAGCTACTCCTTTATTAAATTAATTCAAAATGCCAAGTTGGCTCAGTTAATAGCATCACTGTCGAAAATATTTTATTATTACTAACCACCTAGTATTTAAAAAGTAAGTTGCCAAATTTTAATTAAAGTCTGATTAACATGCAACAAGTGTAATGAAGAAATAAATAACACCATTCACCATACTGAAGTAAAACGAATAACCATCACATAGTGTAAATAAAGTCTGAAGGAAAACTCCTCACTACAAATCCCACAACTGAAAAGTAAACTGAATACTGAAACAATACATGCTAAAGTCTGAAAACTGAAATGTAAAAGATGCTCTGATAGAAATGGGCAACATGCCCTACAACTGATAGATAGTGACTCTGGAATCCAAAAGATAGAAGCGTCTACAAGCAAATCCCTGTAGCTTCCACAAACAGCTACAGCTCGTCACCTGAATGAGTATCCTATGCTTGGTGTCCTTGTGGCTGGGCACCTAAAGTGGTTTTACAAGAAAAGTAGATTTGAAAAGCAAACGGGTCAGAGCCCGAATGTGGAGTTATATTTTAAAAACCTGCAAGTGCTTTAAAAACATTTAAAACATTAAATGCAAAGTACATGTTAGGACGTGCACTCACATGATATTCTCACCTCTCGTCTAACTGTGCACTCCTAACGTAAGTACCCATCTATAACGACACAAACAACTAGCTAAGTGCCAACATATCTAGCTAGACTATCATAGGTCCTACCCATATTACTCGGTTCTATTAACATTATAACTCTCGTAATTAAGTAGGGGTTTAACGTAAACTCAGATGCTCAATATACAATATATATATATATCACTATCAGTTAACTCGCTATATTTCTCGAAGCAATACCGTAATTATATTCACAACATTAACATGAAGGTTCCCATTAATTAAGTGTATATTATTCACATCATAAATATACAATATAAGCACCCCGAGAACTAAGCTGCGGTGCACACATACTCTGCTATCCATCCCGGTACATCGCGTACATAAGGATTACATATTCCGAATCTCTCAGGAATAGTTCACAGATAACAACATCACAAATAATGGAGGCGAACACAGTCACATCACATGGGTCACGCACATACCTACGCCCCCACGATCAGCGGACTTATTAATATCCCAATAAGTCTTTCTATGACCTATGTTCATCAAGGTAACCAGTCTAAATCCGGGCAACACAAGGATTAGAGGGCCCTAAGCGAACGCAAACCTCTCGTGATAGCAAGTATGGTAGGTATGTCATACACACAAATCATATACCAATACTAAGTAAACACACATCTTAGTAATCCCGTAGTTTAATCGTAGTACATATCGCATTCTCGTACTAACTTATAATTATCACAATTTATACTATTCCGGTTTATCATCATACGCGCCATAATTTATTCTCACGTCGTAGTAGACACTCACGTCTCAACCCAAACCGTCCATTTAATATAACTCTCGTATATAATTTCCTTCTCATAAATACCCAAAAGTCCCAATCCTATCATTACAACATCAACGGAATGATATCTATATCCTCGAACAAGTTTACGGGACTCCAAAAATCAAAACAGTCCAAAAAGGCCCAGACTGCCAGCTCGTTAGAAGTCTCGTTCGAACGAGGCTGTTCGAACGAGATTGGACTGTCAGCTCGTTAGAAGTCTCGTTCGAACGAGGCTGTTCGAACGAGATTCCAGTTCGTTCGAACGAACTGTACCTTCTAACGAGATCTCGTTCGAACGAAGTATCGAACGAAATTCCTTTTCGTTAGAAGCGACTGGTCAACTCGTTAGAAGCTCGTTCGAACGAGCTCGTTCGAACGACCTGGGAAGGTCTTCTAACGAGGGACCAGTTTTGGCCCATAATTTTCCCCATCTCGTTTTTATCCATTTTATCACTCCTATACTCTTCCAAAGTTCATCCCAACAACGTTTTAGGGTCTCTAATTCATTCTAAACATATTCAAGTCAACTCCTAACATGTTTTCAAGGATTAAATCTCTTTAACATCAATCAAAATATAAATCTCTACACTTTTTCCCAATTATTTCAAGAACATGAACCCTAACTTTTTGAATCATGAATTAACCCAACAAAATCCGTCTTAATTCCTTCCTATCACAGATATCATGAGAATAATTATCTACCTATCATTCTATATGCAATTCTCCTCAATATTTTCAAGTTCTAAGCTCCAAACTACATGGGTTTTCATTATCTTTCAAGAACAGTTGTAATTCATCAATTTTCTAACATGGAAGAAACATTCTACGAATTTAAATATGATTAAAACACTTGCCTTGATTGGATTTCTGATTTTGGTGTTGGTTTGGTGAAGATTTCTGCAGAATTCCCTCTCTCCAAGCTTCTCCTCCAATGGTGGCTTAAGGTGGCTAGGGTTTTCTTTGGGAAAATTTGTAAACCTAATGATAACCTCCGTAGCTTAATGGGTTAATATGGGTTGGTTGGTGGGTTTAGTGGGTTAAATCCACATCAGATTAAAACTCCCAATTTTCGTCACTTTTAATTCCTCAAAATGTAAAATTACCACAATACCCTTTAAGTTGCCGGTATGGCCTAAAAATACCCCGGGACCCAAACTACACCCCCGGCTAGTGTTTTCTGACTATCTCGACCCTTCCGGACGCGTTGGCGCACTCAAAACGACCATACGGATAATAGAAATAAAAATCACTTTTATAATTAAAATAATATACCATGACGCGGCGGTCACACGCGTCTCAACAAAATTCTCAAATTGCCGTATATCAATCTCACGACAAATTTTATAATACCAAATACATATATCAAAACATGTATGCACATAATCAAATACCAACTCGCATCTCGTTAGTATTTTAACCCGGATTAATTTCCAATTAATTCACATTTAATTAGTTAATCCCAAAAATAAATATAGCCAAAAGTACGGGGTATTACAATTTGATTGTAATGTTATTACAGGAGGAGATGCTGGAGGGGGAGACCTTACTGCAGAAAGAAAGGCCTATCTCGGAGAGGCTCAAGCCTGCTCATATATTCAACGAATAAATCTTGCCGAGGATGATCGTCCGAGGAAGGTAAATAAAGAGAAGCTAGTTATTGGTTTTTCAAAAAACGATTTGGCAGGTGTTCTTTACCCTCACGACGATCCTTTGGTGATCAAAATGAGGATGAAAGATGTGGTGATTTCAAGGGTATTGGTGGACAATGGTAGTTCGGCAGACATCATGTACTATTCATGCTTTGATAGCTTGAATTTGAAATTATCTCAATTGGAACCTTATCACAGACCCCTTCTGGGTTTTGCTGGCGAGAAAGTTTTTCCACTTGGGACGATCAAGTTGGACATATTCATTGGAACTTGGCCTGCTTGTCGAACAGAAAGAATACGCTTCTTTGTGATGGACAAGAATGTGCAGTCAGCCTACAACATTATCATAGGAAGAGTTGGTTTGAAGAAGTTCGAAGCAGTTCCATCTACAGTGCATCAATGCTTAAAATTCCCAACAAACTTCGGAGTAGGAGTTGTGAAAGGTGATAAAAAAATAGCTCGGGAATGCTATTATTCATCTGCCGAGCAAGAGGAGCTTGAGGAATCAAGGAAAAAGACTACTACCTACCAGGTGGAGGAAGGTACAGAAATTGAAACTCTTGATCCCAGGGATGAATCCCAACTTGTAAAAGGACAGGTGGTAGAATCTACAGAAAATGTTATTCTGGACGAGGAGCACCCTGAACGAGTAACCCAGATAGGTTCATCGTTGGATACTTCAATAAAATAAGAGTTGATAACTTTCTTGAGAAATAGGAAGAATACTTTTGCATGGAGTCACGAAGACATGCCAGGAATAGATCCAAACTTCTTATGTCATGAACTCAATGTGAATAAGGAGATCAAGCCTGTGAAGCAGAGAAGAAGAGTGTTTAGTCCCGAGAAGAATCAGGCTATACAAGAGGAGGTCGAGAAGCTCCAGAAAGCCCAATTCATTGAAGATGTGAAATATCCAGACTGGTTAGCAAATGTGGTGATGGTAAAGAAGAAGAATAATAAATGGAGAATGTGTGTTGATTTCACTGATCTCAACAAAGCATGCCCGAAAGATCATTTTCCATTGCCCAGAATAGACCAGCTAGTGGATGCTACTTCGGGACATGAGTTGCTCAGCTTCATGGATGCATATTCTGGCTACAACCAGATCAAAATGAAACCTGAAGACAGGGAAAGTACTTCTTTTATTACCCCAAGGGGAACTTATTGTTATAATGTCATGCCTTTTGGTTTGAAAAATGCAGGTGCAACATATCAGCGGCTGATGAACAAGGTTTTTGCCGAACAAATCAGTTGCAACATGGAAGTCTACGTCGACGATATGCTAACAAAGAGCAAGAAAGCTGCTGATCATCTAGTTGACTTAGGTCAGACCTTTGATCAACTAGATAAATACCAAATGAAGCTCAACCCGACGAAATGCACCTTTGGAGTACGAGAAGGAATGTTCCTCGGATACATTGTCAACCAACGAGGTATTGAAGCAAATCCAGAAAAGATCAAAGCTCTTTTAGGGCTGCGATCCCCAACGACGAAGAAAGAAGTACAGAGTCTTACAGGACGAGTTGAGGCGCTCAATAGATTTGTGTCCCGAGCAACTGATAAATGCCTCCCATTCTTCAAAACACTTCGAAAAACTTTTGAATGGACTGATGAATGTGAAAAGGCCTTTCAAGACTTGAAGAAATATTTGGGAGCACCTCCATTGTTGTCCAGGCCAATAACAGGAGAGAAATTGTACTTGTATCTGGCAGTATCAGAGAATGTAGTTAGCTCAGCATTGATTAGATTGGAGAATGGAGTTCAGAAACCCATCTATTACACAAGTAAGGCTTTTCGAGGTGCAGAAATCAAATATCCAAAGCTAGAAAAATTGGCATTGGCATTAATTGAAGCAAGTAGAAGAATGAGGCCATATTTTCAGGCCCATACAATCGTCGTATATACCGACATGCCATTGAGACAAGCCCTTCACAAGCCAGAAAAATCAGGAAGACTGATGTACTGGGCAATAGAACTCGGTGAATATGATATTGTGTATGAACCCAGATCATCATTAAAAGGGCAAGCTGTAGCAGATTTTATAGCAGAGTTTACATACCCTGATACGCCCGAGGAGCAAAAGGTGCTCGCTGACCAACCTGTGGATGTTACAGGATCAAAAGACATAAATCCAGACCAACTCCGGTTGGTAAAAGGACTTATGGATGAAGAAAGATCATCAACTTCGAGCTCAGACCAGCTCGGTTGGTAAAAGAGCGAGAAGAGATGGTCGATGAGGAGCGAAAAGTGTCAGGGGAGGATGAAAAGAAGCAACAAATATTTCACTGAGGAACCCTGTCAGATAAGGAATTTGAAGACGGATTGCCCATATGGAGATTATATGTAGATGGCTCATCTTGCACAGCAGGTTGCGGGGCAGGAATTATTTTGAACACCCCAGACGAGATTGACATGGAATATGCTTTACGATTCTAATTCAAAGCCTCCAATAATGAGGCTGAGTATGAGGCCATGATAGCAGGTTTAAACTTAGCAAAAGTTATGGAAGCACGGCAAGTAATTGTATTCAGTGATTCTCAATTGATTGTAAATCAGATGATAGGAACATATGCAGTTAAAGGAGATTTAATGGCGAAGTATCATGCAAAGGTGATGGAGTTACTGACAGAATTTGATGCCATTCAATTGGTGAGAATACCGAGGATGGAGAATGTACAAGCAGACGCACTGGCCCGACTAGCATCAGCTACTCGTACCGAGCTGCGAAGAACGATACCAATTGAAGTACTGGAAAGTCGGAGCATAGATGAAAACCTGACGATGAATGTTATTACCCTTGATTTAGGACCATCTTGGATGGATCCCATCAGGGTATATATTGAAGAGGGAGAATTGCCAGAGGACAAGCTCGCTGCCAAAAAATTAAAGTATAAAGCTGCTCGATATGTATTAACTAACGGTATTTTATACAGACGAGGAATTATGATAGGTTTGCAGAGATGTGTACATCCCTCCGAGGTGAAAGAATTGGTTGAAGAAATCCATGAAGGGTCTTGTGGAGCTCATGTAGCAGGTCGAACACTTTTACAAAGGGTAATGACTCAAGGATACTATTGGCCGACCATGAGGGCTGATTGTATAGCCTATGCTAAGAAATGTGACAAGTGCCAACGTTTTTCCTCTCTCCGACGAACTCCACAAGCATTGTTGACACCAATAACTTCCCCTTGGACATTTTACATGTGGGGAATTGATTTGGTTGGACCACTGCCGATCACCCGAGGAAGATTCAAGTACCTCGTCGTTGCAGTGGACTATTTTACTAAGTGGGTAGAAGCTAAACCGCTTATTGATATGACATACGAGAAGGTATACCAGTTCGTTTGGAAGAATATCATCTGTCGATATGGTCTCCCTCATGCCTTCATCACAGACCATGGAACCCAATTTGATAACGAGGAATTTGCTGCCTATTGTCATCAGTCGAACATTTTGAAGGTTCATTCAGCACCAGGCCATCCTCAAAGCAATGGACAGACTGAAGTGACGAATAGAACACTGCTAAATGGTTTGAAGAAAAGGCTAAGTGAAGCTAAAGCTAACTGGATTAACGAGCTACAATCAGTATTGTGGGCTTACCGAACAACTCCCCGAGCAGCGACTGGAGAATCACCATATATGCTGGCATTTGGAAGTGAGGCTGTAATACCTGCCGAGTTGGGTCTTCCAACGCATAGAGTATTGAATTTCAATTCTCCTGTCAGTGACTTAATGAGGAGACTGGATTTGGATATGCTCGAGGAGGTCAGAGAAGAGGCAGCCATTAGGAATGCTGCTTATCAACAACGAACAGCTCTTTTCTACAACAAAAAGGGTGAGGAAATGCGATTTAAAAGAAGGAGATTATGTGCTAAAGAAGGTAATTCAGAAACACAATAAATTGGAGGCAAACTGGCATGGGCCTTACCGAGTTACAGAAGTTGTTCGACCAGGAACTTACCGAATAGCAACTCTAGAAGGAGAAGAATTCAAGAATGCTTGGAATGCTGAACACCTTCACAAGTATTATCAATGATGTAAAATGTACAACGGTTCCATCAATATGAATAAAACGATGATGTTTTCACCATTTTCCTATCCTTTGTTTGAAAGTTTTTCGGGGAATACTAGTGTTGTACACTACGCTGCTCGACAGTAAAAAGAAGACAATAGTTCAAAAGAACCAAAAAATATACTCCTTTGGTTAGGAGGCGTACACTAGCGTGACCAACTAAGGTTGGTAAGATAACTAGTGGACAAATAGTTCGAAAGAACCAAAAAATATACTCCTTTGGTTAGGAGGCGTACACTAGCGTGACCAACTAAGGTTGGTAAGATAACTAGTGGACAGATAGTTCGAAAGAACCAAAAAATATACTCCTTTGGTTAGGAGGCGTACACTAGCGTGACCAACTAAGGTTGGTAAGATAACTAGTGGACAGATAGTTCGAAAGAACCAGATAGTTCGAAAGAACCTGATAGTTCGAACCCATGACCAACTCTGGTTGGTAAAAGGGCAAGAACAACATTCTTAAAAAAGCCAATCTCGGTTGGTTTGAAAACAAAATATGCCAACAAGTTGGTCGGAAGGTAAAATCATTCCAGAAAATACAAAGAATTCCAAACTGAACCAAGTATAGTTGGTCGGTGATCAACTATACTTGGTCGACGAGGATAAATTATCGACCATGGTTGGTCGGACACATTTTATGAAAAAGTTTACCAAGTATGGTTGGTCGGGAATAAAAACTTATCAACTGTAGTTGGTCGACAAACACAATTTAACAACCTTGGTTGGTTGGAAACATTTTAAACATTTTATACTCATTACTTTATTATTAAGTAATTGAGCAACATTGATACTTGTAATTTTGATTACTAAGTTGGTTGATGAACAACACCATATTGTTATCTTTTTAACAGATACATATGCACAAATGTAAAAATGTTTGATAAACAAAAGACAATAGCAATATAGATTTGCAAACAGAAAATGAAATTCTTTCATTAAGGTCAAAATATATTACAAGCTACATATATGTGCTAATTATTACATTGAAAAATCTATTCTATTGGTTTCTTTCCTTTAGCTTTTGAAACAGGTTCCTCGCCGGCAGGAGGGTCCTCCAGGCCAAGAGGAGAATTGATGAAATTAATATCCCTGAGCATTCTGACGTTCATCATAGAAGGTGTATCCAAGAGATGCTCGGGACGAGATAATTCAGTCTGAGAATGAAGACTATAGTCGCCAAGGTATTTTGAAATTAAACTCCGAGGAATGGAACGAGTTGGGATCCATTCCATGTCCAATTTGAAAGGTGGCACAGGCAAGTTTAGTAACCCTGGAGCATGATAATCCCATTAAAAATGCCCTTGCTCCAATTTTAGTACACCCAGGGCGTTCAACCACCCCTGCTTATAACCTTCATTATTGGCATGTTCAATACGAGCATCTAAATGAACAAGGCTTCATTGTATCCTGCCATCCAAAACTCCCTGGGCTGTTTATGGAATTGGAAGGTTAATCTATCTAATTGTTCGTGAAGGTTCCTGGCAAAAACATCTTTATCATTCAAAGCAGACTTCGTTGCAGTAAGTTGATCTTCCAAAGATAGATTTTTCTTGGACGTTTCAGATAAAGCCCGATCTTTGGCGTTCAATTAGTATGCTTGAGTTTCCAATGTTGACAGAGTACGAGATTCTTCAATATTACGGCTGAGAACTCTTGATCGACTCCGAGCAGGTGGAGAATTTTGCTCCTCGACAACATTTTGAACAACTCTTCCTCGCCCACGAGATCCTCTTCCTCGTCCCCGAGCAGTAATGGAAATACTAGATCTTCTCAGAGCATCCAACTCTTGCCTTAATTTAGCATTCTCAACTTCTAAGAACGAGAAACCTTCATCGGTAACTTGTACTAAAGCAGTGGAAGATGACGCTGCAGATTCATACTGCCAGCTTTTTCTGCAAATTATTGTTCTCTTGTTCCAGCAACTCAGCAATCTGCCTGCAGGCCTCAACTTCACCTTTTAAAGTTCTTTCCCTAACATCGTATCCAGTAAGGATCTTTTTATGGCCTGTTTCAGAAGAAAGCTGTTGATATCTATTTTCATACTCCTTGTGCAGCAAAGCAATTGATTCATTATATTGATGTTGAAGATCTTCTAAAGAATAATGAAGCTCTTCAATCAAGTCATAGTAGGCCACGTTGTTGGCCACAGCTCTGTCAAGTAAATCCTTCAAGTATCGGTAAGCCTCAGCTGCTTGCTCTGAGGCATCATGACCAAGGATGTCGGCAATCTCTGATACACTCAGGTCTGTATGACCAGCTTTATAATATCCATTGCATTGTTGCATCAACTTGGTATCAGGGGCATATATCAATTCCATTCTGGCCATAAACTAATAAAGAAGAGAAGGCAGAAGTTAATAAATAAAAGCAGACATAGTATCAACAATGTAGAGGAACGAAGATGTATTTTATTAGATCATCATAAGATTACATTGTTTGATTACAAATAATGAAAGATAGAAATGATACCAAACAACTTCACACCTTTTCCTTGTCTCCCAAGACTTTCTCGGGAGGCTGGGACGAGGAGCTTGGTTGCTCGGTGGTGGCAGCAGCTTGATCAGCAGGAGTTGAACTTTTCTCAGAAGGAGGAGGCATGGAAGAAATGTCCTCGTTGGCAGAAGGTAGAGAGGTAGGGACTTGATATCCTATGGCCATGGAAGATTCATCAGAGATAGGATCATCTTCTTCTTCTTCCATAATTGGTGGGGGAGGACCAGGGAGGTGTAGCTGGAATAGCCCAGAGTCGTCTTCGATCTTCAATTCCTGCAGGGCAGCTACCCAGCCATCTCGGAAGTATTTCAACTTCCCATATTGAACTTGGGATGTCATCGCAGCAATCCCCTTGTCCCATCCTTTATCCCAGCCAGCGCTGAAGGATTTTTTAACTGCGAGTTTTCTTTTCAGTTTCTCCGAGGAGAGCTTCGCATCCAATTCTTCTTTTTGGCCCTTGATATCTCGCAGGGCGGACAATTCTTCCTCTGCCTTCCTCAGCTTATCCTCAAGCTCTCCAAAATTCTTGAGCTTGTCGTCATATTTCTTATGCTCGACCTCTAAACTTTTCACTTTATTCTCCAAACTCTTGGAGATCTCAGTCATCTTCACCTTCTCGGCCTCAACTGTAGATAACTTTTTCTCCCATTCGGCTTTGTCCTCGTTATACTGCTGACGAGAATCCTTCAAGGATTGGGTTAAACCCAGCAGAGCATCCTCTACACCAGACGAGGAGCTGGAAGCTTTAATTGCCTCTTCCTTCTTCACGATGTTATTGAAATAATTCACCAGCTAAACAAAGGAAAAAATGACAGGTCAGTGCAAAAATACAAGCATTCAAAGACAGAAAGGAAATTCAAAGTGTGAGAAGTTTACCGAAGCAAGATGACGAGTAGCTAGGGATGTCAGCATATCCCTAGAAATCTTTTCATCAATCCCTTGGACCTCGGGTATGATCTAAGTTTTTACCGAGCTCATTGCAGAGCTCGGAGGAATGATGGTTGGAACACCAACACCACCAGCTGGTAGAGCGGAGACAGTTTCAGCCAAATTGACTGAGGATGATTTCCTCAATCTTCTCAAAGGGACTTCAGCAGCTTCAACCAAGGAAGAACTCTTGGTCGGAGAGATAGTAATCACTTCCACAGGAGCAACTTTCTTGCTCGGAGCCACTGGGGGCTTCTCGGTAGTTTTTGAAGACGCAACATCCACCTTCTTAGTCCCCTCTGGGACATCAATTTTACTTTTCTTGGCCTCAGCAGCAGAAGTAATGTCATCAAATAGAGCAGGAGGAGCTCTTTTCTTGCCCATTCTCTGACTTAAAAGGATCTGAAAATCTGAAGAAGAATCCTCTGGAGTTGAAGCTGGCTCAACAGGACGAGCAGTATAAGAGGTTGTATAGCTCTTATACTGTAGCAAATATGATGCAGACCTGATGTGCTCGTCTGCAACGTTCTTATGCAAACCCCAGATAAGTTTCAGATGCTTAATATTAACCTCTGACTCTTTTGGAGTTTTTCTTTTACTCTCAACTGCAAACAAACACATAATAAAATATCAGTCATACATTTTGTCAAACATAATGAATTCGTAAATTCAGAAAAGAAATAAAATGAAAAATAAACCTATCCCATTGCCATATGGGGGACATCTGGGACCGTTGTATACTCCATCTCCAACTAAAGGGGCATATTGCCAATTTTTAATAACCATCCCATGTTCAAAATAATCTCTATTTGCATCAGGGAGGTTAACTACAAGAGAACCTAGTTTTTAAGTAATAAATATTATCTAGAACGACCCATCTATAGCAGTACATAATTTCAGGGATCCCTATACGAGTCCCATGAGTTAGATTTAATTTATACACCCCATTAATTATTCTCCATGAATTGGGGGCTATTTTTGCAGGAACAAGATCGAAATACTGACAAAACTCGAGACACAATGGATTTGGTGGAAAGGAAAAACCACATTCAGCAATAAAAAGACTGGGGAACCAATGTCCCTCAGCCAAACGAAAGTAATTTTGAGGTTCAGAAAGCTCCTCCAAAATTACCCAAGATGGGATGGAAAAGTCAGAACGGAATTTTTCAAGAGATTCAATAATGTAAACCATGATGAATAAAAGAAGAAGGAAGAAAATCTTACAGGAAGGAAGGAAATCTGCTGACAACTAGCGAAGGAAAAGATGAACGCACAAGAGAGAAAGAGAGAATAGAAAGCTTGAATGCAGAAAATTGGAAAAAGAAGAAGACGGTATGGTTACCTAAGAAGTTTAAATACTTTGCCTTGGGAAGCGGCGAAGGAAATGATTACACGAAAGAAACTATTGAACTTCCGGCGGCTAAAAGGACAAAAAGGGCACAAAGATCGAAGCGCTCTTAAAAATTCGAAAAAAGGCGGATTCTGTGAATTTGGAAATAAATTCAAATACGATGCTCCTAAAACCCAGGAAGATCATTCAATATTGCCATATACCGAGAAAGAATGTTCCATATTCCTCAAAGTTCGAAATACGAAACATTGGGGGCTTCTGTTGATACCAAAATTAATATGCTGATGTGGACGAATAATACGAAGACACGTGTCAATCTACGTGGCACAATAGTAACGAGGAAGTTCATTTCCCCGAACAATTCATGTTCTCTCCGAGCAACGAGGATACCCCGAGGAACTCCAGCACTCCGAGGTACTCAAGCGCTCCGAGGAACTCTTGATCAACGAGCAACTAAGGCGGTCCGAGCTGCATCTCGGCCGTATCATTAATTACCAGATAGTCAACAGTTCAACTATTCATTGAATGTTTATAATCTTGACACACGCTGCATTAAATGTATTACCCTTTCATGTGTATATCATTTAATGTATCGACCCTTTCATGTACAGCCTCAAGGCTATAAATACCTTGTATCATCCTCATTCAAGGGGACGGGAATTTCTTGATAGAACTTGTAATCGAGAATTCCCAAACATTCAGCAATAACATAACAGTGGACGTAGGCCATTCTTATAAGGCTGAACCACTTTAAAAATCTTTGTCTTATTTTATTTATCTGTGATTGAATAATTAGAGCGATCTAATTTTTTACATCAACAATAAGTTTACAGTTATATTCTCAAATTAGCAGAAGAACGTAAAACGTATGAAGAGTAAAACAATCTTCAAATATAGGGCTCTATATCAAAGGACACTATGCTGAAGCATAATAAGCCTTACAGATCCTAAGGACACTAGAACCTGATGCTCTGATACCACCTGTGACACCCCTCCTTATTAATTATCGGGTGATCAGTCCTTAATTAATAAATTTCAGAATATCAAGTTGGTTCAGATAAAGCATCACTGCTGAGAACTCAAATTTTAATTTAATAAAACTAACCACCTAGTATTTTAAAAAGGTTGATGTCCAAACTTTATCTTTCCATTAACTACTACCAAAAGAATAATAATAAACACCATGCATCACAGTAACATAAGTACAGTCGGAATGAAGTAAAATAAATGGTTAGAGTAAACATCTCCAAATACAATCCCATATAATAAATCAAATGGAAGAAACCAAATCCAAGAGAGAGTTTAAATCGGCTAAATCTCTGAAAGTAAGCATGAGTAAGGATAACATGTCCAACAAGATGAATAACTGAAAAAGGAAGGATAGGCTGAATCGTCTACTAGCAATAATCCTGCAGCTTCCACAGTAGCTACAACACGACAACTGAATAGAGTCTCCTGTGGTTGGTGTCCCTGTGGCTGGGCACCTAATATAATGGAGCAATAGAGAAATATACATAAAAATGGGTCAGAGCCCGAGTTGAAAACAGTTTTAAATAGCAAGTGCTTAAATTGATTCAATTAGCACAATTATTAATCAAGTTAACTTAGTGTACTCACTTGAGATACTCACCCTTCAATCTAGTGTGCACGTCTAACGAGCCAAACTACCCATACTAGTCATGATACCGTGACTGACTACTAAGTGTATAATATGAAGTTTGAAAGTCTCTCTAAATAACGTAAAAACCGGCGTACTTATGATTTCGATATAGAATTAGGATTTCTTTAGATTATTCTCATATTCTTCTAAATGCCCAACTGATAATACAATAAGTGTACAAATAACAATAGTGACAACAACATAAGGCACCAAACATGATTTTCGGTATACACACCTTATTCACTTTATGTATACATATCAAATTATATAAATATAGCAATATTACACCCTTGGTTAAGAACCCATTGGTACTACGCATACTCGGCTATCAAGTCCATTTGCAAAGCTCACGCATAGTGGACAACGGTTCAATCTCTAGAGAACCAATATAAATATAAACACATATTGGAGGCGAACATAATCCCAAGCCGATGGGCTACGCACATACCTACGCACCCTTACGACCGTCATCACTATCATTCTCATGGATAGCCCGTACCTAGGTTCCATGCTCTAGTGGTACAACTCTAAATCCCCCGAAGGCACACAAGATTCGGTTGTCCACAACGCGTTAACCTCCGTTCGATAGCCAGTAGCTAGGTATGTCATACACATAGTATTTTGAGAAAAAGCATGAACATAACTTATATAATTTCATAGGTTTCCCACATCCTAGTATTTACATCACATATAATATAACTCCTATTATATCCCGTACTTTTATTTGTATATACTCTTCCTTGTGTTTTCCCCCTCCTTAATCCTATGGATTTTTATATCTTCCGAGGGTCGACTTATTCTCCTCTCATTAATAATTATTAGTATAAGTCGCTCAATGATCATACGGGTTCAACACTCATCTAAATAAGCCTACGGGAAGTTCAAAACAAAAATCGGGCCTAAAAAGGCCATTATGGAATATCGTTTGAAGACCCAGAAATCTCGTTCTAACGAGGTCGTTCGAATGAGGGTCGTTCGAACGAAGGGTTGCGAACGAACCACCAAACTCGTAAAAGGCTGCTAGAATCTCGTTAGAATTCTCGTTCGAACGACCTGGGTTGGACTTCTAACGAAATTTTCGAAATTGCCCAGTTCGTCTCTCAACTTCGTTTTTCCCAATTTTCACCACTCAAAACTCAACCTAAATTCATTCCAACCCAAATACAATGTTTCCCACTATCCTAAGTCATGTTAGAACACATAATAACATAATTTTGGAGGTCAAATCCTTCTAATCATCATGTAATTTCAATAAATCCCCAAATTTTACCACAAACCCTATTAACACGAACCCATAATTTATTTGTCCATAAAAATTCCATTTTAATTCGTGATTTACATCTAGTTCATCAACTTTCACATTTCTATTAAGGGGAAAATTCTCTACATGCAGACCCCCATCAGATTTTTCTAAATATTTCTACACGATTTCATCATAGGAAAACCCAAATTGGTATTTGTTGTTCTAAAACCTCAATATATGTTAACAAGAGTAATAATTGATAAGATAAGAGCAAGATAATCACTTACCTTAATACGAACTTTTGATTCGTGAGTTGAAAATGGTATAGGAACTATCCTCCTGACACGATCTACGCGCTGGTGTACATTTTGTTGTGAAAAGTTGAGTTCTTGGCTTAGGGCTCTAATGGAGTCTTCTTCTCCTTCCTTGGTTCTCTCTCTCGTTTCCTCTCTTCTCACGTAGGTTGCAACTGACAGACCACTAACTTCAAAATGCTATTAATTAACCTAATTTTCGTCCATTTAATTACCCAAAAATCCCTAAAGACCGAAATACCCCTCCGGGGTGCCGTTTTGGGTTAAAAAGTCCTGGACTCCAAATAACATACCCGAATAGTGTTTTCTGACTATTTCAACCCTTCCGGACACTCTGGCGCACTCAAAATAGTCGTCCGAGTTATAAAAAAATTATCTTTTAACCCCCCAAATATATATGAATGACGCGACTCATACGCGTCCTAAATATTTATAACATAACTGCCGTGTATTTCATTCCCGGCCATACCATTATTTCAATAATTACTAACTCTCATCCGCTAGTGATTATTATCATAAAATCAGATTAATTACAATTTTTTTTTCCTTTTAATTTAATTAATCCCCATTTTCCATAAAAATAATTATGCGGTAAAAATACGGGGTATTACATCCGTGAGACCCCCTTTTATTTCCCTTGGAGGCTTCTGCGCCAAGTTGAGTGGGAAAAAATAGTGCCTCCTCATATAACAAAATTCTTTTTGGTGGTGGACCTGACTGAATTATTACGGATGATACTGGGTTCCTTGTGACAGCACCGCCAACCGTCTACCCGTCCGTTATAATATGTAGGAGGGTCCTAGCATGTGTTTAGGGACTACCTGAAATGGTTGCGAAAGTGGGTAGTGGGGAATATTGTGGAGGAAGAAATCGGGCAAAGGTGGATTGCTTTCTTTGACACTATGGAGGAGGGTGTTATGGGTTTGGCTAAACTTATGAGCGTGTATCATTGCATGGAGTGCATATAGAGTGTTAACCAGGAGTGGGAGACTTGGGGACCTCCGGGGGCAGGGAATGATGATGAAGCGAGGTAGTCTAGCAGTTGAGGAGAGTGCAGGTGAAGTTGGGCTAGTATTTTTAAAGCTAGGATAATTTGTGTTTTGGGTGATTCTGGGGTTAGGGATAACTTTTGTGAAGTTAGTATGGATTAAGTAGGTTTTTTTAAAGATGGTTTTGTAAGTGGAAGGGGGTGGTCTGTTTAACTCCCTTCAGTGATACTTCATGTAATAGTTGTATTCCTTCATTAGAAATAAAAATTATTATGATCATATTTTGTTATGCATCTTGATGAGTTTTGCATTTTGGACTATCTATACCAATCATTAATGCATACATAATCCTTTTATTTATATGAATGATGAGATAGGCTGCTGTTCTCGAAGGTTAGAAAAGAATAGCATTTTGTGAAAAATAAGGGGACCATGCCCATGTATAGCGTATGGGCTGCTTACCTACCTCTGGGGGATTTTGAAAAATTTCATGAGTTTCATTTTGAAAAGAAATGTTTTTTAAAGGATCAGGTCCCACATATTTCTGGGTAGGATAAATGACGATTCTTTTTAAGAATAGAAGGAGTAAGAGAAGAGTCATAGCGCCTCGAGATTTCGAACTTAAGGGTAAATGTTTTTGAGACGATCCAGATTGACTAAACGTGCCATCTCCTCTCCGTGGAGGTCAGTGAGCATAACGCCCTCGCCTGACATAATTTTCTTCATAATTTAGGGTCGTTCCAATTTAATTTGAATTTCCCTTTAGGGTCCCAAATGGGTTCTACGATCTCCTTGAGGGCAAGGTCTCCTTCCTAGACACCGTGGTCCTTAAGTTTTTGGTTGAATAATCGTACTATTTGGTGATGATACCCCTATATATGGTATAAAGCCTTAAGTATCTTTTCATCCAAGAGTGAGAGTTCATCATAGCATCTCTGATGCCAATCTTCTTCCCTAACTTTGCTCTCGATTATGACATATAGGGAAGGTATTTCTTGCTCAATGGGGAGAACGACTTCTATGTCATATACTAGAGAATAGGGGGTAGCCCCAGTAGGTCTTCTGATAGAAGTGCGATAACCCCAAAGGGCGTATGGGATCCGATCGACCTAATATTTGTAACTCTTGGTCATTTTACTGATGTTGGTTTTGAGGCTTTTGTTGGTGGCTTCGACAAAACCATTGGCTTGGGGTCGGTAAGGAGAAGATTTGTGTTTCTGATTCCTGTACTCGTCAATCAGTTCTGTGACCTCGGCTTCGAAGTGGAGTCCATTATCTGATATTAACTCATAGGCAACCCCATATCGGCAAATGAATGTTCTTTGTGATGAACTTGGACATTTTTTTGGCATTCAACGTTGCGTATGAATAGATTTTGACCTATTTGGTGAAGTAATGAAAGGTGACTAGGATGAACTCATGACCGTTTGAAGCTTGGGATTAAACTTCCCTATGATGTCTATTCCCTGGGTGGATAAAGTCCATGGAGAGGTGATGTTGTATAGTTCTCGACGAAACAAGTGTTGGAGATTGGCAAACTGCTGGCATTTGAGGCATCTTCAAATATAGGTAGTGCAATCTTGAACTGTGGTGGTTTAATAGTACCCTTGACGGATGATCTTCTTGGCAACCATGTGACCATTTATGTGGGGCTTGCATTCCTCATTGTGAATTTTTTGCATCATTCCTTCAATATCGGCCCCTTCTATTCAATACAAATGAGTTCCATCGAAGTTTTTCTTGAAAAGATCTTTATGACAGATGATATACTAGGCAGCCAATTTACGAAGGGTCGCACGATCTTTCTTATCTGCTTCTCGAGGATACCTACCATATTTGAGGAGACGCCGAATGTCATAGTACCATAACCCGATAATGTCGAAATCTTCCTCGGTGACGAGTTTGGTGTGGTAGTAGTGGGTGGGCATATATTGTTTCTTAACCAGGAAATGGGCCATTGTTATTCCCTTAGGCATGTCGACCGTGGAGGCCAGGGTTGCAAGGGCGTCAGCTAGACTGTTCTTTGTACGAGGAAGGTAATATAAGGTATTGTATTTTAACTGGGAGGTAAACCCTACTAAGTGGTCATGGAAGGGTAGGAGCTTCTTGTCCATGACTTTCCATTTTCTGAGAATTTGGCCGATAATGAGGATAGAGTCCCCATAAACGTCTAGGTGATGGATTCCTTTCTTGAGAGTGATATTAAGGCCTATAGTTCATGTCTCGTATTCAGTCATGTCTTTGGTGTAGGGGAAGTCTAGTTTGATAGCAATGGGGGTGTGAGAGTCATCGGGGCAATCGGGAGTAACCTAATGCCGTATCCTTTCTTGTTGGCATCTCCATCAAAGAACATTTGCAATCTAAGGTTCTCCTAAAAGGTGCAGAGAATGTCTTCATATGGTAATTTAAAGATCCAAATATCAGTTCCTTCCAAGGGGTAATAAAAAATTTAGTCGGAGATGGCCTTCCCCTTCATGGCTTTCTGTGTGACATACACAATGTCGAACTCAACTAGTAATATTAACAAATAAGACATTCGGCTGGACATAGCGGGTTTTTCTAGCAGGTATTTGATGGGATCTATTCGGGATACTAGTTTGATGCGAAAGGCAAGCATGTGGTGCTGTAACTTCTGCGTGACCCAGACCAGGGTGACACACGCTTTTTCCAAAGTTGTGTAGTTGACTTCGTACCCGGCCAATTTCTGATTGTCATAATAAATGGCTATTTCCTTGCATGATTCTTCAATATATTAGGCTAGAAAAACCTCATTTGCAGTATGTTTGATGCTCAAGTATAATAGGAGCGGGAGACCTAGCTGTGGAGGCATGAGCACTGGAGGTCGGGTGAGGTATCGCTTGATTTGGTCAAAGGCTTGTTGGCATACCTCATTCCAGAGTTTAGTTGAATCCTTTCGGAGAAGTCTGAAAATGGGTTCAGATATAGAAGTTAACTAGTTGAAGAACCGCCTGATGTACTATAGTTTACCCAGTAATCCTCGAACTTCCTTCTGCTTTCATAGTGGTGGCATTTCAAGTATGGTTTTTATATTGGTAGAGTCCGCTTAGATTCCTTTCTCCGTGACCATGAACCCTAAGGGTTTTCCTGTCATGATGCCGAAAACACATTTCTATGGACTTAGCTGTATATGGTATTATCGTAGTCGTTCGAAGAACTTTCGGAGGGTGGGAATGTGATCTTATAAAGTCGTAGACTTAATGATAATGTTTTCCACATAGACTTCATCCTCCTTATGAATAAGGTTGTAGAGGATGGCTGTGGCAGGCCTTTGGTAGGTATCCCCGACATTCTTGAGTCTGAATGGGATGGGAGTATAGCAAAAGGTTCCCTATGAGGTAACGAAGGCGGTTTTCTCCTGATGGTCAGGGGAAGCTTGATCTGGTTATATCCGACGAATCCATTAACAAATAATTTAAGGGCGCGACTGGTCATGTTGACCATGATCAAATCGATATTAGATATTGGGTAATCTTCTTTTAGGGATGATTTATTCAAATCTTGATAGTCAATGCACATGCAGACTTTTCCCCTGACTCTGGCACATGGATATGTTGGCAAAATATGTTGGGTATTTGAACACGTGAATGAAACCCATGTTCAACTATTTGACCAATTCCTCATTGACCTTCAGCGATAATTCGGTACGGAGTTTTCTTAGCTTCTGTTTAATCAACTTGTATTTTGGGAATGTCGGGATCTCATACTGAGCTATCTCTGGGTCAATGCCAGGCATTTCATCGTAGGAACATGTGAAGACGCCTATGAATTCCTTCATTAATTCTTCAAATTGCGCACACTTATGCTCATTAAGGGTGGACCCTACCCTAATCTCGCGCTGATGGCTACTAGAACCGAGATTAATAACAATAGTCTCATCATCATTAGTTTTAATATGGTCATGTTATTTGTTATTTTCCTTATTAATATTAGTTAAACATTATTCATTCACAATGTCATCATCGTCAAAGGTTTGATTAGAATCAAGACAATTAATGCAAGGCACACCAAGATACTCAAAATCCCAATTTATTTCATTTTCAAGAAAAATAACGTTGAAAACCTTGTCAAAAGAGATCCCGATTACATTCATATTAGGAAAAGGAAAAATTGGAATAAGTGAAGAGACTTGAATAGGGTAAACAACAGGGTTGGGTTGAATCTGAGCAGGTTGGGCTGGTATGACATTCTAGTTAAGGAGAGGAATATCAACAGTTGTGATCTGAGTAGACAGTTTCGATGGCGCGACATCAGCGGGGATTATGCAGAGACTCATTCCCAGTGTTCGCAAGTCGAAGGATTCTTCAAAGTCACTTTCCTCAGAGTCTTTGTTAATTACTATGGTTTGATCGATGAGAGGTTGCACTTCATGTTTCCAGTATTTGGCCCAAGAGTTACTGTCTTAAAATAAGATTTCTAGCCCCACTTTCATATTCTTATCAATGTGGTCATACCACGATTCTAAGAATCCATATAAGGAGAAGTATTCACCCTCCCTGACAAATCTTTCCTTTAAAGAGTCTCATAAAATATTCTTTTCATTCTCCAAGCTTCTCTTCGGTCTGAATTGACAAAGTGCTTTAAGTTCATCCGGTGAAGGTTGGTAACCCAGTTCATAGGGGGGAAAGGCTTCTTTCAGGACTATGGGATCAAGGATTCCTTGATGTCATTGTCCTAGCCTCATTCCAGGTATGAAGTGCATGTTTTTAAGCACCCGAATCACATCGATATTGCCGTGAGGGCGGTACTCTGGGAAAACTCAATTTTTGAAGTTGTCCCCTTTCGGGACGGGGAGTGGATCAATTATGAAAAAATCCCATTTTACATGTGAATCCCACCCCAAAATTTGTATTCCTACACCTAATTTGGTTATGAAATATTGAAACTACATGAACCATCAAACCAAGAACCTCTTTACGTAATGGTTCTAGATCCTGAATGCTCCAACTCTCTTCTCGAATTGATCATCATCTCTTTCTCTTGGGTTTTTCCTTCTCTTTTCTCCTTCCTCTCAAACCCTAAGTCTTTTAGATGGTGGAATGGCTGCCCACTCCTGTGACACCCCGCCAAATTAAATACCGGGCGATCACTCCTTTATTAAATTAAATCAAGGTGAACAGTTGGTTCATTCTTAGCATCACTGTCGAAAAATAAATTTTCCAATTTAACACCCTAATTAATTAAGCTAAGTGTCAAAACCATTTTATAACTTTACTTTCCAAATTTTATTTAAAGAAAAATTACTTATTTATATATATACAACATTCAATAATTAAGAACCACACCACAATAATTCTGCAACATAACCAATTACTTAAAACATTCAACAATCGAATCCCAATATTCAAAACTTAAATTAAAACATCCACACTGAATAAATCCCACGCTAACAGTACTAGAAATAACTGAAATACAAATGTCCAAGTAACAACTGAATAATGGAAAGGCTACACATGCCCAACTAAATAGATGTTCTAGGAGTGGATTAAAAGAATGAAGTCGTCTAATCAAAGGCTTGCAACTCCCACCTAAGCTGCAACACGTTCCTTCCAAGGGATCCTAAGCAAGAAGCCCCTGTGGCTGGGCACCTGTAATATATACATATATGGACAAGAGAAAAGAGAAATAGAAACGGGTCAGAGCCCGATAGTGTGTATGATTTAAAATTCGTTTAGCAAGTATTTAAATTGATTACAGGCCAATGCAACAACATATTAGTGCGACACTCTCTTGAGAAATTATCACCTCTCTTCTAATGTGCACACCTATCGCACTAACCTTCCCAACGGTTTATCTTATCATTTATCGCACTAATCTTCCCAATATTTTAACTTATCTTAGATTTCTCGTAAGATTTCAAAACTGAACCATGTAAATGTTTTAAAGGCGGGTTTCATTTAATAACAATGATCTCATTTTACTTTATTTGTTAACAAAGTTTCCCAGTGTCAGATTATACTTTTCAAACAAGTATTTACAATTTAAGTCATCAACATGTCCTACTTAACAAATCACAGTAGGCAGTTCCATATTTCATAATTTTATATATATATTAACTACTCGTATAATATATATATTATAACAGCACCCCAAATAAAACTATGGTGCGGGCATACTTTACCATCCAAACCCCATATCACTCATATTAAGGGGAATACAAATTCGGAATCACTCTCGAATTGTATTAACACATACACAAACAATATTGAGGCGAAGTATAGATTCCAAGTCTCTAAGAGGATGGCACATACTCGCGTCTCTTAGGACCGTCTGAACTATCATTTCGATAGACTGTACCAAGGATATCTAACTCCTAGGGTACGAATCAATATCCCCCATAAGGCAACACAGGATAAGATCGTCCCAGCGCGGTAACCTCAAGGATAGCAAGTAGCGTGGTATGTTTTTCACACATAGATAGTATATGCATACACAATCATATAACTATACTAATATTACCTCATTTATAATAGGTATATTTCAAATCCCATAGTTACGATTTTTATCCCTATTTACACATTTTTAGTAAACACATCTTACAGTTCATTTCTGACCTTGATTCGGTATTATTCCAACCTACCACAAAACTCTCATGGCTTTATCCTCCCAATTATAAAATTCAGTAGGTATACATTTATTCTCTATCGTAACTATTTGACGTAATCTCTCACTTGAAATACGTAGTTTCATCGTTCCTTATATAATTGTCCCAAAAGTACAAATCTCGTCTTATATTAAAAGTCTCAAAATTATTCATATGTCCTACTGGACTTCCCTAGCTCCCAAAACACTTTATTAAGGATGTCCAAGAATTATTTCTCATTAAATTGAATTTCAACTAATTAATAAGGGGAAACATGAGTCTGCCAGGAGGGGTCGATCGATCGAGGTCTGGGGCTCGATCGATCGAACCTTCGATCGATCGAAGCTCTGGGCTCGATCGATCGATCAAGCAGGTATTTCGATTTCTGCAGATTTGCAGTTACGGGTTCTAACACCTATCTTCATCCAAATCCATATTTTTCAATTCCAAACGTCCCAAAAATTCTACTACTAACATTATATCATTATACCAGATATTTCCAACGTAAAGCATGTGGATTTCTAACATTAAACATGGATTAACAAGCCCCAATTTCATATAAAACCTCAAGAACCCTAAAATTTCATTGATATGGTTCTAATTCATCTTTTCTAGAATTTCCTTCATCTACAACCTCATGAATTCGTGGTTTAATCCTCTGCATATTAAGGTATTTCCAGAATAATAATTTATCCATCACTACATGCGATTCCTATCTCATATCTTTGGTTTTCTTTCATAAAAACTCATTCTAATTACTCCTAAACTAATATGGAAAATGCATCAACGAAATAAGCAAGATAAACACTTGCCTTGGATTTTCAAAAGTCTGTGTTGGTGTCGAATTCGATGTGGTTGCGTTTCCCGTCTCGCGATCTACGCGTTGGTGGTGGTGGCGGTGCAAACGGTTGAGTTTTGGGCCTTGGAATGCCTTGAGAGCTCTCTCCTCTCTTCTGCAATGGCCGTTCTAGGGTTCTGAGTATTCTAACCCTAAATGACTAACCTAAATGGCTGATATAGGTTATTCATATTCGTGGGTTTAATTACCCAAAAATGCAAAATGACTAAAATGCCCTCCCGGGTTACTAATTTGGCCTAAAAACGCCCCGAGACCCAATTCAAACCCCCGGGTACACTTTTCTGACTATCTCGACCCTTCCGGACGCGTTGGCGCACTTAAAATGACCATACGAACAACTTATAAAATATTCACTTTTATTTATCAATATTTAGTCCCGACGCGACACAAGCACGTCCCGACTGAAATTTTCGAAATTGTCATTTTATTCACTCGCGACATTCAATATAACCAATATTATATATTACTTTGCTCATTAGTAATATTCAACAAATTTCCCATAATTACTAACTCTCATCGCGTTAATAATTATAACATAATTAATTTCCGAATTTATATTAAATAATTAATTCACATTAAATTATATAAATCCCCAATTTAATATAGCATAAAAATACCGGGTATTACAACTCCATCCACCTTCCCTATATATAGCCCCAATCCCGAAACTAGGCTAAGTGATATGTGCAAAATGACCCGAACACCTTTATACTGGTTACATTTAGCCTAAAAAGTCCTCTGAACCCGATTGCAACCCTCGAGAACCTAATTTTAACTATGTTGATCCATTCTGGATCGTTAGTGCATCGAAATCACCATCCGAGTCATCTAACATAATTTTCCCTTCTGATTCCCAACACGACCCTACACGCGCGTCCCGAATGAGATACCGTCGAACCTGTCGATTTTATTCACTTATGAAATATTATTTAACAAAATTTTGTTTACTTATCACACAAGTAAATATAATAATCACATAAATATAAATCCTTTTTCTCGCTAATTAATATTTATTTAATTCACTTTATTTATTAATTTAATTAAATTACGTGCTCACGTGTAATTTAAAAATGCCCCCAAAAAATGAATGCTAAAAAATACGGGGTGTTACATTCTTCCCCCCTTAAAATGGAATTTTGTCCTTGAAATTCGGACATACCTGACACAAAGAGCTCTGAATATTTTTCTCATATATCCTCCTCCCACTCTCATGTTGACTCATCGATATTACGATGCCCCCACTAAACACGAACCAATGGCACTACCTATGACTGCAGCTTACGCTCACTGCGATCTAGGATAACAAACGGTCTCTCCTCATAAGAGATGTCGGGCTGCAAATCAATATCCTCCAACGAAATGTGCCAATATGCTATCTCACTCATCTGCTACTTATTCAATGACGACACATGAAATACGTCATGAATTCTCTGCAAGTGCTCAGGCAGAGCGAGCCTATAAGAAACTGGCCATATCCTCTCAATAATTGGGAAATGACCCACATATCTCGGTGCCAACTTCCCCTTCTTCCCAAACCGCATAATTCATTTCATAGTAGACACTCGTAACAATACCTTGTCACCCACCTCAAGCTCCATGTGCCTCCTATATATATTTGCATAGCTCTTCTGCCTGTCCTGAACTATTCGTATATAACCCCAAATTAACTCGATCTTGACAGAAGTGTCCCGGATCATCTCTGGTATAAGAATCTTGTTGTACCCCACTTCTAATTAACAAGCGAACAAACGACAAGGTCGGCCATAAAGTGCCTCAAAAGGCACCATGCCTATCGTGAACTGGTAAGAGTTATTATGAGCGAACTCTACTAGTGGAAGAGTCTGCTCCTAACCTCCTCTGAAATCCAATATGCACATCCTCAACATATTTTATGAGATCTGATTAACCCTCTCAACCCCCATTTTTCTGTTGGTAGTAAGACATACTCAACCACAAATTTGGGATGGAAATTTAACCCGACCCGTAGGAGCCCCGCCCTTAATGGGGAGGGTGATTGAGTGAAAAAACCGAGCGTCCGTGTAATACGCTACTCGTTGTTATCGGCTTCAAACCTCAATACAAAAAACCTAAACTTGTAGCTACACTCTTAAGGAGTATAGTGGCGAGTCTGGGTATCGAATCTACAGGGAGTTAGGACGTGTGAACGTGATGACAAATGTAAGGTAGTTTAATCCTAAAGTTGATGTTAAAAGAAAAGAAAATAAAAAAATGATTAATTTTTGGATTTTATTTATAAATTAAATAAATTCAATTAAATTAACTTACGCATGCAAAATTAACTAACTAAGAAGGAATTAATATGAATGAAGAAATGGGTTAAAAATACACTCCCCCAAACCCTAGTGTGTATGCCAGTACAAAATTAGTCATAAATTAGATAATTGATCAGACCCAGTCTTTAATACTCCAAAGCATTACATATATGAGGTTCAAGCCCGCATCATATATAATCAAATAATGAGTAAAGCAGTGTTGCAATAGTTCACGTGCGTTGCATCCTTAAGCACCCCGGTTACCTAGGGCAAACGAGGTCAAAAGGTCTACAATGGTTGTGAAACAATACAACACGATCTAATCACTTATTTAATTTAGAGGACAAATTTTATATCTAAATGAGACTCTTCCCATGCCTCTCCACGTTTTAAAACTAATAAAAACGAATTAAACAAGAAATTTCAAGAGTTTTGACTCTTCAGCTTCCAGAATTAATTTCAACTTTTGACTTTCCGTCTCCAACTTTAAATGGGCATAACTTCTTCACCGTAGCTTGGATTGGGGTGCCGTTTTTTCCAATGTTCTTGTAATTTAGAGCTCTTCAACTTTCTAGTTGGCCCCACCTCCGGACTAAGGCTGAAAAATTACGAAAATTCCCTTCAACTCTCATTTTCTTGGTTTCTTTCGCTGTTTTGAGTTCTCCTTCGCACTAACTTGAATGAAATACCTATAAAGCACATGGGAAATACAAAAAACACGAAATACTTTCCAAAAGAGGTTAGTAGCAAAAATTTGAGACAAATCCAAGCTATTTACACTACACGGGATCATAAAAATACCGAAATTAAGGGGATAAATATGAAGAATATGTGCCTAATTAGAGGGTTTTAAAACCCGATTAATGAATTAGGAGCGGGTATGGGTTTTAAAAAAAGATCCGTTTATTAAATGGGGTGGGTTAGGAGTCAATTAAATAAAACTGTCCCGACCCGACCCGCTTAACTTATGCCTATATAATTACCCTTTATATGTATGTTAATTACAATTAAACCATACACACACACACACACACACACACACACACACACTAAAAAACCCTTTATTTATATGTTAATTTTGTAAAAGATCTATGTGAAAACATGGATTGACAATTAGGGGATTGTCTCACAGATTGAAATACGAACCCATATAGACCTCTAAGAATATAATGTAATAACTTTAATTTTACTAATTTTAAAATTAACCCAACCCGTAGGAGCCCCGAACCGCCCCATTTATTAAATGGGGCTGGTTAGGAGTTAATTTAAATAAAAACCAACCCGCCCTGCCCCACTCTGTTTATTAAATGGGGCGGGTTAGAATTTTGCCAAACCCGCCCCATTGTCATCCCTACCACAACTCAGTCCTCATAACCTCCTGAAAACTCTGCCAAAAATGGGACACAAAGATCTTGCCCCGATCGCACACAATATTAATTGACACCCCATGCAACCTCACTATCTCGGCTATAAAAAGCTAGGCGTACTATATCGTCATATAATATGTTCGAACTAGAAATAAGTGAACCACCTTGGTCAGGTGATCCACAATGACCCATATGGAATCATGACCCCTCTACGATGTCGGTAGCCCCATAATGAAGTTCATCGATATGATCTCCTATTTCCAAACCGGAATCTCCATATGGATTTAACATCCCGTTTGGTCTCTGATGGTCTTCCTTCACTAACTGACAAGTGGTGCACTTCGAGACAAACTCAACAATGTTTCGCTTTAACCCACCCCACCAATACTGTCTCCTCATGTCCTGGTACATCTTATCCCCATCGAGATGTACCAAAAATTGTGACCCATGAGACTCTGTCGTCACAGCATGTCATAATTCCCCATCCTATGGGACTATAAGCCTCCCATTAAAGCGTAAGCCTTCCTCTAAACTGATCAAGTAAGATTTTGCTCCATCTGCTAGTAATTGACGCACCTTACCCTGAAAAAATTGTTTCATAACCCAGGCCTTCACAACCCTCGTAATAATCTTAGGTGTGATAGTCAAGACTGCCATACTAGCTCTGAACACTGCGTCATCCTGCCGAAGTTCACTTCACTTTGCTTTTCAGACATCTTCTATCTCCCCCATAGGCCATCAGCTCAATGCGTCTACCACCACATTAGCCTTTTTCGAGTAGTAATGGATGTCAAACTGATAGTCTTTTATGAACTCTAGCCATCTACGCTGCCACATGTTGAAATCCTTTCGTGCGAACAGATACTGCAATAACTTATGATCTGTGAACAAACTAAATTTTTCCCCAAGGAGACAGTGCCTCCATATCCTGAAGGCAAAAACTACCATTGCAAACTCCATATCTTGCGTGGGATAATTCCTTTCTTGGGGATTAAGCTTGCGAGAAGAATAATCTATAGTCCGGTCCTCCTGCTGTTGCACACCCCAAGCCCCTATAAGGACAAATATGTGAAAACAAAGTAATCCACTCCTCCTCTAGGTAATGCGAGTACTGGTGCCGAAGTTAATTTGTCCTTTAGATCATCAAAGGCTAATTGACTCTAGTCGTCCTACATAGATGACACCCCCTTGCGAGTCAGATTCCTCAACATACCCGCAATCTTTGAAAACCCTTTAATAAAATGGAGATAGTACCCGACCAATCCCAAAAAGTTATGGATCTCTGTCAATGTCATGGACTGCCCCCACTCCTTCATCGCTCTTACCTTACTCTAGTCCACTGAAATGCCTCTATCAGACATAATATGGCCTAAGAACTGCACCTCTCACAATCAAAACCCATATTTATTGAACTTGGCGTATAACTGATGGTCCCGTAAATTTTGTCGAACCATAAGTAAATGCTGTGCAAGTTCGCCCTCAATCCGAGAATTGACTAGAATATTGTCTATGAAAACAATCACAAATCGGTCCAAAATATCTTTAAACACAATGTTCATAAGATCCATAAATATGGATAGTACATTGGTTAGACCAAACGGCATAATCCCAAACTCATACTACCCATACCGCACCAGGAATGCGATCTTAGGGACATCCTTTTCCCTAATGCGTAACTGATGGTACCCATATTTCAAGTCTATCTTTGAGAAGCAAGCTGCTCCTGTCCATTGGTTGAACAGTTCATCAATACAAGGTAATATGTATTTATTTCGGATTGTGACCTTATTCAATTCTTCGTAGTAACCACATAACCTTAGTGGTCCATCCCTTTTCCTTCACAAACAGTACCGGGACACCACACGGTGATGTAATCTGATAGATAAAACCCATCCCCAAGAGCTGCTGAATCTGGTCCCTTAACTCCTGCATATCCAAAAGAGCCATGTGATAGGGTGCATGTGCTATCGGCCTAGTCCCCAGTGCCAAATCAATGATAAATTTAATATCTTGACTCGGTGGTAAACCTGGTATCTCCTAGAATACATCCGCAAACTCCCTTACCACTGGGATAAAATCTAATGAGATAACCACATTTTGCGAGGTTTCCTCCCTCAATATAATAAAGGTTTATGCTCAACCCTCCCTCGGGAAGAGGCATCACCACTAAAACATCTCCTACCCTTGAATGGAGAATACGACGGTCCTACTAAAAAAGTCCACCATCGCCCTATAACCTGCTAACTAGTCCATGCCGAGAATGACATCATATCCCATCATATCCATCACCAGTAAATCAAGCATAATCTCTATACATCTATCCCCACTCCTCTACAAAGTGAATGGATAAGGGTTCCGCTACCCAACGGTGAATCGACACACATAATGATACTATCTCCCGTCTCTAATAAACCCTCCGCTCATGCAAATCTTGTGGCAATAAATGAATGCGACACCCCCTGTCATATAAAACCTGATATGCCCATGAATAGGAAATATACTCTTTAACACTTGTGGCTCTGACGACGCCTGTGGAATCATCGCATTCTGGACGTTGTAGACACGTCCCTACTATAACTGTCCCTACTGAAGTGGGACCGCTGGGGCTGATGGTGCTGTAGGCAATAGTGGTGCTTATGGTTGTCCCCTATCCCGTTATGGAAAATCTCTCCCCGCATATGGCCCGAATCCCCACAAATAAAGCATCGGCCCGTGAAATGACCCTTCCTCTGGCACTGTTGGCCATGTCGGGGTTGCCCTAGTCTTTGGCCTTGGGGGCCATTCCGTTGTTCCCTTGGCCCCATTGACCCTAAGGAACACGCTGCTGCTGGCCCTGCCTGAATTTCACATCACCAGATCTGAATCCCCTTGATCAAAATCTCTTACTTGGATCGCCCTGTTGGGTATCCCGCTCGTTCTTTCTGACCAACTACTGCTACAGTGCCCCACTACCTTCAATCTTACCCTATTGGCTAGACTTTCCAACTCTCTTGCCTCCCTTTATATGGAAGCGGTGCTCTTGACTGTGAAGAAGTGAAACATTAACGACATCAGTAAATGTCTTCAATGTCAGATTACCCAACAAGTGTTGTCGTATTCTCCAAGTGAGTATATTGGTAAACTTCAACATCTTTTTCTCCTCTTTATTCACCTCATTAGGCATAAAATTTGCCAAACGGGTGAATTACTCCTCATAATCGGCCACTGTCCGACCCTCCCGTGACAAATCAAGAAATCCCCTTTGCATATCTATCTAAATCATAGATGAGAAGAACTTACAGTTGAATCGCACTCAGAACTCCTCTATCATCATAGTATCCATATCCTTAGATGTAGCAATCGACTCCCATGACTGTAAAGCTGCTCCCACCTACTTAAATGTAGCCAAGATTTGCTTTTGAATGTCGCTTCCCTCAACCATACAGATGTCTCCTTATATCCTTCTTCTACTGACTGGAAACAACAACATCAGTACTGTCGTGACACTTTGGTGGATGGCCTTTGTGAAAGGCCTCTCTAACTCTCTCTCACACCGATGGTGCTGGGTGGGCCTGAATGATCGGTGCCACCGGTAGCTGAAGATGGGTCTAAGGAAAGTGATGTGCCACGGAGGTCATTGCGGCATTAACCGTCTGTGCAACTATAGAGGCAACCTCGGTAGCTATCACCGTCCCCTGAGCTACCCGTGGCTCTAGCCGAGCCTCTTCTTCGTTGTCCCTTCTAGCATCCCTAGCTGGTCTTCCTCTCCTATTTATTATTTGAAACTAAAACGAATTTGTATGAGATCATAAGTAAAATATATCACAATAGCGGAAGAACATAAATGCATAAATAAGAAAGAAACAATATTAATCATATGGCTCTATATCAAATGACGCTACACTTGGAATGTAATAAGTCGCATAGATCCTAAGGATACTAGAGCCTGATGCTCTGATAGAATCTGTGACATTATCTTATTCTAATAACGGGTGATCATTCCTCTACTAAAGTAAAATAGGAATCTCAGTCTGGTTCATTCTTAGCATCACAGTCAAAAAATCAAATTAATTACTAATAAACTATTATGTCTGGTGTAAAAACTTTTCAAACTTAATAGCTGAACTCAACCATTCAAATAACTAGGCCACCATTTAAATAAACATTCACCATAATAATAGTCAGAGTACTGATGATGAAATAAAAAAAATAACTGAATAAATCTCAGTAATATCTAAATATAGTCATCCAACTAATAACAGAAATAACGTAATAAAATTTGAATAATCAAGACTGTCGAGCAATGTGCAATATGTTCGAAATAAATAAGTGAAAGGAAATCTTATCTAGATGACAAAGATAGAAACGTTTAATCAAGGCCTGCAGTCATCCACATCTGCTGTAGCATCGTCTGACTAGAAGGATAGCTATGCCTGACATCCTTGTGTCTGAGCACCTAAAAGGTTTTAAAAAAGATTTTGATACGGGTCAGAGCCAAAAACTATTTGAAAATATTTTGTAACTGCTTAAAATGCAACATAATTGTTCATATTTAAACTGGTACCACACTCACATGAGATAATATTCGCCCCTCATCTATAGTGCATACCTAAGGCATGTATTTTAACACCTAGTTATGCTACCCTGCCTAACTAGTGCCATCACTTATTTTAGCCCCATACGCTAAACTTCTAGCCAAATCGTGCTACACATATTTTAATTTGCTTTGATTCTCAATGAGATATCACATAAGTTATATCATTACAATTCTCAATTATAATCTTATCATTAACCGATTCACATAACTTTACACTAGTTATAATTTCAGTGTTCACACATTCATTTGATTCACACATATAAATATAACAATCTTATATACGTATATACATAGCATCCCCGAGATGTCCTCGTGGGTGCATTTCATAGCATGCTATCAAGCTCTAGGTACATCACATACCACTCCTGGGCCACCAAGTCGGAATCTCACCACCGAACTCAAATCGTAAACACATAACCAGAGGCGGTAATAGACATACATCCGTGGGTCATAACCATACCATATTATCCCACAAGACTCTAAACTCACATTTGATGGTCATGCAATAGTCCTATGTCTTGAGGAAACGACCCAACACCTGCTGGTCACGCTAGGGTGGACCGCTCACTACGCGCAACCTCGAACGATAACATCCAATGAGTAGGTATATTCACACACACACACACACACACACACACACACACACACACACACACACACACACACACACACACACACACACACATATATATATATATAAATATATATATATATAAAACTGACTAAACATGTATAAATCACTCGTAGCACTAGCCCACAATTCTCTAGTCTACCCCCGACTCCCGAATATTCAAGTATTTACTTATTATAAATTCATAAATATCATAATTCTGACCACTAAGCTATTATAGTCCAGCCTGTAGCCTATATCTTTCTGAAATTCCAACTCAATTTCATAAATTATATCCCGAGTTTCATTCATCCTAGAACGCCTATAATCCCGTACCCAAATTTTATTCTAGTGTAACCCTAGGTAGGTTATAGTCTCTCATTTGGATTCCCAGAAGTCCTAAATCACCTATAGAACTTCATAAACTAGGACAAACCCTCAACGACATACGAAAATCCACAAAGAAAAAAGTGAGACAACCCTGCCCAGTGAATCGGTTCACATGGCTGTCCAAACTGATTCGGTGGGCAAACCGGTTCACTCCCTGCCCAGCGAATCGGTTCGGTTCCCTTGAGTAGTGAGGCAAAATTTGACGAGTTTCTTCTTCCTCCCATCAATCCTATGAATACCTAACATAATTCAAACCCCCCCAAAAATCTTTCTATAAATCCTAAACGTAATAGCACACATTTTTACGTCTAGATTCCCTCAAAAACATATCAATTCATAGGATTTACCATAGTTGATCAATAATCATTCACGTTCTTAATTCTAATTCAAGATTCCACCAATTCTCATATTGTCCATTATAGATCACATCTTTTTAACATAAATCATCTCAGGTTTACTATGGGATTACATTCAATTTATTTCTCTATAATTTTATTCCCCCAAATCCTATTTTATATGTGAATCCCACCCCGAAATTTGTGTTCCTACACCAAATTTTGATATGAAATATTGAAACTACACGAACCATCAAAATAAGATAAACACTTGCCTTAATGTCGTAAGAATTATTATTTCTTCTCTTGAGATCCCCTTTATGTAATGGTTCAAGTCTCAGAATGCTCCAATTCTCTTCCTGAATTGATCCTCCTCTCTTTATCTAGGGTTTTCCTTTTATTTTCTCATCTCTCTCCAAGTCTTTTGGATGATGGAATGACTGCCCACTCCATCCACATTTTCTAGATATAACCCCAATCCCAAAATTAGGCTAAGTGCTATGTGCAAAATGACCTGAAGGCCCTTATATGGGTCCCATTAAGACTAAAAAGTCCCCCAACCTGATTACGAACCCCGGGTACCTAATTCTAACTATCTCAACCTATTTTGGATCATTGGATTACTCTAAGTCACCATCCGATTTACCTAACATAAATTTCCCATCCCATTCCCAATACGACCCTAAATGCGTGTCCCAAATGAGATATCGTCAAACCCGTCAATTTTACTCACTTACGACATAATATTATTTAACAAAATTTCGTTTCTGTATCACACAAGTAAATATAATAATCACATAAATATTAATCCTTTTCTCGCTAATTAATATTTATTTAATTTACTTTATTTCTCAATTTAATTAAATTACGTGCACAAATGTAATTTAAAATGTCCAAAAAAATAAGTGCTAAAAATACGGGGTGTTACAAACCCGTCATCTGATAATCATCTCGGTCCATCCAATGGTTGATAGCACACGATCGTGAAGGTTGATGTAGCGCAATTGAGCAACACCATTTTTCTTAGTCACCGTAAGCTACTTTCATGATAATTGGTGTTTCTATTTTTTAACGCCTCTTAATGGTACAACTTGTGCCTCTTGGATCCAACCTTCTCGGCACCCTTTTTTCTTTGCTTCGTATGGTCATTTACATAGGATTTATAAGTGGCAAAGATTTATAAATTGGTTGTTTCGGGGGCTGGTCTCCAGGGGTCCGAGGCATGTTGTAAATCTTGTAAATAAGGTGGAAGGGCAAAGGACAGAAGAGAAAGAGAGAGAGAGATAACTGAAGGATAATCTCCAAAAGCTTTTTTTTCTGCCTTTGAGAAATCTCTAGAAGAACATTAATTGATGGGAAAAGACAGGAAGGGTTCAATATACATGTTGCCACGTGGATGCATACATGGGTTTATGAATTAAATGAGTATGTTATCTTGGGTAATAAGTATGTTATCTTGAATATGTCAATTGGAAACAAAAGCATTTTGGTAGGGGAGACCTGGTATTGAAGAATGGGTCATATACAAGCAACTAAAATAGAAGAGATAATATTATAAATGACATTGCATAAACTAATAGGTCCAAATTTTTTAACTTGAGTTAGGTGCTGAATTATATGTATAAATATGAGGAGAGTACGATTGACCTCCCCAGGAAGCGTGCCATAGTGTAAAAAGTCTTGGATAAGATTACATATAGACTTGTGACTATATTCCAATGAATTTGGAAAAATTTAGCGGAATGATCTTCGATACCCGTGCTTTTATTTTCACCCATATAGTAAAGAGTGTGTGGAATCTTCGAGTTTGTCACTGGTTCAAGTGACCGGGAATAATCAAGAGGTGCCAACGTGACAAAAGGATATTCAGAGGCTGGGGGAAAGAAGTAGAAAAAAATACTCATAGATGAAACAACTCATAATTTTATCCGATAATTAATTAAATTAATTCAAAATTTGAAAAGCTAGCTTAAAAGACTCCTAATATGAGTATATATAAGTATTGGGCCATTTATAAGAGTCCTCAAAACATAAAACACTTTATGGAAAAAATTAGTACAAAAATAAAATTCTTGCTCCAGAGATTTGTCACGGCCTTAAACCGTGACTAATTGTTTGTCACGGTTCTAGACCATCACTAATGAGGAAAACTATTTTAGTTTTAATAGGATTCTAATGCCACTTAAATTCTCTAATCTTCCTCCACTAAAATTAATACGGGGTTAGGATTTTCCAAACATATTTTGACAACATCAAAGAGCAGTACACCCTTATAATGTTCATCTTCTTCCACCTCCAAACCCTAGCCCTATTTAAATCAAGATTTCAGTCCTAATTTGATGGCCAACACTAGATTTTTTTCAAGATCGTTTAAGAATAGAACTTTGTCATCTTTTCGCAAGGAACACATCTTCATAATAAGATTTCTTAAAACAAATCTCAGGCATGGTTACCTCTATTGCTTTCCCTTAATATTATGCGTAGTGATTGTGGCCTACAGACTAAATACATGTGTTCTTCTTAAAATAAATTAGAAATATTAATTATGGAAAGTGGAAGATAATTGGGGATTCTTTTTAAGAGAAAAATTTAAACATGAATGAAGACTTAGAACCTTGCATGTTAGAGTAAAGATTTCGGTGTCGTAGCCGTTAAGGTGTTCGCATGTAGATTCTTACGTAGGGCTGCTAATTAATAATTCATATAGGTTAAATAATGGAAAATTTGTGGATGTTGCATAGTATAACACTCGTGTTATATTATCTCTATAACATGCATGTGATTATTCATTAAATAACTTGATGATAAAGTGTGGTTAAATTAATAATATGATTAAATGGACATTAATTGATTAATTAATTGTGTGTGGAATAAAATTGGTGAAATTAATATGACAAATGGAACTTTAGCTTTATGCCACTTGTTTATTTTATTATGTTCGACACTGCGGGAATGACAAGGTTATGGGATAGATAGGGCGCTCAACTTTATTTAGGTTGCTCTCTAGGTATGGTACTAGTTACTAGACATTTGGGAGTCATCGCCTTTTAGGTATGGGACTAGATAATGGTGACGGTTTATGGATAGATATTCCGGGGGTGGATTAATATTTATGTCATTCCATGGATTAGTGAACCTAGCAACGAGGCTAAGTGGTGTTGGTGGGTTGGTTTTCTTCCTAGATGATAGGATAGAAAATAGTGGTGTATTGAAGACCTTTAGGTATGGGACTAAGAGTGTTTTGAGGATTACACGTTGCAATGAAAGGGGTGGGGCTAACTTGAGATGATAAATGAGAAAAATGAGAAATTGAGAATTCATACCTAAGAAAATAAAACGGCTATTAAAATATATTTGTGACGAGAGTATGTGTAGGGCTGATAGTTAAATGGGCCATTTGGCTATATCATCGTGTGTGTGTGTTGGCATCACGAGTATGTGCGAACTGACAGTTAAACGGGCTGACGGGCTATAGTGATGTGTTGTGCATGGAACCTCATGAGTGTGTGCATAGCTGACAATAAAACAGGCTAATTGACCATAGTGAGGGGAATGGGTGTGGTGTAGAATATCGGGAGTCCCGCAACTAAACAAATAATATGAGAAAGAGCTTTAAGCGGGAGTCCAACACTAAATGATGAAAATCTAGTGGAAGTCCCACAACTGAGATAGTGTAAGACTTAAATGCCGGAGCACCGCGGCTGATAGTAATAAAATGAGAAAAATGATAAATTCGAGTAAATTGGTTAAATAAATAGAAATGGAGTTATTGGTAATTAAATAATTAAACTTGGGTTTTATATGGACTTTACTGTGGTTAGATTGTGATTTATTTTCTATCGCATGTTAATTTATCTCGTTTAATTTAAAATATTCGACTGTCGTGTTTATTGTGTATAACGCTATTGTTCGTGTTCAAGGACCCTATTTGAGAGGAGTTGTTGGTATCCATGCTAGGGCCTCCGACCCAGTGCGTTGACTAATATGGGTGTGATGTAGAACAGCGGGAGTCCCGCAACCAAACAAATAATATGAGAAAGAGCTTTAAGCGGGAGTCCCAAACTAAATGATGAAAATCTAGTGGGAGTCCCACAACTGAGATAGTGTAAAACTTAAATGCAGGAGCACCGCGGTTGATAGTAATAAAATGAGAAAAATGATAAATTCGAGTAAATTGGTTAAATAAATAGAAATGGAGTTATTGGTAGTTAAATAATTAAACTTGGGTTTTAGATGGACTCTACTGTGGGTAGATAGTGATTTATTTTCTATCGCATGTTAATTTATCTCATTTAATTTAAAATATTCAACTGTCGTGTTTATTGTGTATAATGCTATTGCCCGTGTTCAAGGACACTATTTGAGAGGAATTCTTGGTATCCATGCTCGGGCCTCCGACCCTATGCATTGACTAATATGGGTGCGGTGTAGAACAGCGGGAGTCCTGCAACCAAACAAATAATATGAGAAAGAGCTTTAAGCGCAAATCCCACACTAAAATGATGAAAACCTAGTGAGAGTCCCACAACTGAGATATTGTAAGACTTAAATGCGGGAGCACCGCCGGTGATAGTAATAAAATAAGAAAAATGTTAAATTCGTGTAAATTGGTTAAATAAATATAAATGGAGTTATTGGTAATTATATAATTAAACTTGGGTTTTAGATGGGCTTTAATGTGGGTAGATAGTGATTTATTTTCTATCGCATGTTAATTTATCTCGTGTAATTTAAAATATTCTACTATTGGATTTATTGCGTATAATGCTATTGCCTGGGTTCAAGGACCCCATTTAAGAGGAGTAGTTGGTATCCATGCTCGGGGCTCTAACCCTGTGCATTGACTAATATTTTTCATGTTGTATGTTAGAGTAGCTGCATAGGATTTATTGGAGATCATTTTAGAGGTGCAACTGGTCATTTATTTATTCGCTTTATTAGATTAGATTTCCTTTATTGAGTCATTTATAATATGAGACTTCTTGATGGATTTTATTAGGCCATTCGGTTCCAAAGTTCTTTACGGTTTCAATCAGTTACTTTATTGGATTATTTCATTTGGAGTTCTAAATAGATTTTGGAGTTAGCATGGTGATGAATATTTATTGCATGCATGGCTATTCTTTTTTGGGATAAATTTAGTTATAATATTGTGGAATGAAAAATTTATATGTCTCATATCTGTCACATGCTAAGAATGGTATATAATTTAGTGATGCCCAACATAGTTTTGGTGGCGACCGACGCCATAATTACGCGGAGTGTTGCAAATGGTATAAGAGAATGGTCTTAGGCCTCGTAGGTTGTGAATCCATTTAGCTTCCGCATAACCGATCTTTGACCCCCTTTGTCGATTCGTACTCGTTAAGGTATTGGGTCTAGCATACATGTTATCTACATTTCTTGGAGATAGGATTCTTGTGATAAAGACGTTATAGGAATTGAAGTTAGAACTAGTAATTTTGATATGAGGATACTTAGAAGTGATTATTGGGAGTTGAGATATATTTCGGAGATTGTTAGTGCAAATGTTAGGTTTCGTAAGTATCAATTTTGGTAATGTAAATTGATTTTAAGACTTTAGTGTTGTAAGGACATAATTTTATAAATATCCGGGGTAGAATCTAGGAATTTTCTATTTGTCCTAGATCAAAGTATGTATGTCTGATACCGCTACTTCGGCACGTCAACATGACGGCCTTGATTCGAATCCATGAATCCACCATCTTCACACGTGCATCATGCTACATGCGACGTGCTGCTCAACCGTTCCCACTACTCCACTTCGCATTATTGGTAAAATAATTTATTGAAGTTGTTTATATTTGCATTAATATTTAGTAATTTTTTAGAAAATATTTTTCGAAGTCTTATTTATTTTTAACACAAAAGTAGAAATTTTTCTAAGTGTAGATGCGGAAATGCCTCGATCGTCGAGCTCGCAAGATCTCGTTCAAACGATATCTCTCTGTTGTTCAAGCAACATGAGGATGTCGCGCGATCTCGTTTGAGCGACGCTACCGCCTCAATTTTCGTATAATAATATGGGTACATTCTCCACGTTTTCCAAGTCTTTTTCACTCACGTTTCTACGATTTACAACCCAGAAAACAGACTTCAAGTTTTTAAGGTTTTATGACTTTTTGATTCACAAAACCATTCCCATATATGTGTGTGAGTCTTTAAACCTTCAAAGGATCGTTTTACTCATCTGGAGTAACTTGTGGAGAAGCCGTTTCTTTTCCATTGCTGCCCATCTGGAGTTCTTACGGGAGATTCCAGCCGACGACATCGGAACCGACACCTGAGGGTATTTCGTATGTCACTCATATTTTCAGTATAATCCGTGTAAACCGTTCTTTACAAATTATATTGAAAATGAAAAAAGGTTTTGCCCCTTTGGGGGATTTTTCTTGAAATTGTTTATTTTATCCTGCATGCTATATTTTATTTGATAAATCATCTAGATGCATGTTTTAGGGTTTAACTAAAATTTGGAAATAATTAAAATTGGATTTAATTTGAGAAGTCGCAATATTTCTGCTGTAGCGATTCTACGAGTGTTGTGATGATTTTTGGGAAATATAATCGAGTAGTAATTCGTGAAAGAGTGAATGGGGTAAGTGCGTGTAAAATTGGGTGCAAGGGCATCCAATCGTGGCATTTTTGCGGGTAGGAATATGTGAGCCTTATTTTATTTTGCGCATTTACACTTCATCGTATTTTTATGATAAAATTCCCGTGCTAGTGGGGAAGTATGTAACAACTCGTAATTTTATTTGGTAATTAATTAAATTAATTCGAAATTCGGAAAGCCAGTCGAAAAAACTCCTAATATGTGTGTATATATATATATATATCTTGGCCCGTTTAGAAGAGTCCTCAAAATATAAAACTCTCTAGGCAAAAAAATAAGGTCAAAATAAAAATCTCGCTTCAGAGATTTATCACGGACTTAAACCATGACTAACTGTTTGTCACGGTTCTAGACCATCACTAATCATGCGAACTGTTTTAGTTTAATAGGATTATAATGCCACATAAATTCTCTAATCTCCCTCCACTTAAATTAATACGGGGTTAGAACTTTTCAAACATATTTTGATAACCTCTAAGAGCAGTAGACCCTTATAATTTTTATCTTCTTCCACCTCCAAACCCGAACCCCTTTTAAACAACGATTTCACTCCAAGTTTGAAGGCCAACACCAAATTTTTTTCAAGATCGTTCAAGAATAGAACATTGTCATCTTTTCTCAAGGAACACATCTTTATAATCAGGTTTCTTCAAACAAATCTCAGGCATGGTTACCTCTATTGCTTTCCCTTAATATTTTGCGTAGTAATTATGGCCTACACACTAAATACATGTGTTTTTCTTAAAATAAATTAAAAATATTAATTAGGGAAAGTGGAAGACAACTAGGGATTGTTTTTATGAGAAAAATTTAAATATGAATGAATACTTAAAACCTTGCATGTTAGAGTAAAGATTTGGGTGCCGTAGACGTTAAGGTGTTCGCATGTAGATTCTTACATAAGGATGTTACTTAATAATTCGTATAGGTTAAATAATGGAAAATTTGTGGATGTTGCATAGTAGAAAATTCTTGTTATATTATCTTTATAACATGCATATGATTATTCATTAAATAACTTGATGGGAAAGTGTGGTTTAATTAATATTATGATTAAATGGACATTAATTTATTAATTAATGGTGTGTGGATTAAAATTGACGAAATTAATATGACAAATGAAAATTTAGCTTTATGCCACTTGTTTCTTTTATTATGTTTGACACCGCGGGAATGACGGGGTTATGGGATAGATAGGGTGCTCACCTTTATTTAGGTTATTTTCTAGGTATGAGACTAGTTATTAGACCTTTGGGTAGTTATCACCTTTTACGTATGGGACTAGATAGTGGTGACGGTTTATGGATATATATTCTGGGGGTGGACTGATTTTTAATTTGTTCCTTGGATTAGTGAACCTGGCAATGAGGCTAAGTGGTATTGGTGAGCTAGTGTTCTTCCTAGATGATAGGCTAGGAAATAATGGTGTATTGGAAACCTTTAGGTATGGGACTAAGGGCGTTTTAAGGATTACATGTCGCAATGAAAGGGGTGGGGCTAATTTGAGAAGATAAATGAGAAAAATGAGAAATTGAGAATTAATACCTAAGATAATAAAACGGGTATTAAAATATATTTGCGGTGAGAGTATGTACAGGGCTGACAGTTAAACGGGTCGACTGGCTACATCGTCGTGAGTGTGTGTTGGTGTCAGGAGTACGTGAGGACTGACAGTTAAACGGGTTGACGAGCTATAGTGACGTGTCTTGCGTGAAACTTCACGAGTGTGTGCACAATTGACAATAAAATTGGCTAACTAACCATAATGAGGGGAATGGGTGTGGCGTAGAATAGCGGGAGTCCCACGACCAAACAAATAATATGAGAAAGAGCTTTAAGCGAGAGTCCCGCACTAAAATGATGAAAACTTAGTGACAGTCCCACAATTGAGGTACTGCAAGGCTTAAATGCGGGAGCACCGCGACTGATAGTAATAAAATGAGAAAAATGATCAATTTGAGTAAATTGGTTAAATAAATAGAAATGGGGTTATTGGTAATTAAATAATTAAGCTTGGGTTTTAGATGGACTTTACTGTGAGTAGATAGTGATTTATTTCTATTGCATGTTAATTTATCTCGTTTAATTTAAAATATTCTACTATCGTGTTTATTGCGTATAATGCTATAGTCTGCGTTCAAGGACCCAATTTGAGAGGAGTAGCTGGTATCCATGCTCGGATCTCTGACCCTGTGCGTTGACTAATATGGGTGTGGTGTAGAACAACAGGAGTCCCACAACCAGACAAATAATATGAGAAAGAGCTTTAAGAGGGAGTCCCACAACTGAGATAGTGTAAAACTTAAATGAGGGGGCACCGCGGCTGATAGTAATAAAATGAGAAAAATGATAAATTCGAGTAAATTGGTTAAATAAATAGAAATGGAGTTATTGGTAATTAAATAATCAAACTTGGGTTTTAGATGGACTTTACTTTGGGTAGATAGCGATTTATTTCTATCGCATGTTAATTTATCTCGTTTAATTTAAAATATTCTACAGTCGTGTTTATTGTGTATATTGCTATTGTCTGGGTTCAAGGACCCTATTTGAGAGGAGTAGCTGGTATCCATGCTCAGGGCTCTGACCCTGTGCATTGACTAATATTTTTCAGGTTGTATGTTAGAGTAGCTACATAGGATTTATTGGAGATCATTTTGGAGGTGCAGCTGGAGTTCATTTATTTATTTGCTTTATTAGATTATATTTCCTTTATTCAGTCGTTTATATTATGAGACTTCTTGATGGATTTTATTAGGCCATTCGATTCCAATGTTGTTTACGGTTTCAGTCACTTACTTTATTGGATTATTTTATTTGGAGTTCTAAATAAATTATGGAGTTGAATTATTTTTGGAGTTAGCATGGTGATGGATATTTATTGCATGCGTGGCTATTATTTATTGGGTTCAATTTAATTATTATCTTGTGGAATGAAAATTTTATATGTCTCATATCTGTAATATGCTAAGAATGGTATTTAATTTAGTGACGCCTGATATAGTTTTGGTGGCGGCCGATGCTGGAGTGTTATGATAGAATTCTTGGAATTGAAGGTGAATGCTCTGGTGGGAGTTGTGCCACCCAATGGAAGGATTGAAGGTAAAGTGTATGGCATTATTCCAACATTTTTGGGTGACACACGGATAAAGGTATTTAGTGTTACATCCCTGTCAACAGTCCATTTAATTTTATGTTTATTCTCCCATTGCTAGAATTCTAAGTTGAGGCAATGCATAAATTGGTGTTGTAACTAATTTTTGTGGGACAACGGGTTTGGATTTCACACAATTTGAAACAAGAAATTTTAAATCGCCTGCTGAAGGTTAGAAATGGAGGAGGCCATATTCCCCAATGTGGTATGGTTTCAGGCTAGCGCGACCTTTCAAAAAAAGAACCTTTCTCGAGAAGCAAATTGCATGTGATCCTTGCACCGGCCTATTTCACTGGATCTGTAATATACGAATAAAAGAAGGATACTGGGTCCACTCTTTGCAATAAATGTATTTTTGTGCAGCCTTAAAATAAGTAGTCAGGTTATCGAATAACAAGGGATAGTGCTTCACTCCCGCCTTGGGGAGGTGAACAATACGTGTATTCGGATACAAAGACAACCACCCATAATTGCCAAGAACTCGGTGTAAGATCTCTATCATATAATGACCAAACGAAGTATTAGACCATCTCCAATAAGGGTTTCTATCAGCCCCTCTTTCTACGGTAGAAATAATTACAAGGAAAAATACTCTCCAATCCACCTTTCCTTCCTGTAATTCATCTTACGTGGCTGCCGAGTCATATTGAAAATGTCTACCACCATTTTTACATGTAGAAATGCTCCGACGGTTTGCCAAAGTGACGTGGAGTTCCACGTTCTTATTTGGCGGCATATGTTGACCCATTTTCCCTCCAAAATAAACCATCCACTGTAGCAACTCTATTTCTAATGCTCTGCCTACGAAATCTGTTTTTGTTGTGCCCAATTGAAGGAAAATTGCAGACCTAAAATTGAAGGTATGTGCTATATATATCATGTATTTCATGTATTGTCTTAAAATTGGAGAAATGCACTATATTTCATCTATTATTTTTTTACTATTAATTCTCAGAATAAATAGTTGTGAGTGTTAACCCATTTCTTATATTGATTTGTATTTCTTCTATTGATAAAATGCACTGAGTCATGTTGGCAACTCACAATATTTGTATTTCATCTATAGATTTTTTTACTCTCAATTATCAAGTTTTGATAAGAAAATGCAAAGATATATAAGTTGCCTTCAAGGTGTTTGATGAAATGAGCTTCACTAATGTGATTAAGTAATTACATATTAATAGTAACAGTGTGTTTATTTTTTATTTAATTACTTAATAAGAGTTAAAATTTATCAGTTGTCATTAATGGGCAAATAGAATGTTGAATGTTATTTCAATTTTATCCGTAATATTTTTGCTCAAAATATGATAATGTGATACATTTTATTGATTCTAAGACATAATATTTTATTTTTTTGACAGTTACTAAATGATGGAAAATAATTCAGAAGACAATCATGAATTTTCAATGCCTAACCCCAATGCTAATGACGACGATCAATGCGCCGATAATGATTGCCACATTTCTCAATTCAACTCCCAGAATTGAATCCCCCCCTTTCCAACTCACTACCCCAACAGTGCAAACCAATTTCAAACAAGTTATGGTCTACACTCGACCAATTTTGCGCCTCATTTACAACGACAATATTCGTTCCAAGGTCTAATGAATGCCCCACTATTTTCCTTTGAAACTCAAATGCCAACACCCTCAGAGAAGAATGGGAGAAAGCGAAAAGGAAATCTGAATTCTCAAAGCAAAAATTCTGAGGCCCCTCAACCTATTCGACGAAATTGGAGTAAGGAGGAAGATGTTGCTTTAACTAAAGCCTGGTTACATAACTCGATTGATCATTTAGTTGGAACCGACCAACCGACGATTGCATTGTGGGTACGCATTAAGCAATCTTGGAAGGAGTTTTTAGCGGGTGATTTTGTAGAAGATCGACAGTTGAGTGGTTTGTCCAAATATTGGTGCACAATTCAAGCCGCCGTGAACAAATTTCATGGGATATATGAGCAATTGGCTAGGACTCCGAGGAGTGGAACAAATATAGAAAATTTGGTGAGAATTATTTTGGTTTGTTAATTGTAATTTAAGTTACTTAATGTTGACTTGTGATTTTCATTGATATCATACTTATATTGTTCTCATTGTCATATGTAGAGGGAAGATTCGCATAAAGTGTACAAGGAAACAAATGCCGATAAGAAGTCATTTTTGTTTGAACATTGTTGGGTTGAATGCAAAAAAATGCAAAATGGTGCACTGAACAATTAACCACGAGTGCATCGAAGCGACAAAGACAAAATAGCGATGATCCTTCAGAGGGAGAAGACAATAGTGCGGATGGGGTTGTTAGGCCGACTGGAAGAAAAATGACAAAAGTTAAAAAGAATATGCAAATACAAGATAAGGGTACTGCTGAGATTCTGAGCAAATTGCAAGTATCGCTACAAGAGCAATTTAATCACAACAAAGAGGAGTTGGAGTTAAAGCGGGAGAATGCTATAATTGTAAAAAAAGAATATGAGTTGCGGGAAAATGCGATGAAAAAGGAATTGGAGATAAAGGATAAAGAATTAACATTGAAGACTAAAGCCCAACGACGAAGAGATCAGCAGAAGATATTGATTCAAGATCTCTCGAAGCTTACTCCCGCGGCTCGTGTACACATGGAAAAAATGCAAGAAAGGATATTGCAAGAATGGGAGGAGGAAGACTTTCAAATGTAATGATAAACGTTATATGCGTTGCGGTGTTTGGATAGTCGAACAGTGTTTTAGTATTAAATTTATGTTCATAGTTATTTGATTAGTCCTCGGATTCTATTCAAAATTTGTTGTTGAATTTGTATGTTACCCATTTGTTCTTAATTTGTTGGTACTTGCTGGAATTTGTGTTTATTTCTAAATTTTAATAGTATCATTCCAGTTCTTGGATTTACTCTATTACATAAGAATCTCAGTGACTGATTAATGTAAATCAGTTGAATCTCAGTGACTAATAAGGCAGGCTAAAAGCTTATTCATTTATCAGTTGTTAAACAATGATCAGTAATTTTCATAATTTGTTCCCAATGTGTAATAGACAACAAAGAACAGAATTCCCAATATGTAATAGACAACACTGCCATTAAGTAAAATCATTCCTAGTAACTGGTAGTAACAGTGTATTAGTTTGTTTGTTGTAACAGGTACTAGGACTAAGCACACTAATACTCACAGTGTGACTAATACAATACAAATGTCTCCACTGTCAACATTAACTAAACCACATAATCTGCATTACTCACGTGGGTGCATTACTAAAATAACTGAGTGACAAATACACTTGCATTACTAAAATTCCTAGTAACTGATAAGTAACATCAGTCCTGAGCTGATCCATGTAGTTGCATTCCCGAGTGATAACTACATGGTCACTTGCATTACTAAAATTCCTAGTAACTGATAAGTAACATCAGTCCTGAGCTGATCCATGTAGTTGCATTCCTGAGTGATAACTACATGGTCACTTGCATTACTAAAATTCCTAGTAACTGTTAAGTAACATCAGTCCTGAGTGACATCTACATGGTCACTTGCATTCCTGTTCATACCATAAATACTGATATGGAGTAGTGATCCATATCAGTAATTGTCTAATATATGCATTTGAATGAGATAGTATGAACTAGACTTCCCATAATTACTGATATGCAGTAGTGATATGTATTAGACTTCCCATAAATACTGATATGCAGTAGTGATATGTACAAGACTTCCCATAATTACTAGACAATACACTTGCATTATTAAAATTCCTAGTAACTGATAAGTAACATCAGTCCTGAGCTGATCCATGTAGTTGCATTCCAGAGTGATAACTACATGGTCACTTGCATTACTAAAATTCCTAGTAACTGATAAGTAACATCACGCCTGAGATGATCCATGTAGTTGCATTCCTGAGTGATAATTACATGGTCACTTGCATTACTAAAATTCCTAGTAACTGTTAAGTAACATCAGTCCTGAGTGACATCTACATGGTCACTTGCATTCCTGTTCATACCATAAATACTGATATGCAGTAGTGATCCATATCAGTAATTGTCTAATATATGCATTTGAATGAGCTAGTATATGAACTAGACTTCCCATAATTACTAATATGTAGTAGTGATATGTATTATACTTCCCATAAATACTGATATGCAGTAGTGATATGTACTAGACTTCCCATAATTACTAGACAAATACACTTGCATTATTAAAATTCCTAGTAACTGATAAGTAACATCAGTCCTGAGCTGATCCATGTAGTTGCATTCCCGAGTGATAACTACATGGTCACTTGCATTACTAAAATTCCTAGTAACTGTTAAGTAACATCAATCCTGAGTGACATCTACATGGTCACTTGCATTCCTGTTCATACCATAAATACTGATATGCAGTAGTGATCCATATCAGTAATTATCTAATATATGCATTTAAATGAGCTAGTATATGAACTAGACTTCCCATAATTACTGATATGCAGTAGTGATATGTAATAGACTTCCCATAATTACTGATATGCAGTAGTGATATGTACTAGACTTCCCATAATTACTAGACAAATACACTTGCATTATTAAAATTCCTAGTAACTAATAAGTAACATCAGTCCTGAGCTGATCCATGTAGTTGCATTCCCGAGTGATAACTACATGGTCACTTGCATTACTAAAATTCCTAGTAACTGTTAAGTAACATCAGTCCTGAGTGACATCTACATGGTCACTTGCATTCCTGTTCATACCATAAATACTGATATGCAGTAGTGATCCATATCAGTAATTGTCTAATATATGCATTTAAATGAGTTAGTATATGAACTAGACTTCCCATAATTACTGATATGCAGTAGTGATATGTATTAGACTTCCCATAATTACTGATATGCAGTAGTGATATGTACTAGACTTCCCATAATTACTAGACAAATACACTTGCATTATTAAAATTCCTAGTAACTGATAAGTAACATCAGTCCTGAGCTGATCCATGTAGTTGAATTCCCGAGTGATATGTACTAGACTTCCCATAATTACTGATATGCAGTAGTGATCCATATCAGTAATTGTCTATTATATGCATTTGAATGAGCTAGTATATGTACTAGACTTCCCATAATTACTGATATGCAGTAGTGATCCATATCAGTAATTGTCTAATATATGCCCTTTACTGAGCTAGTATATGTATTAGACTGCCCATAATTACTGATATGCAGTAGTGATCCATATCAGTAATTGACTAATATATGCATTTGAATGAGCTAGTATATGTACTAGACTTCCCATAATTACTTAAACAATGATGAATTCATTTATCTCAGTGACTAATAAGGCAGGCTAAAAGCATAACAGAGTACATTACTAAAATAAAGCTTAAATCAAATTTTGGTCTCACTAAAATAGAGTACATTACTAAAATAAAATTAACAATACTTAGAACTAGACAAGATCATTATCTTCATAAAGCTCCCACAAATTATCTACTAAGTCTCTCTTCAAATCGTTGTGGACCTCTTTATCCCGAACTTCTTTCAATCGCTTAATCATTATGTCTAAGAGGAATTGACGATCACGTTGTATCTCAACACTATGAAAATTTTCATTCGAAGGGGGCTCCCAATTTTCAGGGTTCAACCCTTGATGATGTTCATTTTCAATTATCATATTATGTAAGATGATGCAAGTTTTCATAATGTTTCCTAAATCTCTTGCTTTCCACATACGTGAAGGCCCTTTAATAATATGCCACCTTTTTTGTAAAACTCCAAATGCCCGTTCCACATCTTTTCGTACACTTTCTTGTTGTTTTGCAAATAGTCTCTCCTTCGAATTGGAAGGCTCAGATATTGTTTGAATAAGAGTTGCATACGCGGGATATATCCCATCGGAAAGGTAATACCCCATGTTGTAATGATGACCGCGTACTTCAAAATTACACGGGGGAGCAACACCATTTACGATGTCATCGAACAATGGAGACCGATCTAAAACTGTGATGTCGTTATTTGTCCCAGCCATTCCAAAGAATGCATGCCAAATCCACAAATCATATGATGCAACAACCTCCAAGATGAGAGTGGGGACTTTTTTTATAGCCATTTCTATACATGCCGTGCCATGCTTTAGGATAATTACTCCAATGCCAATGCATACAATCAAGGCTACCGAGCATGCCGGGAAAGCCTCTTTCTTCATTTTGCTTGAGTAACCTCTCGATGTCATCGCTATTTGGCTTCCTCAAATATCGTTGTTCAAATATCCCAATAATAGCATCACAAAAATGGATTAGGCTTTCAATCGCAGTGCTTTGACCAATTTGAACATACTCATCAACGTAGTCAGCTGGGACACCATATGCAAGCATCCTTAGTGGCGCTATCATCTTTTGCAATGGACTTAATCCCGCCCTTCCCGTTGCATCAATTTTCTGCGTGAAATAGTTATCATAATTTTTAATTTCCTCAAAAATGTGATTGAAAAGATCCACATCCGTACGAAAGCGACGACGAAATGTCTGTCGTGAATACTTTGACTCTTCGCCCATAAAGTAGTCTTTTACAATTTGTTCATGTCTCTTCTCCCTATCACGAGAAATGTAGCACCGACCAACAGTAGAGCCACCATGTGACCGTTTCTTTTACAAGACATTGGAAGCTATAAGAGGAACATAAGTTGCGGCCATTTCGATTAGTTTACGTGTTACAGTATCAGAAGATTCTAATGGGACTTCTGTGTTGATGGGCTCGGCTAATAGGCGTTTGGTGATCGAGAATGAACCATCGTTAAGACTTGAGATTTCGGAGTCCGTATCGGAATCAGAATTTGAATACGACATTTGCTTGTAGTAAGCGTGTGAATGAAAAAATAATGTTATTGATATCACATAATAATGATAATTAAAATAAGGGGCATATACCACAAAGTCCCTCAAACATTTTTTAATATACGTCTAGTCCAATCCTTTTCATTTTGCTCCAAAAAGTCCTTCACCATGCCGCTGGCGCGGACCTTTACAAATAATATAATATTAGTTAAATGGATGTTTGAGGGACTTTTTGGGGTCAAATAAAAGGCTTGGACTAAATATGTATTAAAAAATATTTGAGGGACATTTTGGTATTTGCTCCTTAAAATAATAAGTGAGATAAACCAACCGAGAAAAAAATTTAAATGTAATTAACCTAGAAATAAATATAATTATTAAATTCTAATGTATTGTGGGGCTTAAAATTGAATACCCATATTTTTTAAGATTAAATTGTAAATATATTTTAGGGTTTAAAATCGATGTGTAGATTAGAGAGAAAATAAAAAGTAAAATAGAAGAGTACCTTTTTCGAAAAAATAAATGAACTGTCAAAATATGGAAGATACCTATTGCATTTGAGTTAACAGATTTTTTAGTGTAAAAATAAGAATACTGTTAAACTGAAAATATATCCGTTGCATTTGGAGTTATAACAGCTACTTTTTAAAAATCATGCCACATCACATGTCTAGAAATTGACCGCCGGAGAAGGGCAACAAAACCTCCCGTCCACAATTTTTGATACGCTGCCTGATGGATAGAAAAGTGTGTTAACTGTTATCAAGAAATAGGTTTAAAAACTCAATCATTGGACATGGTCTTATATTTCCAAGTGAAAGAAGGACCACTGAACCCCAGGTCTTGAAGATTGCAATCATGCATAAAGTGTCAAACGTGGCGTGCACGTGCCGCTTGAAAAGCCCAGCCACCCAATTTTTCATGTAGGCCTAAAATAGTATTAAAATCTCCTAATCGAATCTAAGGGTGTTGAACAGTAGTGTGAATGAGATGAAGAGACTGTCATACCTATGGCTATTCCAAAGGCTAGGGTGGCATATACACTGCTGTAAAGTCCATAGGGCTCGCGGAGGAATTGTGCTCCACTGACATATGAATATATCGAGGAGACACTATAAGTTCATGAGCCATAATAAGACCTTCCACCAAGAGCACCCAAATTCCTCCAGATTGACCCAAAGCTGGAGAAACAATATTATTCTGAAAAGGCAGCCTACTAATCTCACGAATAGACCTTCGAGTGTCCATGCGAGTATCCATAATTACCAGAAGATGAGGACGATGTAAATGAACAAAATTCAAGAGCTCAGTGTAAAAGTTGGGTCGCCCAACCCCTCTATCATTCTAAAGTAGGATTGGCATAAGATGTATTGGTAAGTGGGCCTCCCTCAAGTTTCACTCCAATAAGATATTGACATACTCTTTTGGATGGGTTAGATTAATCAACCATTGTCCTTCATTTGGGATTTTTTGTTCATGGTACGTGTAAATCGATTACATATCCCAAGACAACCTATCCCGGTGTTGAGTGAATTCTAAATGTACGCGATGTCTTTGGATCTTGTAATGAAAGATGTTTGGCATTGTGATAAAAGGTTGGATTAGTATGTCGTTGGGACCTCGTTGTATGGCTCGGTCCCGATCGTGATTTTCCCATGGGTCATGAGGCAGAGGTGGGAGACTTCCTATTTTGTCTGCTCCCAAGTGAGGGGGACTGAGAAGCTGTGGGTAATTTCGTTACTGAGAACTCGAACCCCGAAGGTAGTGTTGGTTCTGAAGGCATGGTGGCATTATCAATGGGTGTGGTGGCGGCTGTTAAAAGAGATCGAATGTGGGTGAGTCCGACAGACTGGTGTGCATGTTATGGGTATTGTGGCAGACTCAGAATGAGGCTATTTTTCAGCATAAATCCATCACATGGACTGCCTTCCTTCATACTTTATCCCATCGGATTATGTAGTTCACTCGTGCACACCCTAACACTTCGGAGGTCCTCCCTCTCATTGTGTTGTGTTCCCTATTTTTTGGACCCGGTCGACTGCTTTATTTTTTAAATGTAATATGGATGGCGTGAAATCTCATGCTACGGGCCATGCTTCTATTGGAGGGATCATCCGTAATTTTAACGGTCAATTTGTTAGTGTCTTTATGAAAAACATTGGTTACGCTTTTTTTGAGCTTATCGAAATTTGAGCCATCAAAACTGGTTTAGATCTTGCATACCACAAGGGATTGAATTGGAAACCGATTGTTAACTTGTCTTTAATATGATATATAGGATTACAGCCCAGAGTTCAACTCACATGGATGTGATCCAGGTCATCCGTGAATGTTTTCAAAGATTCCTACATGTTAGTATCTGCTTGTGTTTCTGAGAAGATAATGTCTGTACAAATGCTCTTGCTGCTGCATCAATGTCGATTCTGTTTTCTTCTTAATATTGTGTACAAATTCCAATTTTTTTATTTCCTATTTTTTTACTGTGATGTCTATAACTTAGGTTCAGTTAGGTATACAACAAGAAACATAAATTGTAAAATACCCATACTATGAATAATACTTCTCTTTTTGTGACTAAAAAAAATTAATCTTGGAGTCCACTTTCAATACAAAATAATCTTGAAAAACTCCTTATAATCTCTCTTCACCACATGCAATGCATGCGTGCGTATCCAAACTAAAACAATTATCATTCTCACATGAAACCAACCATGAGGATACTTCTCTTTTATAGATGATGTAACATAACGAGCGCTATGTTTCTTTAATTCTTGCGCAATCCAATTAAAAAATAAACAATATTAAAACCATGATTTCTTTCTATACAAAGAATCCCACCACATCTTCATAAAGAGCCAGTCGTCCATTTACTAATTTTATATGCACACCCTAAAAAATGTAGACCTTGAATCTTATGCAAGGCAAGATGTCTTTGCACCATGGGTCCCAACATATGTAAACATATGAAACTAAAAAAAGGAATCAACCATTTTTTTTTCCAAAATCAACCAAAATGTTGCTCCATTATTTTATGCAACTACCTGTAATCATACAACTACCAAAAAAGGCATGAAACCAAAATGAATCCCATATCCTTGAACCAAAATCAGAGTTGGATTTGTGTCCATATAACATATGCAAGCCTAATTGTTTTTCATAAACTACTCTTTCTTTGCGAGCATGCAACCAAGAAAAAAACCAATGTAGTAAACCAAGAAAAAAACTTAATCATTTCTCAAAAATACCAATGTGTCACTTAGGTCCATTCAGCTGAAAGAAAAATCTTGTTGTTCCTTATAATTTTCCTTCTCCACGTGGTGTTTACTGTGTTGCGGTGATGAAAGATTGGATTTCGTGTTTCGATTTCGAAGATGGTTGTTGAGCCTCATCTGTGGATATCAAGGCGTAGCTGAACTCGTGCATTATGACATCTTGCATGCGTGAGTGGACTCTTGCGTTGCACTATAATGGAGAGAATGAAGATAGTATAGCATCATGGTTTGCGAGGGAGATGAATCGTTGAGTAAGTTTACTATTTATCTTTGTAAAAGACTACCATAGTGATCTATTTGGCTGTGCCGTGCGAGGATTTTCCCTTTGTGATTTTCCTCGTACATCGGCATGTTGTGTTGGATTTATTTATTTATTACTCTTAGCACCTAGATGAATGTTTTAGGTTAAAAAGATAAAATTAGGTAAATCGATTTTTCACAACAAAGATTTAAAACTGGTGCAAAAGTGTTTATTAGGCTATCTTGTTTGAAGTTTTGATATTTAAAAATGAAAAACATAAAAAGAGACTTTTTATTTGTAATACCATATTTTTATGGTGGGACTACATTTACATATTAGTTTAGAATCTAATGAAATACTACCATAACACAATTCCAATTAAATTCTTAAATGATGCAAACTTGCCCGTGGATTGATTTTGAGTGACACTTCCCCCCTTAGACTTTTAGGATTTGTCTAAAGCTTTCAATATGTTTTAAGTTTAGTATAATAGCCTCTCAAGTTGGCTTCCCATGATATTAACATTAGCCCTATATGGGCCTCAACCCAATGATCTCAAATAACTCTCCAAATGGCCCCAAACTCTACCCAAGCCATATGTCAACCCAATAGGCTTAAATTTTACTATTTTAAGTAAAAATCGGACTTTCAAAGCACCCCGATTGTCTACACAAAATATTAAAAATTCTATTTAATTAATTATCTTATTCAATTAAGTTATAAGCCAGTGCAAGTTAAATGAATTAATATTTAATTATTAATTAATTCCACACGACTCGATATTATAAGAAACTAGTTCACAATTGGTGGAACCCGACACTGAGGGAATAATACAAACAAGGAAAACCTTAACACCTAGTCCCTGACTAACACTAAGTCATTTTCAATATTTAATAAATTAGTTGTCGTGTATTTTAGTGTAATTTCACATAACCCAATTACAATCAAATAAAAGAGTCACACATCAACATTCAATAATCCTGATGAGTGATATACCCCATGTCACATGAAAATATAATCAATCTAATAATTAAATAATTCCAATGAAAATTTGGGGTATTACATTCTTCTCGCCTCAAATAAAGAATTTTGTCCTCGAAATTCAAATTCTTTAAACTCCTACTCGAAAGTCTAATCATATCTCGGCCTAGCTTCCTCACATTACAATTTCTACTCTTTCATTAACCCTCTCTTAGCATAAATTGCGTTTGATTAATACTCACACCAAACTAGTCTAACCGTTTCCAAGTCAACTTGTCCCTCCCGAAGTCCCTCCATCATCTTCCATTGGAAGATACCATGTACCTACCGATCGTGATCGAGCAAGGTTAAATAACCTCACCCTATCCACGATTTGTAAAAAGGATATATGAATTGGAAACCAATTTTCCTATAGAATTTGAACTTCATAATTACCATCCTCGAGGAGATCTTCGAAAGCACTTAACCTACCTCCTGAGATCCAAACCACGTTTCCTCTTAAGTCAAAATCTCCTTTGCCCGCTTTGGCAATCTTCACACGCTCTTTTATGAACACCGCCTCGTACGAGGTGTACCAAACACATTCCCATATAGTAACTGTCTAACTCTTAATTCTTAATCGACTTCATCAACCTACCTTAAATGACCTAGGTGGACCCATGTTCCCTTTGGAACCACTATACCCAACGGGAAAAATAAATAGAATCTACGATCCCACATTTACGGTAGGATTACTACTAGTTACAATTCTTCAAATGACTCTGATTCTCTACCTTTACTATTGGCATAGGCAACCCTAGATTCCAAATATTTTCTAAGTCACTCCACTTGACCAATTATTCAGATTTCTTTACTTACGGTAGATTTGGTCACCTTTGAGATGCATAACAACCCACAAATCACGTGCCTTGGTCAAAACTACTTCTCAAAGCCTAGGAACCTTTGGACGAAACAACATCCCTTGGAAATGAAACACTATGATTTCGTCTGAAGAAGGAGAAAACTCTTCCCAATTATAACTTGTAATCATTTGTGGTAAAAATATTCAATGGTTGGGTTTGAACCACCCACGACAGAAGTTTGGGTGTAACGACCACCACCAATACCAAAATTTATATTTCAAAAAGATGTCATTGCTAAACCCAACGATGAACTCATCCAAATAAATACACTTCTCTCAAATGAACCAACAGGTCATTGACTCACTACAACGAACACTTATTCCCCAATCAAGACATTTTCCACTCTTAGTGATCCACTCAACTAAGCGAATTATTAATCTTTTAATGAAGAAGACTGGAGATTCTCCACCCGAATATGGTACTCAACATAACTTTATGGCTCAAAATTATGGTGCCTGTACCCATGGAACTCTATCCTCTTTAAAGAGCTAATCCAACCAAACGCAATGGGTTTAATGATAATGCCAACATTAAGGCTAAAACTAATCTCTGGCGTAGGTGGTAACTCGGCGCCTACACAAATACAGTTGAAACCTTTTGGAATATTGTTAACCTTTATAAGAAACCATAATCCTTTCTAATATACTCATATATTTATAATACATAAACCAGTATGCTCTAGCCCTTATCCAAAGCCTATGCATAACTATAAGAAATAACCGCTTCTCGAAACGGCAACATAAAAGCCTACCCATGGTAGTCGATAGAAGCGTAAAACATAATTGGTAATAAATGTTCAATAGTATAAAATCATAAGACTACATGTCTACATCAACAAAGCAGATGGATACCAAGCAACCAAACTGTAACACCCTGTGTTTTAAAACATAAAGTCTGTTGAGAATTTAAAATTTTGGGTAAAATTAAATTTTTGGAAATTAATTATTTTCAAATTTAAAAATATAGATATTGATTTATATAATAAGGATTTTTTATTGTAAATGAAATCGAATTCAAATTAGCAGAGATTTGCATTTTATAAAACTAGGGGGAATTTCGAATTCAAGGGATTCGAACTGGTTAGCAGGGTGGGCCAAACCATTTCACTGTAATACCCCGTAATTTTTAAGATTTTTAAAACAAGGGATTAATTAAAATTTAAATATGGGAAATTTTATTGATAATTAATTCGAATTAAAATAAAAATTGACTAGCGAGATAAGGGTTAGTTTTTATTGATGAGAATAATATTAAATATTACTAAGCGAATAAATTTATATATAATTGTGAATTTATGAGAATTGTCACGAGTGAGAAATACGATAATTACGGTAATTAAGTCGGGACACGTGTGTCAGTCGTGTCGGGAATAAATTAATAGAATGAAAAGTAAATTATTTATAAGTTACCCAAATGGTCATTTTGAGTGCGCCAATGTGTTCGAAAGGTTCAAAATAGTCAGAAAAGTCTACCTAGGGGTTTAGTTTGGGTCCTGGGACAGTTTTAGGCCAAACCGGCATCCCGAGAGGGCGTTTTGGTAATTTGTATCTTTAGAGTATAATTAAGGACAAAAATTAAAGGAATAAAATATCATGTACGTGGGTTAGATTAGGTTTATCAGTGTTAGACACAGAGAGGCCGAAAGGAAGAAGGACGAGGAGATGTTTCTAGGGCTAGAACCACCACCAGTGCACCTTTTACACCACTAAGACCACCACCGCGTAGGTCGGAGAGCGAGGATAGAAACCATACCAACTACATTAACGGATCATACCTTATTTCATGAGGCAAGTGTTAATCTCTGCTTTCTTTTAGCAATAATCATGTTCATGTTAGTGTAGGAAATAAACACCTTTGAATTGATGTGAATTTGATGAATAGTTGATGACTACATGCTTAAATTATGACTAAATTAATATGGAATTGATTCTTTCATGTATTCAGAGGAATAAACATAAATTTATGATGAATATTGATGATTAAATCTGGGATTATAATGCTTGAATTAAAAATTTAAAGAATTAGGGTTTATTTTCATTGATTTGGGGATTTTCAGGATTTATCAAGTTTTATGCATGATTATTGATCCTAGGTTGTTAGAAATCATCCTTATATGTTGGAATAATGATTGGAATTGATTGTTTGGAGTTTGGTAGCAATCAATAGAGGTTTTTAGGTTGAAAATGGTGGAAAACGCTACAATTAGATGTTGGGAACGATACAACGCCATCTCGTTAAACGAGATTGGATCTCGTTCTAACGAGATGGCCTGTCGCGCGAAGAGTTCGTTCAAACGACCTTCTATCTCATTCAAACGAGATCAGCCCTGGTTCGAACGACGTATCTAGTTTTTATGGAAATTTCTTCTGACTTCAATTTGTGCGACGTAGTTAATTTTAGTGAGATTAAATAATATGGAATTAATTTCGGTATAGGGAAGAATTGTTAAAGTTATTTGGGAATAAAAATTTAAGGTGTTTGGAGCGGTGAATTATCCTTGAGAATTACGAGAGATAGTGTTCATAATTAAATAAATATATCGTAAGTAGTAATGAGAGTAATACTACGCATGAACTAAAATATTTGGGTTGTGTGTATACCTAATGATCTTAATGGGTTTGTGTGAATACCTATAATACTATTAATTCTGTGTATGACATACCTACCATACTTGCTATCACAGGGGGTGTCTTAAAGAGAGAACAATATTATCTTGAGGAGCCTTCAGGGGGATTTAAATTGGTGCCTCAGAACATAAAACCTAGGTACAGACTATCTGTGAGAATGATAGAGATGAAGGTCATGTGGATTCTTAGGTATGTGCATAACCCATAGGCTTTGAACTATGTTCGCCTCCAATATGTGTGGTTTGTATTAATACGGTTCCAGAGTGTTTCGGAACTCGTAATCCTTATGTACGTGATATACTGGGATTTGATAGCAGAGTATGTATGCATTGCAGGTTTAGCCTTTTGGAGTGTTGTATATATATGTTATGATCGTGATATACATATGTACACTTATGATTGTTATACCGTGTTAATTTATAAATGAGAAAGATTACGACATATAATATTATTTAAGAATATGGAAACTTAAATAACTAATGAGGTACTTAAGCTCGATTGATTAATAATGGAAATGTAAGAATGTATTATTTAGGAAGTATGGGTGGGCATAATGACTTAAATGTAATAGTAAGAGACTTAATTCAAAATAGTTAAGTGTGATAGCGTGTCTAGTATGAGTTAGAAGTATACGCTAGGCGTGTACAATAATTGAGAGGTGAGAATCTCAAGTGAGTGCTCGAAAAGCTAACATGCACATATTATTTGCTTTATTACAACTTTTAAATACTTGATGAATTGTTTTAAAAGGTTTTACACTCGGGCTCTGACCCGTCTCTTACAAAATCTCTTTTTCTTGTGAAATTATTTTTAGGTGTCGAGTCACAGGGGTGCCAAGCTTAGACTGTTGGATCTTTTGACGTGCTGCAACTATTGTGAGAGTTGCAGGTCCTCGTATTTAGACGCCTCCACATCTATGACTTGAGTTCTTTGATTTAGGCTTCTCAATCAGGGCATGTGTCGCCCATTCTCATTTATTTATGTTAGAGAGACATTGTACTCATTTCATTTCAGTATTTCAGTTTCAGTTGGATTCAGTATCATTACGATTGATGGTTTGAATTTTATTAATTGGAATGATTATGTCAGCTTTATCATATTCAGTTAGATGGTGTTTTTTCCGTTAATTGTTTACTCATAAGAATAATGAAGGTGTTGAATGGTTTAAATTAATTGACATTAACTATTGTACAAAATGTTTTGACACTAGCTTAATTAATTATTAGGTGAATAATAAAATAAATGTTTCAACGGTGATGCTAAGACTGAACCAACTGGATACTTTGATTTAATTTAATAAATGACTGATCACCTGGAATTTAATTAGGCGGGGTGTCACAGGTGGTATCAGAGCATCATGTTCTAGAGTCCTTTAGGATTTGTACGACTTGTTATGCTTCCAGCTTAGCGTTCTTTGATATAGACCCCTATTATTAGGATTGTTTCATTCTGAATTTTTATATATATCTTCAGCTATATTAAGATTTATTAAACTGTGGACTTATAAATTATTTCTAATTTCAGATGCCTCCAAGATGAGCACCACGGGCCAAAACTGCACAGCTCAAGCCGTAGCCAGCTCCGGACTAGGGTACGATGAATGCTGCCAAGGTAGCCGCTATAGTTGAACAGGCGGTTAATGCAGCGCTAGTCGTGGTTTAGCAGGACCCACCACAGGCACAAGCTTGGGAATGAGTCAGAGATTCCTTCCAGAAGGCACACCCTCCAGAGTTCTCAAGGAGCTTAGATGTTGTGGCAACCAACCAATGGAAAAAGGACATACAGAGGCACCTGCGGATGTATGAGTGCACGGAGGTGCAAAAGAAGATATTAGCTGCCTTTAAGTTGGTTGGAGAAATGTTACAGTGGTGTGAGTCCACCACTACAGCAGAGGAGCGTGATGTTTTGATGATTCAGGAATTCTGGGTGCGATTTGACTGCAAATATTTCCCTTCCTTCGTTCAGACTGAGATGAGGCAGAAATTACTGGACCTCACCTAGGAGGGGAAGACTGTAGCAAAGTATGAGGAGGAGTTTACTATATTGGTAAACCTGGTGCCAAATGAGGTGCCTATTGAAGAGAAAAAAAGATTCAGATGTTTATAGATGGCCTGACCTGGAGTATTATACCGCATCTTCTGGGTAATATTTCCTAACAAGACCCATATCTGATAGGTAAACACATGTAAGGCTCATTCCTTCCCCTTACCCTATTGAAATGGCCGACAGGGTCGAGGACAGCAGAATCAGAGGAGAGGAATTTTTTTTAGTAAGTTTTTCATTTGTGGAAATACTGGCCACAAACGTCAGGACTGCCCGCAGAAGGATAGGGTCCTGCAGCAGTAGCAAGGGGCTCGTCAGGAGCCCCAGAGACTGATATTTACCTCCACCCTCCCAGCGCCAGCACCAATCCCAGCTTCGCCCGCCATTCGAGCAGTTCTGATGTGTTTATAATGTCCATCAGGCAACAGTCCCACAGGCTCCACCCACTGTTGAGGCTATGTTTTCTATTCAGGGTACTCTGGGGCACATTTTATTTGACACAGGATATTCACTCATTTATTGTCACTAGATTTGCACGTGCTATTGGGTTATTAGATATAACGAAAAATACTGTTATGTGTGTAGACTCGTCATTGGGTAATGGGACATTGATTTTCTTTATGTGCCGGGGTGTGGGTATAGAGATTAGAAGTCTTATTTTTCCTGTCGACATGCTTGTCTTGGATATATCTGAGTACGAATCCATTATTGGCATGGATTGGCTAGCCACATATAGGGCCATGATTGACTGCTTTAGTAGGAGCATATTCTTCGCTATCCCTGGTCAGGAGATATTTTTAGTGGCGACGCCTCGCCCGAAGGGAGGATCATCCACTCACTTATATTATATAGATGAGGATACCTCTATGGGAGTTATGATCCCCCATGATTTTATTTTAATTGTTAAGGAGTTTATCGATGTGTTTCAGGATATACCAGGACTACCTTTGAGTAGGGAGATAGAGTTGGTAATATATTTAGCACCGGGCACTCGATCGATAGCCCTTGCACCTTACCGTATAGCTCCTGTAGAGATGAAGGAGCTGAGGGATTAAATTGAGCAGTTATTGGTACAAGGCTTCATCCGGAGGAGTACCTCACCTTGGGGAGCCCCAATTCTGTTTGTGAAGAAGATGAATGGATCCTTACGGCTGTGTGTGGATTATCGGGGGTTGAATAAAGTCACGATACGGAATAAATATCCATTACCTTGCATTGATGAATTATTCAATCAACTGAGAGGATCAACCTAGTTCTTGAAGATAGACTTGAGGTTCGATTCTCACTAGTTATGTATTAGGGAGTAGGATGTGTCTAAGACTGCTTTTCTGACGAGGAATGGGTCCTACGAGTTTCAGGTTATGACATCTGGGCAGACCAATGCGTCGGTGATATTTATGGACTGGATGAATAGGGTGTTCAGAGAGTTCCTAGATCAGTTTGTCATTGTCTTCATAGATAATATACTGATCTATCCTCGTACCGAGGAGGAGCACGTCGAGCATTTGCGTCGTGTTCTACAGACGTTACGTGAGCATCGACTGTATGCTAAGTAAGAAAATGTGAATTTTGGATGCTAGAGGTTCAATTTTTGGGGCATATCATTTCTGAGTTGTGGATATCAGTGAACCCGAGCAAAGTGTTAGCGGTGAGGGAGTGGGGACAGCCCACGACACCAATATAAGTGCGTAGATTCTTGGGCCTAGCCGGGTACTATAGACGGTTTATTCGGTTTTTTCAAAGATTTTGGGTCCGATGACTAATCTGATTCATAAGGGCGTATCGTTTGTTTGGGATGATGCGTGTTAGTTGGAATTTGATGAGCTGCAGGACAACCTAACTTCGACAAAAGTTTTAGCAATCCCCAGGGCAAGTGTGGAGTACCTCGTTTTCACTGACGCATCATTACAGTGGCTTGGTGGGGTGTTGTAGCAGGAGGATCGAGCTATAGCTTTTGCTTCCTGCAAGCTTAAGCCACGCGAGAAAAATTACCCTACCCACGACTTGGAGTTGGCGAAAGTCGTGTTTGCACTTTAGATTTGGTGGAATTATTTGTTGGGGGAGAAGTTTCGCCTGTTCACATATCACAAGTCACTACAGTACTTGTTCACTCAGAGGGAGTTGAATATACATTAACGCAAGTGGTTTGAATTTGTGAAAGACTACCAGTTTGAGATCCAGTACCATCCAGTGAAGGATAATATAGTAGAAGATGCGTTAAGCCATAGGCTAGGGGGTGAGGTAGCCGAGGTGTTGAAGGTGAAATGGAAGGAGTTGGGACATCAGGATGCGATTGACAAATCGTTCATGTCATCCATGACCATTATACCCCAAATTATGACGAGGGTAGTACAGGCCCAGGCAGCTGACTTCTTTTGTCGAGAGATGATTCGACAACTTTTAGTGAGTTCTGAGGGAGGCTTACACTTTAATGGTAGACTGATTGGTCCCGAGGAGGAAGACTTGCGACACGCAGTGATGACAGAGTTTCATGGATCTTGATTTATGGTACATCCTGATGGGGATAAGATGTACCAGGATATGAGACGGTAGTATTGGTGGATCGAGATGAAGAGGGATATTGTAGAGTTCATCTTGAAATATGCCACCTGTCAGCTGGTAAAGGTGGACCATCAGAAATTGGCAGGGTTTCTTCAGCCGCTAGAGATTCCTATGTGGAAATAGGAGAGCATTTCCATGGATTTCATCATAGGGTTGCCTACTTCTCAGAGAGGTCGTGATTCCATATACGTTATTGTGGATCGATAGACTAAGGTAGACCACTTTCTTCCAGTCCGAACGAATTTTACTACCGCACAGTACGCTCAGATTTTTATTTCTGTGATAGTGAGATTACACGGGGTTCCCCTTGATATTGTGTTTGATAGGGATAAGATTTTTGTGTCTCGATTTTGGGAGAGTTTTCAGGAGGCTATGGGTACCGAGTTGAAATTGAGTTCAGCATATCACCTGTAGACGGATGGTTAGATGAAGCGGATGGATCATATGTTAGAGTACATGTTATGGATGTGTATCCTCGACTTTGGGGGAGGTTAGGGGCAGTACCTTCAATTTGAGGAGTTTGCCTATAATAACTCCTACCAATTTACTATTCGTATGGCCTCATTCGAGGCACTGTATGGTAGACCTTGTCATTCTCCTACTTATTGGTTAGAGGTGGGGGACAACAAGCTACTCAGTCCAGAGGTGATCCAGGATACATCATCTAGGATTGAGATGATTAGGAGTCATATACGGGTTGCTCAAAATAGACAGAAGAGCTACGTCGATGCCAAGCGGTTCTTCAAGGAGTTCAGTGTGGGGGACCAGGTGCTACTACGAGTATATCCTATGAAGGGGATAATGCGATTTTAGAAGAAAGGGAATTTGGCCCCGAGATATGCAGGGCCATTCCCTATTATTAAGCGAATTGGACTGGTGGCTTACAAACTTGAATTACTCGAGCACTTTCATAGGATTCATAATGTGTTCCATATTTCTTCGCTTAGACGGTGCCTCCGGGATGAATTAGCTCACACTCACGTTGCGCTAGAGCAGATTGACTTACAGCCTGATAGTTCATACGAGGAGAGTCCGATGGCTATCTTAGACCATAGAGAGAGTAGATTGAGGTTAAAGGTAGTTCCACTTGTGCGTGTTCGTGGGTGCACCATAACGTCAAGGAGTCTACTTGGGATCCAGAGTTATTTCTACCAGGTATGCATTTATTTTCAAATTTCGGGATGAAATTCCGTTATTAAGGGGGAAGTATGTAATACCCCGTAATTTTAAAGATTTTTAAAACAAGGTATTAATTAAAATTAAAATATGGAAAATTTAATTTATAATTAATCCAGATTAAAATAAAGATTAACAAGTAAGATAAGAGTTTATATTTATTTGGAGTTGGATTTCTTTTGGAGATAGGATGGTGATGGATTTTTTTTGGGCATAAATGGTTATACTTGTTTTCTAAATCTGAATATTATCTTGTGGAAATTTTTTGAATGTCTCATATATCTGCCACATACTGAGAATGATAACTTATTTAGTGACCTCCAACCTAGTTTAGCAGTGACAGCTGGCCACCCCTCTTGCCAAAATGTGAGGGGTGTTACAGATAGTATCAGAGCACGGTCTCATGTCTCGTAGGTTGTGAGTCCATTATAGCTTCCACGTTGCCTATCATTGATTAGTTTCGATGAATTTTACTCATTTTTATTCCAAGTCTGATTTTATTTTCTCCCGTATTTACAGATGGTGAACACTAGGAGATTTGGAGATAGGAAAGAGGGTTCAATTTTTGATACCGCAGTTCAAGAGAGGTAGGGATAGTTTGTTTTGGGTGCTGAGGAGTTGGCAACTATCGTTCGTGAGGCCACAATGACCGGTATTGAGACAGGGAGATAAAGTTGGGTGACTCTAGAGGCGCAGCAGCAGGGCAACCCGCTTTAATTTGGGACAGGGTGAGAGCTGTGACACCCCGACTAATTAAATACCGGGTATCTACTCCTTTATTAAATTAATACTAAATGTCAAGTTGGTTCAGTTAATAGCATCACTGTCGAAAACATTTTAATAATTACTAACCACCTAGTATTTAAAAAGCGAGTTGTCAAATTTTAAATTAAATCTGATTAACATGCAAGGAGTGAAATTATAAAAGAATAACATAACCATTCACAATAAAGTCCAACTAGAGTAACCATCCAATAATAATAAGTCTGGAGGAAAATACTCCTCACAACAATCCAAATACGGAAATGAAATAAGTAAAACAGTCTGTATCCTGAATTAATTACAAACCAAAGTCTGAATAATCGTAATATAAATTGTCTCTAAAGGAAATGGGAGACATGCCCTACAAACGATGAAACTGAACATGGAGTCAAGACTAGAAAAGGAGGCGTCTACTGTCAAGGCCCTGTAACTTCCACAACAGCTACAGCTCGTCACCTGAACATAATTCCTATGCATGGTGTCCTTGTGGCTGGGAACCTAAAAAGTTTTTACAAAAATAGATTTGAAAGCAAACGGGTCAGAGCCCAAATGTGGAGAGTATTTTAAAAACAACAAGTGATTTAATAACATTAAAACAATGAATGAAAAATACATGTTAGGACGTGCTCTCGCATGAAATACTCACCTCTCGACTAATTGTGCACTCCTAACGTACCGTAGCCATTCAAGTGATCCTCATATCTATCTAGACCAAAATGAATTCTAACCTTTCTACTCGATTCACACTTAAATTCCAACATCATCAGATTAATAGGGGGTTTTACTTTAATTTCTCGAATTCTCAATTATTAACAACACAATTTACTAGAGGTAATCCCCTTTTTATCTTCTCAAGGCGTTACTACAATTATTCTCACAATTAAACATGACAAGTCTTTTCATTTAACCGTATATTATTCACATCAGAAATATATAATACAAGCACCCCAAGACTAAGCTGCGGTGCACACATACTCTGCTATCCCATCCCGGTACATCACGTACATAAGGATTACGCATTCCGAATCTCTCAGGAAGCGTTCTCAGATAATTGCAAATCACAAACAATGGAGGCGAACACAGTCACATCACATGGGTCACGCACATAACTACGCTCCCATGATCAGCAGACTTATTAACATCTCAATAAGTCCTTCTCTGACCTATGTCCTCGAGGTACCAATCTATATCCCCCCCGTAGGCACACAAAGATTAGATGGTCTTAAACGAACGCAAACCTCCCGTGATAGCAAGTATGGTAGGTATGTCATACACATAAAATCATATATATACTAAGCATGCACACATCTTAGTAATTACCAAAATTTATTAGTGGTATACATATAGCCCTTATACCAACTATTAGTATTAAAAAATCACATGTCCCCGGTTTATATGTATTTAAGTCATCATTTATCCTCGCATCGTGATTAGTTACTCGCGTCCTAATCCACAAATACTATTTGGTTCAAGTCACTCTTCTATATTTTTCTTCCTCAATATATCCCAAATCTCCCAATTATATCAATTAGTTAACAAGGGGAAGTTATCTCATCAATTAAACAAGGTTTCGGGACACTAAAAATCAAATCCAGCCAAGAAGGCCATCCTGTCAACTCGTTAGAAGTCTCGTTCGAATGAGGTCGTTCGAACGAGAGTTTGTTCGAACGAAAGGGGGCATCGAACGAGAGTTCGTTCGAACGAAAGGCATCAAACGAACTTCCAACTCATTAGAAGGCAAACTGTCACCTCGTTAGAAGCTCGTTCGAATGACCTGGGCAGGTCTTCTAACGAGATGGCAGTTTCGAGCCCAGATTTTCCTACTTCGTTTTTCCAAGTTTTCTTCACCTCTAAACTCATCTAAAAATCGTCCCAACAGTATTTTAAGGTTTCTAATCGTCACTAAACTTTCATAGATCATATTTTAACATATTATTGGGATTCCAATCTTCCTAAATTACACAAAATTATCATCAATCCCCAATTTTCCCCAAACCTTATGAGTATGAACCCTAAAATTTTAAAGTCATCAATTTCCATAAATAGATCCGTTTTTGCATCATAAAATTCATATTTCTTTTAGTATAATCACCCAATAATAATTCTACATGCAATCCCTACATTAAAATCTGAATTTCTAACTCCAATTTCATGGGTTTTTCTAAATCTCCCAATACAATGCAATTATATCAATTTCTAAGCATGGAAGAAGGATTCGCTTGAAATTAAAGTAATTAAACCACTTGCCTTGGATTATTCTCTGAATTTGATGTTGGATGTTGGATGTTGCTCTCTCTTCCTCTACAATTTCTCCCAAGGTTGAAGGTTGAGGATGGTGGTTGTGGTTTTCTCTTTTGGGAACCTCTCCTAACTTCTCCTAAAACTCCCGTAGCCCTCTAATCAGTTAAGTGCTGGTAATGGCTTAGTGGGTAATTAAATATCTCATATTTAATTCCCAAAATTCGTTGGTCAAAATTTCCCAAATTTCAAAATTACTAAAATACCCTTTTAAGTTGCCGGCAAGGCCCAAAAATGCCCCGGGACCCAAACTAAACCCCCGGTTAGTGTTTTCTGACTATTTCGAGTCTTCCGGACACATTGGCGCACTCAAAATGACCATTCGGTTGATAAAAATAAAATTCACTTTTAGTTTAAATAATTACATTCTTGACGCGACTGACACGCGCGTCCCAACAAAATTTCCCAAATTGCCGTATTTCAGTCTCGCGACAATTTCAATATTTTCAATATTCATATATCGCCATATATACACATTATAATCAAATACCAACTCACATCTCGTTAGTATTTTATCCGAATTAATTCCCAATTAATTCACATTTAATTTAATTAATCCCATAAATAAATATCAATAAAAGTACGGGGTATTACATACTTCCCCCCTAATAACAGAATTTCGTCCCGAAATTTAGAACTAGAAAGTACCTGGTAAAAACAACTCTGGATAACGTTCGCGCATCTCATCCTCGCGCTCCCATGTGGACTCCTCGGCATTATGATGCCGCCACTGAACACGTACCAACGGTACTATCTTTGATCGCAGTTTTCGCTCACTTCGGTCCAAAATAGCAATCGGCCCCTCCTCGTAGGAGCTATCAGGCTGGAGATCGATGTCCTCCAAAGCAATGTGAGTATGAGCCAAATCATCCCTAAGATATTTCCTTAGCGAGGAAATATGAAACACATCATGAATCCTGTGCAAATGTTCCGGTAACCCAAGTCTATATGCAACGGACCCAATCCGCTCGATGATAGGAAATGGCCCCACATATCTCGGTGCCAACTACCCCTTCTTCCCAAATCGCATAATCCCCTTCATAGGATATACTCTGAGTAAAACCTGGTCCCCCACTTTGAACTCCCTGATGAACCTCTTCGCATCAGCATAGCTCTTCTGCCAATCCTGAGCTACCCGAATGCGACTCCGTATCAATTCTATCCTTGCCGAAGTATCCTGAATCACTTCCAGCCCAAGTAGTTTGTTGTCCCCCACCTCTAACCAACATGCTGGGGAACGACAAGGCCTACCATACAACGCCTCAAATGGAGCCATGCCAATGGTGAACTGGTAGGAGTTGTTGTAAGCAAACTCCACCAGTGGAAGATACTTCTCCCATCCACCCCCAAAGTCAATGATGCACATACGCAACATGTTCTCAAACATCTGATTTGTAAGCTCGGTTTTCCCATCGGTCTGCGGGTGATAAGCCGTACTCAACCGCAATTCCGTGCCCATGGCCTCCTAAAAACTCTCCCAAAACCGTGAAACAAATATTTTGTCTCGGTCAGACACGATATTTAGAGGCACACCGTGAAGTCTCACTATTTATGCAATAAAAAGCTGGGCATACTATCCCGTAGTGTAGTCCGTCCTTACAGGTAGAAAATGAGCGACTTTGGTCAACCTGTCCACAATTACCCAAACGGAGTCGTGACCCCTCTGTGATGTAGGTAACCCCGTAATAAAGTCCATTGAGATGCTCTCCCACATCCACATCGGGACCTCTAATGGCTGTAGAAGTCCTGCCGATCTCTGATGATCCACTTTTACCAGTTGATAAGTGGCGCATTTAGAAACAAACACGGCAATATCTCTCTTCATTCAGCTCCACCAATACTGACGTCTCATGTCTTGGTACATTTTGTCCCCACTAGGGTGTACCGCGAACCGTGATCCGTGCGACTCTGCCATCACCTCGTGTCGTAATTCCTCCCCTTCTGGAACTACCAGTCTTCCATTGAAGCGTAATCCCCCGTCTGACCTAACGGTATAGGACTCGGCTCCCTCTGCTAGTAATCGAACTATCTGCTCCTGACAGAATGAGTCATTTGCCTATGCCTTCACCACTCTCGTGACAATCTGCGGTGTAACAGTCATCACAGACATGAATGATCGGGCCACGGCATCCTGGTGTCCCAACTCTTTCCACTTTGCCTTCCACACCTCGGCCACCTCATCTAATGGCCTACGACTCAACACGTCTGCTACCACGTTAGCCTTCCCCGGGTGATATTGGGTATCGAACTGATAATCCTTCACAAACTCAAGCCACCTCCGTTGCCGCATATTCAAATCCTTCTGCGTGAATAGGTACTGTAGGTACTTGTGGTCCATGAACAATCGAAACTTCTTCCCCAGAAGATAATGTCTCCAAATCCGAAGGGCAAATACCACTGCCGCTAACTTTAAGTCATGGGTGGGGTAATTCTTCTCGTGAGGCTTAAGCTTACGGGAAGCATAAGCTATGGCCTGACTCTCCTGCTGCAATACACCTCCAAGTCCTTGTAAGGACGCATCGGTGTAAACTAGATACTCAACTCCCGGTCTCGGCAATGCTAACATAGGTGTTGAGGTCAACTTGTCCTTCAACTCATCGAATGCCAACTGACAGGCATCACTCCAAATGAATGGCACACCCTTACGAGTCAGATGTATCAAAGGACCCACTATCTTTGAGAAACCCCGAATAAACCTCTTGTAGTATCCTGCTAGGCCCAAGAAACTACGGATTTCAGTCGGTGTCGTGGGCTGTCCCCACTCCCTCACCGCGGATACCTTCCTCGGATCAACAGATATCCCCCGGTCGGAAATAATATGCCCCAAAAACTAAACCTTCTTCAACCAAAACCCGCACTTCTCATACTTTGCATACAGCTCGTTCTGACGTAGTGTCTGTAAAACCTGACTCAAATGCTCGGCGTGCTCATCTTCTGTCTGGGAGTAGACTAGAATGTCATCAATGAAGACAATGACGAACTGATCTAGGAACTCTCTGAACACCCTATTCATCAAGTCCATAAACACGACTGGAGCATTGGTCAAGCCAAAAGGCATAACCCGAAACTCGTAGGAGCCATATCTCGTTAAGAAAGCACTCTTCGAGACATCCTCTTCCCTGATACGCAACTGATGGTAACCTGATCGCAAATCGATCTTTGAGAAGAAAGAAGCTCCTCTCAGCTGGTCGAATAAGTCATCGATTCGGGGAAACATATACTTATTCCGTATCGTGACCTTATTCAACTCCCGATAATCTACACACAACCTCAACGATCCATCCCTCTTCTTTACAAACAACACAGGGGCACCCCACGGCGAAGTACTCCTCCGTATAAACCCCTGACCCAATAACTGCTCAATCTGATCCCGTAACTCTCTCATCTCAGCTGGAGCCATACGGTAAGGTGCGCGGGCAATAGGCCGGGTGCCCGGGGTCAAATCGATCACAAAATCTATCTCTCTGCTCGGAGGTAGTCCAGGTATATCCTGAAATACATCGGCAAACTCTCGAACAACCAAAATCGACTCAAGTGGTATCACCACTTCCTTAGAGGTCTCCTCCTCTATATAGTACAAGTGAGTGGACGATCCTCTCTCAGGGTGAGGCATTGCCACTAAAAACATCTCCTGCCCGGGAATGGCAAAGATAATACTCCTACTAAAATAGTCGATCATGGCTCGGTACGCAACTAGCCAATCCATACCAATAATGGCATCATACTCGGTCATCTCTAACACTAACATACCCGCGGGTAAGGTAAACCTCCCGATCTCTATACCCATGCCTCTACATACAAGGGAAATCACGGAACCCCTACTCAACGGTGAATCTACACAAGTAACCGTGCTCTCGGCGGTGTCTAACAACCCAATAGTACGTGCAAATCTCATAGCAATGAAACAATGTGTGGCCCCCGTGTCAAATAAAATGCGCCCCATAGTCCCCTGAATAGAGAACATACCCTCAATGACCGGTGGATCCTGCGGGGCTGCGGCATGGTGAAGCTGATACACTCTCCCATACTGAAGCTGTCCCTGCTGAACTGGGACCGCTGGAATGGGTGGTAGTGCTACCATCTGCGGTGGTGCTGGGAGGGCGGCGGGAAACATAGGCCTCTGCGACTCCTGTCGAGCACCCTGCTGCTGCTACTGCTGTGGGGCCCTGCCCCTGTCAGGACAATCCTGGCGTTTGTGGCCAGCCTTTCCACAAACTTAACACTTCCCCGGGAAGTTTCCCCCTCGCTGTCCCTGCTGTCCATGGCCCTGGTGGCCGTTACCATTCCTCCCCTGGCCATGGTGGCCCTGCTGAAACTGCTGCTGCTGCCCATTCTGACCCTGCTGCCCCTGATGGCCGTTCGGACCCTGCTGGCCCTGCCTGAAACCTCCCTATCCATTTCTAAAATTCCCCGATCTGAATCTTTTAGGGTCCCCCTGCTGGGAACCCTGGTCACCCTGCCTCTGTCCCTGAGCAGATTGTGCCCCACTGGCACCATTTCCCCCAGCCCTGCCTTGATGGCTGGACTCTCCTGGCCTCTTGCTCTCAGACATGTGAAAGCGATGATCCTGGCAGTGTAGCAGTGCAGCATTAACCACGTCAGAATAAGTGGCCAACGAGAGATTCCCCAGCAAATGCTGACGGATCCTCCAAGTCAATCCATCGGTGAACTTCTGAATCTTTTTCTCCTCTGTCGGTATCTCATCCGGAACAATGTTCATCAAATTAGTGAATTTGGCCTCATACTCGGCCACAGTCTTTCCCTCCTACTTGAGGTTCATCACTTTCCTCCTCATCTCCGTGTGAACAGCTGACGAAAAATATTTGCGGTCGAACCGCACCCAAAACTCCTGAATAGTGAGAGTATCCCTCTCTTCTGCGGTGGTAATGGACTCCCACCACTGCAATGCAGATCCCACTAGCTTGAAAGTAGCTAGTATCTGCTTCTGAACATCTGTGCACTCATACATCCTCAAGTACCTCTAAATATCTTTCCTCCACTGGCTGGATACCACAACATCGGAGCTACCTACAAACTCCGGAGGGTGTGCTTTCTGAAAAGCATCACGAACGCATTCCCAAGCAGATGGAATGCTTGTGCCTGAACTGGCGCGGCTACCATCGCCTGGGGTGGTGCCTGCTGTACAACGGCTAGAGCGGCATTTACCGCTTGGGCTACAATAGCTGCAACCTCGGAGGCATTCATGGTGCCTTGTACTGGTGCTGGCTGGGGCTCTGGCTGTGCATTCCTAGGAACCCGCTGTGAACGTCGTGGAGGCATCTGAAATAAGAGTAAAGTCTATAAGTTCGCAGTTATTATCTCAAAATAGCTGAAGAGCATAACATACACAAAAGAATACAACAGTCCTAAAATATAGAGCCCTACATCAAAGAAAGCTCAGCGGAAACATAATAAGCCGTACATATCCTAAAGGACACTAGAACCTGATGCTCTGATACCACATGTGACACCCTGACTAATTAAATACCGGGTAACTACTCCTTTACTAAATTAATATAAAATGTCAAGTTGGTTCAGTTAATAGCATCACTGTCGAAAACATTTTAATAATTACTAACCACCTAGTATTTAAAAAGCGAGTTGTCAAATTTTAAATTAAATCTGATTAACATGCAAGGAGTGAAATTATAAAAGAATAACATAACCATTCACAATAAAGTCCAACTAGAGTAACCATCCAATAATAATAAGTCTGGAGGAAAATACTCCTCACAACAATCCAAATACGGAAATGAAATAAGTAAAATAGTCTGTATCCTGAATTAATTACATACCAAAGTCTGATTAATCGTAATATAAATTGTCTCTAAAGGAAATGGGCAACATGCCCTACAAATGATGAAACTGAACATGGAGTCAAGACTAGAAAAGGAGACGTCTACTGTCAAGGCCCTGTAACTTCCACAACAGCTACAGCTCGTCACCTGAACATAATTCCTATGCATGGTGTCCTTGTGGCTGGTCACCTAAAAAGTTTTTACAAAAATAGATTTGAAAGCAAACGGGTCAGAGCCCAAATGTGGAGAGTATTTTAAAAACAAAAAGTGATTTAATAACATTAAAACAATGAATGCAAAATACATGTTAGGACGTGCTCTCGCATGAAATACTCACCTCTCGACTAATTGTGCACTCCTAACGTACCGTACCCATTCAAGTGATCCTCATATCTATCTAGACCAAAATGAATTCTAACCTTTCTACTCGATTCGCACTTAAATTCCAACATCATCAGATTAATAGGGGGTTTTACTTTAATTTCTCGGATTCTCAATTATTAACAACACAATTTACTAGAGGTAATCCCCTTTTTATCTCAAGGCGTTACTATAATTATTCTCACAATTAAACATGGCAAGTCTTTTCATTTAACCGTATATTATTCACATCAGAAATATACAATACAAGCACCCCGAGACTAAGCTGCGGTGCACACATACTCTGCTATCCCATCCCGGTACATCATGTACATAAGGATTACACATTCCGAATCTCTCAGGAAGCGTTCTCAGATAATTGCAAATCATAAACAATGGAGGCGAACACAGTCACATCACATGGGTCACGCACATAACTACGCTCCCATGATCAACAGACTTATTAACATCTCAATAAGTCCTTCTCTGACCTATGTCCTCGAGGTACCAATCTATATCCCCCCCGTAGGCACACAAAGATTAGATGGTCCTAAACGAACGCAAACCTCCCGTGATAGCAAGTATGGTAGGTATGTCATACACATAAAATCATATATATACTAAGCATGCACACATCTTAGTAATTACCAAAATTTATTAGTGGTATACATCTATCCCTTATACCAACTATTAGTATTACAAAATCACATGTCCCCGGTTTATATGTATTTAAGTCATCATTTATCCTCGCATCGTGATTAGTTACTCGCGTCCTAATCCACAAATACTATTTGGTTCAAGTCACTCTTCTATTTTTTTCTTCCTCAATATATCCCAAATCTCCCAATTATATCAATTAGTTAACAAGGGGAAGTTATCTCATCAATTAAACAAGGTTTCGGGACACTAAAAATCAAATCCGGCCAAGAAGGCCATTCTGTCAACTCGTTAGAAGTCTCGTTCGAACGAGAGTTTGTTCGAATGAAAGGGGGCATAGAACGAGAGTTCGTTCGAACGAAATGCATCAAACGAACTTCCAACTCGTTAGAAGGCAAACTGTCACCTCGTTAGAAGCTCGTTCGAACGACCTGGGCAGGTCTTCTAACGAGATGGCAGTTTTGAGCCCAGATTTTCCTACTTCGTTTTTCTAAGTTTTCTTCACCTCTAAACTCATCTAAAAATCGTCCCAACAGTATTTTAAGGTTTCTAATCTTCACTAAACTTTCATAGATCGTGTTTTAACATAATATTGGGATTCCAATCTTCCTAAATCACATAAAATTATCATCAATCCCCAATTTTCCCCAAACCTTACGAGTATGAAGCCTAAAATTTTATAGTCATCAATTTCCATAAATAGATCCGTTTTTGCATCATAAAAGTCGTATTTCTTTTAGTATAATCACCCAATAACAATTCTACATGCAATCCCTACATTAAAATCTGAATTTCTAACTCCAATATCATAGGTTTTTCTAAATCTCCCAATACAATGCAATTATATCAATTTCTAAGCATGGAAGAAGCATTCGCTTGAAATTAAAGTAATTAAACCATTTGCCTTGGATTATTCTCTGAATTTGATGTTGGATGTTGGATGTTGCTCTCTCTTCCTCTACAATTTCTCCCAAGGTTGAAGGTTGAGGATGGTGGTTGTGGTTTTCTCTTTTGGGAACCTCTCCTAACTTCTCCTAAAACTCCCGTAGCGCTCTAATCAGTTAAGTGCTGGTAATGGCTTAGTGGGTAATTAAATATCTCATATTTAATTCCCAAAATTCGTTGGTCAAAATTCCCCAAATTTCAAAATTACTAAAATACCCTTTTAAGTTGCCGGCAAGGCCCAAAAATGCCCCGGGACCCAAACTAAACCCCCAGCTAGTGTTTTCTGACTATTTCGAGCCTTCCGGACACGTTGGCGCACTCAAAATGACCATTCGGTTGATAAAAATTAAATTCAATTTTAATTTAAATAATTACATTCTTGACGCGATTGACACGCGCGTCCCAACAAAATTTCCTAAATTGCCATATTTCAGTCTCGCGATAATTTCAATATTTTCAATATTCATATATCGCCATATATACATATTATAATCAAATACCAACTCACATCTCGTTAGTATTTTATCCGTATTAATTCCCAATTAATTCACATTTAATTTAATTAATCCCATAAATAAATATTAATAAAAGTACGGGGTATTACAAGAGCCAATATTTATAAAGGCAATCCTCCCACCTTCGCGGAGGGCTCTGACCCAATGATTTCTCACCAATGGAGGAGAGATATGGAGAGGAACGTGAGGATGGTAGATTGTACTGATGTGCATAAATAAATGTTGGCTACTTTCAAGCTGATTAGGGGTGCGTTGTAGTGGTGGGAGAGTATCACCATATCTAAGGATAAGGATCATGTGAATTATGGGGATTTTCTGGTATATTTTAATGACAAATTCTTTCCATATTCAATTAGGAGTGCAAACAAGAGGGAGTTTTTGGACTTAGAGCCGGGTTCGAAATCCGTTACAGAGTATGAGCAGGAGTTCACCAATCTGTCGATGTTTGTCCTTAAGGAGGTGAATCTTGAGGGGAAGAAGATGGAATATTTCATCAAAGGTCTATCATGGTCTATTAAGCAGATAGTGTTGGGGAACCCAACGTACACTACTTACTCCTAAGTATTGTGACAAGAGAAAGTGAGATACCAAAAGAAGTTGGGAAAGAGACAAGAGCTAAATGGTCATAGAGGGGAGAACAAGGGTCGCAATGACCTGTAAGGGAAGAGACAACGAGTAAGTCAGGAGCAACAAGCCAGTCAATAAGGCAATAGTGTCCCTCAGGGACAGGGACAAAAGAGTGAGTGTGGGCCAACTAGATAGTATGGACATTTTAGAGGTGCATGTTTCAGTAGTGGGGAAGTAGGGCACCAATCTTCTAGGTGTTTGAAGGCGTAGGACCAGAAGGGTCAAGGCGCACAGTATCAGTAGGGCTAAGGCGCACAAGGCCAGTAGGGCCAAAGGCCTCCAACACCGATAGAACTAGGTGCGCGGGGAGCACTAACAAGACCCACAGTGGGTAGGTGTTATTTACTTTCGACTCGGGAGCCTTGGGAAGGACATGTTCAGCAGGAGCTAAGGCGTGGCTAGGGGGATAGCGTAGTAGATGATTATTGTCCTAGATATGCGTAGTTAAGATATGCATATATATTGCATTTTATTTGCACGGTAGGTATGTGTAAGATTGGGGATATGGGCGCCCAATCATAGCATTTTACGGGTAGGCATATGTGAGCCTTATTTTATTTTGCGTATTTACGGATCGTCAAATTTTGAGGACGAAATTCGTGTGCTTGTGGGGAAGTATGTAACGTCCTATATTTTTAAAACATAAAATCTGTTGGGAATTTAAAATTTTGGGTAAAAATAAAATTTTGGAAATGAATTATTTTAATATTTAAATATATTGATATTGATTTATATAAAAAGGAAATTTTATTGGAATTAAAATTGGATTCAAATTAGTAGAGATTTGCAATTTATAAAACTAGAGGAAATTTTGGATTCAGAGGATTCCAACTGGTTCGCAGGGTGAGCCAAATTGGTTCGCTTGGTCCGTTTTAAAAATAAAACTCTTTCTTTTAGAGTTGTGTAGGACTCAAATTATTTTGATATGGAAACACAAAGTGACGAGTTTAAGGTTTTAAAAACATATCTCAGCCTTCTCCAAAAGAAATAACCTCCCATAATTTTCATCCCCTCTTTTTTCCAAACCTAAATCCTTTATACTCAACTTTCAACTCAAGATTCGAAGAACTTAATCAAGAGTTATCAAGTTCATCCAGGAATGTGTTTTCATTATATTCTAAAGAGGAAAACAACCATCAAATTAGATTCTTCAAACGATTTTACAGTCATGAATACTTTTACTATTCCCCAATAGTATTATTCATTTTAAATGTTGCCTAAACACTAATAATCATTGTTTTTCTAAAATAAATTAGAGAGACTAAATAGGAAAAGGGAAACTAAATTTGGTACTATTTTTATTCAAATCTTTAATACGAGTTAAAACTCAAAACCCTTTCATGTTTAGTCTAGAGGTTGGGATTCCGTTAGAACTTATGATGTTCGCATATAGAATAAATCGTAGGGATGTTATAAATTGATTTCATCATGTAAAACCATGTTAATTATATGCATCTTGTAGAGTACAGACTTATTGTTCTATGTTTTCCAAAGATATGCATGTGAATAGAGATCCTATAAATTGATGAGTAACAAATTATTTATTTAATATTATAATTAAACGAACATAATTTGGATAAATAATGATCTTGCGATTAATTTAAAGAATTGTTGTGATAAGTTAAAAAATACCATATGTGATACGTGAATGTTATTATTAATTGACACCGTGGTGAGGATGGGACTTTTGGGGTAGTTATTGCTCTCACCTTATTTTAGGTTACTTTCTAGGTATGAGATTAGTAGGTAAGCCACAATTTTTGGTAACGCTTTCTAGTTTTGGGACTAGATAGTGTGGCCTTTTACGGATGGATGATTCCGGGGTGGGGATGAATTGTACATCATTTCCGTTGGATCATGAGCCTTGGTGTGAGGCTAGGTAGTAGCTCTTGGTATGTATTCTTCCTAAATGATAGGCTAGGATACACTTGCATTTTGAAGACCTCTAGGAATGGGACTCGGTGTAGTTTGTGAAATTTATGCTTGATAAAAGGGTGGGGGAAATTAATATAAGATAATTGATTACTAATGCCTAAAAAAATAAACGGGTATTAAAATGAATTTGAATCGTGAGTATATACCGGGCTGATAGTATCGGGTCGATTGGATATAATGATGTGTGTGTGTTGGCGTTACGAGTATGTGAAGTGCTGACAGAATACAAGATGACTAGCTACAATGACGTGTTGAGTGTGGAACCTTACGATTATGTGGAAAGCTAACAAAAATCGGGTTGACTGGCTACAGTGAGGGGAAAAGGCGTGATGTGTAGAACCTTAAGCACGCTAAGAGTGTGTACGGGATCGATAAGGGATCGACTGTGAATTTGTAAGGTTATATGGACTTAGGTAATTTCGTAGAATACACACACTACACTATATAAAAATTTGCCAAGAATAAAAATATTCCAATTTTACTTTCCTTTGCAAATTTGAATATTAACAAGAACAATTGACAATTAAAGTGATGGGATTGTTAACTTGGTTTAGAGATATAAAATTATCCAATTTTATCCTTTTTATCCTACGCATACATCTATGTGACTTAATAAAGTAAAGTTTGAAAATCACAACCACAACGCGCCAATGTACGAGGAAAATCCAAATGGGAAAAACCTTGGACGGATAGGCTTAGACCAATCCACTACAAATAGGTTTTTCAAAGGACTCAAAAGACTTACAGACTTTGACTCAATCAAGACATGCTGATGCCGTCCTCAACCTTCGAATTTGTAGTACGCGAAGCTCCAACGTGTTGCTCGACACTCCTCGTGTCGCAGTATCCACCGAAGTCCAAATTACCGTCTGCAATAAGCTTGAATGCAGAAATCCACCGTAAGACTACTTGTTGAATTTCAGGCTTATGGTATGGGCTTTTGGTTCAAAAGTTAAATTGTGTTGGAGAAGGATGTTTTTATAAAAAAGGGAAGATGCGAAATTTTTGCTATCTGGAATATGTAAAACTTCCTTATCAAAAAGAATTGATTATCGTCCATATATGAAAACTGGAAAAGTAGTGGACAATAGCAGTTATTTAAAATAACTGCAGGGAAACAGTTTAAAAAATTTCAGAACTGATAGATCTCGTTCGAACGGGGTCGTTTGAACGACCTTTCGTTCAAACGAGTTATCTAAGATAGTCCAGTGTAAAAGTTAGATAAGTCGTTAGAAATCTCGTTCGAACGAGCTCGTTTGAACGACATTTCTAATGAACTTATAACGATATACCAGTGCAACCTGGGCTAGGTAGTTTCGAACGAGATTTCCTTTTTCCTTTAAAAAGGTTTAAAATTAATTTCTAAAATTGTTTTTATGAAAATTAATTCTTATGAAAATTACTTCTTATGAAAATTACTCCAACACAAAAAAGATTTTGGTCATATAACTTTTTAGGAGAATAGAATTAAGATGCATATTGATGTCGCGTGAACTTTGGATGCCCGATTCTCTAAGGTTGAATGAAGCTTGATTTGAAATCACCCCAAAAGAGTTTTGTCCAACGGAATGTAGCCAATACTACAAATGACTTGATTGGAAATTTGTCCTTACAAATCTACCCCTTTGGCTATTCCGGGACAAAACGAAATAATAAGAAAGAAACAAAAAGACTAAATTTGCTAAAACGGCCGTAAAGTCGATTTTTAAGCCCGTTCCAAAATCCCAAATAAAAAGACAGACTAAATGACTCGACTGACGGTGTGCTACAGAAAAGTAGGTGATATATCCTACACACATGAAACAACAAATTCATAAAACGCATGGGGAAATAGAGAATATAAATCAAGTGTTAATAAATCAGGCGTTAACTAATCATGAGAATATAAAGCAAGGTAATGATCATGAGTATAACATATGTTAAATTTTCATGAGTAGGACATATATTAAATTTTAATCAACTCCCCCTAAATTATGAACTCCCCCTATCAATGTTTCTCCCCCTTTTTATTCAAAAAAGACAAAGGGATAGACAGAGCTTGCATGGTTAGAGAAAAGGATAGGAGGCAAAGAAATAATAGAAAAATATGCAACACAATCCAAGAGACATATGTGCAACAATAGAAGAACATGAGAGATCTCATTAACCATAAATGGAAAAATCCAAATATCCATACATTAAGAAAGAGAATGTAACCAAACCAAATAAACATCTTCAAGTGAGAAAATGAAAATAAAGATGTTTCGCTTGTCCTCACAAGTATAAATGAAATAAACGTAAACAAAAATGAAATCAAGGAACAGGGGCATCATTTGGTGAATCATCTGGAAGGGACCCGGAACCGGATGAGGCTGCACCACGACGCATCTCCATGCAACGACTCGACTCAAGGTGCTCCAAAAGCATAGAATCCCGACGCGCTTGAGCTTCGTGCTTGAGCCTCCTCACGACGTGTCTGAGCCTCCCTATCTTGCTGTATAGAAATCAGAAGCTCCTATAACATAGCCCGGTCTTGACGCCTGTCTTCTTGAATTTGCTCCACATGTAAACGCACAAACCTAACATCCTCCGATTCATGGGGTGCGGGAGCATGAAAAGATGATGGTTGAGTGGTAGCACGAGAGGGGGCTGGTCTATTAGGGTAGGAGTGGAGGCAGTGGCGGATTGGGAAGATACGGATTGAGAGGGAGTGAGTTAAGGAGTATCGGGGGGTAAGTGACCACGAGACCTACCAACAAAGGACATATCAATGGTCTGGTAGCGGGTCACGGGGACATCGGTGGGAAGCCGAGGGCAGCCGTCAGCAAGACAGTGGCGTGTAATAATAACAACAAAGGGGAGAGCTTGTCTAGTGGGACCGGATGGGAGGATTCTAATAGACTTAATCATAAGATAAATGAAGGCAGGTAAGTTGATGACAACCCTAATGCTAATAGAAAACATGAGGTGCACGTGCATCTTAGTGATTTGAGTGGAGTTTGCACGTGGAATGAGACAAGAACATACAATCCAATTAAGGACCATAAAATTCGGATATAATTTTTTGTGAAAAATGGTAACAGTGCCCGGAGGGGAAATCCTACACACGGTGCTCATAATCAGAGTAGGGTCAGGATGAGAATCGGGAGCCCAAAGGTAGGATGGATTATTGACACGGGGTAAAGAGATGAGACGAGCTATGGATTCAGGACTGACAATGATCTCCCGACCTCTCACTCGAGAGAAAATATGATCCTATCGAACACAAAAATAAAATTCCCGAATAATGTCGGAAAAAAATTGTGTTAGTAAGGGAGAACAAGGGGGTCCCACCCTAAGTTCCGTATCCAGGAGTGGACAATGGTGCCTGCTAGAGAAGTGAGATGGACAAATTTTTCCCTAACAATGGACCGAGTTGAAAAACCCTGTATACGATATTGTGTATGACTAGTGAGTGTCCTCCACCGGAGTGTAAGATTAGGGATTGAGGCATTAACATTTGAGTCCTCATCGGGTGAGGATGATGATGAGGAAGAAGAGCGTTCCTCGGGAGAGTCGCATATGCGACGAGTGCGACGACTACGAGGTGCCATTCTAAAAAGGCTAAAATAGGACCTACCTAAACAAAGTCCGTCCAAACTGCCAAACATCACCAACAATCCAAACAGCAACAATCCCATCCTCCGTTAGATATAAACCTAAAACAAAATAAAAAATAAAAAAATGAAAAAATAATTAAGTGAAGTTCCACGAAATTATCAAAAAAAAATTTAATTTGAAGAAAAATGATAATGTTCATGGAATTCAACTTAAATAGGGGCAACACATACAAAAGTATGATATATTATATATCCCCCCAAATATATATATATATATATATATATATATATATAAAGAAGAGAAGAAAAAGGAAATACCTATAAAAGGGAAGAGGAAGAACTCCAAACTCGGAACCCTAGCTTGAGTATGATGAAATGGAAGAGGAATGAGTGTTGTGGAGGAAGAAATAGGTTTAAAGGAGGTGATGGGAAGATTCGTAGGAGAAAATGGAATATGGGACAAATGGGAAAGTGGGTGAATGGGAGTAGGGAGAAGAGAGTAAGAGGAAATGGGAGAAGAGAGATGGATAAATTTGGGGAAATGGTGAAATCGTGGGAAATGAGGAGAGAGAGAGAAAAATAAATAGGAAACGATAGAAATTTGGAAGGAGAAACCGCCCAAAATAAACCCCGGTCGTTCTTCAAACAAATTCGAACGACAATTCGTTAGAAGTCTAAAGACATTTAATGAACCTCGTTAGAAAAATCGTTAGAAGTTCGTTCGAACGACAATTCGAACGACAATTCGAACGATTTCCTAGACTGGAATATGGACTTGTCGTTCAAAAACTCATTTGAATGAGTTTTACTGATGAAATTCAACGAGGTTAAAAAAAAGAAAAATAAAATAAGCTTGAAAAAATATAAAAGAAGGAATTGGGAAGGCCAGAAAGTTGCCAAAATGAAAGTTTTAATAGTCCTAGGTTGTGAAGACATATCCAAACCGTGGGAGCGGAAAATATAGGGGTGTGAACAATGCGAGTGAGAGTTTTTACCCAAGACAATGCACAAGTGCAAATTGCCAAACAATATGAAAGCAATATGCACTCACATCATCCTTGTGACAATAAAGAAATACCATAGGACACTCAAACACTAAAGCAACATGCATACAAGCTAGTTGATTCTCTCGCCAATGTTGTCACAATTAGAAAGCAATGTATCGAATAAATGTGCATGCCCATTGATCTTCAAGTCATATCTCCCATTAGCAAATTTAGATTGAGACTTTTCTTTTTGAAGAATCAATCAAGCTAAATAATTTTGGCCTTGGCATTATATATCATTTTTCAATGCTTCAATTTTAGGCACTTATTCTATTTTGCAAATGTAGGCTATTCACGTAAAACCTTTTTGTTTCTCGTATCCCGAGTCCATTGCTAGAAATAACAAACAACCGGATGAATATAATTACATTTTTTGTTTAAATCCGAGAAATGGATGATCATACACAATTTCGATTGCTTATAAGAGGTGACTAAGATTGAAAAGACAACACCAAATCTCACCATACGAGAGCAATGCAAAAAAAAATATCCGCAATATTTCATGAAAAGTGTGTAAAAGAAGGCAAATATATGGGACAATCACAAAAATACATATTATAGAAAAGCATTATTGTGCACAAGAGAAACGAGTCCGGCTTAACTACTCATAGAAAGCCGCGTGGACATGAAAAAGAATAAAAATCCAAACACATAGAACACAAAACCATATGGATAAAAATTTGTGAAAGCTTTTCTAACCGTTCCCGTTTTCCTTGAGAATAAGAAAGAAAAATAGTTTTGAAATTTTGAATAAAATATTTACAAAGATAATCTAGTTCAAAGGTATAAAAATAGATATGAGAGATAACCTAAACTACATAGACGACATCGATCTCAATCAATGGAGCAAACCCCAATCGATTTCCTAAGGTTTTCAAACCTAAGATCATCCAGAGGTTTCGTGAAGATATCTACCAATTGTTGATCGGTGCTAACAAAGCTTAGGGAAACGATTTTCTCTTCAACCAAGTCACGAATAAAATGTTCACCCTAATATGCTTGGTTCAGAATGTTGAACGGGATTACGAGAAATGTGAATTGCACTAGTATTATCGTAGTAGATAGTCATAGTGCCTTGAGAAGTACCATAATCTTCCAACATTTGTTTCATCCAAATGAGTTGAGTGCAACAACTCCTGACGATTATGTATTCGGCCTCCGCCGTGGACAAAGAAGTATAATTTTGTTTCTTGCTCATCCAAGAGACAAGTGCACTTCTAAAGTAGAAACAACCGCCTGATGTACTTTTGCCTACATCAACATCTCCTGCCCAATCGGCTTTCGAATATGCCGATAGACACTCATTTGTGTCGAAGGAATACCAAATCCCAAAAGACAAGGTCCCACTAACATATTTGATAATACATTTAATGGCAAGTAAATGAGACTCTTTTGGGGAGGCTTGATAGCGAGCACAAACTCCTACACTAAAGGAAATATCCGGACGACTAGCGGTGAGATAAAGTAGACTACCTATCATACTCATAAAGAGAGTGTGCTCTATATCCTTTCCTTCAGTGTCCTTACTAAGTTTAATCGAAGAACTCATAGGAGTGCGTGCATGCTTAGCAAATTCTAGTTTAAATTTCTTCATAAGGTCATTAGCATACTTAGTTTGGGACAAAAATATCCCACTTTCGAGTTGATGAACTTGAAGACCTAGGAAGAAAGTAAGTTCATCGACCATAATCATCTCAAATTCATCTTGCATTTCTTTCGAAAAAATTTGAGTATGTTTATCATATGTAGAACCAAACACTATGTCGTCGACATACACTTGTGCAACTAGAATAGCTTTCTCATCACGATGGACACATAGAGTCATATTTACTCCCCCTCTCAAAAATCCACGAGAAAGGAGATAAGAAGTGAGCCTTTCATACCAAGCACGGGGTGCTTGTTTCAAGCCATATAACGCTTTCTTTAGAAAGAAGAAATGATTAGGATACTTCGGGTCCTTAAACCCTTTAGGTTGTTCTACATAAACTTATTCTTGAATAATACCATTTAAAAAAGAACTTTTAATATCCATTTGATACAATTTAAATTTAAGGTGACATGCTATAGCTAATAAAAGGCGAACCTATTCTAACCTAGCAACTGGAGAAAAAGTTTCTTCAAAGTCAACACCTTCTATTTGGGTGTATCCTTGGGTAACTAACCTAGCTTTGTTACGAAAAATGTCACCATTTTCATCCATTTTATTTTTAAAAATCCATTTGGTACCAATGACGTTAGTATTAGAAGGCCTACGAACTAATTCCCAAACATCATTTTTCTTAAATTGAAATAATTCTTCTTGCATGGCATTAATCCAATGTTCATCTTTTAATGCTTGTTTAAAGTTCTTAGGTTTAATTTGGAAGTATAGCGCGAATAAGTAACTTTATTTTCTAATTGAGCCCTAGTCTTGACACCTACCTCGGGATCTCCTATAATTTTTGAAGGGTCATGAATTTTACGAACCCAAGGAGAAGGATCCTTTTTTCTCAGTAGTGGGAACAACCAAGTCATTTTGAGACTCAATATTTTCAACATTGAAAACAATATCATACTCACATGACGAATCTTCCTCATTTTCAATAGATGTGGCTGGAGCATCGTCTTTTATTACAACATTTATAGATTCCATGACTTTTGAACTACAAATGTTGAAAACTCTAAATGCTCTACTGTTTTGAGAATATCCTAGGAAAATACCTTCATCACTCCTTGAGTCAAATTTACCTAGATGTTCTCTATCTCGAAGTATATAACAAGGGCTACCAAAAAATCTAAAATAGGCCAAATTAGGTTTCTTGCCAATCCACAATTCATATGGTGTTTTTTTAGTATTAGGATGCAAATAAACCCTATTTACGGTGTGATATGCGGTGTTAACTGCTTCGGCCCAAAACCTATTAGGAACATTTCTTCCTAGGAGCATAGATCTTGCCATTTCTTGGATCGTTCGGTTTTTTCTTTCAACTATACCATTTTGTTATGGAGTTTGAACGACCGAGAATTCTTGCTTAATTCCTATTTCATCACAAAAGGCATTTACACCCGATTCCTTGAATTCAGTTCCATTATCACTCCTAAAGAGGTTTATGGTAACACCGTATTGATGTTGAAGACTTCTACGCTTAACAGTGAGAAAATTAACAGTCTCAGATTTTTCTCGTAGAAAACCTACTATGGAGTATCTAGAAAAATCATCAACCATCACTAAAATATATCTCTTTCCTCCTATACTCTCGATACGAGTGGGACCCATAAGGTCCATTTGTATCAACTCTAAGACACGAGAGGTAGTTATTGAGTTTAACTTTTTATGTGGATTCTTAATTTGCTTTCCTAATTAACAAGGCCTGCAAATAGTGGAGGTTGGTTTTCCTAGAGATGGTAAACCTCGAACTAGCTCTTTTTTCACTAATCAAACAAGATCTCTAAAGTTAACATTACCTAACCTTTGATGCCAAAGATCAGAAGACGAGGCTTTTGCACTATTGCAAACTACAGAGGATTTAGGAACTATTTCGTAGCAATTGTCACTAGTTCTCACACCTTGTAAAATAGATTCACCCGATTTATCATATACGGTGCACTCCGATTGACTAAACTTAACATCAAGATTTTCATCACATAGTTGTCTAATGCTTATCAAATTAGCCTTGAGACCATCAACATAAAGGACATTTTCAAGTTTAGGAAACCTAGAGATTTCAATAGATCCTCTACCCATGATTCGAGATTTTCTTCCATCCCCAAAAGTGACCTTACCATCTTTATAGTTATCAAGAGAGGTAAACAAATATTTATCACGGGTCATATGTCTCTAACAACCACTATCAAAGTACCATTGGGAGGTATTTTGAGCCTTAAGTGCAACATGAGCAACAAAAGCTTTATTGTATGATCTTTCTTAACCGAAGCTTGAGTTGTATTCTTTCCTTTGTTGGCTCTAGTGTTATAGTTGGAATTATTTCCTTGGGCTTTAGAAAACCTTAGAAACTCTTCCGTTAGACCTTTAGAATTATTAACTAGATACTCAACTTGGCTCTTAAGACTAGCTAATGAGCTATAGTGTTGCTTAGGAGTTGTGAAATAAGAGTTCTTCCCAAGCTTGTAACAAAAATCTTTAAGATGACCCTGTTTGTGACAATAAGTGCACACATAGGGTTGTTTTGGACTAGCTTTTGAAGATTGCTTAGGATGACTTATTTTAGGTAGATAAGGTTTAGGTGAATTTGATTTGGTAACAAACTTAGCTATGGGTTCGAGATTGACTTTGGATGACTCTCCTTCTTCATATCCAATACCCTTTCTCTCTTGATAACATTTCTCCTTATATCCTAAAATCGGACCTAGAAATAATTTTCCCATTCTTCCTGAATTATCTTCGAGTGTGACTTTGACTTCACGAGAGGACTCGAGATCTTTTTCAAGTTGTACAATTTTAGTTTTAAGAGATTTTCTAATCTCTAAAGACTCATGAAGATCTTTGTTGACACCTTCCAAGGAGATAATTAAGTCACATTTTTCTTTATCTACCAAGATAAGCTTCTCAGAAAGAGATATCTTAATAGCCTCGAGTTGACTAACTAAAGTCTTCTTCTCTTTCAGGCCTTTCAACTCTTTTTCTAAAGTTAAGACTTTAAAAGTCAATTTTTTATTTAATTTTTGAATACGAAGAGACTCAGTGTATAGTTCTGATTAGGCGGATTGCAATTCACTCTCATCTATTTCACTTTCACTTCCTTTTTCATCAATACTAGTAGAGTGAGTGGAAGCAACCTCAAGATTTTTCTCGAAATTGTCAACATTAGGATGTGACTCGCTTGAATTACCAGCACGACTTGCTATAAAAGCGGTGAAATTATTTCTAGATGAGGTAGAGTCATTAGAGTCTTCAGACTCGTTATCACTGTCGCTTAGAGTAACATTGTAAACTGCCTTTTCTTTACCTTCTCTCTTAAGTTTATTAGGGTACTCAAACGCTCTATGACCACGTCCATCACACTCAAAGCATCTCTCCGAATCATCCTTTTTAAAGTTTTCTCTGTTGAACTTCTTAAGATTCTGATTATTGAATTTTCTATTACCTTTGTTTTTGTTGTTCTCAAATTTTGGTTTTTAAAATTTTGAGTTTTGCTTTTTGAACTTGCGAGTTTTTTTAATTTTTTTAGCAAATAGAGCTATATCATCAGGATCTATATTGGACTCATCAAATTCAGACACTTCTACTTTCTTTACTTTCAAGGAAACACCTTTATCTTTACTTTTGTTATCTTTAGGAAACATATATAATTCATAAGTTTGAAGATCACAAACAAGCTGTTCAAGTTTTAAAGTATTTAGATTTCCTAATGAATTAAGAATACTGACTTTTGGAATGAACCGCTTAGGAAGACATCTAAGAATTTTCTTAACAACACGATCTTCAGGTATTTTATTACCTAAGTTAAAGCAAGAATTAACAATATCAGATATACAAGCATAAAGCTCATCAAACGTTTCAGTTTCTTTCATGGTTATGGTTTCAAATTGAGTTGTTAAGTTTTGAAGTTTTGAAGCTTTAACTACACAAGTTCCTTCATGAGTAACTTGGATAATATTCCAAGCTTCTTTGATGTCTCACAAGTCATTATACGACAAAAGTTTTCGGGAGTCACTGTAATACCCCGTACTTTTTGCTATATTTATTTTTGGGATTAATTAATTAAATGCGTATTAATTGGAAATTAATCCGGGTTAAAAATACTAACGAGATGCGAGTTGGTATTTGATTATGTGCATACATGTTTTTATATGAATATCGAATTATGAAAAATTTGTCGTGAGATTGATAAACGACATTTTAGAAATTTTGTTGAGACGCGTGTGACCGCCGCGTCACGGTGTAATATTTTGATTATAAAAGTGAATTTAAATTCTTTAAACCGTATGGTCGTTTGAGTGCGCCAACGCGTCCGGAAGGGTCGAGATAGTCAGAAAACACTAGCCGAGGGTGTAGTTTGGGTCCCGGGGTATTTTTAGGCCATACCGACAATATAAAGGGTATTTTGGTAATTTTGTATTTTTAGGAATTAAAAATGACGAAAATTAGAGAAGTAACTCTGATTGGGAATAGACCCACTAAACCCACTAACCAACCCTTAATGACCCAATAAGCTACGGAGGTTATCAATTAGGTTTCCAACTTTCCCAAAGAAAACCCTAGCCACCATAGCCACCTTTGGAGAAGAAAGCTTAGAGAGGGAGAGAAGGAGAAGGAATTCTGCAGAAAATCCTTACAAAATCAACACCAAATTCAGAGACAATCGAGGCAAGTGATTTAATTTCTTTCAATTCAGAGAATGTTTCCTCCATGTTAGTTAATTTGAAGATTTACAATTGTTCTTGAAAGATAAATGAAAACCCATGTTGTTTGGACATAGAACTTGAATATTGAGGACAAATTACATGTAGAATCATATAGAGATGATTATTCTAGTATTAATATACGTTGGATGTAAGAAAAACGGATTTAGATTGGACTAATTGAGGACTTAAAAGTTTAGGGTTCATGTTCTTGAAAAATTGGGGAAAAAGTGTAAAGATTTGTAAATTTGATTGATGTTAGGATGGATTAATCCTTTAAAACGTGTTAGGATGTGACTATAATATGTTTAGGATTGATTAGAGACCTTAAAACATCGTTGGGACAAATTTTAGAGGATATTTGAGGAGTAGAAATGGTGAAAAACGAGATTGGGAAAATTCTGGGCCGAAACTGGTCCCTCGTTAGAAGACCTTCCCAGGTCGTTCGAACGAGCTCGTTCGAACGAGCTTCTAACGAGTTGACCAGTCGCTTCTAACGAAGGGAGACTTCATTCGATACCTTCGTTCGAACGAACTGTATTTCGTTCGATACAAGCGTTCGAACGAGATGTCGTTAGAAGGTACAGTTCGTTCGAACGAACTGGAATCTCGTTCGAACAGCCTCGTTCGAACGAGCTGGCAGTTTAGGCCTTTTTGGCCTGTTTTGATTTTGGGAGTCCTGTAAACTTGTTCGAGGGTAGAGATAACATTCCGTTGATGATGTATTGATAGATTTGGGACTTTTGGGTTATTATGAGGAGTAAATTATATACGAGTGATTTAAATCAATGAATCGTTTGGGTTGAGACGTGAGTGTCTACTACGACGTGAGAATAGATTATGGCGCGTATGATTATAAACCGGAATCGTATAAAGTGTGTAAAGTATATATTGGTACTAGAATGAGAATAGTACTACAATTAAACTACGGGATTACTAAGACGTGTGTTTACTTAGTATTGGTATATGAATTGTGTGCATGACATACCTACCATACTTGCTATCACGGGAGGTTTGCGTTCGCTTAGGGCCCTCTAATCCTTGTGCTGCCCGGATTTAGACTGGTTACCTTGATGAACATAGGTCATAGAAAGACTTATTGGGATATTAATAAGTCCGTTGATCGTGGGAGCGTAGGTATGTGCGTGACCCATGTGATGTGACTGTGTTCGCCTCCATTATTTGTGATGTTGTTATCGGTGAACTATTCCCGAGAGATTCGAAATATGTAATCCTTATGTACGTGATGTACCGGGATGGATAGCAGAGTATGTGTGCACCACAGCTTAGTTCTCGGGGTGCTTGTATTGTATATTTATGATGTGAATAATATACACTTAATTAATGGGAACCTTCATGTTAATGTTGTGAATATAATTACGGTATTTTTTCGAGAAACATAACGGGTTAGCTGATAGTGAAATATATTGCATATTGAGCATCTGAGTTTACGTTAAACCCCTATTTAATTACGAGCTTTATAATGTTAATAGAACCGAGTAATAAGGGTAGGACCTATGACAGTCTAGCTAGATATGACGTCACTTCGCTAGTGGTTTGTGTCGTTGTAGATGGGTACTTACGTTAGGAGTGCACAGTTAGACGAGAGGTGAGAATATCATGTGAGTGCACGTCCTAACATGTACTTTGCATTTAATGTTTTAAATGATTTTAAAGCACTTGCAGGTTTTTAAAATATCTCCACATTCGGGCTCTGACCCGTTTTCTTTCAAATCTATTTTCCTTGTAAAACTATTTTAGGTGCCCAGCCACAAGGACACCATGCATAGGATACCCATTCTGGTGACGAGCTGTAGCTGTTTGTGGAAGCTACAGGGATTTTCTTGTAGACGCCTCTATCACTTGGATTCCAGATTCATTATCTATCAGTTGTAGGGCATGTTGCCCATTTCTATTAGAGTTACATTTCCATTACAGTTTTCAGACTTTGGCATGTATTGATTTAGTATTCAGTTTATTTATATCAGTTGTGGGATTTGTAGTGAGGAGTTTTCCTCCAGACTTTATTTACATTATGTGATGGTTATTCTATTTACTTCATTATGGTGAATGGTGTTATTATTCTTTATTACACTTGTTGCATGTTAATCAGACTTTAAATAAAATTTGGCACTTACTTTTTAAATACTAGGTGGTTAGTAATAATAAAATGTTTTCGACAGTGATGCTATTAACTGAGCCAACTTGGCATTTTGAATTAATTTAATAAAGGAGTAGCTACCCGGTATTTAATTAGTCGGGGTGTCACAGGTGGTATCAGAGCATCAGGTTCTAGTGTCCTTTAGGATCTGAACGACTTATTATGTTTTCCGCTGAGCTTTCTTTGATATAGAGCCCTAAATATTAGGAATGTTGTATTCATCTCTGTACTTTGGGAATCCGTACTTCCGCGGTTTGTTTATTTGAATGATGAACTCATCCAAATTTACTTAAATTTTCAGATGGACCGTCAAGAAGAACTAGCTCGAACGGGTAAGGGAATAAACGGGCAAGATCGACTCACACCTTGGGTATCCCTGGTTAGAATTTCAACCGTCGAGTTAGCGGGTATCGTGGCACAAGCAGTTACCACTGCAGTTTTACAATACCAAGAACGCAGCATACAACTTAAAGGAGGCAAAAGACCTAGAGAGGTTAGCCAAGTGCATGTGAATAAGGCTGACAAATGTGCGAGGACCCCGAAAATTCGACAACAGACTGCCCAAGACCGAGTCGGTTCTAATCAACAACGTGGTACAATGAAGCATTTTCGAAAGAGGAATAAAGTTCCAAGTCTGCAAGGACGACATCGTCAGCAGCAGAGTCAGAGGGGGAGTAACTTCAGAGGCCGATGTTTTGTGTGTGGCACGCACGGCCATAAACGCCAGGATTGCCCAGAGGGTGTTAGAGCTCCCCAGCAGCAGGGTGCCCGTGATGATCCACAGGGGCCCCTTTTTACAATCGCTTTCACAGCACCAGCTCAGGTGCTAGCCCTACCAACCTTTCCAGTAGCTCCAGTGCAGCAGGGACAAAATGGTCATCAATAATTTCAACAGAGCCAGCAATGCCAGGGCAGAAATGATAATGGTCACCAGAGTCGTGGTCAGCATGGACAGCGAGGGGGAAGCTTCCGAAGGAAGTGTTTCATTTGAGGTAAGATTGGCCACAAACGTCAGGATTGTCCTGATAGGGGCAGGGCCCCACAGTAGCAGCAGCAGGGTGCTCGCCAGGAGCCGCAGAGGCCTATGTTTCCCGCCGCTCTCCCCGCACCGCCACAGATGGCAGCATTTCCACCCATTCCAGCAGTCCCAGCTCGGCAGGGGCAGCTACAGTATGGATGTGTCTATAATGTCCACCAGGCTTCAGTTCCACAGGCACCGCCCGCGATTGAGGGTACGTTTCCTATCCATGGCACTATGGGTCGGGTATTGTTTGATACGGGGGGCTACACATTGTTTTATAGTATACACTTCGCGAAAGCCTTAGGATTGTTAGCTACGACAAAGAGCACAGTGACGTGTGTCGACTCACCATTGGGGAGTGGGTCACTTATATTCTTTATATGCCGGGGAGTGGGGGTAGAGATTTGGTGGTTTGGTATTACCTGCAGACATGTTGGTATTAGATATGCATGTTCACAATGTGATTATCGGTATGGATTGGCTCGTAGCTTATAGGGCCATGATTGATTGCTTCAGCGGGAGCATTGTTTTTTCCATTCCGGGGTAAGAGATGTTCATAGTGGCGATGCCTCGCCCAGAGGGAGGATCGACCGCTCATCAGTATTACATAGAGGAGGATACCTCTAAGGAGGTTATGATCCCTTTAGATTCTATCCCAGTTGTCAGGGAGTATTCGGATGTGTTTCAGGAGATACCAGGCCTACCCCCCAGTCGAGAGATAGACTTTGTTATAGACCTATTGCCAGATACGAGGCCTATAGCACGCGCACCGTACTGTATGGCTCCGGCAGAGATGCGAGATCTACGAGATCAGATAGAGCAACTGTTAGGTCAGGGCTTTATTCACAGGATTACCTCACCTTGGGGCGCTCCAGTTTTGTTTGTGAAGAAGAGGGACGGTTCAATGAGATTGTGTGTGGACTACTGAGAGTTGAATAAGGTCACGATACGGAATAAGTATCCGTTGCCTCAAATCGATGACTTATTCGACCAGTTGAGAGGAGCTTCTTTCTTCTCAAAGATTGATTTGAGATCGGGATACCATCAGTTGCGTATCAGGGAGGAGGATGTCTTGAAGACTGCGTTCTTGTCGAGATATGGTTCTTACGAGTTTCGGGTTATGCCTTTTGGTTTGACCAACGCTCCAGCAGTGTTTATGGACTTGATGAACAGAGTGTTCAGTGATTTCCTAGACCAGTTTGTCATTGTATTCATTGATGATATTCTGGTTTACTCCCAGACAGAGGAGGAGCACGCCGAGCATTTGAGGCAGGTTTTGCAGACACTTCGTCAGAACGAGTTGTATGCAAAATATGAGAAATGCGGGTTTTGGCTGAAGGAGGTCCAGTTTTTGGGACACATTATTTCCGACCGGGGGATATCTGTTGATCCGGGGAAAGTATCCGTGGTGAGGGAGTGGGGACAACCCACGACACCAACGAAGATTCGTAGATTCTTGGGTTTAGCAGGATACTACAGGAGGTTTATTCGGGGTTTCTCAGAGATAGCAGGTCCTTTGACACATCTGACTCGTAAGGGTGTGCCATACATCTGGAGTGACGCCTGTCAGTTGGCATTCGATGAATTGAAGGACAAATTGACCTCAGCACCGGTGTTAGCATTGCCGAGACCGGGAGTTGAGTATTTGGTTTACACCAATGAGTCTTTGCAAGGGCTTCGAGGTGTATTGCAGCAGGAGAGACAGGCCATAGCTTATGCTTCCCGTAAGCTTAAGACTCATGAGAAGAATTACCCCACGCATGATTTGGAATTGGCGGCAGTGGTATTTGCCCTACGGATTTGGAGGCACTATCTTTTGGGGGAGAAGTTATAACTGTTCACAGACCACAAGTCCCTACAATACCTGTTCACGCAGAAAGAGTTGAATATGCGGCAGCGTAGGTGGCTTGAGTTTGTGAAAGACTACCAGTTCGATATCCAGTATCACCCAGGTAAGGCTAACGTGGTAGCAGACGCGTTGAGCCGTAGGCCAGCAGATGAGGTGGCAGAGGTGTGGAAGGCAAAGTGGAAGGAGTTGGGACACCAGGATGCAGTGGCCCGATCTTTCATGTCTGTGATGACCATTACACCGCAGATTGTCACGAAGGTAGTACGGGCATAGGCTAATGACTCGTTCTGTCAGGAGCAGATAGTTCGATTACTAGCAGAGGGAGTCGAGTCCTATACCGTCAGCTCAGACGGGGGATTACGCTTCAATGGGAGATTGGTAGTTCCAGAAGGGGAGAGATTGCGACACGAGGTGATGGCAGAGTCGCACGGCTCACGGTTCGCGGTGCATCCTAGAGGGGACAAAATGTACCAAGACATGAGACGCCAAGTATTGGTGGAGCGGTATGAAGAGAGATATCGCTGAGTTTGTTTCGAAATGCGCCACTTGTCAGCTTGTAAAAGTGGATCATCAGAGACCAGCAGGACTGCTACAGCCGTTGGAGGTCCCAGTGTGGATGTGGGAAAGCATATCCATGGACTTTATCACAGGGGTTGCCTACGTCGCAGAGGGGACAGGTTTTCCAAAGTCGCTCACTTTTTTACCCGTAAGGACTGACTACACTACGGGACAGTATGCCCAGCTCTTCATTTCAGAGGTTGTGAGACTTCACGGTGTGCCCCTAAATATCGTGTCTGACAGAGACAAGATAATTGTTTGAGGTTTTGGGAGAGTTTCCAGGAGGCCATGGGCACGGAATTGCGGTTGAGTACGGCTTATCATCCGCAGACCGATGGGTAGACCGATCTCACAAATCAAATGTTGGAGGACATGCTGCGCATGTGCATTATTGACTTTGGGGGTGGATGGGAGCAGTACCTACCACTGGTGGAGTTTGCTTACAACAACTCCTATCAGTTCACTTTTGGCATGGCTCCGTTTGAGGCACTGTACGGTAGGCCTTGTCACTCCCCAGCATGTTGGTTAGAGGTGGGGGACAACAAACTACTTGGGCCGGAAGTGATTCAGGATACTTCGTCAAGGATTGAGTTAATTCGAAGTCGCATTCGGGTAGCTCAAGATCGACAGAAGAGTTACGCTGATGCGAAGAGATTTTTTTCAGGGAATTCCAAGTAGGGGACCAGGTTTTGCTCAGGGTATCTCCTAATGAAGGGGATTATGCATTTCGGGAAGAAGGGGAAGTTGGCACCAAGGTATGTGGGACCGTTTCCTATTATTGAGCGGATCGGACCGGTTGCGTATAGACTTGGGTTACCGGAGCATTTGCATCGGATTCACGATGTGTTCCATATTTCCTCGCTGTGGAAATACCTTAGAGATAATTTGGCTCATTCTCACATTGCTGTGGAGGACATCGATCTCCAGCCGGATAGCTCCTATGAGGAGGGGCCGATTGCTATTTTGGACCGAAGCGAGAGGAAACTGCGGTCAAAGATAGTTCCGTTAGTGCGTGTTCAGTGGCGACATCACAATGTCGAGGAGTCCACATGGGAGCGCGAGGATGAGATGCGCGAACGTTATCCAGAGTTGTTTTTAGCAGGTACTTTCTAGTTTCGAATTTCGGGACGAAATTCAGTTATTAGGGGGAAGTATGTAATACCCCGTACTTTTGGCTATATTTATTTTTGGGATTAATTAATTAAATGCGTATTAATTGGAAATTAATCCGGGTTAAAAATACTAACGAGATGCGAGTTGGTATTTGATTATGTGCATACATGTTTTTATATGAATATCGAATTATGAAAAATTTGTCGTGAGATTGATATACGGCATTTTAGAAATTTTGTTGAGACGCGTGTGACCGCCGCGTCACGGTGTAATATTTTGATTATAAAAGTGAATTTAAATTATTTAAACCGTATGGTCGTTTTGAGTGCGCCAACGCGTCCGGAAGGGTCGAGATAGTCAGAAAACACTAGCCGGGGGTGTAGTTTGGGTCCCGGGGTATTTTTAGGCCATACCGGCAATATAAAGGGTATTTTGGTAATTTCGTATTTTTAGGAATTAAAAATGACGAAAATTAGAGAAGTAAATCTGATTGGGAATAGACCCACTAAACCCACTAACCAACCCTTAATGACCCAATAAGCTACGGAGGTTATCAATTAGGTTTCCAACTTTCCCAAAGAAAACCCTAGCCACCATAGCCACCTTTGGAGAAGAAAGCTTAGAGAGGGAGAGAAGGAGAAGGAATTCTGCAGAAAATCCTTACAAAATCAACACCAAATTCAGAGACAATCGAGGCAAGTGATTTAATTTCTTTCAATTCAGAGAATGTTTCCTCCATGTTAGATAATTTGAAGATTTACAATTGTTCTTGAAAGATAAATGAAAACCCATGTTGTTTGGACATAGAACTTGAATATTGAGGACAAATTACATGTAGAATCATATAGAGATGATTATTCTAGTATTAATATACGTTGGATGTAAGAAAAACGGATTTAGATTGGACTAATTGAGGACTTAAAAGTTTAGGGTTCATGTTCTTGAAAAAATGGGGAAAAAGTGTAAAGATTTGTAAATTTGATTGATGTTAGGATGGATTAATCCTTTAAAACGTGTTAGGATGTGACTATAATATGTTTAGGATTGATTAGAGACCTTAAAACATCATTGGGACAAATTTTAGAGGAGATTTGAGGAGTAGAAATAGTGAAAAACGAGATTGGGAAAATTCTGGGCCGAAATTGGTCCCTCGTTAGAAGACCTTCCCAGGTCGTTCGAACGAGCTCGTTCGAACGAGCTTCTAACGAGTTGACCAGTCGCTTCTAACGAAGGGAGACTTCGTTCGATACCTTCATTCGAACGAATTGTATTTCGTTCGATACATTCGTTCGAACGAGATGTCGTTAGAAGGTACAGTTCGTTCGAACGAACTGGAATCTCGTTCGAACAGCCTCGTTCGAACGAGCTGGCAGTTTAGGCCTTTTTGGCCTGTTTTGATTTTGGGAGTCCTGTAAACTTGTTCGAGGGTAGAGATAACATTCCGTTGATGATGTATTGATAGATTTGGGACTTTTGGGTTATTATGAGGAGTAAATTATATACGAGTGATTTAAATCAATGAATCGTTTGGGTTGAGACGTGAGTGTCTACTACGACGTGAGAATAGATTATGGCGCGTATGATTATAAACCGGAATCGTATAAAGTGTGTAAAGTATATATTGGTACTAGAATGAGAATAGTACTACAATTAAACTACGGGATTACTAAGACGTGTGTTTACTTAGTATTGGTATATGAATTGTGTGTATGACATACCTACCATACTTGCTATCACGGGAGGTTTGCGTTCGATTAGGGCCCTCTAATCCCTGTGTTGCCCGAATTTAGACTGGTTACCTTGATGAACATAGGTCATAGAAAGACTTATTGGGATATTAATAAGTCCGTTGATCGTGGGAGCGTAGGTATGTGCGTGACCCATGTGATGTGACTGTGTTCGCCTCCATTATTTGTGATGTTGTTATCGGTGAACTATTCCCGAGAGATTCGAAATATGTAATCCTTATGTACGTGATGTACCGGGATGGATAGCAGAGTATGTGTGCACCACAGCTTAGTTCTCGGGGTGCTTGTATTGTATATTTATGATGTGAATAATATACACTTAATTAATGGGAACCTTCATGTTAATGTTGTGAATATAATTACGGTATTGTTTCGAGAAACATAACGGGTTAGCTGATAGTGAAATATATTGCATATTGAGCATCTGAGTTTACGTTAAACCCCTATTTAATTACGAGCTTTATAATGTTAATAGAACCGAGTAATAAGGGTAGGACCTATGACAGTCTAGCTAGATATGACGTCACTTCGCTAGTGGTTTGTGTCGTTGTAGATGGGTACTTACGTTAGGAGTGCACAGTTAGACGAGAGGTGAGAATATCATGTGAGTGCACGTCCTAACATGTACTTTGCATTTAATTTTTTAAATGATTTTAAAGCACTTGCAGGTTTTTAAAATATCTCCACATTCGGGCTCTGACCCGTTTGCTTTCAAATCTATTTTCCTTGTAAAACCATTTAGGTGCCCAGCCACAAGGACACCATGCATATGATACCCATTCTGGTGATGAGCTGTAGCTGTTTGTGGAAGCTACAGGGATTTGCTTGTAGACGCCTCTATCACTTGGATTCCAGATTCATTATCTATCAGTTGTAGGGCATGTTGCCCATTTCTATTAGAGTTACGTTTCCATTACAGTTTTCAGACTTTGGCATGTATTGATTTAGTATTCAGTTTACTTATATCAGTTGTGGGATTTGTAGTGAGGAGTTTTCCTCCAGACTTTATTTACATTATGTGATGGTTATTCTATTTACTTCATTATGGTGAATGGTGTTATTATTCTTTATTACACTTGTTGCATGTTAATCAGACTTTAAATAAAATTTGGCACTTACTTTTTAAATACTAGGTGGTTAGTAATAATAAAATGTTTTCGACAGTGATGCTATTAACTGAGCCAACTTGGCATTTTGAATTAATTTAATAAAGGAGTAGCTACCCGGTATTTAATTAGTCGGGGTGTCACAGTCACATCACAAAACAAGGCTTTTAAACCTTTAGAGTTAAAGTTACACCATTTAAATTCTTCCTCACTCTAATTTTCTACAGGTGTTAATATAATTTCATCATCAATAATCATAGTAGGAGGGGGCCATCCTCTTTCAAGAACAACCCAAGCACGTTCATCAATTGATTTAAGGGAAGATTTCATACGAGCTTTCCACTAGATGTAATTAGTTCCATCAAACATAGGTGGTCTATTCCACAAAAAACTTTCCATATAACCTCCAGGATTCATCTAAATAACTTTTAGAGACTAGCTCTGATACCAATTTGAAGCTGTAAGGTTATATGAACAGAGGTAATTTCGTTGAATACACACACTACACTATATAAAAATTTGCCAAGAATAGAAATATTCCAATTTTACTTTCCCTCACAAATTTGAAGATTAACAAGAACAATTAACAATTAAAGTGATGGGATTGTTAACTTGGTTTAGAGATATAAAATTAGCCACTTTTATCCTTTTTATCCTACGCATACATCTATGTGACTTAATAAAGTAAAGTGCGAAAATCACACCCACAACGCGCCAATGTACGAAGAAAACCCAAATGGGAAAAATCTCGGACGGCTGGGCCTAGACCAATCCACTACAAATAGGTTTTACAAAGGACTCAAAAGACTTATAGACTTTGACTCAATGAAGACATGCTGATGCCGTCCTCTACCTCCGAATTTATAGTACGCGAAGATCCAATGCGTTTCTCGACACTCCTCGTGTCGCGATATCCACCGAAGCCCAAACCACCGTCTCTAATAAGTTTGAACGTAAAAATCCACTGAAAGACTACTTGTTGAATTTCAGGTTTATGGCATGGGGTTTTGGTTCAAAAGTTAAATTGTGTTGGAGAAGGATGTTTTTATCAAAAAGGGAAGATGTGAAATTTTTGCTATCTGGAATATGTAAAACTTCCTTGTCAAAAAGAAATGATTTTTGTCCATGTATTAAAACTGGAAATGTAGTGGACAATAGCAGTTATTTAAAATAACTACAAGAAAACAGTTTAAATTTTTTTAGAATTGACGGATCTCGTTCGAACGACCTTTCATTTGAACGAGTTATCCAGTGTCAAAGTTAGATAAGTCGCTAGAAATCTCGTTAGAACGACATCGTTCGAATGACATTTCTAATGAACTTTTAATGATATACCAGTGCAGCCTGGGCTAGGTCGATAGATCCAGGTCATTCGAACGACCTGGAGAAACTTCGAACGAAATTTCCTTTTTCCTTTAAAAAGGTTTAAAATTAATTTCTAAAATTATTTTTATGAAAATTACTTCTTATGAAAATTACGGCAACACAAAAAAGATTTTGGTTATATACCTTTTTAGGAGAATAGTCTTGAGATTCATATTGATGTCGGGTGAACTTTGGATGCCCGATTCTCTAAAGTTTAATGAAGCTTGATTTGAAATGACCCAAAAGAGTTTTGTCCAATGGAATGTAGCTAATACTACAAATGACTTGATTGGAAATTTTTCCTTACAGACTGGCCATAGTGGTGTCGCACTAATAAAAATAATTGTATAATTAAATTAAATAAGAATAAGATCTAATATTAAATTATAGTTGAAATGGAATAATTGGACTTGCACTTTGGGGTGAATTAGTTATATAGGTAGATAGTGGAGTTTATTTTAATCCCATGTTAATATATCTCGTTTAATTTAAAATACTTTATTATGATGTTTATCATGTATAATGGTGTTGTCTAGGTTTATGAACCCTAATTGGGAGGAATAACTATTATTCACGCGATGGGATCTGAACCATTGCGTTGACTAACATTTCAGGTATTGTTACTGGAGTAGCTGCATCGCATGGATTGGAGATATTGTTGGGAGTGTAGTTGGAGATCTATTTTTACTTGGTTTAGTAGTTTAGATTTACTTTTCATTCCGTCACTTCTATTATGAGAATTTTATTTATGGATTTGGTGGGCCAATCGGTTTCACAATTGTTTGTGGTTTCAATCAGATATTTATAGTTGAATGATTTCATTTGAGTTTATATTTATTTGGAGTTGGATTTATTGTGGAGATAGCATGGTGATGGATTTTTTTGGGGCATAAATGGTTATACTTGTTTTCTAAATCTGAATCTTATCTTGTGGATTTTTTTTTAATTGTCTGATATATCTGTCACATGCTAAGAATGATAACTTATTTAGTGATGCCCGACCTAGTCTGGCGGCGATGGCTGGCCACCTAGCTTGCCAAAATGCGAGGGCTGTTATAGGTAGTATCAGAGTATGGTCTTAGGTCTCATAGGTCGTGAGTCCGTTGTAGCTTTTGCATTGCCTATGTTTGATTCCTTTTGATGTGTTTTACTCTCAGTTATTCCAATTATGATTTTATTTGTTCATGTCTTTTCAGATGGAGAATATTAAGAGGTTTGAAGATAGGAAATAGGGTTTCATTTTTGATCCCGCAGTTCAGGAGAGGAAGGGCTGGTTTTTTTTGGGTGCTGAGGAGTTAGCGGCTCCACAGTGATCGGTATTGAGATGGGGAGACAAAAGTGGGTGACTCAAGAGGCACATAAGCAGGGCAACCCGCTTTAATTTGGGACAGGGTGAGGGACAGTTTTTATAAGGGCAATCCTCCCACCATTGCGGAGGGATCTGACCTAACGGTTGCTCACCAATGGAGAAGAGATATGGAGAGGAAATTGAGGATGGTTGATTTTACTGATGTACAGAAACAGATGTTGCCTACTTACATGCTGACTAGGTATGCGTTGCAGTGGTGGGAGAGTATCACCACATCTGTGGATAGGTATTGACTGAATTATGGGGATTTTCTAGTGAAGTTTAATGATAAATACTTTCCATATTCGATTAGGAGTGAGAAGAAGAGGGAGTTTTTGGACTTAGAGCAGGGTTTAAAATCTGTTGCAGAGTATGAGCAGGAGTTCACAAACTTGTCATTGTTTGTACCCAAGAAGGTGAATATTAAGGAAAAGAAGATGGAATGTCTCATCAAAGGTATACCATGGTCTATTAAACAGATAGTGTTGGGGAATTTGATGTACACTACTTACACCTAAGTGGTGGACGTCGTATTGTTATTGTGGCAAGAGAAAGTGAGCTACCAAAATAAGTTGGGAATGAGCAGGAGCCAAATGGTCAAGGAGGGGAGAACAAGGGTCACAATGACCAACAGTGGAAGAGACAATGAGTAAGTCTGGAGCAACAGACCATTCAGTAAGGCAATAGTGTCCCTCAGGGCCCTCAGGGACATGGGCAGGGGCAACAGAATGAGCGCGGTCCAACTAGATAGTATGGGCATTTTTGAGTTGCTTATTTCAATTGTGGGGAAGTAGGGAACCTAGCTTCTAGGTGTTCGATGGCGTAGAACCAGCAGGTTCAAGGCTCAAAGGACCAGCAGAGCTAAGGGCCTACAACACCGGTAGCACTAGGTGCGCAGGGAGCGACAACAATACCCGCAGTGGTTAGGTGTTATTTACTTTTGACTCGGGAGCCTTGGGCAGGATATGCTCAGCAAGAGCTAAGGCGTGGCTAGTGGGATAGTATAGTAGGTAGTTATTGTCCTAGATAGGCATAGTTAAGATATGTATATATATTGCATTTTATTCGTAGGGTAGGTGTGTGTAAGATTGGGGGTACGGGTTCCTAATCGTAGCATTTTACCGGTAGGCATATGTGAGCCTTATTTTATATTGGGCATTTACGCATCATTGAATTTCGAGGACGAAACTCCTGTGCTAGTGGGGAAGTCTAACATCCCGTGTTTTAAAAACACAAAATCTATTGGGAATTTAAAATATTGGGTAAAAATAAAATTTTGGAAATTAATTATTTTCATATTTAAAAATATTGATCTTGATTTATATAAAAAGGAATTTTTATCGGAATTAAAATCGGATTCAAGTTAGTAGAGATTTGCATTTTATAAAACTAGGGGAAATTTTGGATTCAGGGGATATGAAACTATTCGTAGGGTGGGCCAAACCGGTTCACTTGGTCTATTTAAAAAAAATAAAACTATTTCTTTTAGAGTTGTGTAGGACTCAAATTATTTTTGATATAAAAACACTAAGTGACGAGTTTAAGGTTTTAAAAATATATTTTCGCCTTCTCCAAAAGGAAGAACTTCCCATAATTTTCATCCTCTCTTTTCTTCCAAACCTAAACCCTTTATACTCAACTTTCAACTCAAAATTGGAAGAACTTAATCAAGAGTTCTCAAGTTCGTCCAAGAATGTGTTTACATTATTTTCTCGAGAGGAACACGACCATCAAAACAGATTCTTCAAACGATTTTACAGGCATGAATACTTTTATTGTTCCCCTTTAGTATTATTCGTTTTAAATGTTGCCTAAATACTAATAATCATTGTTTTTCCAAAATAAATTAGAGTGGCTAAATAGGAAAAGGGAAACTAAATTTGGGACTGTTTTGATTCATATCTTTAATACGAGTTAAGACTCAAAGCCCTTGCATGTTTAAACTAGAGGTTGGGATTCCGTTAGAACTTATGATGTTCGCATATAGAATAAATTGTTGGGATGTTATAAATTGATTTTAACATGTAAAACCAAGTTAATTATATGCATCTTATAGAGTAGAGATTTATTGTTATATATTTTCAAAAAATATGCATGTGAATAGAGATTCTATAAATTGATGAGTAACAAATTGTTTATTTAATATTATAATTAAACGGACATAATTTGGATAAATAGTGATCTTGCGATTAATTTGAATAATTGTTGTGATAAGTTGAAAATATACCATATGTGATTCGTGAATGTGATTATTAATTGACACTGCGAGGAGAACGGGTTTTTTGGGATAGTTATTGCTCTCATTTTATTTTTGGTTACTTGCTAGGTATGGGAGTAGTAATACGCCATAATTGTTGGTAACGCTTTCTAGGTATGAGACTAGATAGTGTGGTCTTTTACGAATGGATGATTCCGAGGTGGGGATGAATTGTACATCGTTTCTGTTGGATCTTGAGCCTTAGTGCGAGGCTAGGTAGTAGCTATTGGTAGGTATTCTTCCTAAATGATAGGATATGATACACTTACATTTTGAAGACCTCTAGGTATAGGACTGGGGTAGTTTGAGGAATTTATGCTTGAAAAAAGGGTGGGGCTAATAGAAAAATTGAGATAATTGATAATTAATGCCTAAGAAAATAAACAAGTATTATAATGAATTTGTGTCACGAGTATGTGCAGGGATGACAATATCATGTTGACTGGTTATAGCGACGTGGGTGTGTATTAGCGTCACAAGTATGTGAAAGGCTGACAGAATACGGGATGACTAGATATAGTGATGTGCCGTGCGTGGAACCTCACGAGTATGTGCAGAGCTAACAAAATTTGGGTTAATTGGCTATAGTTGTAATACCCCGTATTTTTTATGCATATTACTTTTACGAAATTATGGAAATTGGGATTAATTAAATTAAAGGGAGAAAATTTAATTTATAATTAATCCGGTTTAATGGTAATAATTACTATCGTGACGAGAGTTAGTAGTTATAAAAAATAATTATGTTGAAATCATGTTGAGTAATAACTATGTTGAGAATTACATAGTGAGTAACGTAATAGATGGTTTCGGAAATAATAATATGTCCAGGGATGAGATACACGACAGTTAAAATATAATTATTTGGGATGCGCATATGAGTCGCGTCGCTATTATATATTTGGGGAGTAAAAGGGTAAATTGTTTTACATAACTCGAACGACTATTTTGAGTGCTCCAGTGTGTCCAGTAGGGTCGAAATAGTTAGAAAACACTAATCGGGTGTTTTATTTGGAGTCCGAGACATTTCAGCCCAAATAGCACCTGGTGGGGTATTTTAGTCTTTTGTAATTTTTGGAAAATTAAATGGATGAAAATAAGGTTTTACTTACAAGCAATGTGAGTTAGAGGTTACTGTCAGTTTTCAACATACGTGAAAGAGAGAGAGAGAACTAAGGAAGAAGAAGACTCCATTGGAGCCCTAAGCCAAGAACTTAAGCTTTCACACCAAGAATTAAACCAGAGCATAGATAGTGTTAAGAGGATCGTTCCCATACCAATTTTAGTACGAGAATAAGAAATCCATTCCAAGGAAAGTTTTTATCTTGCTCCACTTTTAGCATTTATTATTCCTGTTAATTTAGATTAAATGAGATGAAATTGTTGTAATGAAAACTAGGGTTTAATTTGATTGATTTGTAAAGAAACCCATGAATTGGAGATAGGTTGGCATGTAGAAGAAATTCCCTTCTTAGAAATGTTAATGATGGTAATTAAATGTTGAAATCACAAAATTAATTAGGGGGTTTGAAGGATTAGAAATTTCGGGGCTCATATCAGAGATATTTACAAGAAATTGAGAAATTTGTTGGATTCCCTTAATTTCATAAGGATTTAACCTCTAATTTGTGTTAGGAAGTGTCCTATGATAATTTAGAATAGTTTAGAAACAACTACATTGGGATTGGGTGGAGTTTAGAATGAGATTGAAGAATGAAAATTGGAGAAAAACAAGTTTGGGGAAGAAGAGGGCCAGTTCGAACATCTCATTCGAAGACCTGCCCATGTCGTTAGAACGAGCCTTCTAACGAGATTTCCAACGACACTTCTAACGAGTTGCTGAGTTTGTTCAAAGTGGGCACTTCGTTCGAATGAACTCATTCGAACGAGAACCCCTTGACTTCTAACGAGATCCCAGAATGGGTTTTTAGGGTACGATCGAGTTACAAATCAGCCTAGGTTTATCCAAGCGAGTGTGTTAACTTACGTGAGTAACGGGTGACGTAAACTCCAAAATTTTAGGGAAGTAAGGGTGTAATGATCCTCGAGGTATCGAACGTGTATGGAAGCCTAAGAGAGAATGTAAGTCCTAGAGAGGTTATATAAAAATGGATATCGTTGAGAGTAATGACGTTAATATTACTTACGTATTATAGTAAAGGGGGTTGCGTGAATGACTATTAAGTTGTATAAGTTGTGTGCATGCTTATTACATGGAATATTTTATGTATGCCATACCTAGGTACTGACTATCAAAAGGAGGTTAACGCATTGTGAATGACCATATCTTGTGTGCCTTTAGGGGATTTGGAGTCGTACCACTAGAGCATAGAACCTAGGTACGGACAATCTGCGAGAACGATGGTGATGACGGTCGTATGGGTGCGTAGCCTATTGGCTTGGAACTATGTTCGCCTCCAATATCTGTATATGTTTTATTGGTTCCTGAGAGATTGAACCTATATTCCTTCATGCGTGAGCATTTGCAATGGGACTAGAAAGACGAGTATGCCTAGCACCAGGGGTTTCTTAACCATGGGTGCAATATTGATATATGTATTAGTATGTATACAAAGTGAGATTTATATAAGTATACTGAATTCCTATTCTGTGTTTCATATTGGCTGCTTTATTAAAGTATATACTTATTGGATTACCAGTTGAGAATTAAGAATGCTATGAGAATGAGTTAAAGTATCTTTAAACTGATTCCCAAATAATAGAGATATATTGTCTTCGGGATATTTAAATATTATATCTGTCATAGTAATCATACTACATATAGTCAGGTAGAGTATCGTGACTAGTATGGGTAGCTAGGCTCACTAGGCGTGCACATTAGAGGAGAGGTGAGCATCTCAAGTGAGTATGATAAGTTAACATGATTAATATTATGCTAATTAATCAATTTAAGAACTTGCTATATTTAAACTGTTTTCTACTCGAGTTCTGACCCGATTTATGCAAATCTCTTTTCTTGTTTTATTATTTTAGGTGCTCAGCCACAGGGGCACGAGACTTAGGAGATTCCATTCATTTGCCGAGCTGTAGCTGATGTGAAAGTTATAGGATATTGCTAGTAGACACTTCTGAGTCTATTTCTCCTTATTCATCAATCATTTATTTCAGTTGGACATATCGTCCCTCCTATTTTACAGTCAGATATTTAGAGTTATTTTATTTTATCATTAGACTTTGATTTCATCTATTGGATTATTGTATGGGATTTTGAGTGGAAATGTTTACTCTAGTTCTTATTTAAACTTAGTTAGTTCTTTCCTTATTGCTATTGTGACGTATGATGATGATTAAATATTTCCCTTTTCATATGATGGTTAATAACAAGATAAAATTTTGACATCAACCTTTTTAAATATTAGGCGGTTAGATTTTATTAAATAAAATTGATGACTTTCGATAGTGATGCATAATTTATACCAACCGGATATTCTGATTTAATTTTATAAATGACTAATCACCCGGTATTTAATTAGGCGGGGTGTCACCGGTGGTATCAGAGAATCAGGTTCTAGTGTCATTAGGATCTGTATGACTTATTATTTTTTCGCATAGCGTCCTTTAATATAGAGCCATATATTTTAGGATTGTTGTAGTCTTTATACATTTTACATTCTTTAGTTATTTTAAGATAATAACTGTTGACTTATGAAACTTTTTTCTCCTTTCAAATGTGTCCTCGACGTGCACAGAGAGTTCCTAGGGATGCCCAACCCAAGCCTCAGCCTGCAACAGCTTAGGGAACGATGAATGGCATTGAAGTTGCCGCCATTGTAGCTCAGGCGGTAAATGCGGCATTGGCAGTTGTGCTACAGGCACCACCTCAGGCACCGGTGGTGGCTCCAGTTCAGACCCTGGCCTTTTCATCTACTTGGGAACGTGTTAGGGATGCCTTCCTGAAGGCGAATCCTCCGAAGTTTATGGGAAGCTCCGATGTAGTAGTAGCGAGCCAATGGAAGAAGGATATCTAGAGGCATTTGAGGATGCATGAGTGCATGGAGGTGCAGAGTCAAATACTGGACACGATCAAGTTAGTGGGAGCAACACTGCAGTGGTGGGAGTCTATTACCACCGCTGAGGAGAGAGACACACTCACGATTCGAGACTTTTGGGTGAGGATCGATCCCAAATATTTTCCCTCGGTCGTCCAGACAGAGATGAGATGGAAGTTAGTGAACTTGAAGTAGGAGGGAAAGACCATGGAGGAATATGAGGAAGAGTTTATCAGCCTTCTAAATATTGTACCGGATGAGATCCTGACGGAGGAGAAGAAGATTCAGCGTTTTATGGATGGGTTGATATAGAGGATCCGCCATCACTTGATAGGCAATCTCTCTTTGGCCACCTATTAGGATGTGGTTAATGAATCACTACTCCACTGCTAGGACCATCGTTTTCATCTGACAGAGGTTAAGTGAATAGGAAAGTCTAGCCAGCAGGGGAGGACAGGGGGAAATGGTGCCAGTGGGGCACAAATCGTTCAGGGTCAGCATAAACATAGTGATTAGGGTTCCCAGCAGGGGGATCCTAAGAGGTTTAGGTTAGGAGGTTTAAGACATGGGAAGGGAGGCTTTAGACATGGCCAGTAGGGTCAGCATATCCATCAGGGCTAACAGCAGGTTCAGCAGGGCTAGCATGGCCAAGAGAGGGGTGGTAACGGCCATCAGGGAAGGGGACAACAAGGACACAGGGGAGGACCCTTCCCAGGGATATGTTTCACTTGTGGAAACACTGGCCACAAGCGTCAGGACTTCCCTCAAAAGGGTAGGGTCCAGCAACAGCAGGGTGCTCATCAGGAGCCCCAGAGATCATTATTTCCTTCAGCTCTCCCAGCACCCCCACAGAGGCCAGCACTTCCACCCATTCCAGATGTCTCAGTTCAGCAGGGGTATTTTCAGTACGAACGAGTTTACAATCTTCATCAGGCCACAGTCCCGCAGGACCCACCCGTGATTGAGGGTATGTTTTCTATCCAGGGGACTTTGGGGCGCATTTTATTTGACACGGGGTCCACACACTATTTTATTACCATGGGGTTTGCACGTACGACGGGATTATTAGATACTGCAGAGAGTACAGTTACTTGTGTGGATTGAGTAGAGGTTTCATGATTTCTTTTATTTGTCGGGGAGTGGGCATAGAGATTGGGAAGTTTATCTTACCCGCTGACATGCTCGTATTGGATATGGTCAAGTATGACTCGATTGTAGGTATGGATTGGCTTGTCAAGAATAGGGCCATGATTGATTTTTTTAGTAGGAGCATAGTTTTTGCCATACCCGGTCACGAGATGTTCCTGGTGGAGATGCCTCGCTCTAAGGTAGGATTGTCCACACATTTATGCTATATAGAGGAAGACACTGTTAGGGAGGTGGTGGTACCACTTGACTTGATTCCTGTTGTTTGAGAGTTTGTCGATGTATTTCAGGAGATTCTAGGATTACCACCGAGTAAAGAGATAGACTTAGTTATTGATTTTGCACCGAACACTCGGCCAATAGCCCGCACACCTTACCGTATGGCTCCAACAGAGATGAGGGAGTTATGTGACCATATTGAGTAGTTGTTAGGGCAGGGGTTTATCCGTAGGAGTACTTCGCTTTGGGGTGCCCCCGTACTGTTCATTAAAAATGGGGATGGATCGTTGAGGTTATGTGTCGATTATCGGGAGTTGAATAAAGTCACGATACATAATAAATATCTGTTGCCTCTAATCGATGACTTATTCGACCAGTTGAGAGGAGCGACCTTTTTCTCGAAGATTGAATTAAGATCGGGATACCATCAGTTCCGCATCAGGGAGCAGGATGTGTTGAAGACTGCCTTCTTGACAAGATATGGTTCCTATAAGTTCAGGGTTACAGGGTGTTTAGAGAGTTCAAAGACCAGTTCATCATCGTCTTCATAGATGACATTTTGATTTACTCGTAGACCGAGGAGGAGCATGTTGATCACTTGAAACAGGTTTTGCAGACACTGCATCAGCATGAGTTGTACGCCAAATACGAGAAATGTGGGTTTTAGCTGAAGGAGGTCTAGTTTTTAGGGCATATCATATCTGACAGAGGGATATCTGTGGATCCAAGAAAAGTGTTAGTGGTGAGGGAGTGGGTACAACCCAAGACACCGATCGAGATACTTAGTTTCTTAAACCTAACCGGATATTACAGGAGGTTCATTCGAGGTTTTAAAAGATAGCGGGTCCGTTGACACACCTGACTCACAAAGGGGTGCCGTTTATCTGGAGTGACGCATGTCAGTTGGCCTTTGATGAGTTGAAAGATAAGTTAACCTCAGCACCAGTGTTAGCATTACCCAGATTGGGAGTGGAGTATCTAGTTTACACTGATGCACCCTTATTAGGGCTTGGGGGTGTACTTCAGTAGGAGGATTAGGCAATAGCTTATGGCTCCCGTTAGCTTAAGCCTCACGAGAGGAATTACCCCACCCATGACTTAGAGTTGGCGGCGGTTGTGTTTGCACTTCGGATTTGGAGACATTACCTCCTGGGGGAGAAATTTCACTTGTTCACAGATCACAAGTCATTACAGTATCTCTTCACACAGAAGGAGCTGAATATGCGTCAGCACCGGTGGCTTGAGTTTGTGAAAAATTATCGTTTTGATATCCAATACCACCTAGGAAAGGCTAACATGGTAGCAGTCGCGTTGAGCCGTAGGCCTGTAGGGGAGGTAGTCAAAGTGTGGAAAGTGAAATGGAAGGATTTAGGACACCAGGATGTGGTGGCTCGATCGTTCATGTTTGTGATGATAGTTACGCCCCCGATTATTACAAGAGTAGTACAGGCTCAGGCAACTGATCCGTTCTACCAGAGTCGATAGTGTAGCTTCTAGCAGAGGGGACCGACGCTTATACCGTGGGTTTAGATGGGGGTCTACGTTTCAATGGAAGGTTGGTTATCCCCGAGGGAGAAGATTTACGACACGAGGTTATAATAGAGTTGCATGGTTCATGATTTGTGGTACATCCCGGTGGGGATAAGATGTACCAGGATATGCGGAGACAGTATTGGTGGAGCGGGATGAGGAAGGATATTGCCCAGTTTGTCTCAAAATTTTCCACTTGTCATCTAGTAAAGGTGGACCATCAAAGATCAACGAGACTTCTATAGCCATTATAGGTTCCTATGTCGAAATGGGAGAGCATTTCCATGGAATTCATCACGGGATTACCCACATCGCAGAGGGGTCACGATTTGATATGGGTAATAGTGGATCGGCTGACCAAGGTAGCCCACTTTCTACCAGTCCCGACGGATTACACCTCGGGACAGTATGCCCAGATATTCATAGCAGAGATAGTGAGACTTCACGGGGTGCCTCTCAATATCGTGTCTGATAGAGATAAGGTGTTTGTATCTCAGTTTTGGGAGAGTTTCCAGGAGGCAATGGGTACGGAGTTGTGACTGGGTACAGCCTATCACCTGCAGAAGGATGGACAGACTGAGCGGACAAATCATATGTTAGAGGATATGTTGCGTATGTGCATCATTGATTTTGACGGAGGCTGGGAGTAGTACGTTCCGCTGTTGGAGTTTATCTATAACAACTCCTACCAGTTTACTATCGGTATGGCTCCATTCGAGGCACTATACGGTAGACATTCTCATTCCCAGCATGTTGGTTAGAGGTGGGGGACAACAAATTACTTGGCTCGTAGGTGATTCAGAATACTTCAGCGAGGATAGAGTTGATACGAAGTCGTATTCGGGTTGATCAAGATAGGCAGAAGAGCTACATCGACGCCAAACGATATTTTCGAGAGTTCAATATTGGGGACCGGGTGTTTTTTATGCATATTATTTTTATGCGTATTTTTTATGCATATTTTTATGCATATTATTTTTATGAAATTATGGAAATTGGGATTAATTAATTTAAAGGGAGAAAATTTAATTTATAATTAATCCAGTTTAATGGTAATAATACGAGAGTTAGTAGTTATCGAAAATAATTATGTTGAAATCATGTTGAGCATTACGTAGTGAGTAACGTAATAGATGGTTTCAAAAATAATAATATGGTCAGGGATGAGATACATGACAGTTAAAATATATTATTTGGGATGCGCGCATGAGTCGCGTCACTATTATATATTTGGGGAGTAAAAAGGTAAATTATTTTATATAACTCAAATGACTATTTTGAGTGCACCAGTGTGTCCAGTAGGGTCGAAATAGTTAGAAAACACTAATCGGGTGTTTTATTTGGAGTCCGAGAACTACATTTGGATTGGGTGGAGTTTGGAATGAGATTGAAGAATAAAAATTGGAGAAAAATGAGTTTGGGGAAGAAGAGGGCCAGTTCGGACATATCAATCGAAGACCTGCCCAAGTCATTCGAACGACCTTATTCGAACGAGCCTTCTGATGAGATTTCCAACGACCCTTCTAACGAGTTTCTGAGTTCGTTCAAAGTGGTAACTTCATTCGAACGAACTCGTTTGAACGAGAACCCCTTGACTTCTCGAGTTAAAAATCATCCTAGGTTTCTCCAAGCGAGTGTGTTAACCTACGTGAGTAACGAGTAACGTAAAATCCAAAGTTTTAGGGAAGTAAGGGTGTAATGATCTTCGAGGTATCGAACGTGTATGGAAGCCTAAGTGAGAATGTAAGTCCTAGAGAGGTTATATATAAATGGATATCATGGAGAGTAATGACCTTAATATTACTTACATATTATGGTAAAGGGGGTTACGTGAATGCCTATTAAGTTGTATAAGTTATGTGCATGTTTATTACTTGAAATATTATGTGTATGACATACCTAGATACTCGCTATCAAAAGGAGGTTAGCGCGTTGTGGACAACCATATCTTGTGTGCCTTCGGGGGATTTTGAGTCGTACCATTAGAGCATGGAACCTAGGTACGGACTATCTGTGAGAACGATAGTGATGACGGTCGTATGGGCGGTAGGTATGTGCATTGCCCATCGATTATGTGTATATATTTTATTGGTTCCTAAGAGATTGAACCTATTGTCCTTCATCGTGAGCGTTTGCAATGGGACTAGATAGCCGAGTATGCCTAGCACCAGGGGTTTCTTAACCATGGGTGAAGTATTGATATATGTATTAGTATGTATACATAGTGAGATTTATATATGTATACTGAATTCCTATTGTGTTTCATATTGGCTGCTTTATTAAAGTATATACTTATTGGATTACCAGTTGAGAATTAAGAATACTAAGAGAATGAGTTAAAGTATATTTAAAATGATTCCCAATAATAGAGATATATTGTCTTCGGGATATTTAAATATTATATCCGGTATAGTAATTATACTACGTGTAGTCAGGTAGAGTATCATGACTAGGATGGGTAACTAGGCTCGCTAGGCATGCACGTTAGAGGAGAGGTGAGCATCTCAAGTGAGTACGCTAAGTTAACAAGATTAATATTGTGCTAATTAATCAATTTAAGCACTTGCTATATTTAAACTATTTTCTACTCGGGCTCTAACCCGATTTATGCAAATCTTTTTTCTTGTTTTATTATTTTAGGTGCTCAGCCACAGGGGCACCAGACTTAGGAGATTCCATTCATTTGCCGAGCTGTAGCTGATGTGGAAGTTATAGGATATTGCTAGTGGACACTTCTGAGTCTATTTGTCCTTATTCATCAGTTTTTTTTGAGTTGGACATGTCGTCCCTCCTATTTTACAGTCAGAGATTTAGAGTTGTTTTATTTTAGCATTAGACTTTGATTTCAAGTATTGGATTATTGTATGGGAATTTGACTGGAAATGTTTACTCTAGTTCTTATTTAAACTCAGTTAGTTCTTTCCTTATTGCTATTGTGATGTATGGTGATGATTAAACATTTCCCTTTTCCTATGATGGTTAATAACAAGATAAAATTTTGAAATCAACCTTTTTAAATATTAGGTGGTTAGATTTTATTAAATAAAATTGATGACTTTCGACAGTGATGCTTAATCTGCACCAACCAGATATTCTAGTTTAATTTTACAAAGGACTGATCATCCAATATTTAATTAGGCGGGGTGTCACAATAGTGAGGTGAATAGGTGTAATGTGTAGAACCTTAAGTGCACCAAGAGTGTGGGGGGGACCGATAAGGGGTCGATGATTAGGCATAATTCTTCACATTTATCCCCTTAATTTTGATATTTTTATGATCCCGTGCGGTGTAAATAGCTTGAATTTGTCTCATATTTATGCTACTAACCCTTTTTGGTAAGTATTTTGTATTTTTTATATCTCTTATGTCTGTACCAGGTATTCCATGCAAACTAGTGCGAAAGAGAACTCAAAACAGTGAAAGAAAACCAAGAAACATGGAGTTAAAGGGTATTTTTGTAATTTTTCAGCCTTAGTCCAGAGGTGGGGCAAACTGTAAAGTTTAATATCTTTCAATTACAAGAACACTGGAAAAAATGGTACCCCAATCCGAGCTAAGGTGAAGAAGTAATGCCCATTTGAAATTGAGAAAGAAATCCCAGAAAAAAGCTGTCAGCCCCAAGCTGAATCGAAGCTGAAGAAAAAGAACCGGTTCGCTAATTTGTCATGCCCTAAATCCGTTACAAAACTAGTCACGCTTTCTAAGTGTGACAAATTCCCAGATACAGGATTTTTATTTTGTGCTTATCTTTTAGCCAAAAGAGTTTTATATTTTGGGGACTCTTCTAAACGACGTCTAGCCTATATATTTAGTCATTAGGACTTTTTTTATTCAGATTTTATTGATGTAAAATCTCCATAACAAGTAGGAACATCTAGGAGAAGGATTCACATATTTTTCACCTTTAATTCAAGAGCTTTTCGAGTTTTTCTTCAATATTTGATTTCTTCTTGCATGGTCTTGTTCTTGAATATGGTAGCTTTTATTTCCAGCACTTTTATTTTATTTCTCATGTTTAATTCTCTTTCCAAGCAATTATAAAATTCATGCAACATAGATAACGTAGTTTTCATTAAATTCACCATGTTAGGCTAGATTTTTAAGGGTTGGGTTTCATGAACCCAACCCGATGTTGTTTGCATGGGTATAAAATTAGTTCTCTAAATCCAATAATTGATTAGCGCGTGTAGTTAATACAACACTGCTTAATTCATCATTTGCTTACATACTGTGCGGGCTACGATCCCTCATATGTGTAATACTTAGGAGTGTTAAAAACCGGGTTTGATCAATTAATTAATTTATGACTAGTTTTGTACTTGGCATACACACTAGGGTTTGGGGGATTATATTCCCAACCTGTTTTCCCTTCATTCTTATTAACTCATTCTTAGTTAGTTAATTTTGCTCACATAGTTAATGTAGTAGTTTAATTTAGTGTGCATTTAGTTAATTAGATATTTCCCATCTCAATCATCTTTTTGTTTCTTTTTAGAGTCAAGTTAGGGTTAACAGTCTTACCTTTGTCCTCACATTCACTTGTCCTAGTTCCCTAAGGATTCGATACCCAGACTAGCCACTATACTCTATAAGAGTGTAGTTAAAGTTTAGGTTTTCTTATATTGTGGTCGGAAGTCGATAACAACGACTAGTGTATTTACACGGACGATTGGTTTCCACCTCAATCAGTCGACTGGCCACAGTGGTATCGCACGAATAAAAATAATTGTATAATTAAATTAAGTAAAGATAAGAGCTAATGTTTAAATTATAGTTGATTTGGAATAAAAGGACTTGCACTTTGGGGTGGATTAGTTATATGCTCCTCTAGTGGTCAACTCAATTCTATGATATCACATCGGCCTATGACTTATAAAAGTAGATTCAACAACAATGTAAATAATAAGTTTATAAAGAATAAGAGTTTAACTAAAGTTGGGACCAATAATAATAATTCATCTTCTTTCCATATTAAGTGGATTTAAGTTATTTATGTTACCCAATCCAAACAACCTAAAATGAACAAGCTGTTCTACTCCCAAATCCCATGAGTCCTATGTGATATAAATATATCTCTTAATTTAGGAATTATTAATTATATTAAAATCTATTTCATTAAAAAATATCTCAATTACTAACCATAGCATCAAATATTTAGTTATGATTCCTAAAATGGTGTCTCAATTCTCATAGTCTCAAATAGTCACATGCTAATAACTTAGGATATACTTATCTAGTATACTCCTTACACTATTCCTAAGTCAAAATTAATTAGTTATACATATCTATTATAAATCGTAAATTGGTACCACCCTCTCAAGTACCGCAAAATAGAATCACATAATTTAGAATATATGTGGGATTACACAAATTAAATCAATTACCATGGGCTCCGCTCACTCCTATTAATAAGGATAGACAATACCAAAGTCTACTATCCATACAATATAGTCCTAGACACATACCAAAAAGTATTCCACGCTTGAGCCCGCATATAAAATACGAATACCTATCCCTACCGACTTTGGGGATCACTCTTGTGTACTAGGTATAGTTATCGGGCATCCCAACCCTATAACCTCACCGCATCATCACAGGGGAAATCATTACACCTTCACACTATATTTATGAGCCACATACCCAAGTATTTACAAAAGGATCCTCCCGTTACTCCACTCAGGAGACGGGAAGTTTCAGTATATAAGATTAGGGTAAAATAATACCTAGGCAATGCCCATCATATCAAGGGGGAATACCATGCATGCTCAATGTTGCACGCTCCCCATCACATTCCTCCTAGTACATTCACTACGATTACATACACCACCCTGGTATGATTGAACACAAAGTAAGTAAACAAGTACTAACCTATGCAATCGGGCCAAATAAACAAGTATAAAACCCTACTCAATCGGGTTACACATAAAGTCTTATAATTATATTATTTAATATGCATATTAACTATAATCGGTTATAGATAAAACTAGCCCGAATATCCAAGATTTTCAAATACAGGTATTAACACACCTAACTCATACCTAAGGCCCTCAAATCCAGGAATCTACACATTTAACTAGTATGATATCTTGCTTGATATAATAACTACCCTGAACTAGGGTTTACAAACTTATTCTATACTTTCACAGGATATATGCCACCCCAAAACATCTCATCGTATCATTAACTATCCTAATAATTTTTCTGACACTCTAAGCCTCCATATATACTTATTAAAATCCATTCAACTCTCAGATTACGAAAATAACCTCTCTGGTCTTAAATTAATAATATCCAATTAAAATAAGGTTGTAATACCTTGTATTTTTTTATATAGGAATTAGTTAATTGTTATATTGATTATATTTGCATGTGACATGAGGTATGTCACTCATCGAGATAGTTGAATTTGATATGTGACTCTTATATTTGATGGTAATTGTGTTGCGAGAATTAACACTACAATACATGATAGTTCATTACTTAAATATTAGAAGTGGCTTAGTATTAGTGAGGGAATAACTAACGAAGTTTTTCTTGTTTGGATTATTGCCTTGGTATCGGGTTTCACTGATTATGAAGTAGTTTCTTATAATACATAATTGCACAAAATTAATTAATAATTAGATTTTAATTGATTTGACTTGTACTGGATTATAACATAAGTAACTAAAATATGATTTTTCATATTTTGTGTTGACATTTAGGATGCCTAGAAAGTCCATTTTTGACTTAAAATCGTAGAATTTAAGTCTATTGGGTTGGTATATGGCTTGTGTAGAGTTTTGGGCCATTTGACGTGTTATTTGGACTAATTGGATTCAGGCCCATATGGGGATTAAGGTTAATTTCGTGATTAATATACTTAGGAGGTCATTAAGTTGACAATCAATGGACTTATGTCCTTCTGTTAGTGTAATGTGTGTACAAGTAAGCGAAATATCTGCAATGAAACTATACACACACACACATACACACACAAACACTCAAACACAATTATTACAGACGATTCCTAATCAAATTACAAGAATCTAAATGAACAGATTACAAATACATGATCGTAGATAAATAAAACATATATAGAGTATAAATACGAAATAACCCAACTAATATAATTTATACTTTAATAAACTATCTTTAATTTCAAATCTCAAAAAAATATTTGTAAATATCAAATTTAGTTATTAGATTTAAGATAAATAACCAATTTGTACAATAATTTTTTACCAAAATAGATCTAAGTTCTTTTTAAAATATTAAAAAAGAATAGTCATTCAAAAACCAGATCTACAAGAATATACATTAAACTCAAGGTTCAAGAACTGAAATTAGAATAAAGCACTGGATTAGAAATATTTTTTTTTTAAAAAAGTTTTAAATCAATTCAAAACCAAAGTAAAACTAAACTTGCACAGATAAACAATAATTTAAAATCATTTAAAATCATGTTGATGATTTTATTTTTTGAGAGATAAAACTATATTAAAGTAAACAGTGCAAGTGAGAAAATGTAGGATTCTTAGTTTTTCTTAAAGTTGAAATGTTAAGATCCATAAATCCTAGGTTATTATCTTTGGATGAGATAAACAGGAGGTTAAAACCGAACATACACTCTTATAAACATTACCTACAACTCTTTTTTCCTCATTCTTTCTCACACTGTAGTTTTGGTTTTGTATGGGACGAATCCCTAATCTCCCTTTCTCTCTACAACTACCTTCTTCTTCTTAAATGTAGCAAAAATAATTTCTTCCAAGAGACATGAGGGTGTTTAGATAGAAGCCTATGGAAAATTCTAAAAACATGTTATAAGAGGATGAATTTAACGGTTGTGATTAATGTAAACTATAACCACCCAAATCAACGACTGAAAACGAAACTTAAAAATAAAGCTAACCAGTTGTAACAAGTAATGCAAGTAGCCTCCTTCGGTTGGTTGGTAAAATTATCATGCAGATTGCAATAATATCCATTGGATGTAATATCTAATCAAGGGCCATGGTTCTCTTCTGTAATTATGAGAGGAAATAAACACACGTGTTTCTTTCAAACTTTTGTACAAAAATGTATTTTTACTAATTCAAAAAGATGTTTAAAACTCATTTTAAAACCAACCAACCGAAGGAGGCTACTTGCATTACTTTTAGACATAATTTTTATCAAAATAATGACATAATTTAAATTTTAGAGCATTTTTAGACACTTAAACCAATTAAATTTTAAATATGCATATGTGCCGATTTGTAATGAATTTGTAAAAAATGTGCAGATTGTGATTTTGATTCGACAGGTTTCCATTTTATCTTCATACCCTTACTCTGATTTTGAACCTTAATTCGATCTTGAGTCTTGAATGAGCTTAAACTTTATGAAGAAAGCTAAGAGTGTATCTCACTAAAACTAGAAAATGTTTTGTAAAAAATATCTAAACTTGAAAAAACAAAATTAGTATGGACTTAGACTATCATATGGATATTTTCCTAATTTATCTGTTTAAGGTCCATAACTACATTTTACCTTTTGCAAAGTGTATTTTACATAATGACCATTAATTAAATATCATATCACCTAAAGGCTAAAGCTCTCAATTTGGTATCATTTTCCCCATCTCTCTCTCTCTCTCTCTCTCTCTCTCTCCCCTTCTCTCTCATATAAAAATCAAAATAATGGGTGGAGGACACCTAATAAAGATTAAATAGAGAAAAAAGGAATGATTATTGTTGTTAACATTTCTTTCTCTCTCTATACCGATCACTCTATCTTAAATAAACCAATTTGATTTAAAAATTACAAAACTAATTTTTATAATTCCCTATTTAATTTCTACCAATTACATTTTTGTTTGTTAATACTTAGTACATAGATTATTTTGATATATCATGGGTGAATGAGCTAAGGTATATTTACTATATACATAATGAAAAGAGTAATATTCCAAAAATATTATATAAATAATTAAGAAAGATATTTCTGTAAGAGTAAAACAAACATATATAAAAGAAAATGGACACTTCTTTAATTTCCTTAATGGTACCGAATTTTCAAAATTATTGCGAGGTAAAGAGAGAAATGTATTACAAACAATGATTATTAACCTACTCAAAGCTCTTTCTCTGTCTCATTATACATCACTATAAAAAATACATTAAATTCAAACAAACAACAATGTAAATGAGTATGTAAAATAACAATATGTGTATGTGAGAGGGAGATCATATAGGCTTTATTGGCCTAAATATACCTAAGAGGGGTAGGGATGGGTGAGGTGGGGTGTGTATGTTGGGGGGGGGGGGGAGGCATTGATTTGGGTATTTATAAAGTTAATGGCAATTTAAATATTTTTTAAACTTTCTTTTAAGATAAATTGCGATATAATAAATCAATTAAAGCATTAAACATTAGTTAACAATAATAAACATATAATAAACTTTGAAAATTGAAGTTTTAATGTGGTTCGAACTTGAATGCATCCACACTCGAGGCGGTACTTGAGAAAATTAACTATATACGGTTCACCGAGGTGGAATAAAAAACTTACAAGAAACTATAATAACATGTAACCAACAAGGAAACTATATCTTTCCATATCGAAGGGGAACACACAAGATACCAGGAATCTAATATGCATTGACTCCATAAAACAATGACACTATCGGCCATGAAGATACAAAGAAGTTAAATCGTAATAAAAAATGTGAGTATATAACGAAAGTGTAAAATAGTGTTTCTAAAAAATAAATATTTTATAAAATGGGTTTACATTCTCGATATAGAATAATAAACTTTCAACTAATAACAAGTCTGAAGCTCAAATAGATTTTTGTGCATGACTCTTTAGCTCAAGTGGTTATGGGTTTGGAGGGATAATGAGGTTTCGGTGTTTAAAGATTTGGCTTAAGAATGTTTTGAGGTTAAGACTTTACTCGAATGGACTTTGAGTTTGAAGATTTTCTTCAATGGAGTTTTGGGGCTTGAAATTCACATCCTTGGAAATGGATTTTGAAATTTGATATTTCTCTCTATAAAAAAAGTGTAAAGGACACAATCTCTGAAATGGAAGTTTACTCTCTTCATTATGTTTTTGTAAGATTGTGTATTTAAAGAAAAAGGTTTTATGATCCTTTTATAGGCTTTCTCAAAAACTAGACGTCGAAGGGTAGTTTGGTAAAATTTTGAACTTTTGGAATCAGAATTTGGAAAATTGAATGCTAGAAAATTGTCCAATTCTCATTTTGGGACAATTCTAAGTACTTTGTGTCGACTCAAAGTACTAGACCTTTTTTTAAATTCTTAAAAATCCATTTTTTTTCCAAAAATAAGAAAAATCATTTTGCTTAGTTTGAGTTGACTCCAAGTCCACTTTGAATCGACCCAAAGTACCTAACTTGATATTTTGGATAATTTGGGATTGTTTATTAATTTATGGGAAGTTTAATTAGGTTTTTGATCAACTACATGGTCATACAGGATCAGTTACACCATTATAATTATTCTCTAATCACTTAATACTTTGGGATAAGATTTCGGAGCCATAAACAATTGGTTTGGATAAAGATTTTGAAGATATTTAAAGGATTGAATTTCTTTATTAATGGTATCAGTCCACTGAACCTTGGAGAATGAGATGCTTGAATCGAGATGCACTAATTGAGTTGTCTAGTTGAGTTGACATAAATTTGTTTGAGCTTATACACTTGGTTGAAATGAACTTTGATATTAAAACTAGGTTTTTGCTCTTCTCAATGGGATAGTCTAATGATTTTATGTATATTATGGTTATGATTAACTTATGAAAATAACTTTATTTGATATGCCATATGATCTCTTTCTTGTTAACTTCTCATGTATTTTTTTGTTTTAGTATGCATGATTAAAGGACTATGTGATGGGTAGGCCATGTGGCATGACAAGTGGAACTTGGATAATTGTAACAATTAGGTCGTTTGGATATCACAGAGTGGATAAAAGAATATTAAGTAAGATGATGTTGGATGTGGTCGGGCACAATTTCAATATAACTCAATCACCTTAAGGATAAGATAAAAACAACTGAAGATCATTATGAGAGAGGCCTAAAAATATAATACTATTGTATTTATAAATATGTATGAACCTAATATTCTAGGGCATCCAATGACACATGATTGTATCTACGATTTGGAATCTCAGCTATTAAATCTAGCACTCCAAATTTTCTTCTTCTCCCTAAAATATTAACATTACTCTGATCTCCCTTCCTCATCAATGTAGGAAAGCTGACCTGCCTAGCCATGTATATATGTGTGTCAATTTTCAATAACACACTTAAATTTGGGGTGAAATTGGTAATTAGCAATATGGTAGGATCCATATCCCCTACAATTTGGCTTCATCTGTAGGAAAATTTCTTAAATCCCCATCATTAAATAATATTAGTCCTCAGTCGATATGAATTCTCACTAGTCTTAGAATTACCATTATGGGAACCATGTTATATTGGGATTGTGAAGCACTTGGAGCATATTTCAACTCGTAGTTCCTTTATTTTTTTTACACTTCATTATTTTTTGTACCATTTATTGCATTTTATTAGAAGGCTTGTATTAGGATTTTTTATCATTGCTTGTATTGCGGTGCCTAGAGACACCTTTATTTTATTTTTCATTTAAATTTGTAATAATCGAAGCCAAGCGTGATAGGGAAATTGGACAAGGTAGAGAGAGGGCGTCCAAAGGCGAGGATTTAGAAGCCTCTCTATCTTGGGTCGGTAGGACTCCCGGGGACGACTGAGATTGGCGTATTCTCCCCCCGGTCGACTCAAATTTTTTGACACCCCACGGCCTAAAAATCGTGGGAGGTACATTTCTTACACCCTCACGCCTCTCCTGTTAGCGAGTCAATTTTGTGTGCTCTTGTGTGATTTTATTCTCGCATTTATTTTTTGAACGGTGTGATGAATTAAATTACTAAGACCTACACCCGGTCACTCACGAGAAGGGATTTCATCACCCGACTCACCCGCTTACCAATTGTGTGCTACCCTAGCCATCACTAAATTTAAAATCAATCAACTATGTGGCCCAATAGGAGAATATTTTCCAAAGGCGATCACTTAGATTTCCGTGATTTTTTTTCGCCCACGGACTTAATTAAAATTTGACTACCCTTTCACTAAATTTAAAGATAAAAATTGGCTATGTGCTAGTTAGGATTTATCCTTGACTTGTGTGTGTCCAATTCATTTTTCGGTAGTAGATTTTAGTTGGTTCGTCCAAATCTTGAGTCCACATCTTTCCCCACCCTTTTCTTCCAAAAAAAAAAATCCAAAAATATTTTCTTTCTTTCATTTTAGAAAATTCAAAAATATTTTTCTTCCTTTATTTTTCACAAAAATCCAAAAATATTTTCTTTTGTTATTTTTATAAAAAATTCAAAAATATTTTCTTTCTTTCCTTTTTAGAAAAATCCAAAAATATTTTCTTTCCTTTTGGAAAAAAAAATCAAAAAAATATTTCTCTCCACATGGCCGACGAGCGTCCTTTACGGGACTACTTTGGTCATTTTCCATTGTCACGTGACACGTGTGAGAGTGATCCCAAGCGGTCTCTTTATAATATTCTTCATGATTTCACCTCTCTCACGAGTACCGTTGGTACTCTTGACCCATCCATGCACGCACCACCTGTTCCATCACCATCGGTGTCAAGTGTCGCCGTGTCTCCTCGTTTGTTGTGCACCCACTGTTATTATGCCGATCACATGTCCCATGAGTGCCCTTACCTTACATATCCATCTGAACCCACCCTGGATCATGTGTATCCATATGACAGTGTTTCGGAACCCACCTCGACCTACTACCCTTCTATACCTAATCCCGAGTTGTGTGAGTACCCGAGATATTCGTGGAGGCCTGATCACCCTTCCACGCAATACGAATACCAACCCTATGTTGTGGATCCTCACATGTTCCAACAGTTGTCATGGCAACCTTGTGCACCCAGTCATGATCAGTCCCCTCACTACGCACCCACTGAATTTCAACCATATTGTCCATCACGAAAGCAATCCTTTCGTGCATGATGAACTTGGCCCCACCCCACCCCACACACTTCATATGAGTATTCTCCATATAGTCCCGATTATAGCGAGTTGTGTCCACCTCAACCACCGCCACCACCCATCATTCCACCAACACCTTCATCCACATTCGCTCTCGAAACCCTCTTGCAAAAGTTCATACTTGATCAAGAGCAAGCAATTCAAACTCAAGCTCTCCAAAGGCTTGAACAAAGGTTAAATGAATTGGAGTGTGCGAGAGAGTCGGACATTCCCATGGCTCCACCCATTGTTGCAACCGAGTGTGATGATGATGTGTCCTCTTGTGACACGAAATTTGAGTGTGACCAACCCTACCACCCCGAGAATCTCGAAGTTGAGACCATTCCATGGTCTTGGTCCCAAGTAGACAATTGTGTTGACGTACCTTTCATTAGTGAGCCTGATCAATTCCCACCATATCCACCTGAACCCCACCTTGAGGTTCCCACTCCCGTCATATCCAAACATATGCCCGAGTCTACACCTATCGAGCTTCACCCTTGTGTTCCCGAGGAACCAATTTATCCTAGGTTAGTTTTGGCTACGAGTGTTCACCATTTTCCCGAGATAGAATCCGTGATAGTTCCTAACTATCCAGATATGGATGATATCCCACCATGCATGGCTCCCATTGAGCCTGATATTTCTAGTGATTCCTTTATCTTAGATCTTGGTGCCTCGTCTTACCCACCCAACCCACCCATTGTTCCTTCCACCCCACCACTTGGTTTGGATCTTGACTTTACACATTTCAAGTTTCCATCTACATTTTTAGATCCTCACCTGAAGCCATCCACCATCTAGGAGAGTATATGTGGTGCTACTCTCCACCGTGACACCAAGCTTGTTACTATATGCACACCACTTCCTTGTCGTGTTGATTTTTCTTCTCAACAGCTCCCTGGCGTGTCACGGTGCGACCAATATCATCGCCCATTTATAGAACGGTCGTGCAATTTCCATGAGCCCCACCCTATTCCAATTTCTACACCTTTTCGCCTTCCTCACGAACTTGAGCATCATGCTTATAGGGCCCTTGTTTCCCTCACCTTCCGGATCAATAAGGCCCATGACCGATGCCTATTCACCCTCACCATTTTCCTCATACCCACTCGCCTATGGTCCACCGATGCTTTGCATCGCGTGATGAACTTTTCCATACAAGTGCATTGACCTGTTTTAGTCTCTATCCAATAAGACTGATGCTTCAGTCTTGTTTGGGGGTGATTCTTATCCCCCGATTTTTTTGCCCCGTTCTCTCCTCGTTTATCATCTCTTTTTGGGTGAGAATGGTTCGGTCTGGCTGAAGACGTTAAACTTAGCGCTACCGGGAGGCAGCCCGCGTTTCTTGTGCTAGTCTCATCCTGTTTAGGGGTGGTGTTTCACATCACCCTATGCTTTGCCATGTTTATGGACTTGTACACATCTTTTTCTCTTATCACTTACTCAGGTTTATTCTTGGCCACATCTGTCCACTTCATTAGTGGTTCATTCTGGTAATCTCTTTCCTACCTTATGCTCTCAATTTTAAAAATTATTTTACTTAACATCGAGGACGATGTTCCTTTTTGTTTGGGGGTGGGAAATTTATCAAAATCTTACCTCTTTTGAAATTTTTTGTTTTTTAAACCTTCTTTTTTCATGCGGTTTCTTTCATCTCATTCATTGATGTGAATTTTCAATCATCCATCTTTCAAAGTCTAGGAATCAAGCTAGAGAATATTTTTTCTAAATAGCTTATGTAATACATCCCAAGGCATTTTGCACCATGAATTTCTAGACTCAAAAAAATTTGTGCACTTATCACGTCACTACGGTTTAGAGTTGAGGAGTACTACAATTCTAAAGAGAACCTTAAGGATCACTAGTGGAGACTTTAGCCCGTGAGATTCGTGCATTTCACCTTTCAGAGAGTTTTACGCAATCTTCGAGTCACAAGTTGATTCAACTTTCTTTGGGTCCGCATTTAATTGTTGTATGATCTCATTATCTTTCATAAAATTTTGGTATGATCACTGAGAATGACATCACTTTCGAGTTGTAAGAAATGCGTGTCTTAAAATTTGTCTCGATCACTAGGTTTTCATCCATACACCTACCACTTTTCCCCCATACACTACCCATTCACTTCACCCATTACATTCCCATACTTTTCCATATATTCCCCTCACCATCATTCCCCACTCATTTCATATATCTTCCATTATTTCAAATAAAAGAGTGTGATTTCAAATGTAAATGTCTTCATTGTTAGTTTGAAAAGAGAGAGAAAAACAAAAAATAGCTAAAGAAAAAAAAATAGAGAAAAAGAAAAAGAAAAAAAAGAAAAAGAGTTTGTAGTTAGTAGTTAGTTGTGAAATAAATACATTTGTTCTTCATGTTCTATACACTCTTCTATCACATCCATCTTCTATCCATCATATATCCATCATTTCACACATCAATCCCATTCTACATCACCATCCTTACCTCATCTCATCCATCCTACCTCATTCCATTTTCCCCTCACCCATATACATACATGTTCCCCTAGGTGTTCGGGAAAATAAAAGTCAACGTGGTGAATAACTCGACGTTCTCACTATAGTGATTAGCATTCTTTCATGAGATCATTTTCTGTCTAATTGTTCGTTCTTTCTTATGCGTTTGTGATACGTTTGAACTTGATTATATTTACTCACCTCCTCATACACAAGAGCGATACACTGACCCTAATCTTGAGAGTTTGTTTGAGAGAGTTACATCTAGTGAGATTTGAAGTTGAAGCGTTGATTCCGACAAGTCAATCTAGGAATTTCTTCGATGATATTCGACCTGTTTTGACTGATTCACACTACACACGTTGAGTTCTAGGAAGGATGTGCCTTATGTATTTACTTAGCTTAATCTTTTTACACATTCTATCTTGTATTCCTCAAATCATTTATTTCATGATGGATTGTGCGATTATTCTACGTCTAATAAGAGATTGGTTGCCTTTCAATAAATCTTTGCGAATAAGAATTTTGTGGGTATATTCCCTGTAAACCCTCACGAGACACAACTTGTCCTATAGGGCAACCTATAGGTTTAAAGGCTTGTTGCACATGCTAAGTGCAATCGCAAGTGCCCGCGAAAGTGGTACACTTTTGGTTACTTATCTTTATCTTTCTCTCTATCTTATTGCTCGAGGACTAGCAACGTTCTGTTTGAGGGTGGTGTGATAAGCACCCAAAACTGTACAATTTATACCCCAAATAGATGTACTTTAGTTGCTAATTCTCGACAATTTGGGTCTTATGCGCTTAATTGTTCAATATGCAGGCTTAATTGCAGTTGTGGTGTCAAAAGCTATATTTTACTACAATTTGCAACAAAATGGAGCTAAATAACTAAATACCTTGTCCCATAACCCTAACCTACCCTAACCCGAGCCTAAACCTAGCCCAAACTTACCCCAAGCCTGTGTGTGTTTTGTTTGTCCCTTTTATTATTTTTTTAGATTTTTAGTTTGAGTAATTTATATTTTTAGGATTTATTTTAGATTTATTTAGAATTTCTAGGATTTATTTTCCAATTTTTATATTTCTTTTTATTTAGTATTTTGATTTTTATTCTATTAGTTTTTAGTTTTAGTTTTATTTTATTTGGATTATAATTTTTAGGATTTCATGTATTTTAGTTTATTTTGATTTCACATTTTCTTTTTAGGATTTTAGTTTTAGTTTAATAAATTTCTACTTTTATTTTTTATTTTCATTTCTTTTTAGTTTTATTTGAATCTTTGTTTTATTTTAGAATAGGATTTTATTTTTTAGGTTTTTATTTTATTTTTTTATTAGTTAGTTTTATTTTAGGTGTCCTAATTAAACACACACACAACCCCCTTATCCTACACTTCCATACACCCATTTACACCTAAACTAACATCCTCACCCATACCATACACCCTCACCCTCACACACCTACTCTACACCCTCACCCACACTAACACCCCACTTCATCTTCAACCTCCAACCTCCAACTCACCCCTTTCTCTCTCCTCTCACCAAAAACCTCCATTAAACTAAACCCCTCTCTCTCTCCTCCATAACTCTCACTACCACCAAACCACCACCATCAAAACCTCTCACCATAACTTCCAACCCGTCGCCCCACCTCCGGCGAGGGAATCCGACCGCCGGCAAACCCAAAAACCCACCGGCAACAAATCCATAACCAACCCTTATACCGCCGGCGCCCTCCCCCCACCTCTGGCGCCTGACCCCAGCCCCTCCAATCGCGATACCCACTTCGCACCACCTCAAACCCAAGCCCCGCCGACCTATTCCCCGTCCTGCTCCCGCCGGCCAGTCAACTCCGACGTCGTTACTCCTCCAAACCGCCAGTCCTGACGAAACCTCCGGCGAGTTCGACCTCAACTCCGGCGAAGAAATCCACAACTTATATCAAAACCAATACCCACACAATATCTCCAAACCCAAACCCAAACCCATTTCTTCCATAACCCAATTCAAAAACCCATTTCCTCTTCAAGCCAATACCCATTTCCCTTGTAAACCCATTTCATCCAAAATCGTGACCTGCCAAGCCAAATAAACCAAACAAATTCTCACATGTCATTTTACCCTCACAACTCACTTAAACCCCTTTTCCCAATATACCCTTAAAAATCCCCAACTACCTCTTTTAACCAATACCCAAAAATACCCTTATAATAATATCAGATTTTATTCCCTCACCTCACTACCCACATGACCTCACCCAAACCACATGCACCCCCTAGCCATTTACCCAATATACCCCTTATCCCCCATGCTCCATGTGTCTACTATAAATGAGGATGAAGACCCATTTGCAAAGCATCTCAAAATTAGTTTTAAGCTTGGTGTGATAAAATTCTCTCCATCCCTCTATGTTGAGTATTTGCATTTTTAGCAAATACCTCAATATAGAGGTGTGTAGTGAAAATTATCTCTAGGATAAATTTCACCCCACCCATCTATTATGAATTTTTGCATTTTTAGCAATTATTTATAATAAATTGATGTAGTGAAATCCATCCCTTATGGGAGGTAAATTCTAACCCATTCCTTTATGTTGAGATTTTGCATTTTTAGCAATTATCTCAATATAAAGTTATGATTTAGAATTTATTTCTTTGGATGAGTTCTAATGTAAAATTTTATAATGTTAGGATTTGCATTTTTAGCAAATCTCTTTTATTATTTAATTGTCCATTATTAATTCATCCACTATCCTTTTTATTTTTAGTTTGTAAATTTTAGTTTAGATTCAATAAATACATGAGTGAGGAATTGTAATTGAGAGATTGACGATGTAACTGAAGATTTCATGTCAATTCAAGGCTTAAATGGGGTTGATATCCTCCTCTTGATTACTTTTAGTTTAATCTTCTCATGCTTTTATTTGTTTATCTTATATTTGTGGATGATGATTATTGAGGGCTAATCTCCCATTTATGGGATGAAATTTTGAAGCCCTCATGAATCCAATTTAGTTAGTTTACTTTTTAGCACAATTTTATTTACCTCATTTTTTATTAGCTTTTACATCTTAGTAGTACTTTAAAAATTAGTATATAGTTAGTTAATTAATATTCCCTTGAAAAATTCATAAAAAATAGAAAAAGTAAAAATAGAAAAATATAATAAAATGCAAATGAATCTATATATATGTCCTCTCCAATTTTGTGTTTCACCCTTAGATATGGATTGACTCCCTTACTTACCCTCTACACTAGCTTTGTTATAATTTTGTAGGTTCAAGGGAATTTTTGATGGATAGAGAAGTTGCAACAATGACACAAAAATCTACATGAGAGGCAATTTTATTTTTTTCATCAGTAACAAAATTTTCTAGGTCCCCACCACCTCTTAGTCATGCAAGGTCTAGGGAAAGCACACCATAATGGTCTCTCTTTAGCTATCGATGTAACACTCCTTCTCTGGAGGCCCCTACAAGGAATGCCACGTCACTCCTTCTCAACCTCAATGAGGAGTGACTGAGTGAACAAGATGAGGAAATATTGATTGAAGAGAACCGAGCAGTGTTAGGAATACGGGTCTAGTTCTCATAAGCTTGAGTGTCTCAACAGACGTAGAGTTCGATCCCCTAGAATCCTTTGGTTTATCCATAATGGAAAATTGTATAGATCTAGGATTCCATGAGCAACGCAATCGAATCTCCCTCATTTGGATCATGCTTTTATCCACATAACGCCTAGCCATTATCTCACATAAACCTGTAAAAATGTGACACAACACGTTAACAGGACATAAATTGACACAAAATTATAAGTTAATGGGTTTACCTTTATTAGATTTGGGTCATTACCGGGTTAACACGATAGACCCATTAAAATAACGGTTCGGGTTGGAAAATTGACCTGTACCCAATTTTACCTATTAATAACCATTAACACTAATGGATACTCTAGTTTCACCCAACCAATACCTTATAAGAATAACCATCAAACCCCATTATTATTAAATCCAATCTCTCCACATGCCACTCCCTTATCCACTTATTGTGAGATGATATCCTCGCCATTTGTTTTCTACTAAACCTTAAAGTCTTTAACCATTTTCAGCAACAATCCTCATGATTCAGAACATTATATAGACACATTTTTTATATTGTTTTATTTGCAAGTTATGATTAGACAAAATTCTTTAAAACAAATTTAAGAACATTAGATATTTATATAGAATCAGAAATATGAAATATTCAATTATTTTTATATCATTTTTAAATTTAAGAAACAAGATAAAATATAGAGGAGTAACGGGTCACCCCTTTAGACCCATACCGATTCGTTCATATAAACGGATGCTAATGGTTTAGGTTGTGTACTGTTAATGTTAAAAAATTATGTTTGGGTAGTGTCTTTAGATCCATTAACATTAACAGGTTGTGTATGGGATAAGGCTATTTGACACGAACCCGTTATCACCCAACCCATACACGACCCAATATGATCTGTTGACAAGTCTAGTCTCGCACTAGCTCGGTCAGAAGAATCTAGTCACGACAACAGTTCAACCAATATTAGTTTCTCGGTGAAGAACATTAGCAATGAAGATCTAGGAGAAATCATCAAGAAGGATTTGGGAATACGTATAAACCCCATCTTGATATTCTCTCCAAAGTACCTTTCGAAGTGATCTTTGGATAACGGATCAACATCTTCTTTTAATATTAATATATAGTAGTTAAATCCCCCTAAAATTTTCTATGTCCTAAGATTAACCCATATGATTGAAAGACGGATCCAACTCATCAAAATAGATAATACAAATAATGCATGCACTTATGGATCCATCATGATGTGCTTATGTGAATTGTTTTCTTTTCTAAATTAGGTGAAATCGATCTCATGTGGCTTGAGTATCTAACCCCTTGGTTAATATATTCTTTCAGGGACTTGGTAAAATAGTTATGGACCACTTCATCATTAATAGAAAAGCAGTGAGGGAAATCTTCTCCCTAATAGACTTAAACGAAAAAAAGAGGAGTTCCTCAGAAAGGACGCTCAATGATATTGGAGATTTTAAATGAGATTAACTATTACAATGAGAAGTTGGAAATTTATTCTTCCAAGTTTAGTTTTACCACTTCAGATGACCTCTACCAGTCTCTTAACAAGTGGACAACATCATTAATGGATGATCTTATGTCCCCGATTAAGAAATATGCCAAGGTTAACGACGATACTCTGTATGCCAATGTTTATGCTGAACAACCTTCCAAAGGGTATAAGAAGAATGATACAAAGAAGGGATCTAAGGGGGGAATCCAACCAACTTATGCTAGAAAAGGGGTAAAAGATGAGAATCCTAAGGGGCGATGAAAATTCCAACCAATGACAATGCGTATTAAGCAGAGTACACTTTCTTCAAGGAGCTAATTTAAAAACTTATCCCTCAGATAAATGACAAGTCATACTTCAAGATTCCACCTAATATGTACATCAAAATAAATGATAAGTACATAAACTTAAGTTATACTTATCACCAGGATTATGGCCATAAGACATAAAATTATATGCTTAAGTGACACTTATAAGATTTCGTCCAGGATGATAACCTCATCATATTGATGTGGACAAGGCAAAATCTTTAGCATTGGACAACGCAATATATAATAAGGATTAAGATGAGATCCCACCATCAGGGATGATCATAACGATACATGGTTTTATTGATCCTTCCCAATACACAGGGAAAAATATAAGGAAATAGTGAGGATTGAAACCAGCATGTAGGAAGCTTTCTAGGTGGAAACATCAAAAACCATCCTTAACAGAGAGAATGTAGGGACATCGATCTTGATTGATAATCATATTCATCGATGAAGATTTTTTCGATGTTAATTTTCCCCATAAGGATGCCTTGGTCCCTACTATCCCGGTTTCAAACTTTGAGGTAAAAATATAAGAGTAAAATTTATGATTTGATGATCATATTTATAATTTGGCATGTTCTGTTACACCACTAAAATATCATGTAAATTCTAAAAAAATCTTTTATTGAAGATAAATTAGTGACGATAGTATATATCAAAGAATGAAGAGTTTATATCATCAGATAAGGTATTCGAGGTTGTAAGGACATTTTTCTCATGTCCAACATGTTACATTTATGTATGTCGTACGCCGCTACATTTGGCACATCACCTCACGATCTCACATGACGGCCTCTATCCAAATTCCGGGAATCAAGCATTCAACATCTCCATTAATATGTCCCACATCTGTCTCAACGACTTCACGTTCCAAGATTTTAGGGACTTAATGCAAGTGGTACGCAAGGGAAGTCAAAACAGTGAAATGGGGCTTGATAGGGAAGTTCAAGGGCATTTTAGTAATTTTACATCCATAGTTCGGAGGTATGGTCAACTAGAAAGTTGAAGCGCTCACCGTAACGAAGATACTGGAAGAAACGTCACCTCAATCCGAGCTACGGTGAAGGAGTTATGATCTTTTGAAGTTGGAGAAAATTCCTTGAAGAATGCTATTTTTTTTACCCCATACCAGAATGGTACCCCAAACCGCATGGGGAACCGGTTCGGGGGGGAGAACCGGTTCGGGGTACCCCAGAACCGGTTCGGGGTACCTGACGGTGCGAAAGTCCCCAAGTTTTAAAACTCTTTTGGTTTCCTTATAAAAGCCAACTTCGGGGGCGCTGTTTTGTAAGACTTTAGGAGACGAATTTGAGAGTCCAAATACATCTAGTCTTCATATTTTTGAGTCCCAAGACTCATGGTTTGATTCACACATCCTTGCCAAACCTTTGTGAATCCTTTAGCAACCCAAGAACACAACTTTGGTTTGTTCAACCCTTGTGGAGGAGACCGTTCTTCTTCTTCATTGCAGCCCTACTGGAAAGGGATAATTCCAGCCGCGACTACAGAATCCGATACCCGAGGGTAATTCTTAGTCATCTTGTATTTTCATTGTAATCCAATTGTAAGCCGTTTTCTTACAAATTATAGTGAAAATAAATGGTTTTGCCCCTGTGGGGGATTTTTCCTGAAATTTATTTGTTTTATCCTGCATGCTATATTTTATTTGATAAATCATCTAGATGCATGTCTTAGGGTTTAACTAAAATTTGTGTTTAATTACAATTGGTTTTAATTTGAGAAGTCGCAATATTTCCGCTGTAGCTGCTCTCTCAAATTGGTATCAGAGCGGGTTACGCTAATTTATCGCGTGATCTTGATTTTTCAAGGATTTATTTTTTTGTGATACAATTTGACTTCTCACGTCGTCAAATTGGTATCAGAGCGGATTACGCTAATTTATCGCGTGATCTTGATTTTTCAAGGATTTATTTTTTTGTGATACAATTTGACCTCTCACGTCGTCAAATTGGTATCAGAGCCTGTTGCACTAAAAAAATGGCTTTTGATGGTTTTGATGATCTTCGATGTCAAAGTTTTGAAAAAATTAATTGGAAAATTCACACGAACTCTTGCTTTAAATCTTCTGTTGAAAACGAATCTGAGAAGTGTCCTTGTTGTGAGGGTGTTGGTCACACGTTACATGAGTGTACCACAAATTTAAAGAAGAAATTGAATAAACCGATTTCTCATGTTTCTACCCTTAGTGATTGTGATTCGGAAGAAGAAGTGTTTTATGCTTCTAGGCGAGAGTTTCCCATCCATGTGATTAGTGATGATAGTGAAGGTGATGGGAGTGTGGATGAAAGTGAGGAGGAAAGTGTAGATGAGCATGACTTGCAAACTGCTTTCAATGAACTTTATGCTGAAACTTTGAAAACAAAGAAAGAAAATTTGAAATTGAAAGCTCAGTTGAAAGAGTGTGCCATAAAAAATAATGATTTTTTAGTTGAAGAACTTAGGGCTCATGTGAAAATTTTGAAAGAGAAGCTTGAGTACGTCGAGGGTGAGAGAGATAGTCTTAGAGGGTTGATGGAGACTATGAAAAAGGAGCTTTTAGAGTTTGAGGATTCTAAACGAGTACTTGAATCTAGGATAGGTGAACTTGAGGTGAAATTGAAAGATTCAAGTAAAGTGAAATTTGATTTGGAGTCTAGGTCTGAAAAACTTGATAAGATTTTAGGCACAGTCGAGATCAAAACGGATAGGGGTGGGATTTGTCTTGAAAAATATGATGCACCCATTCCCACACGTGTGAGAGAGCCTCCTAGGTTTGTTAAGAAAGAGGCACCTAAAGTTGTTAGGAAAGCACCCCTTAAGAACATTGTGAGAGAACCTTCTAGGATCATTAGGAGAGACCCACCTAGGCAAATTCGGAAAGAGCAACCAATAAATTTGAGGAGAGGGCCACCTTTAGGTAACACACACCGCCCGATTTACACTTGCACACATTGCGGTAGGCAAGGTCATCTTAGGCGATTTTGTTACAAGCTTTTAAATGGACCTAGGAAGGTTAATGAAAGAATAAATTCGATTCCCAAAACCCCCACACTTTGTTACACATCAATTTGGGTTAGAAAATCGGATTTAGAGGCTTATGGTTTATTTGTCCACGATTCCCGTTTGCTTGCACGTGATTCACCCCATGTGAAATCTTTTGGTTGATTGTGGTTGCATGTTTGTCATACACTAGTTGTGGTTTCATGATATATTTTTACTAGTGTGATGACTTGTACTTTTTGTATAAATTCTTGTTTTTGAATTTTTTTGAAAAATACAAAAAGATTTTATTTTGATAAAATTTTGAGAAAATCCAAAAAGATTTTTATATTGCACCGTTTATGGATGAACACTTTGGATGACCAAGTCACAACATCATTTCATTTTTTTTTCATGTGACTATTTGATAGTGTTTTGAGACAATAGGTCAATTCATCCTTGTGCTTTATAATGTTTGGAGTCATTAAGATGTAATTAAGTGTTACTTCCTACATGTTTGACTCATGTTTCCTTTATTGCACACATGCACGGATTTGTTTGATTATTGTGCTTGTCTTATCACATGTTGGTTGGGTGTTTTCATCTCAATCCTGTCTTTAAAACAAACCAAGAACGATAATTTTTTATAAGAAAATTGTGCATATAAAAACCGTGTTGTGAGTTTGTGTGCTTTGTTTGAATAACGGGGAGGGGCTGCGAAAGGTAATTATCTATCCTTTGCGCAAAAGCCACCGTTAAAAAGGACCTAAAAAATTGAGGAATTTTATTATCCGAGGTCCAAAGAGGTTAAAAGAGCCCGAAAAAATTGAAAGGCAATAAAAAGATATTCATGCCAAAAAGGGGCCATTTAGGTTTTTGCATCAATTCTCCAATGTTTGAGAATTTAGATTACCTCTAAAAGAATATATATATGAGGGAGTTTGGTTGGAGAATTAAAACGGGTTTGCACGTCCTTGAAAATTTTGAAAATGCGCTATATAGTTTTGGACGTTATTGGTGTGAAAATCATTTGACTTTGATTTGTTGATTTGCATAAAACGATGTCATCTAAATTCAACAAACGTTTACACTTAAGGATACCTTTGATGTTCATTCGTTAGGAGTACACGTATGCATCGTGCACATATGATTGATTGAGTTGATTAACCTATCGAATGTGTTCACACCCATTCATTCCATTTCCATGACTTGGTTGTTTGAGTCTAAATCCAAGGTGTGATTTTTGTTTCATATTTGTTCATATTGGTATCTTATTTTTGTATGAAAAATTTGAAAAATTCAAAAATAGTTTGAGAATATTTGTTTGAGCATCTCCTTGCAAGAGCACAATTACCATATTATTTGATGCCCTGTTTTGTATACCGTGACACCCCGATTTTGCTTATTTGATTCATTCTTCTCATCTGTCTATTTGGGGACATCATAAAAAGGGGGAGAAAGCATTATCATATTATGGGGGAGTTTGAATTTTGGGGGAGTTTTTGAGATGTTGCTTATGTTTTTATCATATATTGATATCCATGTTATCTCATTTCAAACTCGATATGTCACGTGGTATTTGCTTTGTCTCATGTGTGTAGGTATGAAGATTGAAGATCTATATGTTGCACACCCTGATGAGAAAAGATTTGAGATTCCTGAAGATTTGAAGAACAAACGATGAAGACTATTCATTTGTACCTTTTCCAATTTTGGGTTCATGGGAGGGTAGATTTGTATAGGCAATTTAATATTTGATAATTCGGATTTTTTATGTATGTACAGGCATAGACATAGGGGGAGATTTGTAAGGACATTTTTCTCATGTCCAACATGTTACATTTATGTATGTCGTACGCCGCTACATTTGGCACGTCACCTCACGATCTCACATGACGGCCTCTATCCGAATTCCGGGAATCAAGCATTCAACATCTCCATTAATATGTCCCACATCTGCCTCAACGACTTCACGTTCCAAGATTTTAGGGACTTAATGCAAGTGGTACGCAAGGGAAGTCAAAACAGTGAAATGGGGCTTGATAGGGAAGTTCAAGGGCATTTTCGTAATTTCACATCCATAGTTCGGAGGTCTGGTCAACTAGAAAGTCGAAGATCTCGCCGCAACGAAGATACTGGAAGAAACGTCACCTCAATCCGAGCTACGGTGAAGGAGTTATGATCTTTTGAAATTGGAGAAAATTCCTTGAAGAATGCTATTTTTTTTACCCCATACCAGAATGGTACCCCAAACCGCATGGGGAACCGGTTCGGGGGGGCGAACCGGTTCGGGGTACCCCAGAACCGGTTCGGGGTACCTGACGCTGCAAAAGTCCCCAAGTTTTAAAACTCTTTTGGTTTCCTTATAAAAGCCAACTTCGGGGGAGCTGTTTTGCAAGACTTTAGGAGACGAATTTGAGAGTCCAAATACATCTAGTCTTCATATTTTTGAGTCCCAAGACTCATGGTTTGATTCACACATCCTTGCCAAACCTTTTTGAATCCTTTAGCAACCCAAGAACACAACTTTGGTTTGTTCAACCCTTGTGGAGGAGACCGTTCTTCTTCTTCATTGCAGCCCTACTGGAAAGGGATAATTCCAGCCGCGACTACAGAATCCGATACCCGAGGGTAATTCTTAGTCATCTTGTATTTTCATTGTAATCCGATTGTAAGCCGTTTTCTTACAAATTATAGTGAAAATAAATGGTTTTGCCCCTGTGGGGGATTTTTCCTGAAATTTATTTGTTTTATCCTGCATGCTATATTTTATTTGATAAATCATCTAGATGCATGTCTTAGGGTTTAATTAAATTTGGGTTTAATTAAAATTGGTTTTAATTTGAGAAGTCACAATATTTCCGCTGTAGCTGCTCTCTCAGAGGTAGATTTAATGTTAACTTATGTTCATGGGTAGTTTTAAACATTTATGAATCCAAAATACTTTTCGTAAAGTTTTTATAAAGTAAAAAAACATTTTTTTATGCATTTTGTTAGAACGAGATCGGTGTTCATTTGAACGAGTTAATATAACTTGTTGGATAGCCGTTTGAATGCGCTTCAATCATGTATGGTTCCTCGTCATTTTGGAATGTCACTCGATTTCTCATTCTATTGAGGATGTGAAGGTCATTTGAACGAGGTCTAGATTGTACTAATGAACATACGTGAATATTGTTTTTAGTTGGTTTCAAACTCATTGTTTTCAAGCTTATCTCTTTGATATTTTCCATCTTATTTAATAGTTACAAAATTGTACTTTGCTGTTAGAATGTTTAAGCCTATTTTGTGATCAAACACTTAAGTTTTTCAAAATCCAGACCCCTTGGATATTTGTGATCACTTTATCTAACCGAAAGAACAAACTACTTATTTATATCCTTGGAGTTCATTCTTCACTGGTGACGATAGGAAATGAGTTTGCTGAAGCTGATTGATGGATACCTAGGCAAGTGAAGTTTGCTGTGTGGTCTTGCTAGATCTACTCTGCTTTCTCTTATCAACACGGAAGGAGAAAAAACTACGATACTTAGTGGCGTATGAGTCTGTAAGTTGAAGAGTGCGTTGTGAAATATCGATTTGAATAAATTCGCAAATTCCAACTACAAACTTATTTAATTGGAGTCAATTTTTTAAACTAAATTAAATTAGCCCCTAAATATGCAACTATGTGTGTGTGTGTTAAACCAATAAACACAAATAACCAACTCGCAGATTTTAAAAAAAAAACCTTTCGGGTAAAACCGTTATTTCACTATAATACTTACAATTACAATGAAATCTGCAATAAGTTAACCGCAGAAAACCCACATAAATCGCAACCTAGAGTCAGCCATAACCACAATTCCAATTCAGCCTATGAACACCCACGAGCACTCCCTATTGACACACAGTCGTCTTCAGTCCAGTACTACCCTCAAGAGCACCTAGATTAGCAGTAGCGATCTTCTTTACAAGGGAGACTTGACACAGGACGTGTTCTTGGGTTCCAAAACAATTCACACAAACTATTGGGATCTTATGAAATGAAAACAAAAAGGTTTAATACCCTAAAAGTGAGAAGATAAAGTATTCGGCCAAAGCAGTTTCGTGTATGGAAAATTTTGCAGGTCTTCTGATAAAAAATGAATTTGGAAAAATCTCTTTATAAAAAATCTAAGGCGGCGCATGGCTCGAACGAAACAGGGTTGTCGGTTGAACGATGCCAGCTGTCGCTCGAATGACTTCGCGCGAGATGACTTTGTCGCTCGAACGACGTGGCAATCTCACTCGAACAACTAGAGCATAAATTAATTTTTTATTCTAGTCCGCCTCAAAACTTAAAAAAAATAATTTGAAGAAAAACTCCGCTCCAACACTTAGATTTTTTTTTAGAAAAAAGTACCCCAACACCTTAAGTGAGCCTCTAAGGGACTAAAACACAATCTTATCAAAATCTGTCTCGTGAGGGATTTTGTTGTTGAAGAACTTGATATTTAAAATCGTATTGATGCATGAATATTCTTGAATATTCTTCGACGTTTGTAGCGGTATACGACATACTCAATTATGAATGGACATTTATAAAATTATGTCCTTACAAATCTTCCCCTATGTCTACGCCGGTACAAAATAAAAACATCCGACTTATCAAATAAAAAATGCCTATACACATCTAATACCCTCCCATGAACCCAAAACTGAAAAAGTACTAAAGATGTAAGTCTCAAACTTTTTCTTCAAAATCTTCAACTTCAAAAATCTTCAAATCTTTAACCTTTTCTCATCAGGGTGTGCAAAATAATGATCTACAATCTTTGTACCTACACACATGAGATAAAGCAAATACTTTCGTGACGCATCAAGTTTGAAATGATATAATCATAAATCAATCAATATAATCAAATAAAACTCCCCCATAATTCGTTCTCCCCCTTTTTATTTGACCGAAATAGATAAGAAAACGAATAAACAAGACTAAACATCGAGTTGTCACGATAAAAATGCATAGAAAATATGAATCAAACTACGCTTAACAAAGAGTAACTCAAAATCATCCACAAAATATTTTAATTTTTCAATTTCTTTCATACAAAAATGCAAAAATAATTTTACAAAAATCACACACCATGAATTTTCACTAAGACAACCAAATCATGGAAACAGAATGAATGGGTGTGAACATATTCAATAGATAAATCAAAGCAATCAAACATAACATATGTGCATGATGCATATGTGAATTCCTAACAAATGAGTCTCAAAATTGTCCTTAGGTGTTGAAAATAGTTGAATTTAAATGACATCGACTCAATCCATTAAGACATCAAAGCCAGGAATAATTCCCACACCAATAAGGTCTAAAACTATGAATGCGTTTTCATGACGTTGTTAGGATGTGTAAATCTGTTTTTTATTTCTTTCCATCCAAAGTCCCTCATAAATAATAATCATTATATTTTTTCTTTTGAGGTGGCCCCTTTTTGGCATATTTATCTTTTTATTGCCTTTAAATTATTTCAGGCTCTTTTAAAACGGTGGCTTTCACGACGAGTTAATTTTATACTCTCGCAGCCCTTTCCCGTGATTCACTCATCATATTTTATTGTAATTAAATTCCTCACGGTAAATGGTTTTTAATGCACTACTTCCATTGTCAAGTTTTATCGCATATGTTTTATTTTATAGACGAAATTGAGATGTAAACATTCCGACCAATATGTGATAAATAAGTACAATACTCAAACAAATTCGTGCAAGTGTGCATTAAAGGAAACATGTAGGTAATAACACTAAATTACATCTCAATGACTCCAAACATTGTAAAGCACAAAAATAAATTGATGACGCATATCAAAACACTATCAAACAGTCACATGGATATGGAATGAAATTGTGACCCGGTCATCCTAAATGTCCATTCATATATGGTGCAAAACAAAATACAAAGTTTTTTTGCCTTTTTCCAAAATTTTTAACCAATAATAACTTTTTGTATTTTTCAAAAACCAAAATCTAATAAAAAATACACACTAGCAATAGGCAAAAATATCATCATGCAAATCAACCTATGCTAGAAAACAAGACTAAATCTCAACCGTTAGGTGCGGTGGAGTTTTCCAAAGGCGGTGACATCCTATGAAAAACCTCCATCAAATCATGTGAAGTCTTGAATAAAATTTTTACCTGCTCCCTAATATGTGCAAACTCTCTCGTGTAATCATTTAGAGAATCAAGTGTGGGTGCGTGTGTGTGAACACATGTAGTAACAAAACGTGACACATGACCCAGATTAAAACAAAAATCCCTAAGGTGTCCTCTCTTCTTGTAGTGTGTGAAAACATAAACAGGCCTAGGAACACCTCTGTCAAAACGTCTCCTACGCGCTATCCTATCAGGTACGGGATGCCTAGGTGGGTCGAGTTGAGAGCTATGTGAATCTAACACCTAAGTGGGAACCAACTCGGGTGCAACTTGTGAAGTGGACGCACCATCGTGACTTATTCCTCGTCTCTAAACATCACCCAAAATGGGATTGAGAACCATCTTTCCAACCTTCTTAGATGCATTCTCTAAAGGGACTTTGAACTCCCGGTCACGATCGAGATCACTCTCGAGTTGGGATACATGTGTCGTCAGACTAGACACCACGTTGGTTAAATCACTCATTTTTCGGCCTAAATCTATCAACTGTTCACTCAACGCCTAAAACTCCCTCAAAACCTAAAACTCTCTCTCCAAATCTCTAACACTAAGACTCAACTCCTTATTCAATTTTTTAGTCTTTAAAGTCTCAGCGTACAAATCTCTAAAGGCGATCTGGAGTTCACTATCATCCTCACTAGCGCACTCACCCTCATACTCGCTAGAGATACTCAAATCATCCTTGGGGGTATCACGTACATAAGTATACTCATCGTCGTGGGACAAACTGGGTGTGCTCACGTGACTAGAAGAAAAAGTAATAAACTTCCCATGTGACGACTCATCCCCGAAATCTTTCACATCTTCCTCACTATTGCTAAGAGTGGCTGGCATGTCAATATTTTTGCCGTTTCTCTTTAGCCTAGTTGGACACTCAAATTCTCTATGGCCTTTCCCCTCACACTCAAAACACTTTTACTCTTCCACTTTCTCACCGCTCTCTTTGGCCTCATTTTTATTTTTCTCAGAAAATATTTTATTGGAAGAGTTTTGTTTTGAAAACTTGATAATTTTTTAAAAATTCTCTGCAAGCATGGCCACATCAAAATCAGACTCGTCCTCAGACTCAGACTCATAAAAGCTCACTTTATTTTTCTTCTTAGACTAGGCTTTAAGTGCTATCCCTCTATCCTTAGGCTCGACAATGTCGGGAAACATGTCAATCTCATATGTCTAGAGGTCTCCTACCAGCTCTTCTAATTTCAGAAGATTCAAATTATCTAAGGTATTCAAAATAGTCACTTTAGGGATAAAAATTTTTGGCAGTGATTTTAAAATATTTTTATCCACTCGTGCATCAGGTATTGGCTCACTAAGATTGAAACTAGTGTTAACAATGTCAGACAAACGTGCATAAAAGTTATCAAAGCACTCGGTCTCAAGAGTGGTAATTGTTTCAAATTGAGTAGTTAAATTTTGAATTTTATACTCTTTGACCGCGTTAGTGCCTTCGTGGATGAGTTGTAAAATATCCCACGCTTCTTTTGACGTAGTGCACGACATAATACGTCGGAACTCATCAGGAGTGACGTGTGCAAAAATTGCACTAAGTCCCCGTGAATTAAAAGGGCTCCACCAAAACTCATCCTCAGTCCAGTCTGACACATATTTTAAATGTTTGACATTATTTGCGGTGACAGTGGGAGGAGTCTAGCCTCTTTCACAAATAGCACAAACTCTCTCATCGATTGATTTTAAATGTGATCTCATGTGGGCTTTCCAGGAAGCATAATTAGACCCGTAAAAATTGGCAACCGATTATATAAGTCTTCATTCGAAAATATTGCGACAATTTTTTAAATATAAGATTTTTCAAAAAAATCAATATCACAGAATTTTGTGAAAAACAAGGATCACTCGATAAATTAGAGAAACCCGATTTGATACCAATTTAAAGAGTTCGTTGTGCGATATCGATTTGAATAAATTCGCAAATTCCAACTACAAACTTATTTAATTGGAGTCAATTTTTTAAACCAAATTAAATCATCCCCTAAATATGAAACTACGTGTGTGTGCGCGTCAAACCAATAAACACAGATAACCAACTCGCATATTTCAGGAAAAAAAACCTTTCGGGTAAAACCTTTATTTCACTATAATACTTACAATTACAATGAAATACGTAATGAGTTAACCGTAGAAAACCCACATAGATCGCAACTTAGAGTCAGCTAGAAATGCAGTTCGACTTCAACCCAGGAATGCCCACGAGCACTCCATATTAACACACATTCATCTTCAACCCAGTACTCCCCTCAAGAGCACCTAGATCAGCAGTAGTGATCTTATCTACAAGAGAAACTTAACACAAGATGTGTTCTTGGGTTCCAAAACAATTCACACAAATTATTGGGATCTTGTGAATTGAAAACAAAAAGGTTTAAAACCCAAAAAGTGAGAAGACAAAGTATTCGGCCAATGCAGTTTCGTGTATGGAAAATTTTGTAGGTCTTCTCATAAAAAATGAAGTTGGAAACTCTATTTATTAACAATCTAAGGCGGCGCGTCGCTCGAAAGAAATAGGACTGTCGCTTGAACGATGCCTGCTGTCGCCCAAACGACTTCGCGTGAGATGCCTCTGTCGCTCGAACTACGTTGTAATATCGTTCGAATGACTGGAGTGTAAATTAATTTTTTATTCCAGTTCGCCTCAACACTTAGAAAAAATATTTTGACAAAAAACTACCCTCCAACGCTTAGAATTTTTTTAGAAAAAATATCCCAATGACGCGACCACAAAAGTGTGTGCTTATATAGGCTCAAGTTCAAGCCTGTCGCTTAAGTAATAACCCAGTAAGTCGAGATCATATCCATAGGGAGCTAGGACGAATGCTCATAATGACGAAGGAATAGAAGACTAACCCTAAATTGATTCGAGAAAATAAACTAAAATATGATTAATTGTGGAACTGAATTTTATTGTCTAAATGCAAATGAAATTTAAATTACTGATTACGCTACGTGCACCGAAATAAAACTTCTACAATTAAGTAAATATGAATGAGGGAAAAGCAGGTTAGGATAAAATCCTCAAGACCCTAGTACATTTATCGGATAGAAAACTAGCTTTTGAATTAGATAGTTGATTAAATCCAGTCTTTATTAATCCCAAGCATTACATATATTAGGTTACTAGCCCGCATCATACATAATCAAGGGTAAGAATAAAGTAGTGTTGCAGTAGCCAACACATACATTGCATCCTTAAGAACCTTGGTTACCTAGGGCGAATGAGGTTAAAAGACCTACGATGGTTATGTGCACTACAAAACACGATTAATTCAATATTTAATTCAAAACCTATTTTCTATACCAGTAAACTACATCAGGTTGGGTTCACTGAACCCAACCCTTAGAAATTTAGCTAGACATAGAACACAAAATCTATTTTGCATGAATACATAACTACGAGAAAAAATGGGAAGAAACTTTTAAATAAGAATTTCAACCCAATTTTTATGAATTCTCAGACACAAATATAAAAACAATTGAAAGCAGAAAGGAAACAATATTTGGAATGATAAATATCTCGAATTAATGCCAAAAACTTGAATAAATGTTGAAGAAAATAAAACTTAGGGTTCTTGGGTGCAAAAGCCCTCTAAAACTATCCAAAAAGAGAACTCCTAAAAGTCTAGTAATTAGTTAGAATAAATATCCTACGAATTTACAAGAGTTTGAGCTAAGTACAACTCTAAATTTGAAAAAGAAAAATAAGAAAATCATCACCCGAACCGGTCCGACCCGGGCTATCGGTTCAGCTTGGTATATACCGGCTTGATTCGTTTTTACTTGAAATCAGATCGGTCAGATCTTCCAATATATGCAGGAAATCATTAGCTATCGGACCGGTTTGGTATTGGGTGAAATCGGATCGATCCGTTGGTGCTTTCTATTCAGGATCTTAGACCTCTCCGGATCGGTTTGTTTTTGGCTCACACTGGATCGGTCCAGATATCTTTTTCTTTATGCTCTTGTTGTGATTTTCTCTCATCTTTGAGGCTTCATAACTTTTGATCCGGGAATCAAATTTAGATTCTCTTTCATCCTACGTGCTTATAGACTCGAAGTATTTAACATTCATTTTGGTTCCTCGTTCGAACTCTAGATGTAAAGTTACTCTTTTAACATCTGACTTTTCTTCCTTTATTTCTTCCTTGGTTTCTTAGTTTTGAGTTTCCTCTTTTCTTCACTTGTATAAAATACCTATAAAAAGCATAAAGAATACACGAAACTCGATGCACTATATAGGAAATGTCAGTAGCAAAGCTATGAGATAAATCAATGCATTTTACATTGTACAAGGTGATAAAAATCACTAAATTAAGGGGATAAATCGAAAGAATTTATGCCTGATCAAACCCCCATAACTTAGAACTTTGATAGTCCCGAGCAATGTAAAAGAATCGAAACAAGGCTCAACTCTTGAAAAACATTTTATTCGAATAGAATACCTCTTTAACGGGCAAGCAATTGATTTTAGCATATGTAACAAGTCGTTAAACCCCCAGGTTACACTAGTAGGACAAGTGGTGTCTTGTGGGGTTTTGTAGTGAATATACCCACAAAATTTGATTTTGACTTAAATAAAATTCAAAATATCAAAAAATTGTATAATTTAAGCCTTTCTAAAAATAATCACTATAAGTTTATATGCTCTAGTCTCAATTTGTTGTGTGTGTGTGTGCGAAGCCAAATATTTAATCGAAAATTTCCACCGATTGATCATTACGTTACTTTTTTGAAAATTCATTTTGATTCAAATGCTCACGGAATACTCTCACAAACGCATAACTCGAAATATGGATATTTTCTCTCAGCGTGCGTGATTTATAAGAGAATGCATTGGAACACGAATTCAAATTGAAAGGTGGAAATTTTTGGGTGAAAAGATCTCTTCATCGGAATACGATCATTAGAAAATCTTAAACATCGCCTCTTATACACACCAATCAATATCTCTTTTTATCTTTTCTTGTTTTAGCTCTCCATGCGGTAATTAATTTTGCAATTCAGACTCGATTAGGAATTTTTCGAGTTTTAAATTGCATTGGGTAGTATGGAAATGGTTGGGAAATTCAAAATTGGAAAAACTTCTAATGATGTCTATTAGTGTTTTTTTTCAGGCTTTTGCCCATTTTCGTTTCTCTTTCTATTTTTTTCACTTTTTTTCTTATCTTGCTGATGATGCAAAAAACTAGACTATCCTAATTAATTGATCATAGATAAAAATGAATAAAAGAGACAAAGAATTTTTAAATTGGTTCGACTATAAGAAAGAGCCCATGTCCACTATTATGTACTGCCTTGGGAATGTTCAATTCCCTCTTATCTAGTTTTTCTCATGTCCCTTGGTTGTAGGGTTTACAATGTATTTATAGCCCTTTAGGGGTGTACAAGAGTTGGAATATTAAAGGATGGAATGCCTTTAAAATATAAGCATTTACATCTGTATAATGTTAATAACGTTTACAACTGTTAATGATCTGTTGTCATTGTTAGTCGGTCTTCCTGGTGTTGGTCCGTCTTCTTAGTGTTGGTTGGTATTGTTTAATCTATTGGTTGGCATTGCTTCAGTTGGTCGGTAACTTGCCCTTGATGACTTAGATTAAAGTCCAGATAGATGACACGTGTTCCTATATGATTGATCCACGTAGTAGGATAATTTTTGGTATCAACAGAAGCCCCCAAATGTTTCATGCTTGAGGTTTTTACAAGAGTATGGAACATTTAGCTTTTAAAGTTGCTCGGGCAATAATTTTGAGGCTTCGTCGGTTATTGACTTTCCATAGTTGTAAATTTACTTTAGCTAGCGGCACATAATGTGGATGGTATTTTTGTAATTATCCACAACTTTAGCGAATCGCTTTTGGATAAATATGTCTTTTCTGTCTTTAGTCGCCAACAGTTCAATCGACGTTTCTTTTTAATCATTACCTTTCCAATTTTTGAGGCGACATATAAAGGCGGAAAAAGCCACGATCATCTCTTACCCCAAACTTTCTGAGTTTTTTCTGTCGTTGTGTCTTTAATATTTCTCTCTCTCTTGTGCGATCCCTCTCTATTCTTCAGTTCTTGCCGAATCCTTAAATTCTGTAAGAATCTTTTTCCTTTCTCCTTTTTTCTTCGTCAATCATGATTTATCTCATTACTTCTCTTGATGAATTGAGATATGAATGGAATATTCCTTCATGGGTAGAACTAGAACATCCTAGTTTGCCCACTGATATTTTTTTATTAGCTGTGGGTCACTGGTTTCCCTTTATTTTTATTGCTGAATGTGGGTTCACCTTCCCTATACCCCTTTTGTCTTGAATTTATATGTCATCCTAATGGTCATTTTGACTACACCAAAGTGTCCGGAAGGGTTCAAATAGTCGAAAAAGTCTACTTGGGTGTTTGATTTGGATCTCGGGGAACTTTGGAACCGAAAGGACACCCCGGAGGGTTATTTTGGTCATTTTAATTGGGAGGTGAATAGCAAACACGGAAATTGGATTTTATTATATTAGTGAGGAGATTAGAGAACTTAGGTTCATTCACACAAAAGCAAAGGAAATGTCTTTGAGGAGAGTGAGAGGCTTTTCAAGGAGTGGAAGAGATTTTTTTTGGAGCAAACCAAGGGACGACCACCTTGCACCACCAAGAGCCACCACCACCACTGCCGAAAGTTGGCCGAAAAAAGGGAGGACCACCAGTAGAGTATCATCCCCAACGGTTCAGATGTACAATATCATGGCAAGTGATTAATTACAACAAATTTAGCATGTATAATGTTCATATTAGAATAAAATAAAATTCTGGACTATTTTACAAATCAAAAGATGAATTTTGATGATTTAAGATTGATCCCTGTGATGATAACCAATATTAGATTAAACCCTTTTGATTAGACAATCATCTTTATGAAATTTGAGTTATAATTGTTGATGAATACTAAGATTTAATTGTGTTCTTGAGGAAGAATTATCTATTGTAGAATTTTTGAATTTAAAATGAAATTTAGTATGATTAATTGAAACCCTTGATGATTTAGATGATATAAATCATGTACATACCTTACTCTATCATTTGGGATCATTTAGTATAGATTTTGGTGATGAAAAAGTATGAATCCCATAGGCAAAAACATGCAGAAAATCTGGGCAAATATTTGGTCGATCGATTGATCGACTCAAGACTGTCGATCGATCGACCAGAAATAGTCGATCGATCGACCAGAAACAGTCGATCGATCGACTCGCCTAAATATGTGATGTATTTTCCTTTTTAATTATTGACTAAATCCCAAACTTTTAGAAATCTTTGATGATGGTTAAATACACCTAATGGGACTTAGGGATGGGCAATATGATATACTTAGGACCCGAAAAATGTTATTTTGGGATATGGAATGGGGGAAATTTATTGAGTGATTAATTGAAGGAGTTTTGTGGAGAATTATATAACTTGGAGTGCAAATCAAATGAAAGATGGATTAAGGTTAGGATCAGTAGTACGAGGGTTATAAATTATCGGTATAACCTTAGGTATATTTGGGATTAACCTTAAGAGATGAAATTAAGGGTTAAGATTGAATTAGGTGCTATCGAGAAATCATCCTAATTGAAGAATTTTTAATTCATAGAGATTCGGGAGTTAGGATGACATGGATTAGTAGGGTGTGATGTTTACCTACTGAATTAATTTGAGGATTAAATGATAATCATCATGCGGTAAGAAAAGCTCGGAAATAATATATTGAGGATTAGTCATAATCGACAAATATGTAGGATATTTGAGATATAAATATACTACGTATGGGATTTATTATATGGGTTATGCGTAGGCCTTGTTGTTATTATATATATAGGTTAAATGAATACCTATGGTGATTATATATAGGTGAGATGAATACCTATTGTTATCATATGGTTGTGTGAATACCTTATTGATGTCATATTTATATAGGTGAAGTGTATACCTATATTATTATTTATTGTGTGTATGACATACCTACCTTACTTGCTATCACGAGAGGTTGTAGGAAGAGGGAAATCTTATCTTGTGTGCCTTCGGAGGGATTTAGATATGGTACCTCAAGAACATAAGACTGTGAAGACTTATTTGTGAGTTGATAAGTCAGCTGACTATGGGAGCATAGGTATGTGCGTGACCCATAGGTATGTGAACTATGTTCGCCTATAATATGTGTGATTTGTATTAATACGATTCCTGAGTGATTCGAAACTGGTAAATCCTTACATGCATGATGTATCGGGATTTGATAGCAGAGCATGTGTAAACCACAGGTTCCAGCCTTTTGGGGTGCCGAATTAATATAAATCATGTTAGTGAATTATATATATACACTTGTGATTATTCCACTGTTCCTTAGTAGATGAAAATGACTAAGATACTTGTATGGTTTAAGAATGTGAGAACTTTACTAATACTTGAGATAAGTGATTTAATTAATGAAAATGTGAGAATTAAGTATGACTTTTGGGTAATACGGGTGGGGATCTTAAAGAAGACCGTATAGACAGAATTGGTACAGACTAGTTAAGTAGTGGCGTAACTAGAATGTGATAAGGGTATACATTAGGTGTGCACTCTAGATGAGAGGTGAGAATATCAAGTGAGAGCCACGAAACTAATATGTACATAATAAATGCTTAATTGTACTGGTTAACCACTTGCTATTTGAACAAAATATTTTACACTCCGGCTCTGACCCGTTTCCTTACATATTCTCTTCTCTATTGTATCCTTGGCATTAGGTATCCAGTAGTAGGGATGCCCAACATATATTATGGATGTACCGATGGATTATAGTTGCCATCAAAGATGCATATTTTGTTTAGACACTTTCATTATGTTGATTCACATATCTGTAGTGTCTATTTTCATTTAGGGCATGTCGTCTAGGATTCTACTTATTCCATTTATATTCTAGAGAATTGTAAGTAATTATGGCAATACTGTCGAGATCATTTTTATTTAGTGGCAATGAGATATTTTAACCAGATTGTTTCCCAGTCTGATTTATTCTTGTATTATATAGTTCAATTCTGATGTGTTAGTACTTCATTGTTATTCTATTGTGTGGAATGGTTTTATTAAATGTTGAAAAGTTTTTGACAATTAGCTTAATTAACTATTAGGTGATTAATAAGGAAATTGTTTTTCGACAGTGATGCTAAGAATGAACCAACTGGATATTCTGATTTAATATAATAAAGGACCGATCATTAGGTATTTAATTAGGTGGGGTGTTACATTCTGAAAGGGCTACTCAAATCCTAGCTCTGGTAATTTTCTTTTCCTTCTTTATCCCTTTGTTTGGTATTTCTGATATTAACTCGCCTTGTTTTCTTTTTACAGTTTCTTGTTGACTTCAACAACATGCTGGAGAAGGATGCTGCTTTGCGTTCTTCTTCTCTAGAGGTTGAAGATGCTTTTAATGAGCTTAAGAAGTCATTGATTGATTCCCAATAAGCATTGGCTAATGAGCACAAGAAATGGGAGGAAAAATTGAGAGTTGTAGAAGAATATGTAGTGGTTGCTCGAGGCCAAGTTGCTGTTCTGCAGAAGGACTTGAATGCTAAAAAAAGCTAAAACCACTAAGTTAAAGAAGGATTTGGACGCTGAGAAGGCTCTATTTACTACTAAGAGAGCCAAAAGAGCTAAGGCTAGGGAGGCTGGCTTCAACAAGGATAGGGATAAATCCATTGGGGTTGCTTCTTTGCAAATTGACTTTGCGAAGAAGAAATGCTTCATGGATGGTTAGTTAGCAGCCCTGGTGGAGGTTGGCACCCCTCAATATTCTAAACTCTTCCTCAGACATGATATAGGGGCTCCCCTTAATATGGATGAGGAGATCGAAGATGATGGGGGGTTCAAGTGAATCCCTGATTATGTTGGATTCTACCGACCAACATCAAACTGTTGACTTTTCTGCTCCTCTATCTGATAGCCATTTGCCTCTGCCCGCTCCTGATTCTACTTCTGCTGAACCTACGCCAGACATGAAAAATGTATAGATCTATCTGAGTAGCTTTTGTTTTTATTTTCTTCTGCACTTGTAATTTTTCTATTTTTTTATGATGTATTTATACTTAACAATTTATCAATGAAAAGAAATCTTCTTTCTCTTTTGCTTGTCTTTTCTCTATACTTTATACTCTGTTATTGATTGGATATTCTTCTTGAATTTGGTAGTTCATGGATAAACTGGAATACTTCTCCTCTACTGACTCTGAGCTACTCAAGAGATACAATAAGCCTTTTAAAGCTAGTTATTTGTCTTTTATCGAGGAAGATCTAGTGAAGTTTCTTGGGGAAGGTGTGTCTGAGCAAGCCAAGGAAGCCTATCTTCATCTCAAATGCCTTCTCGATCGGGTTGTGGCCAATAATGTTGACTATTATGAAATGATTAAAGAGGAGCAAGAAGAGCATAAGGATGCCAATGCTCTTTTGCATGAAGAGGAAGTACACAACTTTGAGTGAAGGCTGGGGCTTTGAACAAAAGTTGGAAAAATTTTCTTCTCACTTTCGAAGATAATTTTTTTTCTCAACCGTGAAGTAGAGGAAGCCAGAGACATTGCCAAGCAATTGGAGGAGAAGAACAATAATTTAAGAGATGATCTAAATGACTTGAAGTCTTCTTATACTACTGTTGCTACCATCGACGAAGGCCATTCTTTCTTGGAGGTTGAAAATGTCAGGTTAATGGAAGAATTAGGGGCACTAAAAAAGACTAAGTCTGCATCTTCTTCCCGAGCAAGATTTAAACCTAGCCGAGGAACCATATATGAGTCCAGGACTCAAAAAATTCTTGATAACCAAGCTTCCTAGCTAAAGGCCAAAAACCAATCACTTACTGAGATGTCCCAGAAGCTTCAAACTTGTTATGAGTAACTTACCACGCAGTCTTCTCAACTGCAAGCTAAGGATAGAGTGCTGAAGAAATTGCATCACCAAGTTGAGAGGCTGACCTTCCAGTTTCACAAGTAACCAAGAGAAATCTGTATGGAAGGGTATAATGAAAATTTGGGGCATTTTTATGCTAGGTTTAAATAGGCCCAGAATGAAGGCTACTAATTGTCTAATAGTGTTGAAGGTAAAACAAAATAGTCCTTTCTGGAAACGATATGATTCTGGATTGTTAGACCTGAAATACCCTCCATTTAGATTGGATGTTAACTGGATTCCTGCCAACACAATCCCCTAGGCCCTGATTTTTAAATATTTGGGAGACTATGAGCTGCACGACGACATGGAAATTGTTCGACCTCCTCATATGTTAGATCGACCAAGCAACAGCAATAGGAGAATGCTTCAGGATTTTAATTTTATCAATTCTCCTTATATTTTAGATGATCCTCCAGCTAGCATGGATCCAGTTACCAAAGCTGAGGGGAAAATCCCTTTAGAATAATGTCCTATATTTCTTTTGTAAACACAGTTATTTAATCATTATTCAAATGAATGAAAAAGCATTTGATTAACTTATATTGTTGATGTCTGAATATGACTGTTTTCTGGTTATGAATGATTTCTTCTTTTTCATTAGTTATATTTACACACTTAGATTAAAATCTAAATTTAGCATCAATTACCAATGAATACATAGGTTCTATTAGCATACTTAGATTAAAATCTAAATTTGGAGCTAGTTACCCATGTGTCTCTAAAGGTTTCACTAACAAACCTAAATGCTTAGGTTATCTGTATTAGTTACCAGTGGTGTGACCAGGTGTATGTGGAATATGTTCCTACATTCCTCTTGAGGAATCTTTATAACGTTCCTCCTACACTTTTCCCAATAAGATAAAGATCTTATTTATCCTTATATTTGTTGACCATCTTGAGGTCGTAATAACTTGTTTGGTATGATGCCGATCAAGTTTTACTTAAGTTGAGCAACTTATTGCTTATGCCGACCAACATTAGGCATGTTTTGACAAGATAATCTCATGCCGGGCAACATTTTGAAGTTTTTTTTGGCAACTTTTAGCTTATTTAAGATCAAGTATATAGTATATAGGTAGTGCATAGCACTAGTACTCCCAAAAAATTTGACAAAACAGAAAATGGAGGAAAGATCATTTTATTGATACTAGAAATTAATATTGAACTGAGTACACTTGATTACATTATTGGTAATATTTTCTAAGATGCTCAACGTGCCATGGATTCTTGAATTCTTCCCCTCCAAAGTCTCAATCCTGTAAGTTCTAGGTCAGATGATTGCAGAAATACCATAGGGCCCATGCCAGTTGGCTTCAAGCTTATTATTTTTCTAGATCACCTTCTTTAGCACATAATCTCCCTCCTTTAAGTTGGCCGACTTCATCCTTTTATTATAAAATTGAGCTGTTGGCTGCTGGTAAGCTGCATTTCTCAAAGCAACATCTTCTCGCACTTCTTCTAGAATATCAAAATCCAACCTTCACAATAGATCACTCACAGGAGAGTTAAAATTTAAAACTCTATATGGTGGGAGACCCAACTAAACAGGTATGACTGCTTCAGTCCTAAATGCAAGCATGTATGGGGATTCTCCAGTTGTAGTCCACGGGGTTGTTCGGTACGCCTATAAAACTGAGTGTAGCTCGTTGGTTCAGTTTTATTTTGCATTATCCAACCTTTTCTTCAACCCATTTAGCAAATTTCTATTTGTAATTTTAGTTTTGCCCATTACTCTGAGGGTGTCCTGGAACAGAGTGTAATTTTTGGATTTTGGACTGAGCACAATAAACTATAAATTCCTCATTGTCAAACTGCATTCCATGATCGGTGATGAAGGCATAAGGAAGCCCATATCTGCAAATGATGTTCTTCCAAATGAATTGGTAGACCTTGTTATAAGGCATGTGTATCAGTGGCTCTGCCTCCACCCACTTTGTAAAGTAGTCCACTGGAACAATCAAGTACTTGAATCTTCCTAGGGTGGTCGATAATGGCCCGACCAAGTCTATTCCCCACATGGAAAATGGCCAAGGTGAAGTGATTGGGGGTGAGATCAGCCTATGGAGTCTTGCGAATGCTGGAATACCTTTGGAACTTGTCACACTTTTTAGCAAAAACTACACAATCCGCTTGCATAGTTGGCAAGTAGTATCCTTGCGCACTTATTCGCTGCAAAAGTTTTCTTCCTGCAACGTGAGCTCCACAAGATCCTTCATGTACTTCTTAAATTAGGTCTAGAACCTCTGCTGGATGAACACAATGCTGCAAATTGACTGTCAATCCTCTCTTGTACAAAAATCCTTTGCCTAGCACATATGTGGAAGCTTTATACTTTAACTTTTTGGCTTCAACCATATCTTCTGGCAAGGTTCCTTCTACAATATATGCTCTGAAGGTTCCATCCAAGATGGACCCATGTGTACAACAATAAAATTGATCATAAAATCATCATCTATACTTGATAGTACAAATATAACACCCTGCCACGGATGTTACTCAGGAATGCGCAAAATCTTATAGGTCGCGGACCTACTCAGCATAGGGTGTGGCCCTACTCAACAAAGGGTGTGACCCTACTCAGTATGGTGCGACACCCACAGTTTTGGTCATTCATACATGCTGCAGCCTCACATTACTCGGTGCGACACTCAATATGCCTGCCTTATAGGCTGCATCCCTCTCATTCACAGCTGCTCCAGACTTGATATATGTCGCGTGCTCAGGGCACGTGACATAACTCACATCTCTCCTATAAATAAAGGTCCACACCTCGAGGTGGGGGATTCAGATTCTACGGTACTTGGTGAGGCCTTGCCAAATTCTCTCTAGACAACCTAAACATACAGCTTAAGGGATACACACCTACATCGTAGTCATATCTCCGGCACTCCTGGAACCGCTACGGCCATGTACTCTCCTTTATTCTCATACTTGTACGCCTCTTTAGGCTTTATTATATTATACAATACAACGCATATAATGAGAAGGGAGCAACACAGTGGATGTAGGATCTTTTATAGCCGAACCACTCTATATCTTGTCTTCTCTCTCTTTTTACTAATTCTATCCGTTTATTATAATTTACACTTGATTTGTTGGTACGAGAACAACTAGTGGATGATTTCTCGTATCAATAATTTGGCGCCGTCTGTGGGAAACGGGTTATTTCAATCCTGTTTCTCTATGTTTTGGGTTCTCAAATACCTTATTTTATTCATGGGTATCCTTTGGATCATCATCTCATGAGTAAATTTTTGGTTATTGAGCTCTGATTTAGATTTACACCCATAAGTGGGTATTTCATATATTCAGATTTTCTCTTGGGTCTCCATTTTATGACTTTAATCTATTTTGCATACCCCTGTGATGTCATTCCATCTAGGTAGTGCTGTAAAGCATGATGGGCTTTAGCCCCGAAAAGATGAATGATTAGGGAAAGACTCTATTTAATCCCTTTTCATTATTCTGAAACACCCTAAATATTTGACTTACTTGAGTGACTAGTCTACATTATTTAGGCGTTTCAACTAATTTGGATATTGTGTCAAACCATATTTTTTAGTACGAGGCTACTCAATGGTACATCTTACGATGTTACTCAATGACTCAACATGCCTCAACTCTACTCAACGACATATTTGAGTAAAGGTATTCACGTGTGGTTGCACATTTTCACTTGACACATTAGACACACATGCATATATATTGATATATAACTTTAATTGTGTGACTAATTAATTGTGAGCATAAATATTTTCTTAAAATAATTTTTTAAAATAAAATTGATGCAATTTTGGTTTCAAATCATTTTCGGAATTTGTTGATAAAAATAATTTTTCATTTTGAAAAGTAATTTTCGAAAATCAATTATCTGTTAAAATATTTTTTTAACATTCGTATGAATATATGTGAGTACGTATACGTGGACTAATTTCAGTCATATGGAATTATATTGTGTTGCCTTGTTGCTTTTACCTGCTTGCGATTTACACCCGCTAGTACACTGTTAAATAGCCATTAGATTTGATCATTCGAGATTAAGATATTTTCATCTTTTTATGACTAGAAATTTTGTAACCTTTAGGTCACATGCTATGGTACCTATTTCGTCCTTCTGCCATTAAGCCTGTAAGTTGATTTGACCATTTGCTGTTGGTCTTATTCATTAGATCATTTTTTTTTGGTAAACATTGAAATAGAAAAGGTTACACCGAGATTACACTACGTGAACGTAAGCCATTGAGGCTACAGATACGACCAAAGAAACGAACATAACTAAACAAAAGATAACATGATACAACACAATCCATCCTACATAGTAAGGACCCGTAGCATAGTGGCAGGGATCTCCTCGATTTCCACAAAAGTTTCCTCCTGCACTTTAGCCTCCCGAGCAAGCCAATCCGCACCCCGGACCATGCCAGGACTGACATAGATGATATCAGCACCAACCACTCTCATAAGCTCGTAGCAGTCGACTCTGATATTCTCAAAGTCCGTTTCCATGTACTGGACCCCTTTGAAGATATCAATAAGCTCGTGGGAGGTGGTTTCAACCATAATGTCCTTCCATCCACGCATCTTAGCCATGTTAATGCTGTGGAAAAGACCTTCCATCAAAGAGCGAATAAGAGACGGAGTGCCCTTAAGTTGTCCATAGTAACCGGCCTTCCACTGTCCTTGGTCGTCAAGGACATAACCCCCAAAAGTAGCAATGCGGTATGTGTGGTCAGTACAAGCTTGAAGTGCCACCTTAGTCTTTCCCTTATCACCATACTCTAGAAGACAGAATAAGGATTCCGGGATCTCGTCGTACTCAGTATACTCGTTAACTTGTCTTCTTCCAATCCGGGATAAGCCATCGGCCCAGATGTTGTTTGACCGCCTGATATGTGAGACCTCTATCTCCATATCTGTCATGATGGCCATGCATTCCTCGATAATGTTAGTCAACGGATGGTTCTGATGGTCCTGTCTATTAAGAAACCGCACGGCCTCCAGGCAGTCACTACGAAGTAGACACCCCTTCCATCCCTTGATTCTTGCTATATTCAGACCATGCAAAATGCCAACTAACTCTGCCTTAATGGGGCTGCTATCGCCAATGATCTTTCCACTAGAACCAATAATCCACCGTTGCTCATTACTACTGACCATACCACCAAAGCCACCAAGTTTGCTGAACGGGTTATAGCTGCCATCTGTAAATATCTCGTAACCTGAAAGGTAATAGACACTCGAGGGGTAGTTAGGGATAATATCTTGAACATGGTTTGGACTAATTTTAGGTTTAACAATATAGTCAAGTTCACGTCCTAGAGAATTCGAATTAGCCCAAACCATATTCGGAGAAATATTAATTTTGTCAAAAATGCGTTTATTGCGTGCAGTCCAAATATGCCATAAAGTGGAAATGAAAAGGGTTTGGCCATTATGCATTGGGTTATCCCATATATTATCTTTAATCCAGTCAAAAATGGAAATATTTTCTTGATTGTTCCCGTCCCGTGGTGTGGAGATATGATCCCAAATCTTAGTGGCAAGGTGACATTTACGAAGCACACGGTCAATGTCTTCATCATATTCACAAAAGTCACACTTTTTGGAATTCGTCATTTGCCTGTTGAACCTTTGGCAATTAGTGAGGATTTTATTATGGAAAATTTTCCAAAGAAAGGTTTTAAGTTTCTGGGGGATTTTCAGTTTCCAGATTAGTTTCCAGTTAACAAGGCAGGGGGTGTTGAGGTCAATTTTAACAAGGGATTCATAGGAAGATTTAATCGAGAATTTACCATTGGGGGAGGGTCCCCAACTAGGTCTGTCGGTCTGCTTCAAGGTGTGGGGTAGGGGTGTTCCTATAATTACGTTTGCGATGTCTTTGCTAAAGGTCTCCTTTATGAGTTGTTCGTTCCAGGACCCTTCCCTAATAAGGTCGCCGACAAGCGTCACGGGGGAGTTGATTTGGGTATTATGTATTATAGAAGTACCCACCCACCAGTCATTGTAGATATTGGTAGACTTCCCATCGCCTATAATCCATTTGGTATTTTTTACAAGCTCATTTGTACATTTAAAAATGCCCCTCCACACATTGGATGCATGGGCCTTACGGGTCTAGTTTCTAAGATTATCGTGAGTCTTATACTTCGATCTAAGTACACGGACCCATAAGGAATTTTTATCGTTCATAATTTTCCACCCAATTTTCGAGACAATGGCACGGTTGTTCTCCTCACTACTCCTAAGACCAAGTCCACCAATCTCTTTAGGGCTGCACACAGCGCTCCACTTTATGAGGTGCACTTTTTTCTTATCATCCGACTCTCCCCACAAGAAATTTCTATTCAGTTTATCAAGTTTTTCATTTATCTTCTTAGGGAATAACGTGGTTTACATATTGTAGACAGGGATGGCGGAGGTGACAACCTGGATGAGTGTAGAACGACCAGCGAGAGAGAGGAGTTTGGATTTCCATCTTGTCAGTCTCCTCTGAACCTTCTCAATGATGTGTGTGTAATGGTTAGTTGTGACTTTTCCATGGATGAGGTTATTACCAAGGTACATTCCAAGATCATTAGTGATGCTGATTCCGCACCTTCTTCCAATGTCACACGCACTTTGTTAATAAATCCTAGCTCTATTGGTTTCGTCCCTCACCGGTTATATTTTGTCATTTTTTAGGACTTATTTTTAAATCGTGGGCTACTGTATTAATTGACATGTTAGAGCCTCAACTGTTTTTTTTTCAACCTGTCAGTTAACTGTTGCCGTGTTCCATACCTACTAGTATGAGCTTTATCCTTTTGTGAGCATTAGATTTATGTTTATTTTTTAAACCTTAATAAGTCATAACCTTTGTTCGGCCATTACAATTTGTTGATGTGATATATCTATTATCCAGTGTCCCCATACGATTTCATCCATAGGTAACTGTTAGAAATTTCTATTGGATTTGACCTGCTAGTCTCCTTAGTTGTGACCGATTAGACCGTGTATCCTAAGGTCTGACCTTGGAAGGTCACTTGCCTTTTGTTGATAACAGTTGGCATGACTTGACTATAGGACTTACTCGTACCTGTTCAATTTGACTATAGTACATATTTAGGATTTGGCTTTTGAACATAGGATTGAACCAGTAGTCAGTTTCGTGTAAGTTGGTTTATTAAAGAGATTGGTTTTGAATTTTAGCGCCAACTTTCATTATTATATCCATTGGAGAGAGTTGTTAAGATAAGGAGAGGGTGCCATTGTGTTTGGATAAGGAGAGGGTGCTGGATATTGGGGTAGTAAGAGGTTTGGAGTTGGACATGCCGTGGCGGTGTAGAATATCCTGAATATAACGATGTTGGGACAAGTGAAGACCAAAGGGTGTGGATGTGACCTCAATGCCTAGGAAGTAATGAAGAGGGCCAATATTTTTAAGACTGAATTCGAGACCAAGAGAAGTGATGAGTGAGTTGATGAGAGTGGGATTATTACCGGTGAGAAGGATATCATCAACATAAATGAGGAGGAACATGATATCAGTCTTGTCTTTGTAGATGAAGAGGGAAGAGTCTGTTTTAGACCCCTCAAAATTTTGGGTGATAAGATATTGAGTTAGACGATGAAACCATGCCCTCGGTGACTGTTTTAGACCGTAGAGAGAGCGGTGAAGTTTGCACACAAAGTTTGGTCGCGTAGAATCTTGGAAACCAGGAGGTTGTTCCATAAAAACATCCTCACGAAGATAGCCATGGAGAAAGGCATTATTAACGTCCAATTGAGTGATAGTCCAATTGTTGGAGACGACAATGGAGATTACAGTTCTGATGGTTGTCGCTTTTATGACTGGACTGAAAGTTTTATGTAAATCAACACCGTGTTCTTGGTGAAACCCCTTAGCTACGAGGCGAGCTTTGTAACGCTCGAGAGTCCCATCAGATTTCGTTTAACACGATAAACCCATTTGCAACCTATTATGTTCATGTGTGGTGTGGGTGGGACTAGGGACCAAGTATGATTATGAATGAGAGCATTAATTTCATCTGTCATTGTGCGACGCCAGTGGGGATCTTTGTTAGCGGATGAGAAATATGTAGGCTCAGGTATGTGGACTGTGGAAAAGTGAGATTCGGGGTTGAGATGAGGGGTAGTAGGTCGGTGAGTTCATAGCGTCATTGGGTGAGTATGGGAAGGAGTAGGTGTAGGTAGGATGCCCAGGTCAATTTCAAGGTTAATGGCAGTAGGTTTGGAAGTGGGATCAAGTAGAGTGGGTTGGTTGGGCTGGGAGGGGAGTGGGAGGGAAGTGTCAGCAGTGTGCTGCGTGGTAAGAACAGGGGAGTTGAGGAGCGGGGAAGTGGCAGTTGGTAGAGGGACGTAATGTGGCTGGGCAGTGATGTTGTTGTGGTTTGAGGGAGATGCTGCTGGGTGTAAGTGGGGTGGGTGAGGGACAATATTGGGTGCAGTGGCCCATGGCGTGGATGTAGAAGGTGACACTGGTAAAGATGGGCTATTGTGAGCAAAGGGAAAGATATTTTCAATAAACTTGACATGGCATGCGTAATAAATGCGTCCAGTAGTAGGATGTAAACAACGATACCCATGATGATTTGAGCTATACCCAAGGAAGATACAAGGATACGATCTATAATCCATTTTGTGAGAATTGTAAGGACATAAGAATGGAAAGCATCGACACCCAAAGATTTTTAGAAAAGTGTAATCGAGTAATTTGGAGTAAAGAACATGAAAGGGAGATTTATTTGAGAGAGTTCTTGTAGGCATATAATTGATGAACAGGACAGCACACTCAAAAGCAAAATGCCAGTATTTTTGAGGAATTGAGGCTTGTGCCATACGAGTAAGGTCGGTTTCAACTATATGCCGATGTCGACGCTCAACAAAACCGACTTGTTCATGAGTATGAGGACAAGAATAACGGTGATGGATACCACATGCTTTGAAAAATGGGTCTAATTTGCAAAATTCACCACCCCAGTCTGTTTGAACATTTTTAATTTTAGTGTTAAATTATCGTTCAACCATTTTTTGAAATGTAGAGAATATGGAATAAACATCAGATTTTTGCATCATGGGATAAAACCAAATAAAGTTTGAAAAATGATCCACAAAAATAAAGAAGTATTTATGACCATTACACGACATGGTGGGAGATGGTCCCCAAACATCACTAAAAATTAAATGCAAAACAGATGAAGAAGATTTTTCACGACGCATCAAAGGCTGTCTTGATGATTTTCCCATTTGACAAGCTACACAGGTGGTGTTTGTAGTTGAAGATGACACCGGCAGTTGATTGTGATGAAGAATCTGATGAAGTACTTGAGAGTGAGGATGACCGAGACGTTGATGCCAACTGGTTGTGGTAGCTTGGGCAGCATGGTAGACTTGAGGAGAAGATGACAAATGTGGTGGTGACAAATGGTAGAGACCATTTTTACTCGTGCCTTGGAGGAGGGGCTTCTGGGTTCGGCGATCCTTGACAATACAAAAGTTAGGATGAAATTCAAAGTAAACATCATTATAACGAGTAAATTTTCGGACAGAAAGAAGAGATTTAGATATAGTAGGAACATGTAAAACATTTTTAAGAGCAAGAGTGGATGTAATAGTAGGAATTGATGATTGACCAATGTGATTAATAGAGAGACCCTTACCGTTGCCAACGTGAAGAGTGTCAGGACCATTGTAGGTGTACGGGTGTTAGAGGTTGGTAAGGTCTGGAGTCACATGGTGAGAAGCACCAGTATCAGGAAGCCAAGTGGTGATGGGTGAAGATGGAGTTGGAAGGAGGCCAGGCTGGGAAGAGGGTGTGTGTGTGTAGTGGGCAGTGGGAAAGGGTGGGGGAGACACGGTGAAGCAATGCGGACATGAGCTTGAAATGTGGGTGAAGTCATGGCATATTTTATAGCGTGATTGATAAGTGGGACGATAAAAAGAAGATCGTCCTCGGCACGACCACGACCAAATCGCCCTCTTGCGTTGTTGTAGTGTGAAAACCTGGTTTGAGGTTGGGGGGTATGAGGGTTGTGTGACGGGTTAGGGGTGGTGTTATGGGCGGTTGGAGAATTAGAGAAAGAAGTTTCATATGTAGGTTGGATAGTTAAGGAATAGAGGTTTTCACGATTGATGAACTCATGACTCAGGAGCAGAGAATGTAGTTCAGAAAATGTGATAGGAGTGGAGCGAGCAGTGAGGGTGGTGACGAGATCTTTAAACTCTGTACGGATCCCTTTAAAAATATGAATGTTGAATTCTGATGGATATAGAGGGTGTCCTGCAGCACTTAATTCATGGGAAATTAGTTTTGCCTTTTGGAGGTAGGTTGAGGCTGAATCACCCCCCTGAGAAAGTTTGTGAAGATGTAGATGGAGATTGAGAATTCTAGTTTCTGATGGAGAGGCAAGAGCGTCTTGAAGGGATTTCCAGATCGCGTGAGATGTTGAGAGACCAATAACGAGAGGAAAAATTTCTTGTGAAAGAGATGATAGTAGGATGCTCATTATTATCTTGTCCTGTTGCTGCCATAGTCCAGCGGATGTTGTATCAGATGGTTGTTTAAAGGTGCCATCAACAAATCGAAAGAGGTTTTGACCAGCAAGGAAGAGATCCATTTGTGTTTTCCAGAATAAATAATTGTTTTTATCTAGTTTTAATGAGATATGATGCTGAGCAGTGTTGAGAACAGTTGATGGTGATGAAGTTGAAATATCAGAATTTGAGGAGGTGGCCATGCTAGGCTCTGATACCATAACAACCTTAAATGGACTTTTGTTATTTTCTATATATTATATTCTGAATACATCCAGGCTACTATTTATATACAAGAGTGGTACAGATATGTCAAAGATTATGAGGTCCTATAGAGGTGGAGGTGGTTGTGGACTGGAGAGATTCAAATGCATACATGTGCTGTTGCCGAGATTGTGCTGTTGCAGATTGTGCTGTTGCCGAGATTGTGGGATACCAGATTTGATATGATCAGCTTGAAGTTCCTGTAATTGTGGAGAGTAGGTTAACAACCTAAACCACTTTCCACTATTGTATTCTCTTTAATGGTTTTAGGTTTCATAACAGACTTAATCAGTTAGTCAGTTTAGTTGTTTAAAATCTGTTAATTAGTTTTAACTCGATTTAATCATAGCCTTCTATTAATAATTTTTAATCTGAACCCTTGATTTTAGAGTTTCTAGAATATTGTTTTCTCACCTATATAAACCTAATTTGAGAGTTTATTGGAGTTATATTTTTTGTTAGCATTTTCAGATTTTATTTTCTAGAGTGAGAAACACAAAAGGGTTAGAATTTGTAGAAGGAAAAAAATAGAGGATTAGAGGGAATGTCTAAGAGAGAGATTGAATATTATTTTTCACACATCATAGTTATTTCTACTTCATCTCTTTTTTGTTTTTGTTTTTGAATTCTCAATGATCTTACACATCATCTCATAATTTTAGAGATTGAAATATTGTTTTATTGCAGAGAGAATTTATGAACTTTCATGATGAAATATTTTTTAAAAAACTAGAATTCCTTAGATTTTTTGATTCGAAATTTATTGAATATTTTTATGATCTAAATATTCTAATTTTGTGTTAGATGCTATATGATGTTAAAATCAGAATTTCTCTGGATCTTGCATGTTTATTGAAAATCTTTTAAAGATCTGTTTTCTCATATTTGTGAAATTATTTGAAAACATGTTTTCTCATAAAATCTGATTTATATTTTTGAGAAATTAAGAACACATGTTGGAGTGATTATGTTATGTCTACATTGTGGCCATCCCCGATCCCCGCCGCGGAGGGAAAAGGATCCTTCGGGTCCCGCACGTCCCCTCTCTCGGGAGAGCGCTTTGGCCGGCGTCGATTTGTGAGGTGTGAAAATGTAGAGAGATTCAGAGTCGCCAGTCTATTTTACTCAAAACAGACAAAAGAAAAAGGGGAAGCCACCCCGAAGGATGGCATCCAAAGACATACTGGTGCGTACGAAACCAAAATGATTCGAGAAGGGTTCGGAGGCTTAGTTACGAATCGGTAGTTGTTAGGCACCCATTCCGCCCTTTCGGTCTCTCATGGATATTTGCTATTTTCCTTTATGTTTCCCCCCGTGATATGTGTGCATGTTTATATATAGAATGTAGGTAGGAATCCTCGACTTGTATCATGGAAAAGATAAAGTGAGTCATCCGAAGGAATGTGAGATTAATGTAAAAAAATAGGGTTTGCGTGATTACCCTTGCGTTGATTGTTATAAGGGAACAATAACGTATGTAGACTAATACGACACTAAGAACAGACATATAGAATATAATAGAAAATGAGATAAAGAGAAGATAGAAAATAAGAGAAAAAGTGAGAAAAAAGGACTCGAGTCTCGGGTTTTACCCCGAGACGCCTACGTAGCCTATAAAGGCATCAAAGTCCACGTAGTTCGCATACAAAACGAGGGGTGGGGTTTAACCCATAAATCCAAATGGAGAAATCTCTTATTTGTAAGTGTGTGTGTGTGTAGAAAAAATGTTTTAGTTATGAGAAAAGTGTAGAAAAAGTGTGAGAATCCCTACTTGGAATTTATGAGCAAACCCTCTTTTTCTTATTTTTTTGGGTTTTAAAAATAGGTTATGTGCAATAATACTAGATAAAAAGTATGTTAGGATATGTGAAATAAGATAATAAAAGTGCTAAGTAAGAAAACAAGCTTTGCAAATTTAAGAGAATTTAGGAGAGAGTTTGAGAAAGTTGAACCTTCTTGAAGATCTTGAGCTTGATCTTGAATGTTGGAGAGAAGCCCTTGCACTTGGATGATGATGAAGAGTGGTTAATTCACCAATTTGATGAAAGGGATGATGAAAAGTGGGAGTAAAAGGAGGATTTGGAAGTTGAAATCACGCTGCCTTCGAGAGAGGTTTCTGGGATTCGTTGAGAGTGATTTGCTTCTGATCTCAGCTCCCCCTGGAAATGAGGCCAAGGACTCCATTAATAGGCCCAGCGGTCTACCGATCGACATTGCCATGGCACTACCTATCGGCAGGTGCCGATAGGCAGGGTCTGGGACTTGCCATTTGGCAATGCGCTTCAGGATTTTTCAGAATATTGGCCACCGAGGGAAAACCGTTGGTCAGAATCGCGTACGGGGCATACCGTTGGAAAGGTAATTCAGAGACCTTTTAAAGTCCTTTGGACCGCTATCGAGTTCGGGAGTTGACTTTGAGTCAAATGTGGCTCGGAAGCGTTTGCCAGTCCGCTGGACGGGGAATCGTTTGGACGCAAATGGATCGTTCGTCCGCATGGTAAGTTCGAATCGCGCATGGGGTGAATGGTTAGAAAGGTTAGGAGATTCACTTCGACATTCCAAAGAGTTTGACCCAGTTCGGGGAGTTGACTTTGGTCAACCGGTCTCGAGAAGCATTCGATGACCTCTCGGAGTAAAACGTATCGTTCGTCCGCTTGGAAAGCCGGGATAGCGCACGGGATGGACCGTTGAAAAGGGTATTCAAGGACTTTGAAGATTAATTTAGCCTCGATTGAGCTGAAGAGTTGACTTAAGTCAAACAGAGCCCGGACCCGGTGGCCTCTAGGTGTGGTTTTGGACGCAAATGGATCGTTCGTCCGCATGGTAAATCAGAATCGCGCACGGGACGGACCGTTGGAAAGGGTATTAAGTGACCTTAGAAGATTTATTGAGTCTCGGTCGAGACAAAGATTTTGACTTTTGGTCAAATCGAGCCGGGGAGTACCCGATGGCTTTCAGGTCAGTGCTCGGGACATGACCTGGGTTTGCGGTGATGAGTGGAGGTACTAGGGACCTAAGGAGAGTTAGCGGGGTAACAGAATGGGGTATCTACATACATGATAGTGTTCATATGAGTGTTGTGACATATTGATTAGAAAGAATTCTTAAAGAATTAATGATGAGAATTTTGAAATCTTTCTAAAGAATGTTTATAAGATTTATGATTGAAAATTTATTTTTCTTAAGTTTTTATAGAAAACTTATTTGCTTGATTATAAATGTATTTTTGTTAAGTCTTTGTAGAAAACTTATAAGCTTGAGATATGAATTAAGTTCTTGCATGGTTTGTATTTAGAACATATTCACTTACACATTTTGCACAACTAGTCTGTTGTTGAGAGATCAGTTTTGACTGAGTTTAAATTCGCTAAAAAGGAGGTTAAGGAAAAAGCAAAGGAGCAACAAAGAAAAGATCAAGTTTTAGTCAGATTACCTTTGGAGTGGAGAATGTCAAGTAGATATATTCTGAACTTAGTTAGGATATTTGTGTGTTTTCTTAAGTGTTGTAACTTGAATCTTTATTTTAGTGGAATTTTTGTTCCGTGGCGTAGATGTCACCGTGGATGTTTTCCTTAGTTTTGGTTTTTACCACGTTAAAAAATCATACTTGTTATTCTTCTTTTCCTCATCTTATTCTTTGTAGGATTTAGAATTAAAATTGTTACATGATTTAATTACTTGAATTGGAATAATTAATCATATGAGATATATTGTATTGTAGTGTAATAAATCAAATTGTTATTAATTTGGCTTTAGAATAAATCAAATTTAATTGATTTTAATTTCCGCATGTATTAAAATTTGATTAGTTAGATAATAAAGTTTTTCTTGATTTATCATATATGTTATTAGAAAAACTTGCAAGAAATCAGAGTATGTTTATGTGTGCGTATGGAGATTGTTTCATGGGCGCATCGCAACAAATGTCCCTCGGGGATTTTTCATGTTCTTAACCTATGCCCTGGGGTTTATCATTGAAATTGTGCCACGTTGTGCACCTTGAGGGTGTTCTCTCATTAATAGACCCTAGTAGGTATGCTCTTCACATGTTGGGAGAGAAAAACTCAATTTCTGGGTTTCAATTTTAGGATTGTTCCCTTCGTTGCTTAGAGGGGGATGCGGCCTGGCAGTTCAAAGGCCTTTATGGCCGCGGCCTATAATAATGCGAATGCATTACAGAAGATTCAAAATATCAAGGAATGGAATCAGATGGTCTCTAGCTCAACCTTGGTGAATATCATACAAAGTCCACGACAGTACACATATGTGCCTTATTGGCCGCGACCTGAACAAAAGTTCATGCAACAGTTCAAACGTTGCGTCCCAATTTCCTACTTGGTTACTCCAATATTTTTGAGATTACTCACTTATTCTAGGTTTGTCTCAGATTATATATTTTGTAAAGACTAAGAAAATCAGCATATGGAAGGAGAATCCAACGAGAGCACAGAAGTCATATAAGAGATTGTGCAGCTGTACAAACACCTCGACCATCTCTATGACATCCATGCCTCACTCCAAACCCAGGTCAACTATTTAACTCAGAGGGTCCTCATGCTAAAGGCTGCGACCTAATCCAATGTGGGTGCGGCACCCAGGTTCATTACCTCAACAGACTTTGCTTCCACGGCGGTGCCAGAAGTTCCATCCGCGAAAGAGGTTAGCAGGAGCCAGAAATGGAAAGCAGAGAAGGAAGAAGAGAGCAAGAGCTTTAGGGCTTACACACCATTAGCCTTCCCAATTGAAGACATCTTTGATTCCATAAGAGAGGACAAGTTGCTGAAGTGGCCAGAGAAGCTTTAAGCTCCACCCCAGCTTAAAGCTCCACCCCATAAGATGAACAAAGCCAAGGAATCGCGCACGGGATGGGACGGACCGTTGGAAAGGGTATTTAGGGCCCTTTGAAGATTCATTTATCCTTGGTTGAGTTGAAGAGTTGACGTAAGTCAAATAGTGCCCGGGAGAGCCCGGTGGCCTCTGGGTCAGGTTTTGGACGCAAACGGATCGTTCATCCGCATGGTAAGTCAGAATCGCGCACAGGACAGACCGTTGGAAAGGGTATTCAGTTTCCTTAAAAGATTCATTGAGTCTCGGTCGAGATGAAGAGATAGAATTTTGGTCAAATCGGGTCGGGGAGTGCCCGATGGCTTCCAGGTCAGTGCTCGGGACATGACCTGGGTTTGCAGTGATGAGTTTAGGTACTAGAGACCTAAGGAGAGTTAGGGGGGTAACAGAATGGGGTGTCTATAGAGCCCCTCGACGGGTGAGTTTGGGACAACTGATAGACGTCGATTAGACACCGCATGATGCTTCTGAGAGAGTATGATCGATTCAGGGGGTCGAGGTCGATTCTAAGGACCCAAGGAGCGTGCTGGGGAACACCAAATCAGAGGGCCGAGGTCGATTCTGAGGACCTAAGGAAGAGAGGGTGACCAATTCAGAGGGTCGAGGTCAGTTCTGAGGACCTAAGAGTGGTGACGATCGAGGACCGAGGTCAATTCTGACCTAATTCAGGTGACGATCCAAGACCGGGGTCAATTTTGACCCAAGAGTGGTGATGATCGAGGACCGAAGTCAATTCTGACCTAATTCAGGTGACAGTCCAAGACCGGGGTTAATTCTGACCCAAGAGTGGTGACGATCGAGGACCGAGGTCAATTCTGACCTAACTCAGGTGACGATCCAAGATCGGGCTCAATTCTGACCCAAGAGTGGTGACGAACGAGGATCGAGGCAAATGCTGACCTAACTCAGGTGACGATCCAAGACCGGGGTCGATTCTGACCCAAGAGTGGTGACGACCGAGGATCGTGGTCAATTCTGACCTAATTCAGGTGACGATCCAAGACCGGGATCAATTTTGACCCAAGAGTGGCGACGATCGAGGATCGAGGTAAATTTTGACCTAACTCAGGTGATGATCCAAGATTGGGGTCACTTCTGACCCAAGAGTGGTGACGACCGAGGATCGAGATCAATTCTGACCTGATTCAGGTGACGATCTAAGACTGGGCTCAATTCTGACCCAAGAGTGGTGACGACCGAGGATCGAGGTTAATTCTGACCTAACTCAGGTGGCGATCCAAGATCGGGGTCAATTCTGACCCAAGAATGGTGACGACCGAGGACCGAGGTCAATTCTGACCTAACTCAGGTGAGGATCCAAGACCGGGGTCAATTCTGACCCAAGAGTGGTGACGACTGAGGACAGAGGTCAATTCTGACCTAATTTAGGTGATGATCCAAGATCGAGGTCTATTATGACCCAAGAGTGGTGACGACTGAGGTCTGAGGTCAATTTTGACCTAATTCAGGTGACGATCTAAGACCGGGGTCAATTCTGACCCAAGAGTGGCGACGACCGAGGACCGATGTCAATTCTAACCTAATTCAGGTGATGATCCAAGACCGGGGTCAATTCTGACCCAAGAGTGGTGACGATCGAGGATCGAGGTCAATTTTGACCTAACTCAGGTGACGATCCAAGACCGGGGTCAATTTTGACCCAAGAGTGGTGACGATCGAGGAACGAGGTCAATTTTGACCTAATTCAGGTGACGATCCAAGATCGGGGTCAATTCTGACCCAAGAGTGCTGATGACCGTGGATCGAGGTTAATTCTGACCTAACTCAGGTGACGATCCAAGATCGGGGTCAATTCTGGCACAAGAGTGGTGACGACCGAGGATCGGGGTCAATTCTGACCTAATTCAGGTGACGATCGAAGACCGGGGTCAATTCTAACCCAAGAGTGGTGAAGACCGAGGACTGAGGTCAATTCTGACCTAACTCAGGTGACGATCCAAGACTGGTGTCAATTCTGACCCAAGAGTGGTGACGACCGAGGACCGAGGTCAATTCTGACCTAACTCAGGTGGCGATCCAAGATCGGGGTCAATTTTGACCCAAGAGTGATTGCATTTCCTTGGGAAAAGAAGGGAGTTCCACTAGGGGGTAAGAATTGGATTTGAGGTTCCGCTGGGGATAAGAATTGGATTTGAGGTTCCGCTGGGGAACAATGAATGAGTTGGGGAAGATTTGGATCGTCCTTAATTTGAGCGGAGGAGCTGATTATTGGGGAGATAACCGATTTGAGGTTGTAAATTCTGCCAAGGAGATGATTAGGTGGTCTGGGCGCACTGCTCGAGAGGTCATTTTGAGGGTTCCGTTGGGGAAAAAGAGGTTTCGCCTGAACGAGTTTAAAATTTTCTTGACGAGAACGTTCTAAATCCCTCTTAGGATTTTAAAGAATTTTCTGAGGAATTTTCAGGGTTTTCTGGCATTTTCCAGGAAATTCTATACTAAATTTTAAGGGGGGTGCCGACCGACATAGACTGAGGGGTGCCATTCGGCAGTGGCACGGACTTTTGGACTGCCCCGGGAAGGTGAGGAGTCAGTACCGATCGGTATGGAAGGGGGAGGTGCCGATTGTCATGACGCTTGGCATCCTATATAAAGGGGGTGAATCCCCTTCCTTTTTCATAGCTTCTTGCCTTCTCTCTTTCTGCGATTTCTCTCTGCGAATTGTTCTAACGTTCAGATCTTCAAGAAATGGCCGCCTTTGTGAGCACTGCTGTCCACCGGGAGTGGTTGACCGTTGATGACTGGGTGAATGTGGATTGGAGGGACAGGGTGCCCCTTGCTTTGGGAAATGAGAATGCTTTCAATGCATTCGAGCCGGTTGCAGATGAGCAGACCTTGCTGCGGGATCCATCGCGTCATCGCTCTTCGAGAGTGATTCCCGGTGGTTATGTAAGTAACCTGACCTTTGGCATTCCTTTCTTTTTGGGTGATTTTTTGTTCTTTCTTGACTTTTGATGATATTTTTCATTTTTCCAGTCTGATATTTCCTTAAGGAACATGCGTGCTCACGGGACGACGGGGCTTAAGGATGTTTGGGAGCATCTTCCACCTGTGGTGTGCTGGATGGTATCATTAGCGGGTTTTGGGAGGTTGGCGGCTGCGCTGGATGAGACGCCTCGTTCGACAGCGGTCCTGTGCGCTTTGGGGGAGAGATAGTGGGACACTACCCACACTTTTCATTTTGGCTTTGGGGAGATGACGGTGACTCCCATAGATGTGAAGCAATTGCTGGGGGTGGACTGTGACAGGGAGAAGATAGAGGTGGATCGCTCCTTGCGGGTGAGGCCGGAGGCGGTGCATGCGACACTTGGTGATATGAGGAGGATAGTTTCTGGAGACTCTATCCGGCTGTCCCTGCTGAAGGTTGTTCTGCTGAGCAGGGTGATTGATGTGGAGGATGGGCTGCAGGTGAGGCAGATGGCCCGATTATTCATCTTGTTGGTGTTGGGAGGTTTTATCGTGGCGTCGAGCGGCGACGTCGTCCATTTGTGGTTTCTGCCGTACTTGAGGATGTATTCGAACATCCCTTTCTATGATTGGGGGAGTCTGACCTTGGAGACCCTTTACTCTTCCTTGGATGCATTCAGCCGGTGCTGCCGGTAGACTTTCACTGGAGCCACGTATCTCCTTGAGGTATTATTTACTTTGCGCATTTTCATTTCATGCATTCACATTTTCCTTTCATGCATTTACATTTTCCTTATGCGTCTCTTTTTGCTTATGAATTCAGACGTGGTTCTATGAGGTGATTGGGTGCAACACCCCACTGATTACTCTGAAGGATGACACTATTGGGGATTTCTGTCGATTGTATCGATGGCGTAAGGCCAACCGACAGTCGAAGGGATCTCTCTCCCTGGAGGCGGTGCGTCAGGTCTTAAATGACCTGACTAATGGTCGGGTAAGGTCCTTTCCTTTTCAGTCTTTGTTTCTTTGCACCTTCTGATCTTGTATTGACTCATGCCTGCTTGGGGATTTTCAGGTGACCTTTTATCCTTGGAGGACAGCCATTCAGGATACGGGGATGACTGGGGTGAACGCGCAAATGAGGCATTTGTTGGCGCATGAGTTCGGCCATTCTAGGTATCTCAAGGAGAGGGTGGTTCGCCAGATCGCTGAGGAGGAGGTGGTGGTGCCACCTCGCAGCCTCCTACGTCTATGAGTCAAGAGCGACAGCTGTTGGAGGATGAGAGGATCGCAGCGATGATTGGCGAGTCCTATGAGTTATACACTGATACGGCTGCGCCGTATGACTATATGGACTTTGTGACAAGCTGGTTGATGGTGCCCAACATACATGACGCCTTGCCTTCCCTCCTATGGGTTCGAGTCGGGCGATGGGGTATTTCCACAGTGGTGGTGGTCCGTCGGCACCTGGGGCGGCGGCGACTTCAAAAGTTCCTTTCGCGCGCTTGCACACTCCTTCGTACAGCATCCAACGGGCTGATGGAGGGATAGTGTCGATGCTGCACCGTCCTCTTGCAATGGATCCGGAGGAGCTGGGTTTGACAGAGGAGGTCCTTCGTCCTGCGGTAAACCTTTCGGTCCTTTTCCTCTTTTTGATTTCTTTTGCTTGATACTGATTCTGCCTTTTCCTTGTAGCAAATCCGGGTGTCGACCACTTGGCTCAGGAACATTAGAGATTGGATGTCATCGACGACTACCCACATTCGGGATGCTGTCCCTGTTCCTTCTTGCTTAGTGCCGTCTTCCTCGTCCGGGGAAGACTCTGGCTCTGGTAGTGGGGGCGCGTCGTCTCGCCGTAGGGGGAAGAGAGCGCGTCGCAGGGGTGGAAGCTCTTGAGAGAGAGAGAGAATGTGGGTTCGGGCTGAGTCCCGTTGTTTTTGGCTTTTCTTTCTATTTCCTGCAAAATGATGTAACTCAGAAAATAGATATATGCAATGCAATGTAGTTTTTTGACTATCTTTTACTTTAATGATGAATGAATGCATGCACATTCGCTTTTTACTTTGCTGCTGAGACCATAAAAGGGAATATTTTTGGAATTTTTAAGGGAAAGTTTTTAATTAAAGGGGGAAATTATAAGAGGAGAAAAGGGATTTTGAAATTCTGTTGAGAATATCAATTTATTTTTATTGAGTTTTCTGATTTGACAAAAAAGGAAAGGAGGAAATTTCCAAAAATGGGGGGGGGGGGGGGGTTGCCGATCGGCAAGCACCCTGACCTGCCTATCGGTAGTTCAGTCCAGTCCTATCAATTGAAATCTTTGATTGGTACCCTCTTCAGGCTTTGGTACCTTGTGGGGTAGGATTCCTTCCGATTTTTGCAGGGATTATGTCCCTTATGAGGATTTTTAAGTATAAAAAGGGAGAAGTGTGGAGTGTTCTCATCACACCTTTGCATCCTTATCCATTTGCCTACTACTTCTCAGTCTTGCAAGATGGCTCTCCCTGGTAGCATTGAGTTTGCCAATTACCTCGAAGCCTTGGAAGCAATGTGTTCTTATAATGTTGACTACGATGCTTTCAACATGCGTCGAGTCTTCTTTTGGCGTAATTGGCCCTTTCAATGGAATATGCTGATAGCGGCGGTACAATTTTGGTACCCCGAAGACCATGTATTCTGCTTTGGGTTGGAAGAAGTTTGTCCTACCTACGAGGAATTTTTTGCCATGCTGGGTGTAAATCCCAATGTTGCTGCGGCTTTGCCCGAATTTTCTCATTCTCCCAGGGATTTGTTGGCCGGGATTCTTTATATTTCGCCTTCGGTGGCCAGAGGCTGGAGGAATGATCTCCCTCTCGGCGGTGTTGCAGTCCGTGCATTTGTGGGAAGTAGGTGATGCTGTCTATGCTGGATCCGTTATTCTGGGACTTGTTTCAAAGTTGCTGTTGGTGATTGGGGAGGTGCGCGTGGACCCTCAACTTGCAGCCATTATTTTATGGATTTCATACCGTTGCAATCCCGCGGCGGTGATATTGGCGGAGACTCTCAATGGCCTGGATGCCTGGAGAGAAGGTCGTTTTGACTTTTTGAGGGGTAGCCCTGTGATGCTGTTCTTGTGGTTGTCTGAAAGATTCCGTTTGGCGACTCCTCCAGCGTATCCCTTGTCGGCTGTACCCAACTTCTTTTCGTGCTACTTCATCCGCGTTGGCCTGCATGTTGAGAATTGGGAGAATTGACTTGTCTAGTTTGGGGCTCGTGGGCTGTATTGGTCAGTGCCTTGGTGGGGACAGTTGCAGTCAATTCTGGAGCTAGGAGAGTATTCATATGTACGGCTGGTTGGTCTCAGACAGACCTCTTTTTATTTCAATTGGCGGCTTCTGCGTCAATTTGGCTGGGCAGAGGTCGTGCCACCTCGGACCTCAAATTTCTTTCCAGTAGAATATTTGACTGAGCGCCTGCGTCTGTTGCTTGGATCTCTGTGGGAAAATAGGCGTCCGTCATCCCGTCCCTCTCAGTCTGTAGGGAAGGTTTGCCATGTCCCCAAAGATTATATGAAGTGGTTGTGGGGGAAAGTAGTCAGTAAGATGCTGGCAGTAGAGACTGGTCAAAGGTGGTTTATTTTATCTGACTCCATGGGAGGGGGTGTTGTGGTCTTTTCGAAGATGGTCAAGGCTCATCGATCCATGGAATGTTTGCGACACTCTATTCAAGCAGGGGAAACTTGGGGTCCTCAAGAGGTGGATGATGAGGGTGCAGGCTCTTCTGGTAGTTGTGGGTAGGACTCCTGGGGAGTTTATTTGTGTAACATATGTGGGGAATTTTATTTGGCTTCTTATGGTAATAAGGGGAAAGGGAGTTATCCGTTCCTTTTTCTTATGTAATCCGTACTGTAATTTCTTATTAATGAAATAAACAAGGTTCTGATCATCCAGCTATGCCTTTTGATGAATTTTGTATTTTGAATTATCTATACCGATCGCTAAGGCATACATAATCCTCTTGTTCAAGTAGATGCTTAGAATGAACCGCCATTCTCGGAGGTAAGAAAAGATTATATTTTTGTGAAAAAGAAGGGGTCGTGCTCATGTGAGATGTATGAGCTGCCTACGTACCTCCGGGGTTTTTGAAAAAATCTTTTGTTTGTAAAAAAAGTGTTTTTTAATTGAGGATCAGGCCCACGTAGTTTTGGGTAGAGGGAAATGAAGAGTGTTTTTTTAGAATAGAAAGGGGATGAGAAGAGTCGTAACGCGCTGAGATTTCGGACTAGGGGTAGAATTTTTTTAAGACGGTCCAGAATAACTGGACAAGCCATCTCTTCCCCATCCAGGTCAGTGAGCATGGAGGCACCGCCAGACAAGATTTTCTTCACAATGTAAGGGCCGCTCTAATTAGGCTTGAATTTTCCTCTTGGGTCCCAGATGGGTTCTATTATCTCCTTGAGGGCTATATCCCCCTCCCGGACACCGCGATACTTGACTATCTTGTTGAATGAACGCGCTATTCGGCGATGGTACCCTTGTATGTGGTATAGAGCCTCTAATCTTCTTTCATCTAGAAGGGCTAGCTCATTAAGGTGGCTTTGGCACCAGTCTTCTTCACTAACCTTGCTTTCAAGCATGATGTGTAGCGAGGGTATTTCCAGCTCCACAGGTAGGACTGCTTCCATTCCGTAGACAAAAGAGTAAGGGGTAGCCCAGTAGAGGTTCGAATTGAGGTTCGATAGCCCCAGAGGGCGTATGGGATCCGGTCGGCCCAATCCCTATAACTTTCGGTCATCTTGCTGATGATGTCTTTGAGGTTTTTATTGGCGGCCTCAACTACACCATTGGTCTGAGGTCGGTAGGGAAAAGATTTGTCTCTGAATCCCATACTCATTGACTACTTCTGTGACTTCTGCCTCGAAGTGCAAACCGTTGTCTGACACTAGCTCGTACGGGACCCCATATCGACAGATGATATTTTTCTTGATGAATTTGGCCACTTTCTTGGCATTTAATACTGCGTATGACTAAGCTTCGACCCATTTGGTGAAGTAATCAATGGCAACTAGGTTGAACTCATGCCCATTTGACGCCTTTGGTGTAACCTTCCCTATGATGTCGATACCCCAGGTGGAGAACGACCAGGGAGAAGTCATGTTGTATAATTCCCGTGGAGGTAGATGTTGGAGATTGGAGAACTGTTGGGATTTATGGCATCTCCGAACATAGGCGGTACATGGTGGTCAAGTAGTAGTCCTGTCGGATGATCTTCTTGGCAAGCATGTGACCGTTCATGTGGGGCCCGCATTCCTCGCTGTGGATCTTCTGCATTATCTTTTCAATGTCAGCCCCTGCGATACAGTGCAAATGAGTTCCATCGAAATTCCTCTTGAGTAGTGCTTTATGACAGATGATGTACTCGGCGTCCAACCTTCGGAGGGTATCTCGGTCGTTATTGTTGGAACCCTTGGGATACCTACCTTACTTGAGGAGGCACCAAATATCATAGTACCAGTAGTTGACCAACTCAGGATCTTCTGTGGTGATGAGCTCAATGTGGTAGCAATGGGTTGGTTTGTCTTACTTTTGAACTAATAAAGGGGTCATTGTTATTCCCTCCGGCATGTCGACCATGGAGGCTAAGGTAGCGAGAGCATCAGCTAGGTTATTCTTTGCTCGGGGTAGGTAATGGAAGGTGATATCTCGGAATTGGGAGGCTAACTCTTCTAATTGGGCGTGAAAGGGTTGGAGCTTTTCATCCTTGACTTTCCAATTTTTGAGCACTTGACCGATGATGAGGGCAGAATCCCCATATACATCAAGGAATTGAATACTTTTCTTGAGAGCGACCTTGAGGCCCACTGTGCATGCTTCGTATTCCGTCATATTATTGGTGCAAGGGAAATCCAATTTTATGGCGATAGGAGTGTGGGAGTCATCTGGGGCGACCAGAAGTATCCCAATGCCATATCCCTTTTTATTGGCCGCGCCATCGAAGAACATTTTCCATCGGAGGCAGTCTTGGGAGGTGCAAAGAATATTCTCATCTGGGAATTTGGAGATCCAGACATTAGCTTCTTCTACGAGGTAATCCGCGAGGTAGTGAGAAATGGCTCTTCCTTTAATGGATTTTTGTGTGACGTACACGATATCGAACTCGGTTAGGAGCATCAACCATCGAGCCATTCGGCTGGATAAGGTGGGTTTCTCAAGCAAGTATTTGATGGGATCTATTCGGGATACAAGTTTGATGGGGAAGGCGAGCATGTAATGTCGTAACTTTTGGGTGACCCAGACAAGCGCAACACATGCTTTTTCCAAAGCAGTGTAGTTAACCTCGTACCCGACCAATTTGCGACTGGCATAATAAATGGTTCTTTCTTTGCGGGAGTCCTCAAGGTATTGGGCTAGCAAAGCCCCAATTGCAGTGTCAGTTATGGTTAGGTATAGGAGCAAAGGGAGACCAGGCTGTGGTGGCATGAGGACTGAAGGTTGGGTCAGATTTTGTTTGATTCTGTCAAAAGCTTCTTAGCAGGCCTCATTCCAAACCTTGGTTGAATCCTTTCGGAGGAGCTTGAAGATTGGTTCACAGATGGAGGTTAGCTGGTTGATGAACCGACTGATATATTGTAATTTTCCAAAAAAACCTCGGACTTATTTCTCTATTCGGGGTGGTGGCATCTCAAGTATGGCTTTCATCTTGGCGGGATTTGCTTCTATCCCCTTCTCACTGACCATGAATCCTAAGAGTTTTCCTTTTGTGATGCCGAAGACACACTTCTGTGGATTGAGTCTCATCTGATACTGCCGCAGTCGTTGAACTTTTGGAGAGCAGGAGCATGACCTTCTCTAGTCTTGGATTTGATAATCATATCATCCACGTAAACCTCGACCTCCTTGTGAATCAGGTCATGCAGTATGGATGTGGCAGCCCTTTAGTAGGTAGCCCCAGCATTCTTGAGACCGAATGTCATAACGGTGCAGCAAAATGTTCCCCATGGGGTGATGAACGTGGTTTTTTCTTGATGGTCGGGGTGCATCTTGATTTGGTTGTATTCGAAAAACCCATCGACGAATGACTTGAGAGAATGACTAACTGTGTTGTCCACGATCATGTCGATATTGGCTAACGAAAAATCATCCTTTAGAGAAGCTTTGTTTAAATCTCGGTAATCTACACACATTCGAACTTTTCCTCTAGATTTCGATATAGGTACAATGTTAGCTAGCCACGTGGGATATTCGATTACTCGAATGAAACCCATGTTCAACTGTTTGACCACCTTTTCTTTGACTTTGAGCGACCATTCGGTGCGGAGCTTTCTCAACTTTTGTTTAACCGGCTTGTAATCTGGGAGAGTGGGGATCTCATGTTGAACTATTTCAGGATCAATACCGGGCATATCGTCTTAGGACCATGCGAAGACATCCACGAACTCCTTTAGTAATTCTTCGAGTTGTGCGCGCTCATGATCTTCAAGGGTGGCCCCTATCCTAATCTCGCGAAGTTGGTTACTAGACCGCGATTAATAACAACAGTCTCTTCTTCATTAACTTGAACGCGGTTATGTTATTTGTTATTAACCTTATTTAAATCAGTTAAGAATTGTTCATTTGCAAAATCATCATCATCAAAAGTTTGATTAGAATCTACACAATTAATGTAAGGCACAACAAGATACTCAAAATCTTCGTTTATTTCATTAATAGGAAAAACAACATTGAGAACCTCATCAAAAGAGGTCTCGATTACATTTGAGCAATGATGGACAACAATAGAAGAAATAGGGTAAACATTGGGGTTAGGGGAGATTTCAAGAGGTAGAACTGGCACAGCATGCTAGTTGAGGAGAGGTGTGTCAGTAACTTTGATCAGATAAGAGGGGTTCAGTGATGTAGTGTCTGAATGAACCATGCAGAGTGCCAGCCCCAGTGTCTGAAAGTTGAAGGAATCTTCAAAATCACTTTCCTCAGTTTCTTCGGTATCTTTGATGAGCGATTGTACGCGGTGTGGGAAACTTTCGGCCCATGGGTAGCTATCTTGGAAAAAGATCTCCATTCCAGGCTTCATCTTCTTGTCTGTGTGGTCGTACCATGGTTCTGGAAAGCCGCAAAAGGGGAAATCCTCGCCTTCTTTGATAAATCTTCCATTCAAGGAATCTCCTGGGATAGTTCGGACGCAGTCTAACCCTCTCTTTGATCGAGAGTGGCGTATCATTCTGAGCTCTTGTTCTGATGGCTGATACCCCAAGCCACAAGGAGGGAAAGCTTTCTTTAGTTCGATGGGCTCGAGTATCCTCTGCTTCCTTTGTCGTAGCCCCAGTTCGGGCATGAAGTGCATGTTTCTGAACATCTGAATCACATTGACATTCCCATGAGGGTCATATTCTGGACAAACACTTTCTTTGAAATCGTCCCCTACCTGGAGTAGGGATGGCTCAACTCGGAATCCTGATAGGAGCATATCATTTGACCCATGTTGTATCTCGAGGATTGGACTGCTGGTGCTTGCACCCTCGACATTGTCGTCGTCACCCAAAATGGTGATGACTCGCCCATCGACGAAGAACTTCAATTTCTGATGGAGGGAGGAAGACACACCCTTTATACTGTGGAGCCAGGGTCGTCCGAGCAACAGGTTGAAACAGGCCGAGATATCGATGACTTGGAATTCGACGACAGGGTTTATAGGGCCAGCCCCTATTACAAGTTTTATGGATCCCATCACCTCCCGACAGGTGTTATCGTAGGCACGCACGGCAGCGGAGGTTGGAGCGAGGTCGCTTTCTTTGAGCCCCAAGCATCTTAAGGTTCTGAGTGGGCATACATTCAAAGCGAATCCATTATCAACGAGAGAGAGCGGTACAACCTTCCCCATAACTTTGATGGAGATGTTGAGTGCGTGATTGTGGTTTGGCCCAATTTTGGGGATTTCTTCTTTAGAAAAGGACAGCATTCGGGTGGAGGTTAAGGATCCGACCAAATTTATCGCTTCTTCTGGTGTGGTAGAGGGAGGAACTATAGGTCCTGTGAGCAACTTGATTAAAGCATTTCTGTGCAATTGGAAAGGGATGAAAAGCCCCCATAGAGTTACGTTAGCTTGAGTTTTCTTCAGTTGATCAAGGATCGTGCTCTCCTCGATGGTCATCTCTGGCATATGAAGACTTTCAACGCCTTTCCCCTTGTCATTTTCTAGTGGTGAGCTTGGAACCTGGTAATGTCTCCCAGATCTGGTCATGTGATTTACCGAAGAAGAGAAAAACATGAACACCGTTTCTTCATCGATCTCAGGCTGCTCTGTCACCCTATTTATTTCTCCGATGAGTTCTTCAAATGATATCATCCCACATAATTCGGTTACTGGGCCAGTTCTTCCTGAAGCTTGCTCTTCATTTGAATTTTCGAATTCTTCCCCCTATCCGGTGGTAATGGTTCTGTTTTCCCCTGTGAAGTCAATGCATTCCACAACTTCAACGGCTTCCTCAAATAGGTCTTCCCATTCTGTGGGGATGTGTAAGGGTGAAGGGACCATGTGACCTTATAGCTTCAAAGAACCAAATAACTTGGTGATACTGAAAATGTTGTTGGTTTGCCTGAATGCTTCCGCCATGATCTGGACAACATCATCTAAGTTGACTTCATCGGTTGGTATCACCCAATTATCTGATTCTCGGGCCCATTTCTGCGCTTCCAAAAATAGCGCATTGAACCCCTGGTAATCGATAATCATCTGTGGGGGCAATTTCAGCCCGAACTCTAGGAGTTGATTTAATACCTCTGACAATTCGATACCTCCACTTTCAGAACGGGTACGAACAACGATGCATGCTCTTGTAAGGAGTGAGAGTGCCTGATCAGCGAGGCTAGTAGGGTGTAGGAGGAAATATGGGCAAATTTAAAGAGGTTTAGGAGAGTATATGGGTGTGATTTGAGTTGAGGGATCGAAATCTGGGTTTTCTTCCAAGAAGATGGCATTGGTGTGATTTGGGAGTGGATTGTGAGTAGTGTTTCGCTTAGAATTGTCTGGTGGGACGATGGTACCCCGATCGATGAGATCTTGGATTATATTTTGAAGGTGGAAGCATTGGTCAGTGGAATGGCCAGCTGTTTGGTGAAAGGCGCAATGAGCATCGATCTTGAAGTTTCTTGGGAGTAGATTGTGTAATGGACGGAGATCCAAGGGTTTTATAAGGTTTTGGCTTAACAGGGCTTGGTAGAATTTGGAGAGGGACGCATGAAGCTCAGTGTATTCCCTTCGGACCGGGGAAGGGCGACTTTCTGGTTCTCATGATGTGGTTGGTTGAGAGATGTTTTTGATGGTTGAGACTGTAGCATTGGTAGGCTTGTCATATTTTTTGGGGGTGAAATGTCCAGACACCTTCTTCGGTTCAACTTCTGTTTTGGCAAAACCTTCCTCAATTTCTACTCTTGCCTCTCTGAGAGCTCGAAAGTGGGGGTAGTACTTCCCTCCCATGGTTGCTCGGACATGGGGCAAGAAATTCTTCTTCACTATGTTGGCTTGTTCTTGTTCAAATGGCCGATTGGTCATGGTAGCTGATTTTTCCCTCCATCGGGCTATAAAGTTACTGACTGATTCTCCAGAGTTTTGTTTGAGCAGCTCTAAATCACGTCGGGTGACCTAGAGCTCTTCATTGTATTTGTACTGCGACATGAATTCTCAGGCTACATCCTCCCAACTACGGATTTTGGATTCCTCAAGAGATAAGAACCACCGGAGGGCACTATCCTTCAAAGTTTGCTGAAACAGTTGGGCCATTACTTCTACAGAAGCCCCTAGTAGAGTCATAGAACGATGATAACTACGAAGATGAACAATCGGGGGCCCAATCCCTCCGAACTTCTCTATACTTGGCATCTTTAACTTCTCGGGTAACCTCGCTTTAGGATAAGGAGACATGTGGGGGTAGTCCATGTAATTCCCAGAGATCCTGACCTGATCAAACTTCTTGGTGAGCATCTTAAGATCTTTTTTGACCTTATTCAGCTCCTCCTTCTTTGGATCAGTGATCACATGCAGGTTAGCCACAGGCGGCAATATTTGGCATTGGAAGTTGGGCAGGCGGTGGCCCATTAGCCGAAGGGGAACGTGGAGCGTGCTGATATTCCTCCAGAAGCCAGATAGGCTCGGGTGGACCCATAACACGAGGGAACAGGGCCTCGGGCTCTTGAGGAATAAGAACTTGGTTTCGTTGCATTTCTCGGACCTCGGCTTGGAGGTTGTTAATCTTGGCCACGAGCTAAGCTAGGACTGTCGGCAGATCCGGTTGTATGACTGGTGCTTGATCTGCATTTTCCATGGAAGATGGATGGATTCCGGACTTGAAAGAAGTAGTAGAGGAGCGGATGAAACTCCAGGGTGATTTGACTGAAGACCGGAGCCAGGCCAAGGGGATGGGATCGACCTGAGAAGGTGTAGGATGAGATTTATTTTTGAGAAAGGAAGAACTATTTTTGGAATTTTGATGATAGGGAGAAATGTTTTTGGATTTTTGATAAAGAAAGGAGAAATATTTTTGGATTTTTAATAAAGAGGGGATAAATGTTTTTGGATTTTTAATAAAGAAGGGAGAAATTTTTTTGGATTTTTGATAAGGAAAGGAGAAATGTTTTTGGATTTTTGATAAGGAAATGAGAAATGTGAGACGAAACTCAGCATGATTATTATGATTATTATGTTCTCACTTGTATTTAATTCTCGTAAATGCAATGCTGGACAGGACCCGAGCCTGGAAAAGTGGGGTTCTTAATATATACAAAGCTACGTTTGGACTTGTAACCAGGCTCGCGGATAGGGTCCCGTTTTGGAAAATGCACAAAAATTGGGCGGCAGATCGACCCGAAATTTTGGCAGAGTTTCGGATTGAAACCGGCAATCTAAAGTGCGTGTCCTAGGTTTGACACCTATATGCGGGTATGCAGTTGGGTGAATCGGTATGGGTTCCCCCCTTTGGCGTGACTTCCACGATATACGTCTTGATCTTGCGGGTAATCGGTACATGTGGAAAATCCATTTGATATACATGAGTGTACATGAATTTCCTCACCATATACCTCATGGGGACGGTACGTGTAAGAGCGAATTCGATATACTCGGCGTACGTGAATGAATTCCCTACGATATACCTCCCATCATGACTTCGATCAAGCGGTACGATGTGGGGGAACCGTTTGATATACGTCGAAGGTACTTGGCCAATGGAAGGTGAGAGTCATATCTCTTAGGCTAACTGCGAACTGCCGGACCAGCGCCCATCACGAAGTGACCCTCCAGTTACTGGGTAAAATTTGATCAATAACAATGCTCTTTGGTGATATTGTGTGAATCATGCATGATTATCTTATTAGTATCTTATGATGAGAATGCCTTTCTTGATTATGCCAAACTGGGAGCAAAGTACAAGTACCCCAAAAGGTACACCAAGTATGGAAGGTGTAACACCCCGTAATTCTGCTTAATTAGGAAAATACGTTTGTTTAAATTACGTGAGTAGATAGTTTAAAGTGATCACGTGAGTAGAGTAATTTATGTGATTAATTACATTTTATTTAAATTACGTGAGATGAGTAATTTAATGAAATATTATGTTAATAAAGATGAATATGACGAGTATAAAAATTACTAAATGTGAATAGTAAGTTTTAATGTTTATAGGTACGATCTAGTGACTATATGGACGTATTGGAGTTATCTCAACCGAGTATCGCGCGTAGGATAAAAATTAAGGATGAGAGTAGAAAAATATTTAAGACTCAAATGATAATTTAGAGTCCACGGTTGATTCCGAAAGGGTCGAATTAGTCAAAATAGTATATCCGGGGGTACTAGTTGAGTGCCGGGTCAATTTCGGGCTAAACCGGGACCATTCGGGGGCATTTTGGTCTCTTTACAATTATGGGAAAGATGACCTACGAATTTTGAAACCCTTGATCAGATTATAAGAGTGGTGGCTAGGGTTAGTCAAATAGAGATACACCATATCCATTAGAGAAGAGAGAGAGAGGCAAATTCCTAAGGCAAAAGAAGGAATGAGGGATCATCCTAAGGAAATTTCACCACAAAGATTATTGGGAAGGAGGATTGAAGTATCAATATCATCAACCATCATCAACAACCACGAAATCAGACCCTACATATCATAAGGCAAGTGGTTATTTACAAAATAATTAAGTTATAATACCCATAATTAAGCTTTAGGAAGAACATGATTTTTATGATATTCTTGGGAACAAACAATTGATTATGATCCATGATTGAGTAGGATCTGCATGTAGAACGTTTTTGGATTACCAAGCATGTTTATATCATATAAATCTAGATGACAAATTCGTGAGAAAATCTGGAAATTGGATGGAAGATTTAAAGAATGCATGTTTAGGGTTCTTGAAGATTAGTGAGATTTTTAGTTAAATTGGCCAATATTTATAATGATTTTGTTGTTTTAAATCGTTAGTAATCATCCCAGAACATGTAGGAATGATTAGAAATTGTTGGTTGTGAATATGGTAGACTATCATGAAAGTTAGAGAAATAAAAATGGTGAAACCCGTAGGAAGAAGATGAACTGGGTCTGTCACTGCTTGATCGATCGATCGACCCTTAAATGTCGATCGATCGACCATACCCTTCGATTGATCGACCCTGGCTGGACTTTAGAGAAATTTACGAATATTTCTTTTAATTACCGTCGCTTAATGGGAACCTTAGAAATGATATTTTACCTATGAGGGGACTTTAAAATTACCAGTAGGTGTATCATTAGATTTCTTCACATATAATTGAGTGGGAATTTTGGAGAAATAGACTGACGGAAGAACGAGCGATTTAGCCATATGTTGCGACTGTGAGAATTAAATTTCGGAGAGAATGAGATTTAAATTTCAGAAAAGAAATACCAGTAGGTTAAATATTAACTTAGCTACTGAATTAAGAGAGGGGTAACTAGGGCCCTTAGAGTTGCGTGAATACTCGAATAAATACAATGATGAAATAAATTGTAATTTATAAGTATGGTGAATATAAGTAAAATATATTACGTACGGGTATGATTTGTTGGGTCGGGTGTGTACCTACTAAATTATATAAAAAGTTTGAGTTAAGAGGATAGTACCTAAATTAATTATGTTAGGGTCGATGTGACATTCCGAACTAACATAAAACTATTATATATTTGGGGTCGATGATAAATGCCGAACCAAACTTGTAACTGGTGTCGCGATGAAAGAGTCCCGAACCAGAATATGTGTATATATTTATATTTTTAGATAGTTGGGGTCGATGGATTATTCCGAACCAACTTTCACTTGGGGTTGACGCATTATTCCGAACCAAGAGTCCTTTATGTGTAATAAAAGGATATGTTAGTGGTAACTAAGATTAAATACATTGTTATGTGATAAAATGTATTCTTTGTGCACTATCTATTAATTTAAAATAGTAGATAATGAAATGAAATGTAAATGTCTTAGTAATAATTTATAGCGTGATGAAATTATTACGAGAATAAGGACAACGGACAGTAAATGAGTTAAATACGGTTATGGGTAGTGTAACTAGGTAGACTAAGTATTATCGATAGTTACGTACTACGCAAGAGAGGTGAGGAAGATCAAGGGAGTGTACGAAACCTTAATATGTGTAATCAATAACTTAATAGTGATAACTGCTTGCAAAATATTTTCAAATGTTTTGAGTACTAACTCTTGCTATGTAAATTTTTTAAAACCTTTTAGGTGCCTAGCCACAGGGACACCCAACATGATTTCATTTCAGTGATTTGGGAGCTGCAGCAAGTGTGGATGTTGCAGGGATTGTTTAGACGCTTCCTCTTTTTCAGTTCTAGTGCAGGGTCTCAGTTTTACTATTCTTAGTTGGGACATGTTGTTCCACCTTTACTATATCAGTCTATTATAGTTATGGATTTGTAGTTGTCTCTTGGGCCGTGGTTTTCGGCAAGACTTTACCTGCTTTCAGTTATTTTGTAAACTGCTTATTTATTTCTAGTATTTGTAATGTAGTTGTATGGTGAATGTTTTGTTTAAGAAGGATAAAATTTGGCACCCGTTTAATTTCATTTAGGTGGTTAGTAAATTTAAAAGACGATCGACAGTGATGCTAAGAATGAACCATTTAAGAAACCTGTTTATATTAAAATAAGGCTTGATCACCCAAGGTTTAATTAGGCGGGGTGTCACAGAAGGGTGATGCGTGCAACATGGGGATATATGTGATCCTAGGTGCACGTGGTGTGAAGTGTACATGGAGAATTTTCTACAACTGTGTGAATATAAGCATAAGCATGGGATACACATGAGAGAAAAGGGGGATAGGCAGATATGGGGGGAAATATAAACAAATATAGCATCCATGTAAATAGAGTCAAGCCCTCAAAATAATGAAGAAGATCCCCAGCAGAGTCGCCACTGTGGCCATCCCCGATCCCCGCCGCGGAGGGAAAATGATCCTTCGGGTCCCGCGCGTCCCCTCTCTCGGGAGAGAGCTTTGGTCGACGTTGATTTGTGAGGTGTGAAAATGTAGAGAGATTCAGATTCGCCAGTCTATTTTACTCAAAACAGACAAAAGAAAAAGGGGAAGCCACCTCGAAGGATGGCATCCAAAGACATACTGGTGCGTGCAAAACCAAAATGATTCGAGAAGGGTTTGGAGGCTTAGTTACGAAATCGGTAGGTGTTAGGCACCCATTTCGCCCTTTCGGTCTCTCATGGATATTTGCTATTTTTCTTTATGTTTCCCCCCGTGATATGTGTGCATTTTTATATATAGAATGGAGGTAGGAATCCTCGACTTGTATCATGGAAAAGATAAAGTGAGTCATCCGTAGGAATGTGAGATTAATGTAAAAAAATAGGGTTTGCGCGATTACCCTTGCGTTGATTGTTATAAGGGAACAATAATGCATGTAGAGTAATACGCCACTAAGAACAGACATATAGAATATAATAGAAAATGAGATAAAGAGAAGATATAAAATAAGAGAAAAAGTGAGAAAAAAGGACTCGAGTCTCGGGTTTTACCCCGAGACGCCTACGTAGCCTATAAAGGCATCGAAGTCCACGTAGTTCGCATACAAAACGAGGGGTGGGGTTAAACCCATAAATCCAAATGGAGAAATCTCTTATTTGTAAGTGTGTGTGTAGAAAAAATGTTTTAGTTGTGAGAAAAGTGTAGAAAAAGTGTGAGAATCCCTACTTGGAATTTATGAGCAAACCCTCTTTTTCTTGCTTTTTTGGGTTTTAAAAATAGGAGATGGGCAATAATACTAGATAAAAAGTATGTTAGGATATGTGAAATAAGATAATAAAAGTGCTAAGTAAGAAAACAAGTTATTGCAAATTTAAGAGAATTTAGGAGAGAGTTTGAGAAAGTTGGACCTTCTTGAAGATCTTGAGCTTGATATTGAATGTTGGAGAGCAGCCCTTGCACTTGGATGATGATGAAGAGTGGTTAATTCACCAAGTTTGATGAAAGGGATGATGAAAAGTGGGAGTAAAAGGAGGATTTGGAAGTTGAAATCACGCTGCCTTCGAGAGAGGTTTATGGGAATCGTTGTGGGTGATTTGCTTCTGATCTGAGCTCCCCCTGCAAATGAGGCCAAGGACTCCTTTTATAGGCCCAGGGGTCTGCCGATCGACATTACCATGGAACTACCTATCGGCACGTGCCGATAGGCAGGGTCTGGGACCTGCCATTTGGCAGTGCGCTTCAGGCTTTTTCAGAAAATTAGCCACCGAGGGAAAACTGTTGGTCAGAATCACGTACGGGGCATACCGTTAGAAAGGTAATTCAGAGACCTTTGAAAGTCCTTTGGATTTCTCTCGAGTTAGGGAGTTGACTTTGAGTCAAATGTGGCTCGGAAGCGTTTGTCAGTCCGCTGGACGGGGAATCGTTCGGACGCAAATGGATCGTTCGTCCGCATGTTAAGTTCGAATCGCACACGGGGCGGATCCTTAGAAAGGTTAGGAGATGTACTTCTACATTCCAAAGAGTTTGACCCAGTTCGGGGAGTTGACTTTGGTCAACCGGTCCCGAGAAGCATTCAGTGACCTCTCAGAGTAAAACGTATCGTTCATCCGCATGGAAAGTCGGAATCGCGCACGGGACGGACCGTTGAAAAGGGTATTCAGGGACCTTTGAAGATTCATTTAGCCTCGATTGAGCTGAAGAGTTGACTTAAGTCAAACAGAGCCCGAGAGCGCCCGGTGGCCTCTAGGTCAGGTTTTGGACGCAAACGGATCGTTCGTCCGCATGGTAAATCAGAATCGCGCACGGGACGGATCGTTGGAAAGGGTATTCAGTGCCCTTAAAAGATTCATTAAGTCTCGGTCGAGATGAAGAGTTTGACTTTTGGTCAAATCGAGCCGGGGAGTACCCGATGGCTTTCAGGTCAGTGCTCGGGACATGACCTGGGTTTGCGGTGATGAGTGGAGGTACTAGGTACCTAAGGAGAGTTAGGGGGGTAACAGAATGGGGTGTCTACATACATGATAGTGTTCATATGAGTGTTATGACATATTGATTAGAAAGAATGCTTAAAGAATTAATGATGAGAATTTTGAAATCTTTCTAAAGAATGTTTATAAGATTTATGATTGAAAATTTATTTTTCTTAAGTTTTTATAGAAAACTTATTTGCTTGATTATAAATGTATTTTTGTTAAGTTTTTATAGAAAACTTATAAGCTTGAGATATGAATTAAGTTATTGCATGGTTTGCATTTAGAACATATTCACTTACACGTTTTGCACAACTAGTGTGTTGTTGAGAGATCAGTTTTGACTGAGTTGAAATTCGCTAAAAAGGAGGTTAAGGAAAAAGCAAAGGAGCAACAAAGAAAAGATCAAGTTTTAGTCAGATTACCTTTGGAGTGGAGAATCTCAAGTAGGTATATTCTGAACGTAGTTAGGATATTTGTGTGTTTTCTTAAGTGTTGTAACTTGAATCTTTATTTTAGTGGAATTTTTGTTCTGTGGCGTAGATGTCACCGTGGATGTTTTCCCTAGTTGGGTTTTTACCACGTTAAAAAATCATACTTGTTATTCTTCTTTTCTTCATCTTATTCTTTGTAGGATTTAGAATTAAAATTGTTACATGATTTAATTACTTGAATTGGAATAATTAATCATATGAGATATATTGTATTGTAGCGTAATAAATCAAATTGTTATTAATTTGACTTTAGAATAAATCAGATTTAATTATGTATTAAAATTTGATTAGTTAGATAATAAAGTTTTTCTTGATTTATCATATATGTTATTAGAAAAACTTGCAAGAAATCAGAGTATGTTTATGTGTGCGTATGGAGATTGTTTCGTAGGCACATCGCAAGAAATGTCCCTAGGGGATTTTTCTTGTTCTTAACCTATGACCTGGGGTTTATCATTGAAATTGTGACAATTTGTGCACCGTGAGGGTGTTCTCTCATTAATAGACCCTAGTAGGTATGCTCTTCACATGTTGGGAGAGAAATACTCAATTTCTGGGTTTCAATTTTAGGATTGTTCCCTTCGTTGCTTAGAGGGGGATGCGGCCTGGCAGTTCAAAGGCCTTTATGGCCGCGACCTCTACTAATGCGGATGCATTACAAAAGATTTAAAATATCAAGGAACGGAATGAGATGGTCTCTAGCTCAACCTTGGTGAATATCATATAAAGTCCACGACAGTACACCTATGTGCCTTATTGGCCGCGGCCTCAACAAAAGATCATGCAGCAGTTCAAAAGCTGCATCCCAATTTCCTACTTGGTTACTCCAATATTTTTGAGATTGCTCACCTATTCTAGTTTTGTCTCAGATTATATATTTTGTAAGGACTAACAAAATCAGAAAATGGAAGGAGAATCCAACGAGAGCACAGAAGTCATAGATGAGATTGTGCAGCTGTACAATCACCTCGACCATCTCTATGACAGCCATGCCTCACTCCAAACCCATGTCAACTATTTAACTCAGAGGGTCCTCATGCTAGAGGCCGCGATCTAATCCAATGTGGGTGAGGCACCCTGGTTCATTGCCTCAAAGGACTTCGCTTCCATGACGGTGCCGGAAGTTTCATCCGGGAAAGAGGTTAACAGGAGCCAGAAAAGGAAAGCAGAGAAGGCAGAAGAGAGCAAGAGATTTAGGGCTTACACTCCATTGGCCTTCCCAATTGAAGACATCTTTGATTCCATAAAAGAGGACAAGTTACTGAAGTGGCCAGAGAAGCTTAAAGCTCCACCCCACAAGCGGAACAAAGCCAAGTGGCGCAAATTCCATCTGGACCACGGCCATGGCACTGAGCAATGCTATGCTCTGAAGGATGAAATTGAAAGGCTTATTGGGCAAGGGATGTTGCAGAGGTTCCTCAGGGATGTTTAGAGGATGCATCCTAGTCTAACAGATCACATACCCACTTTTCATGCCTATGTTTTATATTTCACAGTGAAACCTATCTTACGCCGTTTTAAATTAAACATTGTATTACCCTTGCAAAGTCTTATATATATGAATAGATATATGAAATCAAGTTCGCCTTATAGTGCCATACTTTGATTCTCATTTCCATGAAATGTTATCTTATAAAAGGCCATTTTATCTTAAACAGATCTCGATTTGAGATAATGTGTTAGATCGGGAATAAAAATTTCTAAATGGGCCCACAACGCCCGTCAAGATGCCTGATTGTCTGAAAGCAAATGATAATAAAAAATGACGAAAGCAACTATCGAGGGCAGCTATCTGGATTGGTCCGCGACATCACCTATAGGGACCATATTCCTATATATTATGACTGAATTATGGAAAGCATTTATCAAAAAGTGTTATTGGCTCTCTGGATACGTTATTAATCCTTGAGGCTTATAATATCCAGCATGGGGAGGCTTGATAGTAGCCCATATATCAGCTGTGGGTGGCTTAATAACATAACCCAACCTGGGGAGGCTTGATAGTATCCCATATATCATCTGTGGGTGGCTTAATAACATAACCCAGCATGGGGAGGCTTGATAATATCCCATATATCAGCTGTGGGTGGCTTAATAACATAACCCAGCCTGAGAAGGCTTGATAGTATCCCATATACGTACAGAAGGATGGATTTTTGGGAGATAAAATCCATATTCCATGAAATGTAATTGAAGCGACTAAAGGAAATCCATGAAAGGCAATCAAAGCGACTAAAGGAGGCTGTGTTGCTGTGATCAAGAAGCATGCCAAAGCTACAGAAGGATGGCCTCAATTTCCTAAAGGGCTAAAAAGGTGCCGCAACCTTATCACCATGGCTGAAGCCATTACGTGAATTTATTCAGAAGATGCGGCAGATAAAGGCAGGCAGGATTGTTAACCTGTCGCAGCCCTATTCAAGAAAACAAGCGACACTTGGATTAGGATCCAATTATAAAGCTACAGCAAAGGCCATGGTTAGAAAGGGCATTCAAACGTTGAAAGGTGTCGTGGCCCTGTTCAAGAAGTACCCTGGATCTATTCCCAATAAATTTAATTAAAAAAAAGACTGCAACCACTATCAAACATGCAAGATTGCAACAATATACAATACAAGTGTAAAGTCTAAGGTTAAGAAATTTAGTCGTAGCCTATGTAAAGAAACCATATATAATACGGTACCGTGGCCTTAATCTGTTAGTCCAACAACTTTATTCAATCAAGCAAGCAAGCAAGAAATTAAGTTTTGAAGCATCGGAAGTATAAAATATGCAAAAGTGGCCACAACCTTGATAATAAAGTTAAGAGGCCAAAAATCTTGGCAAACTAGTGTTAAGATTACAGACAAAAGGCTGCATCCATTTAAAGAGGCAATAAAAAGACAAAGAGGGACACAACCCTAAGATTCAGCATCGTCAACTTCATATCCCTCTTCTCCCTCCACAGCCGTCATGGTCTCTTCGTCTGCTGTCGCTGCCTCAGCCTCTACCCTCAACCTTGCTCTTTCCTTTGTCGCGACCTTGATCTCTGCTATGCACTGCTGATGTTCAGCATCACCAAGACCCCAGGCAAGAATTATCTCTTTAGAGTCTGGGAAGTTCTTTATAACTCTATGCCTCAGCTCTTGGTAGTCGTGGAGGTAGGATCTATTATTGATGAGGTAGAAGTCCTTGGAGCCCTTGAATGAATCCACAGTGCAGTCAATGGCCAACTGAAGGGCTGCTGCATGGTCTCCCTCCATTTTTTTAATTATCGCGACATAGGCTTCGGCATCGTTGGAAGCCTTGGTCTTCAACTCCTTGTACTTATTTTGAAGAAGTCCAAGCTTTCTATTGGAAAATTCCACAACTTGTGCAACTTGCACAATCTGAGATTGGGAGACCTTGAGGGATTTCGTAGCCTGCTTAAAATTTTCCTGAGCCTCCTCCTTCGCTTTGATGGCAGCTTCAAGGTTCATCTGAGCTGTCTGAAGAGCCGCGACAACAGACTTATTTCCAGATTCAAATGAAGAATTCCTTGCACTTTCCAATTCAGCGGCATGTACCATCTCTACAGCCTCTTTTAGCTTGTACAAGGCCTCATACTTCCTCTTTTGAGAAATCATAACGTTCGCAGCCTGCAAAAAGAGAAGTTAGGAGAAAGATACGGAATGTAAAAATAGAGCTGAGAAGGTACTTGCACTTACCCTAAAAACACTATGGAGACCATAATCCTCTAAGTCATCGTGGGTCATCCACTAGTTTATCAAAGTACATGGCGTCTGGGACCTTTTTCATTCGGCGGGTAGCCCTCACGGTCGTGTCCCAAGAGGATTCAGGGTTGGGCTGCCTAAGCTGTAGCAGAGGATGACCATCAAAACTAATAATGGCGCGGTATTGAGGAGGCGCCAGGTTGACATTTATTGCTACAATTGATGGTGGTGGGGGAGAATTTGAATGGATAGGGTTATCCGACGCTGACATTAACCCTACTGTGGCAAGATTGGCCCCAATGTCATCATCAAAAGTACCTTCATGCATTTCGTGAGGATCTTCCTCAATTTGGAGTTGAGATGCGGCAGGGACCTTGGTCTTGGACCTCTTCCTTTTTCTCTGCCTAACAGTGTTTTTGAGGATAGTTGTGTCCTCATCCATCTCTGCCAGTTGGGCAACCAAGAGCTCCTTATCAATTTCCTCACCTGAAAGAATGAATGCAATAGTAAAAATCTGGCTTAAAAATAATTACTACAGAACAAATTGTTGATAGAGTTACTACCTTCTGTGGCCATCTCTCTCGGAATAGATTTGTTGAGGAAATATCTCACTTCAAATATAAAGGTAGAAGTCACAAGTATGCTGAACTTATTCTCCTCAACAAGCACTGCCGCGGTCTTGGCAACCCTTTTTTCTTACCTCTTGCTCACTGCAAATTATTAAGAACTATAAAAAAATACAAAGGTTAGTACGGAAGCAAGATGGAGAATAATATGCAACTATAAAGAGGGGAGAAACTATAATTGAAAAATTACCTAGTTTGGAAGGACACCCCTATTTCCGTGGCATCCTAAATGATCCCTCCCTCTCACTCTCTTCAGGGTGGATCTCCCACCCCTCTCCAAAAATGTAGAAGTATTTGCCCTTACAATTTTTTACACTGGTTGGCCTCCCAGAGTAAAGGGTCTCATCCCTACCGTGGACTGAGAAGTAGTAGTACCCAACAAACTATACAGAGTTTTCCTTGGGGTAGTAGAAGTGGAAAAACTCTGTGGGAGTAATATCCCTCTTGAATTTATTTTCCTATAATACGATAGCTGCGAGAATGTCCCTTCAGCCATTGGGATCTAATTGGGCTGGGGCTAAGCTCATTGTCTGGAAGATTCTCCTGATGGGAACAGGGACAGGTAACTGCAACCCATAAATTAAGGCACGCAAGGGGAAGCAAACCCTATCGTTAGTAAGCGTCGTGCATGGTCTTTGTTCCGCGGCAGATGCTGAGCACATCAAGTTCTCTGGAAATTCAAAGGCCTCAGCTACCTGATTAACCCATTCTTGGGTCATCGTCCTACGGATGCTAAGTGCAGCAAGACGTCTCTCAGCCCTCCCAGATGTGCCAGTAGGTTCGTCCCTAAAGTCAGATGAACCCCCTATCGAGGCTTTATTTTCAACCTACATTGATTGGTTATTAGAATTGGCATATTCATCTATAACTATAGAATCTGAATCTGAGTCTAGTACCACGCAGTTGGGGCAATCCTTCAGTTGGCAAGGCCCTACTGACTTCAAAGGAAGCACTGATGGAAGTTCAGGAGGGAAGGCTCCAAAATGTTTTTCCTAAAAGCCTCTAAAAAATTTATCCTCATCAAAGTTCATATGGCTGCAGCAGTACCTGAAAGGCCGAGTCCTCAGTTAGGTCACACAAGATGTATGGTATTAAGGCCTCTCAGAGGCCGCAGTAGGAGAATAAGAGCTAAGTAGAAATTCTAGCAATATTGGATAAGTACAAGAGTTGGGTTCTAAAGCCCTAGAAGCTAATTGCCACCGCGTCATATTATTTTATGGGAAAGGATGTATGTTATCGTCTTACATGCCATAGTTATTAAACTATGGACAATGCATGGGATAAATTTCATGGACTCTATCTGAGAACCTAAAGGTCCTGACTACAGGCCACAGCCAAATATCTACATTCCGCAGCCTATACTGCGTGCCGCAGCATCACGTTTAATACCTGTCGCAATAACATTTTCTATGTTGCAGATATTAATATTTGAAGGGTGCATTGATTCAAGAAAGCCCTAAATTACTAACGGGATTTTACCATGCCGCGGCTACTTACTCAAACAGGTTAGTATTTAGTCTGGGTAAATTAAAAGATCAAAAACACTAGAATACGAAGAGTCCCTCTCAAGAATGTCAAGAACATAATGGGTTACCTAATTTAGAAACCCTAAAGCCTAACCCAAATCAATAAAATTCATGCATTGGCCCAACATTGATGATTGATTCAAATCCAAACAGCTATGTGAATTCAAATGGGTTCGATTAATTGGGAAATTAGGAGAAATAAGTATATTCAAATCCAAGCAGAAAACATGATTGAAATTAAATAAAAGCACATTCAAGAGGGTTTGGTAGATATAATTCAAGATTGGGTGATTCATAAAGACAGAAATTCAGAAATTCAGAACTCAATTGATGAATTGGTGAATTGTGAACTGAAAAGGCTATAAAAGAGGTTTGTAATTGAAAAAATTACCTATAAATGAAACCACCGACGGACCTCAGCCTCAAACCACCTCAGAACCACCACACGCATCTTTCGAAGGTCGTCACAAAAATCAAGAGGAAGAACGAATAGAGGTTGGCATCGATATGCTCTCAAAGATTTGGGGAACCTAATGAAGTCCATAGCCGGAACAATTTATATAAGAGGGCGCGGGAAGATGAAGCGTCGCCTTGGAAATACCGCGGCACCTTGAGAGGAGTTGACTACTCAGCCGCAACCCCAATTGCAATCTCTTGGCACTACGACTTGGGGGCTTATTGATAGTACAAATTTATAGCCCTGCCACAGATGTTACTCAGGCATGCATATAAGCTTACATACCACGGCCCTACTCAGCACGGGGTGCGGTCCTACTCAGCAAAGGGTGAGGCCCAACTCAGCATGGTGCGACACCCACAGTTTTGGTCATTCATACATGCCGCAACCTCATATTACTCGATGCGGTACTCAATATGCCTGCCTTATAGGCCACATCCCTCTCATTCATAGCTGATCTAGAACTGATATATGTCGCGTGCTCAGGGCACGTGACACAACTCACATACCTCCTATAAATACAGGTCCACACCTCGAGATGGGTACCTGGTGAAGCCTTGCCAAATTCTCTCTACACAACCTCAACATACAGCTTGGGGGCTACACACTTACATCGTAGTCATATCTCCGACAATCCCGTAACCGCTACTACCATGTGCTCTCCTTTATTCTCATACTTGTACGCCTATTTAGGCTTGATTACATACAATGCAACACATATAATGAGAATGAGGCAACACAGTGGATGTAGGTTCTTTTATAGCTAAACCACTCTCTATCTTGTCTTCTCTCTTTTTTTTACTATTTTTATCCGTTTATTATAATTTACACTTGATTTGATGGTACGAGAATGACTAGTGGATGATTTCTCGTATCAATAATACTCCTGTTGGCCAAAATCTCAATAGGAATAGTTCATCAAAGTTTAACTCTGGTAGCTGAAGCTAGCTAAGCAAGAGCACCTGCTTGGGCATTTTCCACTCTTGGAATTCTATTCATCCGAACAGATGGTAATTTTGCTATTACCTCCGTTGCTTTGAATAAGTATCTGCCTGTCAATTCTCCTTTATCTCTATACAAGCTCAAAATTTGATTTAATACTAATTGGGAATCACTATGTGCCACAACTTTCTCGACATTCATTGGTTGGGCTAGACTTAAGCCCATAATGAGAGTTTCATATTCTGCTTCGTTATTCGAGGCTTGGAATTGAAATCGTAGGGTATATTCAATATCAATATTATCAGGAGTATATAGTATGATACCGACTCCACTGTCTGTTGCACAAGATAACCCATCAACATATAAGTTCCATATTGGGAGGTCCTCGTCAAATGCTTGGTCTGTCAAAATCCCATAGTGTAATGTTTTTCTTCTAGCATCCTCACACTTCTTTGACATCTCTTTTATTCAGGAAGAGGAATCTGGTAGGTCGACAACGACCTCTCCTGGTAAAAGTTCCTCGGGAGCTTCATTGTCAATAACTTTATTTTCTCTTGATCCTTGCTCGGCCTACTGATTTTATTGCTCAGAAACCTCGAGGTAAATGAATTCAGCTATGAAATCTACTACTGCTTGGACTTTTGTAGAAGACCTTGGTTCATAGATAATATCATACTCCCCTAATTCCTTTGACCAATACATTAATTTTCCAGACTTCTCCGGCTTGTGTAAATCCTACCTTAGCGGCATATCAGTGTATACAACTATCGTATGGGCTTGAAAATAGGGCTTCATACGTCTAGATGCTTCAATTAATATCAATACCAACTTTTTGAAGAGAGGGTGCTTAAATTATGCTCCTCGAAAAGGTTTACTGGTGTAGTAAATAGGCTTTTGAACTCCATTCTCCTCTATGATCAAAGCAAAGATTACGACTAATTCAAAAACAACTAAGTATAAGTACAATTTTCCCCCATATATAGTTGGGAAAGCAGTGGAGGTGACCCCAAATAGTTCTTCAACTTTAGAAAAGCTTTTTCACATTCTTCGTTCTACTTAAAAATCTTTATGAGTATTATGAAAAATGGTAGGCACCTATCTGTAGCTCGGGGCATAAACCTATTCAGATCTACTACTCGCCTAGTTAGCCTTTGTACATCCTTCTTGTAAGTCAAGGACTGCATCTCAAGTAATGCCTTAATCTTATATCGGTTTGCTTTAATTCCCCTCTGATTTACTATGTACCCGAGGAAGATTCCTTTCTGTACTCCAAAGACGCATTTGGTCGGGTTTAGTCTCATCTGATTCTTCTTAAGTTGATCAAAAGTCTGACTGAGGTCGGCAATATGGTGAGAAGCTTTTTTTTCTTTATAATCATATCATCCACGTATACTTCCATAGTTTTGCCCATTTGCTCCTCGAAGACCTTGTTCACCAGCCTTTGATATGTAGCACCTGCATTTTTCAAACCTAAAGGTATAACATTATTACACTAAGATCCTCGGGGGGGTGATGAAAGAAGTGCTTTTCCTTTCTCCAGGCTTCATCATGATCCAATTATAACCAGAATAAGTATCCATAAACTGAGCGACTCATGTCCTGAGAGGCAAAGGAAAGTGATCCTTTGGGCATGCTTTGTTAAGATCTGTGAAGTCTACGCACATCCTCCACTTATTATTTTTCTTCTTGACCATAACTGCATTGGCCAACCAATCTGGATATTTCACCTCATCATTGAAGGTTGCTTTCTGAAGCTTGTCAACTTTCGCCTGTATTTCTTGGTCCTTCTCGGGGCTGAACACTCTTCATCTTTGCTTTACTGGCTTGACTTCTTTATCAACATTGAGCTCATGTCCAGGGAAATTAGGATCAATTCCTGGCATATCTTCGTGACTCCAAGAGAACGCATATTTTCTCTATCTAAGGAAGCTCACTAGTTCCTGTTTAAGAACAGGATATAACGTTGTTCTAGATTGAGTAGTGCATTATAGTTTGTCGTTATCTAACACAATGCTTTCTGTTGCTTCTATAATCTGACCCTTTACCAGCTCTGTCTCTTCCCTTGGATTTAAGGTTTCTACCTCAGGTTCTTCTTCAGAGGTATCCACTTGGTACGTAGTGGTTTTCGTCTTTATTTCTTCTAGCTCGGTAGATGAATAATAGAATTCCTGAGCTACTTTTTGATCACCTTTTGCGACTCCTACACCAAATTTGGTCGGATATTTTAAGCATTGATGAACGGTAGAGGGCACTGCCTTAAAATTCTTCAGCCCAACTCTTCCCATAATTATATTGTACGCTGAATGGACATTTTTATCCATTACAAAGAAATATATTTTCTCTGTTCGGCTGGCTAGCCATGTACCAATCATTACTTCCATCTTATTAGTTCCCAAAGGGAAGAATTTTTCTCCTACAAAACCTATTAATGGTCGATGATAGGGCTCCAACTGGCTGAGCTTAAAGTTCAAGATGTTGAAATAAGGATAAAATATGATATCTACTAAGCTACCATTATCTACTAACACTCTAGAGACAATAATATTCTCCTTTCTGATTTTAATTACCAGGGGATTGTCATGGGGGTAAAATTCTCCTGATAGGTCATTTTTAGAAAAACATGTTACTAGCTTATCTTTATTAACCTTCCTTGGCCTGTCTTCCTCGGTAAGATTAATCCTCTGTATGTATGATCAAGCTTGAGCCTTATTGAGGTAAGCTTTTCGCTCTGCTTTATGGTCCCCCCTTCCTGCATCTCCACCTGTAATCATTGGGAAATCAAAAGAACCAAATATGAGTGTGAATACTTCACGTTCCAATTAATGGGGGCTTGTTTGGCAAGTCAGGATCATCATCCTGGTCATCTTCATGAGCCCTCTTCTTCTCTTCTCTAGGTCTGCATGGGGATTTTGATTTGTGTCGAGCTCCCTCATTATTCTACCGTGCAATAAACTTATTCAATTTTCCTCTTCGGATGAGAGTTTCAATCTCATTTTGAAGGGTAACACAACGATCTATCGTGTGACCATGGTCTCTATGGAACTCATAGTGCTTAATTTTGTCCATCTTAATAGGGGAACTCCTCAACTTATCAGGCCAATGCACATTTTTGTTGTGTTTAATCTCCTCCAAGACATGATGAATACCCATGGTTAGTGGAGTGTAGCTGTGATACTTCTTAAGCTTTTCTATAATTCCTTTATTTTTTGACTCTTTGTGATCCCTGGAATCTTTGTGATCCTTCTTGTCATTTTGCCCTCAACTTTTACTCTCGATCTCCTCTTGGATGTCATTGCTTCCTCAGTATTTATTATTTTGGCTGCTTTTGCCATCAATTCTTCCATGGTCTTTGGGGGATCTTTAGCAAGTGTATAATAAAGTTTCTCAGGGAGTAATCCACTCATAAGGGCTGTTATAGCAGTTTTCTCCTCATAATCCACAACCTCCAACTTCTCATTGTTGAAATGAGTGATGTAGTCCCTGGTGCTCTCTCCTTCCTTCTATTGTACACTAAGAAAATTTGCCACCCTTTTTACAGGCTTGGTCTCGAAATAAAAGTTAATAATAAATAGCTCATACAACCAGTGAAAGGAGAAAATCTATCCCCGAGGAAGGCTATTGTACTAGATTTGGGCGGACCCAATAATTATTCCAGAGAATGCTATACACCTCATTTCATCAGGAACTGCATAAATATTAGCTACTGCTTGGTATTGTTCTATATGGTGGACTATATTAGTTTTCCCATGGTATTTGGGAGTAACTACTAGAGCTTTAAACTTTATAGGATGGTTAAATCCATAATTGCTTGCACAAAGGGAGATCCTTTTATAAAGCTTCTTTGCAATGGGTTTTTGGCCTTTTCCATGTATCCTAGCCTATCCTTCAATCTCTGGATAGAACCTTTCCAAGCGTTGTTACCAGCATCAGACCTATGCATTGTTATTTTTTTGTTCGCTGAACTTTCGTCTTGGGATTATTTCTTGGTCCAAGCAGTACGTCGGGCATCTGATCTACACGGGGCAGAGCTTTCCCTTCGATCAGATAGTCGTCGAGTGTTTCCTGATATTACCCTAGTAACATTTCTATTCCCCCAGGGTCCCAAACGATCAAAGGGAGATGCACGACTTAGCCTTACTAAGGTGACTAACCTTTCTGGAGAGTAGGACTATGTATTGAAAGATTCTGACGCTATGGATAGTGAATTTGATCTTGAACGATAGGATGTGCCCCCTGTAGTTCTTGACTAACTTCTCCTGCCACCTTTTGGTAGCGGTGGTGGAATATTTCCATGGGCAGATAGAGAAGGTGCTCTTGCTTGAAGAGTTTGCGCAAGTTGTCTGATGGTGTCCTGCATAGCCTCTTGTCCTCTTACAAGACTGGCCTGAATTCCAGTTAATTCATTTACTGTTGGTGGGGCAAAAGGGACAGGAAAACTGCCATCATTCCTAAGACTTGATTCAGGAATATCAACCATTTAGGTGTTTGAATGAATGATAATGATTAGAAATATGTTCCCACATAAGGCACCAATCTGTTGATGCAAAAAACTAGACTGTCCTAATTAATTAATCACAGATAAAAATGAATAAAAGAGACAAATAATTTTTAAAGTTGTTCGACTATAAGAAAGAGCCTACGTTGTGTACTGCCTTAGACTTGTTCAATTGCCTCTTGTCCCGTTTTTCTCATGTCCCTTGGTTATAGGGTTTATAATGTATTTATAGCCGTTTGAGGGTGTACAAGAGTTGAAATATTAAAGGATGGAATGCCTTTAGAATATAGGCATTTACAACTGTACAATGTTAATGACGTTTACAACTGTTAATGATTTGCTGTCATTATTGGTCGATCTTCCTCGTGTTGGTCGGTCTTCTTGGTGTTGGTCAGTCTTCTCTAACATATTGGTTGACATTCCTTCAGTTGGTCGGTAACTTGCCTTGTTGACTTGGATTAAATCCCAATTGGATGACAAGTGTTCCTATATAATTAATCCACGGAGTAGGATAGTTTTTTATATCAACACTTGTTATTTTTGTTGAGCATTTTCCTTTTCTTGCCCCTTTTCATCGCGTCATTTGGAATTTTTAATCTTTCCCAATTTCGGGATAATTGAGTTTTTCGGGTTACCAAACGAAAAGGAAAAATATTTTATTAGGCTAAAATTGGGTTGCAAATGGAAATTTTCCACAACTTTTTAAGGCTAATATTTTTGGGTAACAACGATGGCCTACTTCATCTCTCAAATTACTAATCATATTACTGTATGCGTCTCGAGATTAATTTAGTTTAGAGATATGTTAGCGCGCTTTTCAAGGCCACATCTCACACATTTTTCATAACCGATCAAAACAAGGGTGTTGAGATCTTTAACGAATTATTAAAATGCTAAAATGAACTTTGAGTTAACCATTAACTTGGATTAATTTAAAAACTCAGAAAAGATGATAGGCTCGAAATCTCACCGGGTTAGTTAATCTCCACACTTATTCGTTAATCATCAATTTTCTTTCAATTTCCTTCTTTGGTCAATTTTGGCTCCGTGAAATTAGATTTTTACAAATTTGAGACTTCAAACAAAATTTCAGTTATATTTTTGAAAATTTTAAATCCCAATTTTTATTTTTTTTGAATTTTTTTTTTTTGGCTTTTTTCAAAATTTTGGAATTTTTTTGAAATTTTCTAATTTTTTTGGGCATTTTGAACTTTGTGAAATTTTTGAAGCGCATGCGTACCCCCCCCCCCCCCCCCCCCAACTTAGACTTTTACAAAGTCCCAATACAAAAGGACTAAACGTTAAACTAAAGAGAGAAGGCATAGAAGATAAACAAAGTACAAAATGCAAGAATAAAAAAAAGCAGGTATAAGAAACGCAAAGATAGGCAAGAAAATATTTCATTATATATTCAGATTACAAGCATTTATAAACAAAAAATGGAAGGAGTACGCAAAACAAGCAATTCAAAACACGCTACTAAGGTGGCTGGTGAGAGGTTCCAGGAGCAGTTGGGTCTTATGGGTCGTAAAAATAACTCGGAGGTGGTGCACCCATAGTCATTTAATAAAGCTCTGCCAGAAGGCGATGCATTATGCTAGTGTCGCGCTGGTAGGCCCGACGATCCTCTTCGTGGTTAGCATTATATTTATTTATGAAACCGTCAAAGCATTATTCTAGCGCGGTGATGCATCGATCAAAATCTTCTATCGGTGTCTCAAAATCAGAATCTTCATATTCATCATATTCTTCTTCCTTTCCCTCTCCCATTTCAACATCCGTAGACACATCCTCCTCTTCCTTGTCATTTTCATCCTCATGATTATCCGCATCTGTTTCATTATCATCCTCGTCATCATCCTCATCATCTTACTCCCTCCGTGCTCGGATGATTTTCCTTTGCCTCTCACTTTTAGTGCGGGTACCCTACCCAATAGGATTGGGAAGGCGAACAAACGCTTGGGGAGGAGCAATGTCTTCAGCGGCTAAAATGGAAGTGATGAGCCACGCATAAGGGAGAGGGCTTGTACCCTTCTTATCCAAGGCCGCGAAGAAGATGTTCTTGTACAGAATGCGGTCCAGGTGGATAGGGGTACTAGGGTCGAAAAGGTGATAAACGAGGGTAGCTTGACGGGGGCGCCTAGTGGATTCATTGGAGGTTTGGAGGATATTGTCGCATACAATTTCAAAGGTTATGCGGGCCTTGCCATTCATCCTTCCCACATGGAATGTCTCGGTACCCTAATATTTTCTGAGCGCGATGCGGGACATGCATGTGGCTTTCATAAGGGGGCAAGATTGTTGGGGTACGTAAATTGGGTTGGGCTCGAGATTCCTTTGGTCGGTAACTTTTAGGTAAGCTTCGGATGTGAACTGAGTTGTACGGATGAGAGAGCCATAAAAGGCATCCACCTTGGCCTCCCACACCGGCTTATGGGGCTCATTAAGAAAATGACACCACCCCCTTGGAAGGAAGAGGTTAGTGACGAATTGGGGAATCTCATTCCAACGCACTTGCTTCTCCATGTGGAGTTTGATTTAATGACTGAAAAAGAGTTCTTGCCATATTTACTCTTGGCACAAACGAAACGCCTCGTTGCCGTCGTCGAGAACTTCGACGAAGGAGTATTTTTTTTGGTGGGCCCTGTTTGCCATATGGGAATGAAGTGGGGTTAAGGGGGAATATCGAAGACATAATAAGAGAGTTGAGTGAGAGGAGTGGTGGTGAAATAAGGGGGGGGGGATGAGGTGTGTTTATAGGTGGTGGGTGAAGGGAAGGGTTTCTTTTGGAGGGAGGGAGGGGGTGGATTTGAGAGGGAAAATGTATGGGGAAGAGGGGAAAGTCAGATATGGAGGGAAGACGTGGGATTGGGTTAATGGGGGATGCATCTTGGGAAGGGGATAAAATGAAGACACCGAACCGATCTGGGTTCCCAGGACCAGACAGATCCTGTCCTTATTTTTTTCAATTTTTCAGCATAACCGAACCGATTCGGGTCCCCAGGGGTGGACCAATCCGATTCTTTGTAACTTTCTACTCCCCTTAACTTAGAGTGAACTCTTCTCTCTCAATTTCTCAAGTGTTCCCACAATTGTTCCTATACAAGAGTGACTTATGAACTCCCATCTCTTACTTCAAAACCCTATACGCTCTTTCGACGTGTGTGCTTTCGCTCCTATCCTATTGTGACTTATACCTACCGACTCCTAACTACCCTAACCTAGTTAAAACTACTAAACACAAAAATTACCCCATACGCGTCGGGGGTGCGACGACCTTTCTCGTACTTCTCAATTAATCCCTATAGATGGGGTCTAACAACCAAATGGTGTCATCTTCTTCGACGCACACATCAAAGTACGATTTAAGGCATTGGCCATTGACCTTAAAAGTATTTCCCCCTTTTGAATCTTCCAACTCTATAGATCCATAGGGGAATACTTCTCTTACCACAATGGGCCTGTCCACCTTGAACGCAAATTATCGGGAAACAAGTGTAATCGAGAGTTGTAGAGAAGCAGTTTTTGTCCCAGATGGAACTCTTTGAGTATAATTATCTTGTCATGCGTGAGTTTCAATCGCTCTTTTAAAATTTTAGCATTCTCATATGCATAATTGTGCATCTCTTCCAACTCGTTCAATTGAAGCTTGCGAGCTTCATCCGCTTTAGCTAGATTTTTGTTCAACCTCTTGATCGCTCAATAGGCTTTGTACTCCAGCTCCACGGGGAGATGGAAAGGCTTTCCATAGACAAAACGAAAAGGGGACATCCCGAGGGGGTTCTTGTAGGTGGTACGGGAAGCCAATAGCGCATCGTTTAATTGAAAGAACAAATATTTTCGGGTAGGATCGAAGGTCTTTCCAAGGATAGTCTTGATCTCACAATTTTCTAACTCGGCTTGCCCACTTGTTTGGGGATGATAAGTCGTTCTAACCTTATGAACGACCCCATATTTTCTCATTAATTTTTCAAACGGCCTATTGAAAAAATGCGTGCCATTATCACTTATGATATCCTTCGGAGCACCAAAGCGAGAGAGTATGTGTTCTTATAAGAACTTTATCACCACTTTGTTGTCATTCATCATGGTAGTTATTTCCTCTACCCATTTGGAGACGTATTCTACCTCAATGAGGATGTATAAGAAGCCTAAGGAGGGAGGGAATAGTCGTATGAAGTCAATACCCCAACAATCAAATAACTCAATGACAAGTATAGGGGTTAGTGGCATCATATCGCGGTGGGTAATAGCTCCCATCCTTTGACATATATCGCAAGATTTGTAATAGGCGTTCACACCCTGGAACATCGTGGGCCAATAGAGTCCGCTTTAAAGGATTTTAGAGGCCGTCTTATTTTTGGAGAAGTGGCCTCCATAAGCTTCCGTATGACAAAATCGGATTACACTTTGAATTTCTTCATCCGGAACACATCTTTTGATGATTTGGTCCACATAATATTTGAATAAGAATGGATCGTCATAGAAAAACATGTTGGACCAAGTGATGAATTTCTTCTTCTCTTGCAGTGTCCATTCGGGAGGAACGACTTCTGTGATAAGATAGTTAACAATGTCCACAAACCAAGGCAGGGAAGAAGTAGCAAATAGGTGCTCATCCGGAAAGTACTCATCTATGGGTATTAGATCACTAAGCACGTCGAACGAGAGCCGTGACAAATGGTCGACGACAACGTTTTCTACCCCTTTCTTATCTTTTATAGAGAGATTAAACTCTTCTAGGAATAGGATCCACCTTATGAGGTGCGACTTCACATCTTTCTTAGTAAGGAGATATTTAAGGGTCGCGTGGTTGGTAAAGCATGTAATGGGCGACCCAACAAGGTATGAGCGGAATTTTTCTAAAGCAAAAATAATCACTAGAAACTCTTTCTCCATGGTGGAGTAGTTAAGTCGTGGCCCAATCAATGTTTGGCTAGTGTAATCGATGACATAATCTTTCTCGTCCTTTATTTTCCCCAAAATAGCCCCAATCGCATAATCACTCGCATCACACATGAGATCTAATGGAAGGGACCAATCCGGAGCCTACATGATGGGGCAGAAATTAACATGCTTTTGAATTTATCGAAAGCCTCTTGGCATGCGTCATTCCACTCAAAGGGGGAATCCTTCATAAGGAGGTTACTCAAGGGTCTAGCGATGGTGCTAAAATCCTTGATAAACTTTCCATAAAATCTCGCATGGCCCAATAAGGAGCGCACATCCTTTAGTGATTTAGGCGAGAGAATCTCGACTATGCATCTATTTTTGCTTGATCAACTTCTATGCCTTTATATGAGACTATGTGGCCAAGAACTATGTCCTCGGTAACCATGAAGTGGCATTTTTCCCAATTGAGAACTAAGTTCTTTTCCACACACAGGGATAATACTTTCTCAAGATTCACTAGACATTGGTCAAAAGAGGGGCCAAAAAATCTAAAATCTTCCATGCAAACCTCAAGTCCTCTCTTTACCACGTCGCTAAAGAGACTTAGCATGCACCGTTGAAAGGTCGCAGATGCATTGCATAATCCAAAAGGCATACGTGCCGAATGGACATGTAAAATTATTCTTTTCTTGATCAAGTATGTCTGCCTCAATTTTGTTATTTTCAAAATAACCATCAAGGAAACAATAATATGGGTGACCCACTACGTGTTCAAGAATTTGGTCGGTAAATGTTAAGGGAAAGCGATCTTTTCTCGTTCCAACATTGAGTTTTCGATAATGAATGCAAACACGCCACCCGGTGGTGGTGCATTGAGGAATTAATTATCTTTTAGCATTTTTTACCACAGTCATGCCTGACTTCTTCGGGACGACTTGAATCAGTCATACTTATTTTCTATTTGAGATAGGGTTAATAATACTGACATCTAATAGCTTGATAATCTCCTCTCTAACAACTTCTTTCATAGTTGGGTTTAGTCGCCTTTTCATTTTCCTTGAGGGTTTCACGTCCTCCTCTAAGTGGATTTTGTGGGTATAAATCAAGGGACTTATACCTTTCCAATCCGCTATAGACCAACTAAAAGCACCAACTTACCCTCTTACTTTTTATCTAGTCTAGAGGAGACAACAATAGGAAATGTCTCATCCTCTCCTAAAAAAACATATTTCACATTAGAGGGTAGTTTCTTTAACTCATGAATAGGAAATTTCTCTTCTGAGGGGATCAAGCATGACTCCCTCGGGGGTAGATACTCGAATCTAGAAACCCAATGAACAACTCTCAACTCCTCTATCGACGCTCCCTTGTCTAATATCGCTTTTAACCCCTTGACCTCTCGCTCAAACTCAGTGTATGGAATCTCACTCTCATCACCTCTCACTAGGCATGCTTCTAAAGTGTCCTCACCCATAGTTCTATGGGTGTGCTCCTCTACTACCTCCTCTATGAGATCGATTGTATGGATTTCATCTTCGTCACCCACTTGGTTATAAACATTAAAGAAGTACGTCTCGAGGGTCATGTTCCCAAAAGTGAGCTGCATTTGTCCATTTCGTGTAGCATTAGCCGTGGCTAAGAATGGGTGACCTAGAATGATGGGAACATGGTTGCTATAATGTATGGAGGACTCCGTGTTCCAAATAAAAAAGTCTACCGGGAAGTAAAATGTGTCCACTTGGACTATCACATCCTCTACAATCCCTCGAGGCACCTTTACTATGCGATCCGCTAATTGGAGAGTGATTCGTGTGGGATTAAGGTCACGCAAATCAAGCTACCAATAAATGGAGTAGGGAAGGATATTATCGCTCGCGCCTAAATCCAATAAGGCTTTCTCAATTCGACTCTCTCCAATAACACATGAAATCATGGGTGAGCCCGGATCTTTAAACTTGGGTGGGAGGTCATTAAGGAGAATGGAGCTCACATTCTGTTCTAAGAAGACATTCTTCTTCACCTTTATCCATCTTTTCATCGTCAAAATATCTTTAATGACTTTAAGATCGGAGGGAATTTTCTGGATGGCATCAAGAAATGGAAAATTCATCTTTACTTTCTTAAGAACATCTAGAACTTCCGAACAGGAGGCTCCCTTTTAGGGTGGGGCCAACCATTGAGGGAATGGAGCGACGGTGGGCAGTTTCACAACAACTTCGGGCTCTCTAGCATCGTCCTTATCACTCTCATTCAAGGGATCATCTTTGGCCTCTTTCGTACTGGGAAAAACCTCCTTGTCTTTTAGTTCCTCGTGTGGGGGAGGTGATAAATCGACTCCTCGCCCACTGCATAGAGTGGTGACGACTTGGCGTTGCTCTTGCTGATAGGAAGTTGTAGAGCTAACATTGGCTTGAACTTGAGGAGGTCTTTTGCCTTGAGCCAGAAACTTGCCTTCTCTTGGACACTTAACGAGGATTGCAACCTAGATATGCTCGTATTTATCTCAGTGAACGCCCAAACTTGGCATTGGTTATGTTTTGAGATTCGATGAACTGGTTTAAATTGTCCTCAAGAGACTCTATGTTGGGGTAATGTATGGGCTTGGAGGTGGTTCTTGCATGTGTGGATGCATAGGTGGTGCTTACTGAAATTGAGGAGGGGATGGAGTTAGGGAAATGTGTGAATTTGGATTCAACGTAGCTTGTCGTTGTCCATATCTGAAACTAGGATGGTTTCTCCACGAAGGGTTGTATGCGTTCCCGTGAGGGGCATTAAATTTCCCTTAAACCCTCCTATTGCTTCCACTTGCTCGGTAAGCATGGCTTTATAGGCGGGTATCATCGGACATTCCTTTGTTGAATGGCTTGCCTCACAAATGGCGTACACTTTTTCTTTCACTGAACGGGTGGATCCTGTAATTTCTCTTAGTCGTACCTCGAGTGTGACTCTCATATTTTTCTCAAATTGATCAAGTCGAAGATCTAACAAGGTATCTTTATCCAATTGGTATGGACCGGACGCAACATGAGTGGTGGACACTTATTGAGGTCAGTTTTATGCATTAATATCGGATATGTCCCATGCTTGAGTAGTCTCGATGAAATACTTAAGATGAGCCTGAGCATCACTCGTATCTAATTCCTAAAACGCTATTTCACACATTGTTTGAACAAGTTGTTTAGACGCTATAGTAAGCCCTTGATGGAAGAAAGAGTAAGGTGACGCTTCTCAAATTCATGATGTGGGAAACCGTTAACCAACTCCTGAAAGCGTTCCCAACACCTATCAAATGACTCATTATCTTGTTGTCGAAAGGCTTGAATTTGAGCCTTGACAGAGTTGGTTTTATGTTGTGGAAAGAACTTCGAGACAAACTTGGATTGCACATCCTTCCATGATATAATAGATTTCGGTGGTAAAGACGAAAGCTAGGTCTTAGCCTTATACTCTTAGGAAAAAGGAAAAAGCTTTAGGCGAACGCCATCTTGCGTGCAAGCTTGATCACTAAAGGCTTTGCACTCCTCTTCGAAATTGCGGATATGGAGGTATGGTTTCTCCGAATCTATGCCGTGAAATGTTGAAAGAATCTGTATCATCCCATTATGTAAGTGGAACTGTTCTGCATAGTACGAAAGTAGAGTGCATCTAGGGGTGACAGTTCCCTTGGTAAATAAGAGTTCTTTCATGGGACAATATGGTAAATTCCCCTCACCCATATCAAAACTGGTGATATCCAACATTGCTCTCTCTAATTGACTCAGAATCCTCACTTAGTGTTCTAGAAGTGTGACTTAGCGTGTGACTTGTGATGGAGTTTGGAGGTCTAAGAGGTGGAACCCAAAATTTTAGGACATGAGGCGTATGGGGGCTATCGGGATTATACTCAACGATGGGATTCTCTTGGATTCTTGTTGGAGTATTTTGAGGAGTTTGTTCTGGATTTTGCATGAAAGGGATTTTGAGAGATGATTTCTTTTTCGCTTTTTATTTTTCTGAATTTTTATTGGATTTTTGATTTTTTGATTTTTTTCTGGCTTTTTAAATTTTGGAATCAAATTTAGGATTAAATATACTACCGTAAAAGTCTACCTAAGCTCCCTGGCAACGGTGGAAAAAATTTAACGCGACCACAAAAGTGTCTAAGGGGCGTGCTTATATAGGCTCAAGTGCAAGCCTGTCGCTTAAGTAATAACCCGGTAAGTCGAGATCTTATCTATAGGGAACTAAGAAGAATGCTCGTAACGACAAAGGAATAGAAGACTAACCCTAAATTGATTCGAGAAAAGAAACTAAAAGATGATTAATTGCGGAACTGAATTCTACCGTCTAAATGCAAATGAAATTTAAATTACTGACTACGCTACATGCACAGAAATAAAACTACTGCAATTAAGTAAATATGAATAAGGGAAAAGCAGGTTAGAATACATTCCCCAATCCCTATTACATTTACCGGATAAAAAACTAGCTTTTGAATTAGATAGTTGATTAAACTCAGTCTTTATTAATCCCAAGCATCACATATATGAGGGTACTAAACTGCCTCATACATAATCATGCCCAAGAATAAAGCAGTGCTACAATAGCCAACACGCACATTGCATCCTTAAACACCCTGGTTACCTAGGGAAAACGAGGTTAAAAGACCTATGATGGTCGTGTGCACTACATAACATGATTCATTCAGTATTTAATTCAAAACTTATTTTCTATACATGTAAACTACATCAGGTTGGGTTCATGCATCCCAGCCCTTAGAAATTTAGCTAGACACAATTAAACTATGCATGCACACAAAATCTATTTTTCATGAATACATAACTACGTGAAAAATTAGGAAGAAACTTGTAAATAAGAATTGAAAACAATTGAAAGCGAAAAGGAAACAATACTTGGAATGAAGAATCGATTAAATTAATGCTGATAACTTGAATAAATGTTGAAGAACTGAAAACTTAGGGTTATTGGGTGCAAAATCCCTATAAAATTATCCAAAAAGAGAACTCCTAAAAGTCTGGAAATTAGTTAGAATAAATACCCTATGAATTTACAAGAGTTTGAGTTAAGTACAACTCTAAATTAGAAAAAGAAAAATCATAAAATCGTTACCTGAACTGGTCCGGCCTGGGCTATCAGTTCGGTTTGGCATATACCGAATCGATTCATTTTTACTTGAAATCGGATCGGTCCGATCTTCCAATCTATGCAGGAAATCAAAAGGTATCGGACCGGTTCGGTATTGGGTGAAATCAGATCGGTCCGGTGTTGCATTCTATTCAGGATCTTAGACCTCTCTGGATTGATTTGTTTTTGGCTCATGCCGGATCGGTCCAGATATCTTTTTCTTTCTGATTTTGTTGTGATTTTCTCTCATCTTTTAGGCTTCATAACTTCTGAGCCGGGACTCAAATTTGGATACCGTTTCCTCTTTCGTGCTTGTAGACTCGAGGTCTTCAACTTTCATTTTGGTTACTCATCCGAACTCCAGATGTAAAGTTAGTCTTTTTCCCTCTAACTTTTCTTCATTTATTTCTTCCTTGGTTTCTCGGTTTTGAGTTTCCTTTTATATTCACTTGAATAAAATACTTGTAAAAAGAATAAAGAATACACAAAACTCGATGCACTATATAGAAAATGTCAGTAGCAAAGATATGAGATAAACCAACGCATTTTACATTGTACAAGGTGATCAAAGTAGCTAAATTAAGGGGATAAATCGAAAGAATTTATGCCAAATCACTCCACACCTCAATTGAACCGTTAAGGGACCAAAACACAACCTTATCAAAATCTGTCTCATGGAGGCTTTTCTTGTTGAAAAACTTAATAATCGAAATCGTCATGATGCATGAATGTTCTTGAATATTCTTCCATGTTTGTAGCGGTATACTACATACTAAATTATTCATGGACATTTATATAATTCCGTCCTTATATAAGTCCATTTGTGTCGTCTTTAATACCTTAGTTGAAATAGTGTTAGATTGAGTATTTATTGAAAGGGATTTTTACTCATATCTCGTGTGATTGTTTTTTTGTTCAATTTAGATTCAATATCTTGCATGTATAGTTTCACCTAATTTTTTAAGATGAAATAGGATTAAAATTGAACTTAGCATGTTTATGACCTAGTTTACGGATTCTACCTTTGACCATATAATCGGATCACTCTGTATGTTTTTCAAAATGGTATCATAGCTTGTTTCTTCATGTTAATTAGATGAATCTTAGTGGTTATATTAATAATTTTTACAATATACCACCTATGGTTGGTGGCACAAGTTATGCATATTGGAAAGCTCATATGAGATCGTCTTTAAAATCGATCGATGAGTGCGTTTGGTTTGCCATGAAAATAGGTGGAATCCTCGTACTGTGAGTCTCAAGACAGTTATAAATTGGACTAAATATGAATTTAAATTAAGTCATTTTAACTTTCAAGGTTGACTGCAATAATTAGGGATATCACTCCTAACGAATTTCATCGCATCATGACGCGTACTATGTCTAAAGAAGCTTGGGATATCTTCCAACTCACACATGAGGGTATCAATGATATTAAATATTCCATGCTTTAAAATATCACCACACAATTTGAGACTATATGTATGCATGAAACTGAAAATTTTGATGAATTTTATGCTCATATATCTGATGTTGTGAATTCCTATTTTAATTTGGGGGAGAAAATTTTGGAATTAAAAGTTGTGAAGAAAATTTTAAGGTCTCTCTCATATCGTTTTAGTGCAAAAGTTACCATCCTTAACTCTTTGGTAATTCTAGACATAATTAGTCTATAAGAACTCATAGATTATCTCCAAACTCACGAATTAGACATTTTCTTCGAAACCCAAAAGAAAAAAGAAAAAGGAATAACTTTAAAAGCTAAATCTAATAGATAGGAGGTTCTGACTCACATTCTAAAATTGATTAAGATGACCTTGCCCAATTTTCTAAAAAAATAATTTTTTTCTTAAATTAGAAATAAAAGTTCATCCAATTTGGAAAATAAAAAATTTGAGAAAAAAAAATTACAAAGCGGGTAAGATTTTGAAAGAGAATGATCATAAGAAAGCTATAGGTGAAAATCCTAAAAAAAATGAATAATAGAGGTGTTGTGAGTGTGAGGGGGAAGGTAACAAAGCCCGTGATTCTTCCACTAGGCTTAAGAGACAGGGCAAAGGCAAGGCTTCTTATAATGCAACTCTAAGTGATAGTGATGTTGAGTCGATGAATTCCAAGGATGAATCACCATATGGACGTAACTTTATCGCATTCATGGATGGTCAAAAGCACTTCAAGGAAATCTCACGCTAATGAAAATGTTTCTAAATGAGATAACCTCGATAATGAGTCGAATACTTCTGGAGAGTTTAAGGGTAATGATGAGAATTTGAGTGAGGGAGAAAGTGGTCTCCAATATGCATACTTCGAACTTTACTCCGAGTCATAAAAAACTAAAAGGAAAAATTAAAATTTAATTCTTAGAGTGTTTTCTTTAGAGAAGGATTAGAAAGTTTTGAGAGAGAGTGACGCCTCGGTGAGTCAGCTCGATAGAATAAGAATATCTTTTAGTGAGAAAATTATTTTAGTGGGTAGGGAAAATACTGACTTGACCAATAATGTGGTTACTCTTTTGAGAGATCTTTAAGCATCATTGGATATTAGTGAGAAACTTGAATCCCAAATATACTAACTCGAGAAAGATCTTGAACATGCCCAGGAGGTCAAGGTCACTTTAGAGGACACATCTAAGGAAGAAAATATTCTTAGGTCCTACTTTAGGTTTTATAGAGAGGCATGTCATAGGTTATGAAAACGTATCCACTTCTAATACCACACCTGAATCGATTGTCGAGTTTATATTAGATCCTTATAAGCCTCCACCTAACCCACCAAGGAGAACTCGCCCTAGGAGTTTTAACCAAGGTTGACCCAATTAAATCTATGTTTATACCCATTTCAAATGAAGAAATCTCTTAAGGGAGTTTTATTACAAGCGAGGAAGAGTCTCTCACAAACTTGCTCGCATACACCGCTATAGTGACCTAGGTCGTTTTAAAGAGAAAGTTGAGTTTCTAGTCAATACCTCTAAATTTTTAATGGAATAATTTTAAAGGATGTCTACATTTTATAATAACACTTCCAAAAAATTGACTACTGTAAACAATGATAAGGTTGAATAATCCATTTTTGTTCTTTTAAAAAAATTTCATAAAAATACAAAAACGATTTTATTTTGATAAAATTTTTCAAAACTTTTCAAAGATTTTTGTATTTTGTTTTCCACCATATATGGATGAACATTTAAGATGTTCGAATCATAATTTCTTTCCAAGCATTCACGTGACTTAATCATGGTGTTATTAGACTTGGCTACGTAATTATTTTTGGTTCTTAATAATGCATGTTTAGCATTGCGTCATTTATTACTACCTTAATGCTAGACTCATTATATGACATTAATTGCACATAATTTTCATGAATATTTGAACATTGCACTTGCTTTTCATACATTGAATAAGATGTTCTTATGTCAATCATTCTAAATAGAGAACCAAATGTACTAGAAACTAATTGTGCATGTGAAAACCATTACTCGATTTTTTACCAAAAAATTGATTGATAAATATTTAAGAAATGGAAAAAGTCTACAAAAGAAACAGTCTTCTTTGTATTAAAAGAGGCCATTGACAAGAGACGAAAATATGAATTCGGGACAAAAAATAAAAGTGCAAAGGCTAAATTTGTTTAATTGATCCTTCATTAAAAATAAAAAATATGATTTCTTTAAAATTTTTGAGAGTTTATTGCTTAAAATGTGATATTTTGAGGGTGTTATAAGTTGAAGATAAATGGGTTTGAATAATAAAACTCCTTAAAAAATATTAAATAGTTTGGTGTTATTAATGATGATGCCAAAAATAGCACCACCAGATGAGATGTAAACAAGCTCAAACAAGCATAACATTGGAAGCAAAAGTATATGTATGTATAGTAGGAAATGAGGTGAAGGAGATGAACACAACAATATAAGTGGTTCGGCAATTGCCTACATCCACTGTCCAGGTGAGTGTTAATATCACTAGATAAAGGAACTAACGGCCATAAATACAATCTCTCAAGATTTCTATCTCTACTTTGTAAATTAACAGAGTTTCAGCTAGGGTTGCAATATATCCATCCTTTACAAGGTAGAGGATGACCTCTATATATACTGTTTAGGGGGTGTACTGTACCCCCCAAGCATGCAATGAGCATGTGCATGAAGATCCAACCAGTGTAAGGATGACACTTGGATGGTTTTAAACAAATAATGATGACCTCAATATTCCCTCATGTAGAGGGAATGATTCAGTTACAACAGATTTGTTCACGTGTTCCAAGCCCTACATATGCAAGTAAATGCTCGGCTGTCTTCGATTGGCGCTAACCTCGGCCTTAATGAGTACGATGTTGGTTTAGTCTGACCCTTGCCTTTTTCGAGATTAATATCCATGAAGACTTCAACCAGGATGGCTGGACGAGGTTAGATATGAGGTAGTTGTAACGTCGTCTTGGGCCGATAATGACATGCTTCTTGATGATTGATCCCCTAAGCTTGCTGACTTCGGGTGATAAAATGTAACGTTGACTGTGGCCGATGTCGATGTTAATGGTTGGTTTTAACCCATGTCCTTGCTGATCTCGGCTGATGCTCAGCCGAGGTTGATGTAATGTCAGCTGTGGCCGACCTTCTGAGTGACGACCTTGTTGATGGGAATCATAGGCTCTAGTCACCTCGACTATGACACTGACCGAGGTTTGTTGCTCTGAGTAAGAGGTTTCACTTTGGGCATATCAATCACCCCTAGCCCTTAGTTACCTATGTGAATAAGTGATTGAGGGGTATGCAAGGACAAGGCTAAGTTTATGTGCGCGAACATTTTCTTCACACATGTCAAATTCTGAAGTGGGTAGCATGTCTACCAAGGCATGACGAATTTTGATTTGCCTTTTTGGTTCCCTAGGCAATGATGGGCCTTGGAACTCGTGCCAAAATGATGAGGTGAGTTTGAAAACCCCTTTTTCTTCTTTTATCTTCATTTTGTATCTCTCTCTCTCTCTCTCTCTCTCTCTCTCTCTCTCTCTCTCTCTCTCTCTCTTCCCGCCTTAAGCCTTTTCTGTAACTACAACTTCCTCAAAGTTTTCATTGTTGGCTGCCATTGAAGGTTCCCTTGCCTCTAAAACCTATTCTCCTCCATTTTGTAGTTATTCAGGTATTGTTCCCCCCTTTCTCTTCTATTTTTAGCCTTTATTTTTCATTTATGCTTTTCCCGGTGAAGGTTTGTGTTTTTCGATGAGTTTTTGAGCTTTTCGATGACTTTTTTCTTAGGTGTTCTTGGTTTGAAAACCTTTCACCTTCCCTATTTTATCCTTAGTTTAGGTTGATTCAAGTTGTTTATATATTTGTGGTTTTGAATCCCAAATACCCAATTAAGCTGGTGTTAAAAACTTTCCAAATTTTAATTCAACAAAATGCATTTTTAGTTTACGAATAACACACCACAAATTATTATACCACAATAATAACTGAACAGATAACTCAAAAGAATTTAAATCCAATGGGGATAAACATTCCCAAATAATTATCCAATACAGTAATCCCATCAATAATAAATGTATTCAAATGACACGAGTACAAGAGTATTTGACTCAGATAGAAGAGATAACTGAATTCCTTTGGGCGCCATGCCCTAACTATAAGAATACTGTGAATCAAATGAAGATAGACGTCTAAGCAATACTCCATAGCTCCATAGCTCGTCATAATCCTCTAAGGTTGGCGCCCATGATGCTGAACACCTGATATAGAAGGTAAAATAGAAAAGAGAATATGCAAGGAAACGACTCAGAGACCGATGTGAAAATGATTTTTGAAAACAACAAGTATTTAACAAGTGCAATAAAGCATTTATTATGTACATGTTAGTATCCAAATCTCTCTTTCTATTCTCACCTCTCATCTAGAGTGCACAATTAACGTTTCCTATTAACCTCTTAGTTAATGGTTCCTCCTCACTAATTTCCATAATATGATTCCATTCCATATCATAACCCCGTATATCCCATACCATACGTTATATAATTATTCATATACGTTTCTCATTGACATAAATCATTTCTCATTAATATGAATTAAGCTTTTCAATTCTATAAGAATAAAAATTCATTAACTTAATTCCATTCTATTTCTCTATTCACCGTTATCTACAATTATCACACAGTAGATATATTTAACCACTACATACATTCATTTAATTCATTATATCAAGATGCATATATAATACGGCACCCCGAATCATAGCTGCAGTGCAATGCATTATTCTGTTATCACGTCCCAATATCGCTGGTCGCCAAATTGGGGGCTAAAGGTTCGGTAAGGATTTCTCGAACCACAATCAATAACACACAAATTGGAGGCGATCATAGTCCTCGTATTCATGGGTCACTCACATACCTACGTACCCATAGTCAACGGACTTATCAACTCCCCGATAAGTCTTGCATAGACCTATGTTCTTGAGCGACAAATCAAAGATCCCATGGATTCATCAGGATATGACTGCCCTCACGCACAAACCTCCCCATAGATAGCAAGTAAGCTAGGTATGTCATACACATAAATCATCAATCAATCAAATAGGCATTATCATCTACCTATAATAAAATATCAACAAGGTACTCCCATTACCCTAAGATAATTCCCATACGTAGCATTATATCTCTTTAAATTCCTACGCATTAAAATATTATGGCTTTTCTTATTAATTTAATTATCCCCGAGCCTCACTCATTACTCAAGGTTTAAATAGGTTTTTCCTCAACATTATATTCAGTAAGAAATCACTAATATCCTACTGGTCCATATCATCATATCTCCCAAATTACCACAAATTAAACTCTCCCTTAATTAGGGTTAAAATCGATAATTTCAAATCTCTTATAAACACATCCTCTATCAACTAGGATTGAATACCATCATCACATGGCTCAGAGTCTATAGTGTTTCATTCATACTATATGACTTAACAACAAAACCAACATCCTCGCATCCTATAACATCTCTCCACTCCCGACGTCGTTAAGGTTCATGCGCGGAGCGTCTCGCAAAGCGAAATCCAAACAAAGAACCCCTTCAATACACTACTACTTAACTTTGTCGGTCGTGGAGGTCCGTCAACTTCAAATACGCAATCGGGATAATCTCATCCCCTCTTTCAACCAAATGTGGTCTGAACTCCCATCTCTATCCAGGAGCCATACCACTAAGCGCTTGTATTACACTCAGTCCTTGCGCGATCAATAATGAGCTTAAACTCAGTCCTTGATTTTCAAATTGTAACCCTAAGGCTACCCAGGTGTTATATTAAATCGCCCCTACTAGACCTATCCTTAATCCTCATGCATACAAATTAGAATCCAACACATGAATCTAGTAACCAAAATTTCTTCCAATTTAATTATCATAATTCTAATCAATTAAATCCCAATCACCTTAATTCGATTCTTCTCTAGGGCTTACTGATCTTCCCTAAGTCCCATTATAACCAATTAATAATCACCAAAGATTTAGAAAATGTTTGGGATACGAACAAGCATTAAAAGAAACAACTTTAAAAATTCTGGGGAGGTCGATCGATCGAAGGCAGGGGGTCGATCGATCTATCGCCCACGTAAAAGCCCAGATTTTCTGCATTTCTTCTATTACGGGTTTAATCATTTTTTATCAATCAAACCTTCATATTAACAACCCAAATGATTATAAACCTTACGACATGATATATCAACATATATAAATGATTTTTACTGCTCTAAACATCCTAGAATCATCAAGGGATTGAGTTAAAAGCATGTTTATATCCTCTTTTTCCATAAAAAAATCAACATAATATCTTCAAGTACACATCAATGGTTTTCAGAAGTTCTTCAGCAGATTTATGATTATTTCGTATATTATTATCTACCTACAACATGAGTTTGATTCCTATATATTTTCAGATTCCAGAAATCCATTAACAACTCTATCTTTTCAACTTCCAAACATGAAAAATCTCATCTTTTTATAACTATTATAACATGGACAATATACAAACTTAGATTGTAATTATCAAACACTTGCCACTAATGAAGGTCTGATCCTTTGGGGTTGAATAACACAGGTGGTTCTCCCTTTTTCGGCCAACTTTCGGGGTTGGTTGGTGGAGGTGACCTTTGGTCTTTGGTTCTTCTCCTTTCCAAGTAAGCTTTTCTCTTCCCAAGCAACCTTTCACTCTCTCTATGAAGATGACTTCTCAATGTTATGTAGAAGAGATGAATGAAACCACGTTCAACTAATCTCCAAATACTTATAATAGGACAAAATCCGAAATCACTATTCACCCCCCTATAAAAATGACTAAAATACCCTTTTGGGTTGTCTATTCATTTCCAAATGACCCAAGACCCAAATTCAACATCCAAATAGACTTTTATGACTATTTTAACCCTTTCGGATGCAACGATGCAGTCAAAATGACTATAAGGTTGATATAAAAATAAGTTTCTTATTTAATCTCATAATTTGTCCCGACACGTCCCATACCGCTTCAGACTAAAAAAATCAAATTACTGAATTAACAACTCACAGCAATATCAATAACATCACATTCATATATTACCTAAATATCTTTAAGTAATATTCAAAATCATACATTTAAATAACCACAATTCGGATAAAACCCAAATGAATTAATTTATAATAAAAATCCAATTAATCCATTCATTTAAAATATAACCCATTTTAAAAGTCATAAAAATCACGGGGTATTACAGCTAACACCTCTCAGTCTTCTTTCGATGTCAAAATTATAGGGCCAAGTGTTGCCATTCCTCCCATTTTTTACGCTATTCCCCTGCCGGTTGCCATCGGGGCTGAGTTCGCTCAGAGGTTTCTTGATGGTCCCCCAGTATCTGCCTAGGTTGATGTCAGTAGGGTTGAAGATGATGGGCATGAGAGTGACATTGACACCTCTGAGGCAGCTGAGATTGAGAGCTCTATTAGTGAGTTAGATCTTCTGGTTTTTAGGCACCTCTACTCAATAGTCCCTTCCATTAATCTTATAAAACCTCTAAGGGGTGAGAGGGCCTTTGGTGGCTGAGATAGGGAGATCTGCATCGATGAGCAGATGTTCAAGTTGGGCTTCAGTCTCCCTATACATCCTTCAATCAGAGCTATATTGTCCCATATAAATCTAGCCCCTTCACAATTATCCCCCAATACCTGGAGGGTGATGATTGGGGCTATCGTCCTTTAGAGGGCAGTCCACCACTCAGACCTTCCTGTTAGGGTCTTCACCGGTTTCTATGTCGCCTCCTCTGCCAAAAATCACCCTAGCTATTATCACTTCTTAGCTAGGAAGTTAAATAAGAAGATGCTGTTGATTACCCAAACCTCTAATCACAACTAGAAACCACAGTATTTCTTTGCATCCGGGGCATGGAAGTTTGGCCCCCATGAAGCTTATGGAACGTCGGTTCCAAGGACCCTTCTGAGATGGGGGAAGATCTCGCTTGCTGCCAAAGCCGACCCTAAACTTAGCCAGGAGAATATTCAAAAGGTTAAGGACCTTCAAGATCAAGGGGAGCAGGGTCGTCTGGTTAAATATGAACATTTTCTGACCCCCTACTACCTCTCTCAGACATGGCTAGGTTGTAGTTATTTGACACAACTTCATAAGTATCATTTTTCATAAGTTGTATCATTTAATTTTCCTACCTCTGATTTACTGACTCAGATACTTCTTTACGCAGAGCACCCTAAAGGTATTTCTGACGACCTTTGGGAAATATCTGCCCCAAGTTTTATAAAGTTGATGAAGAAGGTCGTCCATAATGTATCCCCTCCTCCTCCTCCTCCTAATCAGAACATCGGTACGTCCAAGGCCGATGTTATGAAGAAGAGTAAGACGACCACGAACTCGGAGCATCATAGGCCGAGTAAAAATTATAAGGGGATCGTTCCATTCCCATCTCATCAGACAAAGCCCTGGCAGCTCGTCTTTCTCAGTTAAATATCAGTGATAGTCTGATTGGCCATGGTCTGAAGGCTATTGATGCCATTGGTTCTATAATGATCAAAGAGGGTAAGCATTTTCTACGCTCTCTGAATATCCCTTTGCTGGCCGAGTTTACCCTCCACAGATCAATTAAGGTACTACTTTCTGCTATTTTTCTCTTCTAAGTGTAACCCCGGACTTTTGTAAGATAGACCATGCTCATATGTTTGATTTTCCACTGCAGGGTATCTTATCTATGTATCGTTTAGTTAATTGGACCCTGACAAAGTTGCCTCTTATAGAGAAGGGTCGGGAGGCTCAGAAGGTGCAGGCCTCCTTGAATGCAGAGATTGAATGCCTGCAGACAGAGTTGAAGGAGGTTGACAATCTTGCTAAGAAGAGGTATAGGGACATATTCAAGCTCAAGGAGGATCATGAGGTAGCCTTGAAGGCTAAAGATGATGCCCTTCAGACCAAAGTGGATGGTGCAGTCAAAGCTTCATTAGACAATGCCTCAGAGAAGATCCTTACAGACTATAAGGTTTCTGATGAGTTCATCAGCTTTGACTTTGAATACCTTGAAAGAGGTATTAAAGCCAGTGGTAAATGGGTAGCCTCCAAGGAAAAAGAGTCAGGAAGTTTGACTGCCTCAGACTTTGAGGGTCTAGGCTTTGGTGATTCCCGATTTTCTCAGTCCTTACAAGAGGTAAAGGAGGCTGGTGCTTCCCCTGCCGAGACTGCTCTCTTGGAGGTGACTGAAACTAAAGAGGCCAATCCTCAGGATGATACAGCAGAGGTGATGAATATCGACTAAGAAAAGATGACTGTTGTTGCAGATACTTCCTCCTGGTCCTGTGAAGCTTTAAGTTGTAATTTTTATTTCCTTTTGTCTATAATTTTTATGAACTCTGGTAGCATATTTTGGTATATTTAATCTATAACTCTAACTGTTCAGTGGTAAATATTAATACCATCTTCCTCAGACTAAATTGCTCCTTTGTGTGTCTTCTCTTGCATGTTGTTTTAAGGTCTGAGGATACCATATAACGATGTTTACCTTAAGGTCTGAAGTCACCATATAATGATGTTTAAGGTCTGAGGTCATCATATTATGATGTTTCACCACATAATTTTCACCAAACTAATGATATTTAAGGTCCGAGGTCACCATATAATGATGTTTCTCATAATTTTACCAAACTAATGATGTTTAAGGTCTGAGGTCATGAAATTATGATTTTCACCCTCATGATATGCCACCAAATTAATGATGTTTAAGGTCTGATGTCACCATATAATGATGTTTCTCAAAATTTCACTAAACTAATGATGTTTAAGGCTCGAGGTTATCAAATTATGATGTTTACCCTCATAATTTCACCAAACTAATGATGTTTAAGGTCGAAGGCCATTATAATATGATGTTTACCCTCATAAATTGCCATCAAATTAATGATGTTTAAGGTTTGAGGTCATTATATAATGATGTTTACCCTCATGATTTCACTAAACTAATGATGTTTACGGTCCGTGGTCATCAAATTATGATGTTTACCCTTATGATTTCACCAAACTAATGATGTTTAAGTTTTGAGGTCATCAAATTATGATGTTTACCCTCATAATTTCACCAAACTAATGACGTTTAAGGTCTGAGGCCATTATTTTTGATGCAAAAAATTGGACCGAATCCCATTTTTATGATCACAGATAAATAGATAAAAGCAATCCAATCACGCACATGAGAGACAAAGATTTTTAAAGTGGTTCGGCTATGAATAAAGCCTACGTCCACTGTTATTTTATTCCCAGGGGTTTACAATAGCACAATATGGTAGAGAGAGGGAGAAAAAGGGTGTATCTTGTGTATGGTCTCTCATCATTCTTGGATCTCCTCCCTTTGGCTAAGGGAATACATGTATTTATAGTGATAGGAGATAAAGAGATTCATTGTATGTAGACATTTATACATTATGTCTACATTTAACGAATCTAATTGTTGAATTTCTTAGTATGCTATGTGTTGTCATCTATATTATAAATGTACATTAAGTCTCATTAAATGCACTGCCATCTTCATTAATCCACATTAAATGCATAGTTATCCTTTGATCTTCCTGGTTGGTATGCCGACCAACTCTCCTCGGGTGCCAACTAACTCTCCTCGGGTGTCGACTAACTCTCCTCGGGTATCGACCAACTCTCCTCCGCTGCCGACTAACACTCCTCGGGTGCCGACCAACTCTCCTCCGGTGTCGAATATTGCCACATAGGATGACATGTGTCCTTTTCTGATTGGTCCTCGTAGATGGAGAATTTTTGCGTTAACAATCATAATATGAGGTTTACCCTCATAAATTTCCACCAAATTAATGATGTTTAAGGTTTGAGGTCACCATATAATGATGTTTACCCTTATGATTTTCACCAAACTAATGATGTTTAAGGTCTGAGGTCACCATATAATGATGTTTCTCATAATTTCACCAAACTAATGATGTTTAAGGTCCGAGTTCATCAAACTATGATGTTTACCGTCATGATTTGCCACCAAATTATTGATGTTTAAGGTTTAAGGTCACCATATAATGGTGTTTCTCATAATTTCACCAAACTAATGATGTTTCGGGTATGAGGTTATCAAATTATGATGTTTACCCTCATAAATTGCCACCAAATTAATGATGTTTAAGGTCCGATCGAAATCACCATGTAATGATGTTTACCCTTATGATTTCACCAAACTAATGATGTTTAAGGTCTAAGGCCATCAAATTATGATGTTTACCCTCATGATTTCACCAAACTAATGATGTTTAAGGTCCGAGGTCATCAAATTATGATGTTTACCCTCATGATTTGCCACCAAATTAATGGTGTTTAAGCATAATGAAATAAAGTATTGACACAAGAATTGCTCTTTTCATTAATATCCTCTTCATAAAATGGTATATGCATTATAAAGTAATAACTGTAACATTATATGTAATATTTCTTTAAGTGGTCAACGTTTCAACGATTGGAGAAAGGTTGCCCTTCGATATTTCTAGCCGGTAGGTACCGGGCACAACCTCATCAACTACTTTGTAAGGGACATGGTAGTTTGAGTGGAGCTTATTTGCCTTTTGCAATATCTTCTTTAGAACTAGGTCTCCCACAACTATATGTCTTGCTTTCACCCTTTGGTTATAGAACTTCGCAGTTCTCTGCTGGTAGGCTACCTGTCTAATCTCCGCATTTTCTCTTCTTTCCTTTGTCAGATCCAGATCAAGTCTTCTCTCTTCCATATACCTCTCAGGGTCATAGGTCTAAACTCTATGAGTGGGAAGTCCTACTTCTGTAAGGATGACATCTTTGGAGCCATGGGCCAACATAAATGGGGTCTCTTTCGTTGGCATCCTTATTGTCATCCTGTAAGCCCATAACACTGTGTATACCTCTTCTGTCCATCTCCCCTAGGCTTCTTCTAACCTTTTCTTAATCCCATTAAGGATTGTTCGGTTCATAACCTCTGTCTGGCCATTTGCCTGGTGTCGGCCAGGGGAAGAGAAGAACTGCTTGATGCCTACTCTCTCGCAGTATTTCTCCAAGGAAGAATTTTTGAATTGGGTCCCATTATCTGAGATGAGTGTGTTTGGAATACCAATCCTGCATATGATGTTCTTCCAGATGAACTAGAAGGTCTTCTGTTCTGTAATTGTGATCATCGGCTCAGCCTCTACCCATTTGGATAAGTAATCAATTGAAACTATAAAAAATCTATAGTAGTTGGCTTCTCTTGGAAATGGTCCTACTAAGTCAATCCCCTATATTGCAAACGACCAATGAGAGTTTATGGACGTCATAGGTTGATGAGTTATGGTGGAGAATCTCTGGCATTTATTACATTTCTTCACGTAGGTAGTAGCATCTTTGGCCAAGGTCGGCCATGAGTATCCCTGAGTAATTATCCTCTTAGCTAAGGGTCTTCCTCCTATGTGCCTGGAGCAAGATCCCTCATGCACATCTTGCAATATGTGTGGAACCTTTGAGGGGTGGACATATCTTAGTAGAGGGAGCAAGAAACCTTTTTTATACAAGATGTCTCCTACAATTAAGAATTTAGCAGCCCTGCACCTCAGCCTTCTCCTTTCTAACTTTGATTCTTGCATCTCTCCCTGCCTGATATATCTGATAAGAGGGTACATCCATGAGGCTCATAGATTCAAATTGAGGCAAGGTATGGTAACCTCTTCTTCTTCAATGGTCGGTTTGAGTAGAATTTCGACTGGTACTATTCTTCTGATGTATGTCCTGGTTACTGAGGCCAACCTTGCTAGTGCATCCGCCTGACTGTTGTCAAGTTGGGGTATCCTCTTTATCTTCACTTCTATGAAGCTTTCCAACATCATTATCACCTTTTTCAAGTATCTGGCCATTATTTCATCCTTGGCCTCATATACTCCCAATATTTGGTTGACGATCAACCTTGAGTCACTGTGGACCAGGAGTTGATCGACACTAAAAGCTTTTGCCAAGGAGAGACCTACTATCAATGCCTCATATTCAAACTCATTGTTTGAAGCCTTGAAGTTGAACCTCAGTGCATATTCAATGTCGGTACCATCTGGTGCTGGCACTATCAGCCCTGCTCCTCTTCCACTTTCATAAGAAGACCCATCAATGAATAGGTTCCAAACATCTTCATTTGAAGAGAAGTTCCCCTCTGATAGGGTCCCTTGCTTGAAGAGGTACCTGTCTTCCTCGTTCTCAAATACACTTTTTTTGGACTTGCTTGACCTAACCTCGTTCGGACCACGGAAGACGTTATTATCTGGCTCATCTGCAATCTCTTGACTATTCTCAATCTCAACCTCTTCCCAAGTGAACTCTGATACAAAGTCTGCAAGATTCTGCCCTTTTATGGCCACCCTGAGTTGATAAATAATGTCGTATTCTCCTAGCTCAATGGCCCAGGTCATCAACCTTCCCGACTTCTCAGGCTTGTGGAGGACCTGTCTTAGTGGAGAGTCAGTGAGGACAACCATAGAGTGGGCTTAGAAGTATGGCTTCATCTTTCTGGAAGCGTGTATTAGGGCATAGGCTAACTTTTTCATTCAAGAATGTGTTATGTTCAGACCCTTGAAAGGCTTTACTATTGAAGTATACCGGCCTCTGTACTCCACCGTCTTCTCTTACTATGGCAGCACTAATGGCAGACTTTGAGATAGCTAGATAAACATATAACTTCTCCCCCAGAATGGGATGAGATAGGAGTAGAGGGGATCCGAGGTAGGACTTGAGCTCCTTAAAATCTTTGTCTCATTCCTCATCCCATTCGAAGGCCTTTCTAAGCACTTTAAAAAAAGTAAGACACTTGTCTGTAGCTCTTGAGACAAACCTGTTAAGTGCAGCAACTCTTTCAATTAGTCTCTGAACGTCTTTAATAGTTCTAGGTGTCTTCATTTCAACCAGAGCCTTGATCTTCTCAGGATTGGCCTCTGTTACCCTTTGATTGACGATGAAACCAACGAATTTTCCTGCTCCTACTCCGAAGACACACTTGGTAGGGTTGAGCTTCACCCTGTATCTGTCCATGGTGTCAAAAGTTTTTTTAAGGTCAGCCATGTGAGTGCTGGCCTTCAGACTCTTTGTCAACATGTCATCCACATAAACTTCCATGGACTTGCCTATTTGATCTTCAAATATCTTATTTATAAGACGTTGGTAAGTAGGCCCTACATTCTTCAGTCCGAAGGGCATGACCTTATAACATTAGGTTCCCTTTTCTGTGATGAACATTGTCTTCTCTGAGTCTTTGGGGTTTATGAAGATCTGATTATACCCGGAATAGGCATCTATGAAGCTCATAAGTTCTTATCCAGCTGTGGTATCAACCATTTAATCAATATGAGGCAAGGGGAAATTATCTTTTGGGCAAGACTTGTTCAAATCAGTGAAGTCTACGCATATCCTCTATTTCCCATTTGCCTTTGGCACTATCACTGCATTAGATAACCACTCAGGGTATATGACCTCCCTGATAAACTTAGCTTCTTCAAGTTTTCTGACCTATTCTCTGATAATGTCATATTTCTCTCTTGAATATACTCTCCTCCTTTATTTGATGGGCTTTGCATCATCTGTAACATTGAACTTGTGGAACATGACCTTAGGATCAATACCTAGCATGTCTGCGTGGGTCCAGGTGAAAATGCTTTGTCTCTTCCTCAAAAACATCACCAATTCTTCCTTGACCTCGGATTTTAGGGCTTTGCCAATTTGGATAATTTTTTTCGGTTCGTCCTCATTGAGGACGATGGATTCTACCTCTTTCATGGCCTCTCCCTTTTTGAGCTTCGTCTCATCTCTAGGGTCAAGGGTGTCGATGTTGTAAGTGGTTTTTGCCTTTTTATGAGTCTCTCTCTCTTCTGCAGAGTTGAAGTAGCATTCTCGCGCTGATATTTGGTCACCCTGCACTTCCCCTACCCCGTAGGGGGTCAGGAATTTTAGCATTTAGTGAACTGTTGATGGCACGACCTCAAATTGTTTGAGGCATACTCTTACCATTATGAGGTTGTAAGCCGAGAAGACGTTCTCATCCATCACGAAGAAATTAATTTTCTGGTCAACCTCTTAGGCCACTGATCTCCCATTCTTACATCCATCTCATACATGCCCAACAGATGAACCTTTTCTCCATTGAAACTAATCAAAGGGTGATGGTATGGGAAAGCCTAGCTCTACTGAGGCCTAGGCTTTTGAAACAAGGCCAATACATTACGTCCGCTGAATTTCCCCCATCAACGAGGATTCTCTGTACTTCACATCCGTGCACCCTTGTAGTGATTACCAAAGGGTAATCATGTGGATTTAGGATACCTTTGAAATCAAGTAGGGAGAATCCAACTATAAAACTATTTATATCTACCTTCTTTCTCTTCTGTTTAGCCTATGAAGATGCCGAATTCACAACCTCTACTTTGGCCACTGACTTAGCCTTTGCCACATGAGCTTTATGATCGGCTACCTATGAGCCACCCCCTACTAGTCCTCCACAGATGGTGTTAACACCAAAGGAGATATTACCAACCTTCTTCACAGGGGCATTGTCGTCTTTTGGTGGGAGGTCAGGGCCATCCTCATCGTCATCATCTAAGTCCTCAGCTCTTCTGGTTGGGGCATCTTCCCGACACCTGTCATTTCTCTTCTTTTTAGGGTCATCTCTTCCCCCCTTATAAGATCTACCATCGATATACTTCCTGAGCTTTCCAGACTTCAACATCTTCTCAATTTTATCCTTCAAGGCAAAACACTTGTCTGTCACATGGCCATGATCTTGGTGGAACACACACCATAGGTTTTTGTTTCTCTTATATGGAGGAGCCTTCAGCTCCTTCGGCCATCTTAGGTATTGATTATTTTTTTATTTCATTGAGGATGTGTTCATAGCTCACAGTTAGAGGAGTGTAGTGTGCAAACTTGTCGTCTACAGACCTCTTTTTTTTGTCTTTCTTCCTTTGCAATTTTCCACTGCTACTTCCGTTCTCATCCTCATACTTTGCGGCCATTGCCTTTTCAGCGTTCATAACCCTACCATCTATTTCAAATAGCTCGGACATGGATTTTGGAGGGTCTTCCGCAAGCTTTCGCAGTAACTTTCCTTTTTGTAATCCTCCTATAACAGCTACCATAGTTATATTCTCTTCATAATCTTCCACTTCCAGTTTCTCCTTGTTAAATCTCGCAATGTAGTCTCTTAGGCTCTCATTTTTTCCATTCTTGACGTACAGTAAATGAGTGGTCTTCTTTTGAGGTCTTACCCCAAAACAGAAGTTATGAATAAACAGTTCAGCCATGTCTTTAAAGTTCTCAACACAGTTCTTCGAAAGAGAAGTAAACCAAATATGCACAGCTCCCGTTAAAGCGCTTGAAAAATCTTGGTGCCTCATCTCATCAGGAATTGAATAGATGTCTGTCGCAGACTAATACATCTCAATGTGATGTACAAGGTTGGTACTTCCATCATACTTGGGAGATACCATTGGTGGTTTGAATTTGGCCGGGGTTGGGAAGTTCATAATTCTTGCCATAAATGGGGAGCCCTTTGAGAACCCTCTTTGCAGTGGGTCTCAGCTTTTGATGAGGTTCCCTATCTTCTCTTCGAGATGTTGGATGGAGTCATTCCATGTTTTGTTAACGTCGTCCTGGCCGAGGTTATCCCTAGCCACCTCTAAGGGGTGGACTGAGGGTTCCCCGGCTTCAGCACATCGTCGGCTGTTGACCTGTTGGCCACAGTCTCTGCCATGTGGGGGTCAGCCTTGGCGAGATCGATGTTCACCATCTCCCCTTTGAGAGTCAACTTCACTTCTCGACCTGGATTACCTCTGTCTCAAATCAATGACTGGGTCGAGCCTTTTAAAGGCCGACCCTCTACTCAAGAGATCAAAAGCTAATCCTCTTGACTGGGCCTCACCAACCTCGACCCTTCTTGATCCGAAACCTTAGCTCTGCTATAGGGGACGTATTGTGTTGTCTGGAACCTCATATGGATCCCAGCAGTCTGTTGGAGCATCATCTGTTTCAATATCATTGTACCTATCCTCAGGGTAAGGGTTTTCTTGCCTCCCCAGATGCAAACATCTAGGGTCCGCAACGTCCCTCCTCTGCTGAAGTATATGTTGGTCCTCTCGTGGTGCCTGGGGTGGTCCCTTGGCCTCTGGATATGGTTGAACTGCCACCGGAGTAACCATTCTGGTGAAATCCCAAGTATCATATGTTAGGGCAAAAGAGCTTATGATGAAAATATGAGAGCTTAAATACCTTAAAAGGACCTCTTTCAATGGTGAAACAACTTCACACGAAGGGTGAGGCATGTTCACCACCAGAGTCTCCGGTGAGGTTAAGCTAGGAAAGGAAGAGATAAATCTTCTCAATTCCCACAGACGGTGCCAAAATGATGATGCTGGATATAACAACACCAGATGAGATGTAAACAAGCTCAAACAAGCATAACAATGGTAGCACAAGTATATGTATGTATAGTAGGAGATAAGGTGAAGGAGATGAACACAACAATATAAGTGGTTCGATAATTGCCTACATCCACTGTGCTGTTGAGTGTCAATATCACTAGATGAAGGCACTAACGGCCATAGATACAATCTCTCAAGCTTTCTCTCTCTACTATGTAAATTAATAGAGTTTTAGCTAGAGTTGCAATATATCCATCCTTTACAAGATAGAGGATGACCTCTATATATAGTGTTTAGGGGGTGTAGTGTACCCCCCAAGCATGAAATGAGCATGTTTATGAAGATCCAACCAGTATAAGGATGACACCTGGATGATCTTAAACAAACAATGATGACCTCAATATTCCCTCACGTGGAGGGAATGATTCAGTTACAATATATTTGTCCACGTGTTCCAAGCCCTACATATGCAAGTAAATGTTCGGCTGTCTTCGATTGGTGCCAACCTCGGCCTGGGCAAGTATGGTGTTGGTTTAGTCTGACCCTTGCCTTGTCCAAGATTAAGATCCATGAAGACCTCAACCAGGATGGCTGGCCAAGGTTATATATGAGGCAGTTGTAACGTCGGCCTGGGCCGATGATGACATAGTGCTTGATTATTGATCCCCTAAGACTGCTGACTTTGGGTGATAAAATGTAACGTTGGCTGTGACCGATGTTGGTGTTGATGGATGGTTTTAGCCCATGTCCTTGCTGATCTCGACTGATGCTCAGCCGAGGTTGATGTAATGTCGGTCGGGGCCGACCTTTTGAGTGACAACCTTGTTGATTGGAATCATAGGCTTCTGGTCACCTCAGCGGTGACACTAGATGAGGTTTGTTGCTCTGAGTAAGAGGTTGCACTTTGGGTATATCAATTAATTTGAGAAACATTGAAATTCGAGACATTTTGTATGAGTTGAGTCAATTTCACTTTGTTCAACACTTTTACACAAAACGTTGATTTAATTACTTTCTTTAGGATTTTCTGTTTGACTTCGTACACCGTCGCTATGTATGCCTATGTTGACTTTATCATGTATTAAGTTCACACACCTTCATTTCATTCCCATGATAAAGATGTTTTCGTTCTAATACATTGTGTGTTTATTTGTAGTTATGTGTGTATATTTTTATACTCAGAATTTTAAAAATTCCAGAAGTTTCATCGTATATGCTTAATGGTATTTACTTTGTGATAATATTTTAAATTTATATACTCGTGATGCTAAATTTTCAAGTTTAGCTTTTAACCCTTTGTCTATTAAGAATAAAAAGGGGCAGAACATACTAAGGGGAGTTTTGTTTTTGCTAACTTCATGCATTATGGTATTTTCTTTGCTTCATGTGTCTAGGTCTTTTTTCGTATTGATGATATCAGGGATTATACAACGAATATTTTTAGTAGAGGCAAAGTTGAAAGTATATTTTCTTATTTGGGTTTGGGAGGGACATTAGTTGAACTTATGGGGTTATTTTTTTTCTAGTTTTGTATATTTTACCAGCATAGTCAAAGGGAAAGATTTGTAAGAGCACCATTTACGATTTTCTCATCATGTTTATAGTTTGGCATATTCTATTACAACACTGCATTATCATGTACATTCTCAAAAGCTTCAATTGAAGACACTTTAGTGACCGAACTCATCAATCAAATAATGAAGAGTTGATATCATCACTACAATCACTTGAGAAGGTATATAAGGTAAATTTATTGTTAAATTATGTTCAGGGGTATTTTAGAACATTTTTGGATCCAAAATACCTTACCAAAAGTTTTTAAAGCAAAATTTTTATGCATCTAATTAGAATGATATTGGGGTCATTTGAATGAGTAAGTACAAATTATTGGATAAACATTCGAATAATCTTCAAACAGTGATAGTTCACCACGATTCTAAAAGTCGTTCGATCTCTCATTCGATAGTCATTCGAACGAGAATACAAAGGTTATTCGAACAAGGTCCAATTCGTTCGAACGAACCAAAGCGGATTTTTTTAGTTTGTTTCAAACAAAATCTTTTCAAACTTATCTCTTTGAGATTTTTCATTCTATTTATGAGGTAACCTACACTTTGTTCCAAGCCTTTTTACACCTATTTTGTGATAAAACACTTTATTTTTTAAACATCCAAAACCCTTCGATATTTGTGATCACTTTATCAAATAGGGAGACACATTACTTGTTAAAATCCTTGTGAGTTCATTCTTCTTTGTAGATTAGAGGAATGGAGTTTCTCGAGGCTGATTGATGGATAACTAGGCAAGTGGAGCTTCCTGTGTGGTGTTGCTGGATCTTCACCACTTTTTGTAATAAACAAGGAAGGAGAACGCACTACGATACTTAGTAATGTCTAAGTCTGTAAGTATATTTGTGTCATTTGTAATACCTTAGTTGAAATAACGTTGAATTGACTTTTTCTCGAAAGTTTTTTTCCTCATATCTCATATGATTATTTATTTGTTCGATTTAGATTCAATATCTTACATGCATAGTATCACAAAATTTATCAAGATAAGATTGGGCTAAAATTGTACTTGACTTATTTGTGACCTATTTAATGGATTATGATGTTGACCATATAATCGAACCACTCCGAAAATTTAAAAAATATTAATTGGCCAAAGAATTTATTCGGGGATCATACATTTCAATATGTTTTACAAAATTAGATCCAAAATACAAGATTTGGACAGAAAGGTTGTTCCTCTAATTGGTTTCAATAATGAAGTGGAGAATCCACTCGGGATATTAAGTTGTTTATTAAGGTCAGACCTAATAATTTAAGATTGAATTTTTTTCATCCAATTAAATTCTCCCTATAATTCCATTCTAGGCAGAGGATGGCTTTATACTATAACAGTATTGCCATCTTCGCTTCATCAGAAGCTCAAGTTTGTGACTGACTAGGGGATTGATGAAGTTAAGGGCTATCGGGCGGTGACACATAACTATTTCATCACCGCCATAAATCAAATAAAGCTTATCTTAAGAAGAGCCATGATGATAATGATTTAAAGGGTGACTAACCCATAAATCAACCAAAAAGGGATTGAGCATGGGTGACCAATGCCTTTAAATTACTAAGAGATTACAACTAAATTTTAATCCCTACAAGTATGCCTTTGGAGTCAATTCTAGAAAGTTTCGAGGATACTTGGTGATATAAAAGGGTATTAAATCCAATCCAAATCACTAGTTCAAGGCATTTTAAAACATAAATAAACCGACTAATATCAAAGATGTTCAAGAATTGACTGGGATGTTAGCCTCCTTTAATAGGTTTATATCATGATGATGTGAAAAATATTACCCGTTCTTCTAATCTTTGAAGAAGGAAAACACGATGAACTGGACACAAGAATAAAATCAATCCCTAGAGGGGATTAAGTAGTACTTGATATCACCCCATTTGATGTTAACGCCATCCAGTGGTGAGAAATTCCTATAAATGCACACTGGGTTATACGAATTCACTTATATAATAGGTCAAACACACAGAGATTCATTTTTTTACCAAAATTTATCATGTGAGGATTTAAATGAACATGAAAGTATGATGTGAAGCCAAATTTCCAAACCAAAACAGAAATAAGAAGTAGAGGGAAAATCATTTTCTGGAAAACATATATTTAGCACTGTTTAAAACAAAATAAACACTTAATGACTTATAGACTACCTAGAGATACACTAAGTATAACATGATTATATCTTCAAATATTCAATAGTCCAACATCACCTACAACAATATCTTGCCTTGGTATCCATTAATCAGCCTCAGAAATCTCAAAATCCTTTATCCTTAAGTCGTAGAGCCTCGAATCCATAAATTAGTAGTAGAGAATAACATCTACAAAGGTTTAGAAATCAGTTTGTGTTCTTCTTGGTTTGGAAAATTAATCCTAAAATATCCAAGGGGTTTGAATGAAAAAAATTAAAGAGTGTGATCATAAAAAACCCCTAAAAAGTCTTGGAACTAAATGTACCCCCGCATCTCTATTTATAAGGAAAGTTTTTATAAGGAGATTGGGACTAGAGATTATATTTGATTTGTTAAAAAAAGCTTACTCGTTTGAAGGAACTACCATCTCGTTCGATCAAAGTACCTGATAGCATTCGAACGACTTCGAATGATATTCCAAAGTTGACCAAAAAGGCAATGCTTTAGATCTCATTCGAACATGGGAACCTCATTCTAACAAAGTTTAGGAACTTATTCGAATGACATACATTATCGTTCAAATGATAGAAACATGATAATCACCCTATACTGGAAACAAGTATTAACCTCAATTATTAGGTTGAGATGAATTCTCAATAAGAATAGACATCCTAAGAAATTCCTTCATCAAACATTGAGAACTCTTGACTAAAAACTCTACTTGCTCTCGAAAAACATCAAAATATCTATAGTGATGTATGGGAGTATGTGGAGTAAAATGTGTGGGAGCATGTCGGGGAACTTGCATGTGTGAAATTCTTCCTAGCTTAAAATAAATCCCTAAGGTGACCTCTTTTTTTGGAATGGGAATAAATATAAATAGGCTTGGGTATACCTTTGTTAAAATGTCTAGGAGACACTCTCCTTGGTGGATTAGGTCGAGGGACACAAGTATCCATAATAATCCCGATAATCGATTTGGGCAAGGCATGAGAAGTGGATGCACCGTTGTAACTTCTTCCTTTCCTCTCGTTGAAACCTAAAGCGCGAACGAGGAACATCTTTCTAACCTTCTTAGATGTGTCTTCTAAAGAGACTTTTACCTCTTGAGAACATTAGATATCTTTCTTGAGTTAGGATACATGGCCTTTATATTTATAACGTGTTTCCATTAAATCTTGGAGATCTCTCGTAAGATTAGACACAATGTTGGTCAAATCGGTCTTTTCCCTACTAACACAATTAATTGCTCACACAAAGAAACTTCAACTTCTCTTGTTAACTCACTGATGCCTCACACTCTGTCAAAATTTTCACTACATTCTTTAGACACCCTAAGAGTTACACTTCTATTTTGATTTTTGGTTCTCAAAGACTCTTTGAAGAGTTTGGTGTAGGTACATTGAAGTCCACTTTCTCCCGTACTCAAATTCTCCTTATGGCTCTCATTCTCTCCATAATGATTCAAAAATTATCAAGGCTATCACATTTAAAAATGTCCTCAAGGGCATTGGAAAAATTCAAAGTAATAGCATGACTAGCCATGAATGCAAGACACGATTCATTTGGTATTTCATCCTCGAAATCCACTGACTCGATGTCACTGTCTGTAAGAGTGGCGTTGTATGCAGGTTTGGTTTGCCGTGTCTCTTTATCCTTGTGGGAAACTTATAAGCCATGTGTCATTTCCCTCGCATTCAAAACATCTCAATTGATCATTCTCAGAATCGTTCTTGCCCTCATTGACATTTTTGTTTTTCTCAAAACCCTTATTTTCTTTGTTAATTTTTAGAAATTTCTTGAATTTTTTTGCAAATTAGGCAAGATTATCAAGACCAAAATTAAAGTCAGAGTCAGATTCAAAAACATTTTCCTTTTTCTTCGCTTTAGCTTTTAAGTCTATTCCTTCCTTTTTCTTTTTAGTTTAGGGGGACATATCTAATTCATAAGTCTAAAGGTCTCCTACGAGTTCTTCTAATCTAAGAGTATCTAAGATTCCCAAAGAATTAAGGACAGTAACCTTAGCATCAAAATGAGGTGGGAGTGGTCTTAAAATATTTTTAATAACTCTCATCGCGAGAACTCTCTCACCTAAATTAAAACATGAATTCAACATTTTAGATAAACGATCATAGAACTCATTAAAAGTGGCAGACTAATTCATGCGTATGGTCTAATATTGTGTGATGAGAATTTGAAACTTTGAAGCTTTCACAAGATTGGTACCCTCAAGTGTGAGTTGGAGGATTTCCCACACTTCCTTAGACATGGTACACATCATAATACGATAAAATTTATCGAGAGTGACTGCACGAGAAACTGCACTTAAATCTCGAGAGTTAAAATTACTCCATTTAAAACCATCCTTGTAATACCCTATACTTTTATGAGTATTTAATTTTCACGTCTACATTGAATTTTTAATTTAATTGGAGAAATTAAATTAGTTTCGATAAATATTAATTAGCGAGTTAAGGATTAATATTTATCATTATTATTATTTACTGGCGTTTGATAAGTAAATAGAGATGCAAATTGTGATATGTCGTTTTATGAGTGAAAATTGACTGTTTATTATATTATGTCCATAGAGAGTTGTATCGATGGATTTATATAGTTATGGGCGACGCGTATTGTATGCACATATCTGGCCCGATTAATGAGATAATGGCATATTTTTAGTTGGGTGACTCGGATGATATTTTTGAGTGCACCGGTGATCTGAAATGGGTCGAAACAGTCATGACTAGGTACCCAAGGGATATAGTTGGGTGTCGAGGGATTTTTAGACATACTAGGGAACGTATGTGGTTATGGTTTTTTTTTACTCTTAGGATTAAAACAAAAAATAGGGTTAGGGTGTGACTAAGGAGTATTTAAGGGTTAGGGAGATGGATGACAGCCCGATTCTATCCTTTGCACATTTTTTATTAAGGGAGAAATTAAGGGAAAAGAGAAAGAGAAAGAGAACTTAGAAAAGAGAGGAAGAACATCTCCGAAAATTCAAATCACCTCTATGAGTTGAGACTTTAAATTCAAATACAAAAGGTAAGTATTTACTTGACTTAGATTGCAATTTTCACGGTCAATTACATTCATGATTAATTAGGAACTAATCTGAGAATGTAAAAGATGAAAGTTTTTGAGAATTAATTAAATGGAATTGGGTTATGTTTAACCTCTGATCGTAATTGATATTAGTTGATAATGAATAGATGAGAAATTTATAATATTAATATGAGTTTGTGATTATGGACAAGAGAACATTGATAGGATGTTAAAATCAACGGATTTCAAAGGATTGATAAATCTTGAGTTGAATGAATTGATTAATATTTAGGAATCCTTATGTTTTAATGATGGATTTGGGTTCATTTCAGTCTTAGAATACTTCTGGGTTGGTTTTATATTGACATGGGATGCCAATTAATGATTTTGGGAGGGTTGGGACCTCCATTGAAGGGTTTAAGTGGTGAAAACCTGAGGATGAAGACGATGGACAGGCCAACAAACTATACAGGTTCGCTGGGGGGAACGAATCAGTTTGGTTAAGCGAACCAGTTTGGTTTGCCAAGAGAACCGGTTCCGTTTGTTGACCTATTCAGATTTTATTGCACATTGTTTTGACCTGATAGTGTTTGGAAAATGGACGTATGGGTTTTCGGGCAAGATTGGGACTACTGGTGAATATTACCAGAAGTTGGTACGTGTGTTAGGCTAACAGTTAGATGGGTCGAGTGAGGCGAATCAAGCTATAAGTGAGTGAACACTTAATTGTATAATTGGGAAGTTGGTTTGGACTTTGGAATTTGGTAGAATAGTATGTCGTGTTATTTTCATACATAGTTAGTACTTTATATATATACGTATTGTGGGTTAACTATATATACGTGTAATTGACGTGTATTTGTTTAAACATACCTAGTCGGTAGTGATATCACTAGGAGGTTGCACGTAGTAGTAAATACACCATGATGTTGACCAATAGGTGTTAGATTAATTTCTCAAGTCATAGTACTGTTGCATGGCCACTATCCATGTGTGAGGATAGGTTTTGGTTTGGAAACTGGTCGGGTGCAATGTGATATAGTTCTGACACTCGGACATATGTTTATGATCGTCTTCGTTGTTTATATTTACATTTGCATTCGGTGGTAAGATTTTTACCCGGTGGCCCAGTTGTGGTATGTGGTATACCTAAAACCCGATAGCACACGAGGGATGCATTTGCGAGGTCCATGCTCTGGTGATGCGGTTTATATGTATATAGCGAGTGATATATATGTATGTGTATAGGAGGGATTGTGTGTATATATATTTATACGTGTGATTCTATGTTATTATATTATGTGTATATCCATTTATAACACGTGTATAACTATGTTATTAAATAGGGAAGTATACCTAGTGAGGGTAATATATAGTTAGCTAATGGTGATTATTAGCGGGATGAACTATAATAGAGGTTATTGTCCTAGTTAGATTGGGTAGTATGATTAGGATAATAAAATGAATGTGCTAGGTGCACACTGTAGATGAGAGGTGAGGATAAGTCTCATGTGAATGCAAATGATAAGTTAATTATGAAGGTGATACACTACATGTTTTGATTTAAAGCATTTAAATACTTGCAAAATATTTTCAACTATATTTTGGGCTTTGACCTATCGAAAAACATAATTTTTTTTCAAAATCCAAGGTGTGCAGCAGTAAGGACAACATGGTTAGTTCTTTCATGCCTGTGAGATTGATTATAGTTGCTTCTGTTCGTTTCTATCTAGATAGGATTCAGTTTGATTTCCAATATTTCCTTTTGGGCGTGTTACCTGTAGTTAGATAGGATTTTACTTATGTCAGAGATATTCTTTACCTATCGACATTTATTTATATTGGATGATTATTTGTAATGCCCGGTGATTTATTCGGTTTACATTATTCATATTTATGCTTATCGATTATTTTATTATTTCATTGGACATATGATTTTATTGGTTTTATATTTACATTACTTGTTGCGATAGTGATGCTAATAGTGAAATCATACTCGATTCCTATTTTATTTTAATAAAGGATTGATCTCTAGGTATTAGAATACGTGGGGTGTCACAGTTGGTATTAAAGTATCAAGTTCCAGTGTCCTTAGGATCTGTACGAACTTTTTATGTTGTCAGGGTTGCGTTTATTTGATATAGAGCCCTATGTTTAAGACTGTTGTTTCACATTGCACATTGTACGCTCTTCTGAAACTGTTACTATTTGAGAGGAATCTCATAAAATTTTGATTTGGTTTTAAATGCCAAACACTAGGAGAGGTAGACAATTTCATGCAGCGAGGAGGGCTGTAGAGAGGGAGGCTCAACTGGAGCCGCAGTCTTCTTAGGGGACTATGACAACAACAAAGGTCACAACTAAAGTAGCACAGTCAGTTAACGCTGCCATTACATCCATGGCACTTTCCCCAGGCACAACCACAACCACCAGTGGTAGCACCAGTAATGACTCACCCATTTATGTCTGTGTGGGAGTGATTCAGGTTGGCCTTTCAGAAGGGCGATGCCTTGAAGTTTCACGATAGTGCAGACATAGTAGCAATAAGCCAATGTAAGAAGGTCGTCCAGAGGCATCTTTATATGGTTGAGTGTAACGACACTCAGAAGCAGGTATAAGCTATGTTTAAGCTAGTTGGGGCAACTCTATAGTGGTGGGAGTCAGTTACCATCCCATAGGAGAGGTATGTTATGGTTATTCGAGAGTTTTGGGTGTGATTTGATCGCAAGTTCTTTTCGCTGGATGTACAGACAGAGATGATGAAGAGATTTCTGAATCTCACTAAGGAGGGCCATATAGTGGCTGAGTATGAAAAAGAGTGCACTCGCCTGACAAACTTCGTGCCAGATGAGGTGAACACTGATGAAAAGAGGATTCTCAAGTTTATGGATGGGATTACTTGGAAGATCCGTTAGCATCTGTTGGGGAACCCGACATTAGTGAGTGCATCATAATCTGACTTATTATTGGAGGCCTTAAATTTGAATCTGAGGGCATACTCTACGTCAATGTTATCCGGCATAGTGATTTTCAAGCAGGCTCCACTAGTAGAGTCACATGATGAACCATCTACTTACATCTTCCAAACGGGAGGATCTTCTTTGAAATCTCCTTCTATTAAGGTCCTCTAGTTAATCAATTTTTAGTTTCTCTAGATTATAAACAATTTCATCTTATTTAGCTGATGATTCTGGTATATCGATGAGTTGCTCGATTGGATCTTGTAGGAGTCTGCTTGTCTGGTTGAAGTGGTGAGCTCTCTTTAAAACAATTTTTCTCTTTGGATGAATATGAGCTCTCTTTTGTGGAAGTTTGCTTTGTCTTTTCCCTTGGTGATCTCTCTTCCTTAAAAATATACTTAGTGGGCTTTTCTTCATATGTTAACTCAGTAATGAAATTTGTCACAATTTGGACTTTTAGCATCGTTATTGGCTCATATTGTATGTCATACTCTCCTAATTCTACAACCCAATCCATTATTCTACCTGAGTTTTTAAGTTTATAAACCGCTTGCCATAGTGGCTGGTTTGTATAGACTACAATGGTGTGATCTTGAAAATATGGTTTCATTCTCCGAGAAGGCTTAATTAGGGCTAAAAATAGTCTTTCCAACCTTGGATATCATATGTTATCTCCTCGGTATGCTTTTCTTATATAGTAAATGAGTTTTTACCCCATTTTTTAGTTGGACTAACGCCGAGTTAATTACTGACTCAGATATGGCTAAGTACAAGTATAGTTTCTCTCCCATGACAGGCCTAGAGAGCAAGGATGGGGATCACAGATATTTTTTTAATTCTAAGAAGGCGACTTTAAATTCCTCGTTCCATTCAAATCATTTTCGCAGTACCTTAAAGAAAGAAAGGAATCTATTGGTAGCTAGTGAAATGAATCGTCTTAGCACTGCTACCCTGTCTATTAACTTATGCATGTCTCTCTTATTTTTTGGAGACTACATGTAGATTAGCAGTTGAATTTTGTTTGGATTTTCTCTAAAGCCTCTTTGGTTTACTATGAAGCCAAGGAAAGTTCCTTCTTGTACTCCAAATACACATATTGTTGTGTTGAGCTTCATTCCGTGCTTTTCTAACTAGTTGAACATCTGACCCAAGTCTCTGATATGGTCTATGGGTATATTTTTCTTGGTCATCATGTCATTGGTGTATAACTCCATATTCCCACCAATCTATTCTTCAAAAACTTTTTTACCAATCTTTGGTACATTTCCCTAATGTTCTTTGGCCAAAAGGCATTACATTGTAATAATAGGTACCTCGGCTGGTTATAAATAAAGTATTTTACTTACCCTATGCTTTCATGTTGATTTGATTATAGTCTGAGTACCCATCCATGAAACTAAGTTGTTGATGTCTGGAAGTAACATTGACCGATTGATTAATGCTTAGTAAAGGATAATGGTTCTTTAGGCAGGCTTTGTTTAAATTCGTAAAGTTAACATACATAGGCCATTTGTTATTATTCTTTCTGAGTATCACTATGTTGGAATGCCACTAGGGGTACTTGACGTCCTCAATGAAGCTTTCTTTTTGTAGCTTATCTATTACCACTTGTATGGCCATGTTCTTTTTATGGATGAAGATATGTCTCCTTTGTTTGATCGGCTTGGCATCCATAACTATGTTATTTCATGACCCATGAACTCTGGATCAATCCCCGACATATCTTCATGGCTCCAAGAAAAAACATTATTTATTTTCTTGAGAAAATCCACCAACTCCTTCTTGATGGTAAGGTCTAATGATGAGCCAATTTATACTGTTTACTCCAAGTATTCATCTTCTAGGATAATTGATTCTATTGATTCCACAACTTTCCCTTTGACTAGCTCTGCCTCTTTGCTTGGATCCAGTGTTTCTATCTGGTAAGTAGTCATCAGTTTCTTCGAAATAATGTTGCTAGGCCAGTTTTATTTTAGTTAACATTTTGCTTATTAGCATGCGATTCCAATTTCGAGGTGAACTACGTTAGGGACCCGGGGGGGGGGGGGGGGAGGGGGGAGGGGGAACCTCTGAGTTCAAGTAAACAGAGCTACTAATGTAAAACATAAATAAATATACTTACCTGTAGAACGTCCTCAAATATCGGAACCGCTCCCAACTTGTCGTAACAAAGTGGGGATGTGAGCCTATGCCCAGTGGGATTTATACGAACAATATAGAAACGAACGACAAAAAGGATAAGTCATACTCTACAACTATATGTGTGCAAAAATATGTATATATCTACGTACGTATACCTTTGAAATGCACGTTCCAATGTATACACAACTTTTGCTTTCGAAAACCTTACCTATTCAGATTAATTTACTTTAATCTAGTAAAGACTTTCTTTAGTCATACTTATAATTTCACCTTGTTTAACACACCCAGTTCAATACTTGAAACCATTACGCCTTATTTGAACCAAACCCATTCCTATAACCGATTTTTATCCCCTTTCATAAATTACATTGCACTTTAATATATTCATAGAAACCAGTATTTCAACACATGCATTCACCATGATAGAAAATACTTATTTGTCATTTGAAAACCCTTTTTCCATACATACTTATGCCAATTATGAGTTTAACAACTTGGTTACTTAATTACCCAGTTACCCACTTACTTTATCCTTTTTCCTTATCTTACGGACATTAACAGATTTACACATTTACCTGCCCATTTCACTATTACCGGAACATTTATTACATTCATTCAAGTTAAGTTGAATAAACACAATTTACCACATAACCCTTTTCTTAATATGTTCCATAATTCCTTTATCTTTTCTTGCAATCTTCTAATACCGCAAACTTACACGGGATCCACACTAACGGCTATGCGCACCATATGTTTAGCCAGTGATTTAGGGGTTTTCACCCAAGGGATCCAGGCCCTTCTTGCTTATTCCCGGTTTCTTTTTAATGTGTTTAACATTTTACATATGTCCACATTATTCCATTTCTTTACTTTTATATGACCGAAGCCAAAACTCGGACTTAACCGTCAATTTTTTCCATTAACACTTGGAAAATTGTTTCTTTTCGTCTTTAAGTCCCTTATCTCCACACATACGTGATTTCTAATAAAATCATTAACGCTGTAGGACTTAACTTATTTTCACACACATTAGTGTAACATATTTTTAACATTTTTATCCCATAAAAATATTCCTCTTTAAGTCAATTACCAATTTACCCTTTCGTTTACTAAACTTACAGTTTAGTTCCCTAATAAGTGCTATTTCTCAAAAATGGTTATTAATTTTCCAACTTAACATTTAAAACACTTACCCATATTAACACTTGTTTGATACTACACTTTTACCAACTTTCACATTTGTTACCTTAACATCCTTAACACATGAAGTTTACACCTTTTACACAAGACTACTTTTTATTTCTTAGAAATTAATATTTCTTTCATTTAGCATTAGTATTTTCATACTATTCCTTATTCAATATTTTGTTCCACAAAATATCCATTTTCATTCCAGAGTTGTTCATTGTTAGTCTTACTGGAAAATACACTAACAATATTATCAGTATTTTTGCTCCACAACATTCTTATTATTTTCCTTTCACTAGAAATATACTAAAATAACAATTTTTTCATTTTTATTTCATACAAATGCCCATTATTTCTTTTCATTACAAATACACCAAATGACACTTTCTTATTTATTCCATAACAATGTCCACGAATAGATTCTAAATTTTATAACACTTCTAAAACTCATTTAAATCTTCTTTAAATGCTCAATTTTCTTTAAAACATTAAGGGTGTATTTAATAAACTTATAAATATACTATAGCCATTTTTCTACACACTTTTACACTCAAATGGTGGAAAATAGTAATCTGAATTTTTTTATCTAATTCAAAACCGACTTTAAAACCCTTATTTGAGACCCATTTGTTCATAAGATCGTAGAAATCTACCAATAAACTTCATGGATGCAAACTATCACAAATCCTACATATTTTAACACTAAAATATGTAAGTAATGAAATCTAAAATTTATACATAACATTAACCTTAAACCAAGGTTAGCAAAACCCACCTCAAAGAGCTCTAGAAATGGTGTAGATGTTAGAGAAGATGGAGGATCCCCCACCTCCAAATGTGGCCTCAAGGGGGTCTCTAAAATCCCACCAAAGCTTGTCATCATGAATATATTCCCCATCTTCATGTTAGCTCTGTTGAACCTCCAAGGAACCTCCTTCAAACTTTATTTTCAAAACCTCCAAAAATTTCATCTTCTTCCTCTAAGAAAGTCACCTAGGGTTTACTAAGCTGACATAAGGTTTTTTCGGGCTTTCTAGTGGTGGTTGTAGGTGGTGGAAATGGTGGGAGTGTGTAGAGAAATTTTGAGGCATAAGGGTATTCTTCCATGGGAGTTCAATATAGATAGAGAGAGAGAAAGACTAGAAATCTGATGTTTTTCCTTTGTCTAAACCTACAATTTCTCTCTCTCATAAACTAAGACAATGAAATGTTACCAAATGGGGCAACCTCATCACCCCAAGACCTTCCCAAATTAGTTATTAAACCACCCATAATCGACAGCACATATTGATTAAGGGTTAAGATTTGGACAACACAAAGCAGTCTCTCGCGTATGGCCATATCTAGCAGGCCCGGTCGACCGTGACAGGTGCCCGATCGACCATCCAAGGTGTAAAAATCAAAACAATTTCCCATTTTTGACCCCATGATATTTTTGTATATATTTATTCAATCAATTTTTTACCATCCACGAGGAACCCTATAAAAATCCCACAAACTTCTACTTTGTTATGTCGCGTATTGGCACTATTATTGTATTATTTTAACTATGTTCATGTCACGTCCGTTCCTCGACTAAATCGTGACGTATTACACTAGTATACTAATTATAACCACTTAAATATAAAAATGTGTCCATACGCACCATGCAACGTAAATTTTCCTTTTTAGTCCTTATGTGCGACGCGTCACCTTTTGTACAATTTGGCCTAATTACTTATGCATTTGTTTCTCGAATAATTTCTCTGGATAAACTATTCAATTAAAAATTAAAATATTTATTTCTAAGGTGGGGTATTACAAACTTCCCTCCTTAGGGAATTTCTTCCTCGAAATTCTTCAACTAGTTTCCTATCCTAAGACATCCTCAACACCAAGGTCTAAAATTCAAAGAATTCAATTAAATCAATCACCATTGTTAGTTCACTCCCGAAAATCCTAAGGTTTTATCAAAATTATCAAGCATTCCTAACATGCCTACCTAAACAAAACCTCGAAGTGTTCGGTATTCATCAAATATGGTACTATCACCAATGGACTCGTTATCAAGGATCGTTTCTTCGTTAGGACTTACAACCTAAGTCTCCTAAAACAACATTGGATCAATGCTATTCCAGGTTGAGACAACCTCAACACTTGTTATCATACTCATCAATGATTCCGAAGACAATCACATTATTACATAGGTCTATCCGATCGATATTTCCTATAAAATCCTTATGCTGACCTAGCGTCTTCCTAAGTATCATAACATAATTATAAAATAGGGATCAAATCCTCAATCTGCATAACTCATAACACAGTGAAATGCTGGCACCTAATGTCTCACCAAGTCCTAATACTCATAATATTTTCAATTCACACCCTCGGGACTCACGACAAAGTCATAGCTAGCCATACCGGTCAACTAACGAAACATGATAACATAAAGAAAATGAGTAAACTATGCAAACTATATGCAACACGTGAGAGATCACGCGCACACACATGTTGGTGTAGGAGAAAAGTGTTTTCGAAGAAGAACGTTCTCATATACTGTAGAGCATCATCCATAACTGGCCTGACCCGCGCCATTACTGAACTTATGCGGAGATACTCCCGAATCGCAACTAATCAACAATGTCCCATTACCGGAACTAAGAATACATAAGGAGGGTAATGAGTCAGGCGACCGCTATTCCAAGAGAAATGATCAAATTCTGATAATAAAATGAAACATGCGAAGTGTGAAACCATGACGTTAATTTGAAGTCTCTAATTCTTACTAATGCTTACTAAACACCTTACCCTTACCAAGTACCTTGGCTTGGCCTACCAACCCTAATGGGTTTTAACCACGAATCAAGCAACCTTGTCAGACAAACGGAATACAAAACTAATTTATTTGGGGAGATGAAAAGCTAGGGTTCCCTCCTTAGGAATAAAACTACCTATCCATCACTGGTAGGAACAACGATCCTAATTCAAGGTGAAGTTACTTATTTGGTCACTCATCAACTTTCAAGCATCACTCATGCCCAATGATTTCTCTCAACGGAGGCATTACTAGCCATACACGTAGCACACGAAGGTGTTATAAACTAATCTAATGCTTTATCCCTATCGCTATCTTTAAAAGCCATGACGAACACCATCGTGTTCTAAGTCTCCCAGGAGCATCACCTAGTATTTACCAAATAATTTCGAAATCATCCTCGAAGGTCATATCGTGATGCATGGCTATAAACAAAAGTCATAACACCAACTCTAAGTCACCATCACGAGTCATACCATGACTTGTGCTACACAACCTTGATTCAATATTAATAGGGAATGACTATCACTTGAATTAATATCTCGTTAGATAAACCTTTGTATACATCTCCGAGAAATTTTTTAACACGATTTCTCGTGCTTATCCGCGTCACTAACACGAAGTCCACCTCACAAGGCTACATTATTAAATTCACAACAAGTTATTCAACCACGACAACTAAATTACCTCACTATGAAATCATCTTACTACGTGCCAATCTACCAAATGACACAACTATAAATATCTTGGTAGGATACGGGGCATCGGACATTAACTATGAACACTAAGGCCCGTGCCTACGAACGTCACCAGGGATCCTATCTCTCAATGCCAACTATAACTACCAGACTCTAAATTTAAATCATCCAGGTTCTAGGAGGACATTAGACGTCGGGTATTGCTCACGAAGTAGCCCACCCGACTGACGTCGCAAGAGATCATTTTTTTAAAACATCTAACTTAATTACTTAATACTAAGTCACCAAGATCATCTAGGTTCACTCCTAGATTACCCCAATCATTAAGATCATTTAAATCCTCACTATAGTCAAGGTACATGAATCGGAACATACTAAACTCAAGCCTACAACCAAGTTACCTAATACGTTCTCACCATAAAACTCTTAATAACACTTTAACCAGGTGTATACTATCAGTGTCACAAAAGATCCTATTCATCAAAGGTTTTATTACTCCTTTAAGCACTACCCCGAAGGGTTACCCAAGTTTTACTCCCTTACCACTACAACTCCTCATTGTCACTTACGTGACCTGTTGCCACAGATGGCCCGTACCTATAATTACATCTCATAAGATACATTCATCGGCTAACCAACACTAAGACGCTCAACCACAAGGGTATCATCATATCTAACCAAGACTGACTGTACCTATCCCTAAGTGTTGTCCCACACAAATTTTCATACTTATCGAATTTACCATCAATTATGGTATTTCCCCAAGGATTAAATTTTCCTAATCATCACATTGATATTGACCTCTCTCATGTGTTACACCCAAGGATACATATAATTTGAGTCACGATTTTCCTTTTACATAATTATGACACTCTAACAATCAATCTTTAACATTGATTTTACATAACTTAGTTCCACTTGACCAATGGGCAACATTTCATTATATTAACACCTAACATCATTTTTAGCCCTTAAATTGTTAATGAAAGAACCATACACTAATAACTATGGTGTCACCAGTGTAGGCTCGCATGGACACCCATAAATTACTACCGTTCTAATTAGAAACTCGAAAGCGATTTGTAACCATCAAATCGTGTGCCACCAGGCATTAATCTAATTTTTCTTGCTAACCTCCTATACTTTACCGTCGAGGACATGAAATAAATCGTCGTAAAACTAGCATTACTGACCCGGACCACACTAACATTGAAAGTTCCAATGCCGACCTCACCACGTCGCACCCATAAGGAACCTTAAACCTAGATCTCTGATACCATTTGTAATGACGCGACCCGAATTTATACGTAAAACATAAATAAACATACTTACCTGTAGAACAACCTCAAATTTCGAAACTGCTCCCAACCTGCAGTAACAAAGTGGGGATGTGAGCCTATGCCTAGTAGGATTTATACGAACAATATAAAAAAGAACGGAAGAAAGGATTACTCATACTCTACAACTATATGCATGCGAAAATATGTATATATATATGTACGTATACCTTTGAAATGCACATTCTAATGTATAAACAACTTTTGCTAATCTAGTAAAGAATTTCTTTAGTCATACTTAGCATTTCGCCTTTTTTAACACATCCGGTTCAATACTTGAAATCCTTACGCCTTATTTGATTCAAACCCATTCCTATTATCAGAGTTTAGCCCCTTTTATAAATTACATTACACTATAGTATTTTAATTGAAACCACTATTTTCAAGAAATGCATTCACCGTGATAGAAAATACTTATTTGTCATTTGAAAATCCTTTTTCCTTACATACTTATGCTAATTATGAGTTTAACAACCTGGTTGCTTAATTTCTCAATTATCCCCTTATTTTATCCTTTTGCCTTATCTTACGGACATTAATAGATTTACGCATTTACTTGTCCATTTCACTATTATTGTGATTTTTATTACATTCATTCAAGTTATGTTGTACTAAAACATTTTACCACACAACCCTTTTCTTGATATGTTCCATAATTCCTTTATTTTTTCTCGGAATTTTTCAATACAGCATACTTACATGGGCTCCACACTGATGGCTATGCGCACCATATTCTCTGGCCAGTGATTTAGGGATTTTCACCCAAGGTTTCCAGGCCCTTCTTGCCTATTCCTCGTTGCATCCGAGTCCCTTTTTGTCATATTTGCAATTTTACATATGTCCACATTATTCTGTTTCCTTACTTTTACCCGTTCAAAGCTAAAACTCGAACTTAACCATCCGTTTTTCCCAATAACACTTGGAAAATTGTTTATTTTCTTCTTTAAGTCCCTTAACCACACACACATAATTTACACTAAAATCATTCATGCTTTAGGACTTAAGTTATTTTCACACACATTATAGTGACATATAATTAATATTTTTATCGCATAAAAATGTTTCGCTTTAAGTAAATTACCAATTTACCCTTTCGTTTACTAAACTTGCAGTTTAGTTCCCTAACAAGTGTTATTTCTCAAAAGTGGTTATTAAGTTTCCAACTTCATATTTGAAACACTTAGCCATTTTAACGCATGTTTGATACTAAACTTTTACCAACTTTCACATTCGTTACCTTAACATCCGTAACACATGAAATTTGCACCCTTTACACAAGACTAATTTTTATTTCTTAGAAAATAGCATTCTTTTCATTTGACATTAGTAGTTTCATACTATGCCTTATTCAATATTTTGTTCCAGAAAATATCCATTTTTATTCCAAAGTTGTTCATTGTTAGTCTTACTAGAAAACACACTAAGCAATATTATCAACATTTTTGTTCCACAACATGCTTATTATTTCCCTTTCATTAGAAATATACTAAATAACATTTCCTATATTTATATTTCATGCAAATGTCCATTATTTATTTTCATTATAAATTCACCAAATGACATTTTCTTACATTTTTATTCCATAAAAATGTCCATGAGTAGTATTTTGAATTTTATAACACTTCTAAACCTCATTTAAACCTTCTTTAGATGTCCATTTTTCTTTAAAACATCAAGGGTGTATTTTATAAACTCATAAATATATTATTTCCATTTTCCTACACACTTTTACACTCAAATGGTGGAAAATAGTAATCTATTTTTTTGTCTAACTCAAAACCCACTTTATAACCTTTATTTGAGACCCATTTGTTCATGAGATCATATAAATCTACCAATAAAATTCATGGTTGAAAACTATCACAAGTCCTACATATTTTAAGCCTAAAATATGTAAATAATGATGTCTAAAATTTATACATAACATTAATCTTAAATCAAGGTTAGCAAAACCCACCTGAAAGAGCTCTAGAAATGGTGTCGATATTGGAGAATATGGAGGAACCCCCATCACCAAAGGTGTCCTCAAGAGGGTCTTTAAAAGCCCACAAAAACTTGTATATATGAATACATTCCCCATGTTCTTGTAATATCTCTTCAACCTCTAAGGAACCTCCTTCAAACTGCATCTTCAAACCCACCAATAACTTTATCTTCTTCCTCTAACAAAGTCATCTAGGGTTTACTAAGGTGACATTAGGCGGTTTAAGGTTTCTAGTGGTGGTTCTAGGTTGTGGAAGTGGTGAGAGTGTGTAGAGAAAGTTTAGGACATAAGGTTATTCTTCCATGGGAGTTCAAGCTAGAGAGAGAGAGAGAGACTAGAAATCTGATGTTGTTTTTCATTCCTCTATACCCATAATTTCTCTCTCTTATAAACCAAGCCAATGAAATATTACCAAATAAGGAAACCTCATCACCCCAAGACCTTCCCAAATCAGGTATGAAACCACCCATAATCAACAACACATATAGATCAAGGGTTAGGATTTGAACAACAAAAAACAGTCTCCCGATCGTGGCCATATCTCGGTCGACCGCGGCCAAGGGGGCCGATCAACTGTCCAAGGTGTAAAAACCAAGATTTTCCCCATATTTAACCCCATGACGTTTTTGTATATATATTTTAATACCCCTAAAAAATATTCAAATAATTTTTTAACGGCCATGAGAAACCCTAAAAAAATCCCGCAACGTTCTACTTTACTATGTCGCGTACCGGCACTATTATTGTATTATTTTAACTATGTTCGTGTCACGTCCGTTCATCGACTAAATCGTGTCGTACCACACTCATATACTAATTATAACCACTCAAATATAAAAATGTGTCCATGTGGACCATGCAACATAAAATTTTCCTTTTTAGTCCTTATGTGCGACGCGTCACTTTTTGTACAATTTGGCCTAGTTACTTATGCATTTGTTTCTCGAATAATTTCTCCGAATAAACTATTCAATTCAAAATTAAAATATTTATTTCTAGGGAGGGGTATTACACCGACTCCATAATGACTAGGAAACTTTAAATAATGATGTACAGTAGAAGGCACATCTTCAAATTTTTTCAATCCAACCCTGTCGAGGGTAATATTACATGCTGAGTTAACGTTCTTATCTAGGACGAATAAAGGTATCTTCTCATTTCGATGGGTCAACTAGGTACAAATCAAAACTTTTAAAATAATTATTCCCAAAGGTTGCACTTTTTCTCCAGAGAAACCAATGAAAGGCTTGTGGTTAGCTTCAAGTTTGCTATCTCGGAGTCCCAAACCTCAAAAGCAGTTGTAGAATAAGATGTCGGTAGAACTATCATTATCGACCAAAACTTTAGCCACCTTTCCTTCGTAGACCATCATCGTGACAATTTGGGTATCATCATGAGGACAAATGACCACTGACAATTCATATTTAGATAATACCACCACCAAATGATCTTTATTTACTTTCCTCAGATGGGTGTCTATATCACTAAACAAGTTGAATTGTCTAATATAAGTAAAAGTTTGGCTTCATTAAGGTAAGCTTTCCCCTCCATTATCTCATCTCCTCCACTTACGTCACCTCTTATAATAAAGTTACGTCCAAAAGAGATCATTTTTACCTTGTGCAGAGGCTCCTTAGGTGAATCATCTTTGAAGTTGTCATTATTTCCCATTTTCTTGTCATCTCCTCTTCAGTAAGGGGATTATGACCGTCTCATGGGTCCCTGCTCATTCACATGGTCTGTTCGACCTCCCTTATTTGTAGATTTTAACTATTTCTTTATTCCGATCGGGTTCTCTATCTCGTTCTTCAAGGGTATGAAATTGTCGGTGTTATGTCTATGATCTTTTTGGAATTCATAGTATTTTCTTTTATCTCTTTGGTTTAGAGGAGATTTTAGCTTTTCAGTCCATTTCAGGTCTCAACTCCCCCCAATATCTTCCAGAATATGGTGAACGTCAATGGTTAGAAGACTGTATTAATCATATCTCTTAGGCTTCTTTAACTTTTTATCCTTTTGGTATTTCTTCTCTGAGATATTCTTTGAATTGGTCTTATAATTGACGGTCTCTTTAGTAGCCATAGCCTCCTCGGTGTTCATAATTTTTCCTACTTTGGGAAGAAGTTCGATCATAGTCATGGGTGTCTCTTTAGCCAGCGCATAATATAAATTTTTGGGTAGAAAGTCTCTCATTAATACAACGATCATTGTTTTCTCTTAGTTTTAAATAAACTCTAGATTTTCACTATTAAATCAGGTGATGTACTCATGAGTGGTCTCTTGAACTCTCTGTCAAACACTTAGAAGATGAGTTACCCATTTGGCCGTCTTGGCCCTAAAGTAGAAGTTGCTGATGAAACAATTAACCAACTGTTGAATGTTGGAGATATTCCCCCAGGGCAAATTATTTTACCAGATATATGCTGACCCAGTTATAGTACTGGAAAATGCTCGACAGCGCTGTGACCATCCTGATTGGCGCGGTGTTCATTCTTAAGGGAGGAAGGAGGAGGATCCCTGGAGTAAGAACTACATCGCGATCTCGTACCCTTCTCTTCGAAAAGGGGCTTCGACCGTCGTCAGTGTGGGGTGAATATAAAGAGGTAGATTTGCAAGCCTATTTTTCTCAAAACAGGAAAAAGAATATGTTGCCACTTCGAGAGAGTGGCATCAAGGACAAACTGATGCATGCGAAACCAATAAATCGGAGGTCCGGGGGCTAAGTTATGGAATGGGAAGTTGTTAGGCACCCATCCCGCCCTTACGGTCTCTCATAGGCAAATGTTAATATTTCCCTTTATTCCCGTGAAATGAGTGCATGTGTTTATATAATGGAGATTGGAATCGTTTAACCCATACCATGGAAAAGATAGGGTGAGGTCATCCATAGGAATATTCCTACAATAGTAATAATGTAAAAGATAGAATATGAGCATTCATCGAGATATTCATCGTTATTGGGAGACGATAATATATGTGGGATGACACGCGAATAAGCATAATATATGTATAATAATTATGAAAATGAGGGATTTTGAGAAATTTGGAAAATGAAAGAAATTGAAAAATTGAAAAGTTGGACTTGAGTCTCGAATTTTAATTCGAGACACTTACGTAGCCTATAAAGGCATCAAAGTCCACGTAGTTCAAATATAGAATAGGGGTGGGATTTATCCTATAGATTCGAACGAAATTTTATTAGGTGTCTACATGTAGAAAATGTGTTTTTAGTTTTGAAAAAGTGTGGTAGATAATTTCGTTCGGAATTTATGGATGTAACCATATTTTATTTGTTTTGAGTTTTTTATGAAAAATAAAGTATGTGCAATATACTAATAAAAGTGTAGATGTTGATAGGTATGAGCTAAAGTGAAACTAGATTATGAATTTAAAGTAACTTATGAAAAATAAGAGATTTAAAAGAGAGGGAGAAGGAATTGGACCTTATTTGGATCTTGAGCTTGGATCTTGGATGAAATCCTTTAAATGTTGATGGATATTGATGAGAGAGAAGGATATTTAACAAATTGGGTGTGATAAGGATTAGTATTTAGGCTTGAATGGGATTTCTCGTATGGAACTTCGCTGATTTCGAGAGAATGTTGCTGAGATCACTGATGCTGATGGGTTTGTTGTCTCCGGGTAATGAGGTCTTGGCCCCTATTTATAGGGTAAAAAGGGGTGCCGATCGGCCAATCCCAGGGGGTGCCTATCGGTAGGTCACCCTTGACATTGTTCTGATAGGCATGGTCCAGGACCTACCAATTGGCAGTCCCGTGTGGACTTTTTTGGAAAAATAATCGTAGCGCACTAACCGTTGATCCAAATCATGTACGGGGCACACCGTTAGGGACGGGGGATCCTAGAGAGAGAGAGAGAGAGATAGAGAGAGAGAGAGAGAGAGAGAGAGAGAGAGATTGGGTTCGAGATGAGTCCCATTTTTTTCTACTTTTCCTACAAATGTTAATGTAACACAGCAAAATATATGCAAAAGAAAAATGAATTTTTTTGTTAATTTTCTTTGTTTAATGATTAATGCACATACTCTTTTTACTTTGCGGAGACCGTAAAAAGAATTTTGAAGATTGATTTGAGAATGATTTTATTAAAAAGAGATTAGTAAAATTATAAAGGAAATTCGGAATTTCCTTAAGATAAAAATTATTTTTTGAGTTTTTTTTTTAATTTTGACAAAAGAGGAAAAAGGGAAATTTCCCAAAATAGGAGGTTGCCAATCGTCATGCTTATCGGCATGTCAGTCCAATCCAATCATTGCAAGGCTTTGATTTCACTTTCTTCAATTACTTACTACTTGGGGGGGGAAAGTTTTACTCCGATTTCTATAGGGTTTTTTGTCCTTTCTTGGGAGTTTCCAAGTATAAATAGGGGTGTGAATGGGCTTTCCTCCCTACACTTTCATCTTCTTTCTTTCTTATTATATCTTGGTTTTTCAAGATGGATCTTCCTGGTAGCATTGAGTTCTCCAACTACCTCGAATCCTTGGAATCAATGTATTCTTATAATGTTGATTATGACGCCTTTTACATGCAGCGAGTCTCTTTATGGCGCAAGCAGCTTATTGAGTGGAACATGTTGATGACGGTTGTCGAGTTTTGGTATCCTGAGGATCATGTCTTTCGTTTAGGGTTGGATGAAATTTGTCCTACCTATGAGGGATTTTCTTCCATGCTGGGGATAAATCCCAGCATTGCTGCGGCACTGCCTGAATTTTCCCATTCTCCTAGGGAATTATTGGCTGGGCTACTTAATATTTCACCTTTGACGGTCAGGACCTTGGTTACGAGGGGAATGATTTCCCTCTCGGTGGTGTTGCAGTCCATTCATTTGCAGGACGTGGGTGATGTTGGATATGTCGAGGCTGTCATCCTAGGCATTGTTTTTAAAGTTCTATTAGTGATTGGGGAGACACTAGTGGACCCCCAACAGGCCGCTATAATTTCTTGGATGTCATATCATCTCAATCCTGCGGTGGTGATATTGGCAGAGACCTTGAATGGCTCGGATGCCTGGCTGGAGGGTCATTTTAACTTTCTGAGGGGTAGCTCTATAATGTTGTTTATGTGGCTATCAGAGAGGTTTCGTATGGCGGTCCCACCTGAGTATCCTTTGTCGGCAGTTCCAAACTTCTTCTCGCACTATTTCAATAGTGTGGGCCTAGACATTGAGAGTTGGGGGAACTTGTTTGTAGAGCATGGGGCTCGAGGATTAAACTGGTCTATGCCTTGGTGGAGGGAGTTGCTGCCCATTCTGGAGCTGGGAGAATACCAGTACGTCAGACTGGTTGACCTCAAGCATACCTCTTTCTAATTTCCCTGGCGGCTGCTGCACCAATAGGGCTGGAAGAAATTATGCCACCGCGGACACCAAACTTCTATCCCGTATAGGACCTAACAGAGCGTATGCGCATGCGGATTGGTTCTCTATGGGAGAATCTTTGACCATCGACCCGTCCTTCTTAGTCTACTGGGCGATTTTGGCATGTCTCTGGGGACTACATGAAGTGGTTATGGAATAAGGTAGTGGCCAGGATGTTGGCTGTGGAGAATGGTCAAAAGTGGTTTGCCATATCTGACACCATGGAGGGAGGCGTTGTGGTCTACCCCAAGATGGTCCGGGCTTATCGCTCTATGGATCTTATGCAATACTCCATTCAAGAAGGGGAGGTTTGGGGGGCCTAGGATGCAGGTGATGATGGTGTTGGTTCCTCTGGCAGCTGCGGGTAGGGCTTTGGTAAGATCTTTGTAATAATTCTGGTTTTATATTTTGTGGGAATAATTGGGGTGATTTTTAGTATTAGTGGGGTTTGTTATTATCTGGGTTTTTTTTGGTAGACAAGGGAAGTCGTTTGACTCCTTATGCCGATGTAATTGTGTAAAAATTTCAGATAATGAAAAAAAAAGTTTTTGATCATCTAGTTGTGCCTCTTGATGACTTTTTGCATTTTGAATTATCTATACTAATCGCTAAGGCATACATAATCCTTTTATTTAAGTATACGTTAAAATGAACTGTTGTTCTCGTGGATAAACAAATAATAGCATTTTGTGAAAAGAAGGTGGGTCATGCTCATGTGAAGCGAATGAGCTGCCTATGTACCTCTAAGGGTTTGAAAAAAAATTAAAATTCATTTTTTTTGAAAATGTTCTTTAGAAGATCAGGCCCACGTAGTTCTGGGTAGGGGAAATGAGGAGAGTTTTTTTTTAGAATAGAAGAGAGATGAGAAGAGTCGTAGCGCGACGAGATTTCGGACTAGAGGTAAAATTTCTTGAGACGGTCCAGGTTGACTGGACTAGCCATTTATTCCCCATCAAGGTCGATGAGCATAACGGCGTCGCCTAACTAGATTTTCTTCACAATGTAGGGGCTGCTCCAATTATGATTAAATTTCCCTCTGGGGTCCCAGATAGGCTCTAATATTTCTTTGAGGGATAAATCCCCTTCTCAGACATCGCAGTCCTTGACTCTCTCATTGAATGATCGCGCTATAAGGCGATGGTATCCTTGTATATGATAGAGACCTTTCAATCTCCCCTTGTCCAAGAGGGACATCTCGTCAAGACGGCTTTGGTACCAGTCTTTTTTGTTGACGTTGCTTTTAAGAATGATGGGCAGCGAGGTTATTTTCAGCTCCACGGGTAGGACTGCTTCCATGCCGTAGACTAAAGATTAGGGGGTAGCCCCATTAGAGGTTTGAACTGAAGTGAGGTAGCCCCAGAGGGCTTAAGGAATCGTGTCAGTCCAATCACGATAACTCTCGATCATCTTGCTGATGATGACTTTGAGATTCTTATTGACTACTTTGACTGCTCCGTTGGTTTGAGGTCGGTATGGAGAGGATTTATGTCTTTGAATCCCACATTCGTTGACCACTTATGTAACCTCTGCCTCAAAATGTAGCCTATTATTTGATACCTTCTCGTGTGGGATCCCATATCGACAGATGATATTTTTCTTGATGAATTTGGCCACTTTCTTTGCATTTAGAACTGCGTATGACTCGGCTTTGACCCATTTGGTGAAGTATTCAATAGATACTAAGATGAACTCATACCCATTGGATGCCTTTGATGTAACTTTACCAATGATATCGATGCCCTATATGGAAAACGGCTAGGGAGAAGTCATGTTGTACAATTCTCGCGGAGGCAGGTGCTGTAGGTTGGAAAACTGTTGACATTTGAGACATCTTCGAACATAGGCTGTGCAATCCTAAACCATGATAGTCTAGTAGTATCCTTGTTGAATGATATTTTTAGTGAGCATATGGGTGTTCATGTGGGGTCCTCCTTCCCCGTGGATTTCTACATCATTTCTTCAATGTCAGCCCCTACGATGCAGTGTAAATGTGTTCCATCGAAGCTTCTCTTAAACATTGCTTTATCACAGTTAATGTACTGGGAGACCAGTTTGCAGAGAGTTTCTCAGTCATTTTTATCAGCTCCTTGGGGATACCTATCGTGTTTGAGTAGGCACCAAATGTCATAGTACTAGCAGTCGGCTATTTCAGGTTCTTCCTTCGTGCAGAGCTCGTTGTGGTAGCAGTGGGTTGGTTTGTCTTATTTTTGGACAAGGAAGGGGGTCATGGTTATTCTTTAGAGCATGTCAATCATGGAGGCTAAGGTATAAAGGGCGTCATCCAGGTTATCTTTGCTCGGGGTAGGTAGTGGAAGGTGATTTCTTGGAATTGGGAAGCTTGTTCTTCAAGGTGGGCATGGAAGGGTAAGAGTTTATCATCCTTGACTTTCCATTTCCTGAGTACTTTATCGATGATGAGGGTTGAATGACCGTAGACATCGAGGTATTAAATTATTTTCTTGAGGGCAACTTTGAGGCCTACCGTACACGCCTCGTATTCAATCATATTGTTTGTGCAGGGGAAATCCAATTTATTGGCAATGGGAGTGTGGGAGTCATCAGGGGAAATTAGGAGGATTCCAATGCCATATCCTTTTTGTTGGCAGCCCATCAAAGAAAATTTTCAATCAAAGATATTATTGGGAGGCGCAAAGGATATTCTCATCTGGGAACTCAGAAATCCGGGCATCGGCTTCTTCCATAGGGTAGTCAGTAAGGTAGTCAGAGATGGATCTTCCTTTCATGTCTTTTTGTGTGATATAGGTGATATCAAACTCAGCTAGAAGCATCAACCAATGGCCATTCGGCTGAATAAGCTGGGCTTCTTGAGTAGGTACTTGACGGGATCCATTCGGGATATGAGTCGGACGGGGAAGGCGAACATGTAGTGTCGTAACTTTTGGGTAATCCAAATAAGAGAAACACATGTTTTTTCTAATGCGGTGTAGCTAACTTCATAATCGACCAATTTTTGACTGGCATAGTAGATGGCTTTCTCTTTGTGGGTTTCTTCAAGGTATTGGGCTAACAAAGCCCTGACAACAGTATCGGTCACAGTTAGGTGTAGGAGTAAGGGAAGACCAGGCTACGGCAACATGGGTACCGGAGGTCGGGTTAGGTATTAATTAATTCGATTGAAGGCTTCTTGGCAAGATTCATTCCAGAACTTGGTTAAATCCTTTTGGAGGAGTTTGAAGATGGGTTCATAGATGGAAATTAATTGGCTGATGAATCGACTAATGTGCTGTAATTTCCCAAGGAATCCTCGGACTTCTTTCTCCATTCGGGGAGGTGGCTTCTCAAGTATGTATTTTATCTTAGCAGGATCTGCTTTTATCCCTTTCTCACTGACCACAAATCCCAAGAGTTTTCCTTTAGTAACTCTCGCATTTGGTACTGTCGCTAAATGGGTCCAGTCGCATTTGGTACTGTCGCGATCGTTCAAAGAATTTTTGAAGAGAGGGAATATGACCTTATTTAGTATTGGCTTGATAATCATGTCATCTAGATAGACCTCGACTTCCTTGTGTATCATATCATGCAGAATAGTTGTGGCCACCCTTTGGTATATAGACCCTGTATTTTTTAGACCAAATGGCACGACATTGTAGCAAACGTTTCCCCAAGGGGCGATGAATACGGTTTTCTCTTGATGATCAGGGTGCATCTTGATCAGATTATATTTGTCAAACCCACTGATGAATGAATTTAAAGCGTAATTGGTTGTGTTGTCCACAATCATATCGATGTTGGGTAGCGGGTAATCATCCTTCAGAGAGGTCTTATTCAAGTCTCGATAGTGGACACACATGCAGACCTCCCCTCCTAATTTCGGAATGGGTGAGATATTGTCTAGCCATGAAGGATATTAGATCACATGAATGAAGCCCACATTCAGTTGCTTGACTACTTCTTCTTTTACTTTAAGTGATCATTCGGTGCAGAGCTTTCATAGCTTCTATTTGACTAGTTTACAATCATGGAGAGTTGGAATCTCATGTTGTGCTATCTTAGGGTTAATGTTGGGGATATCATCATAGGACCATGTGAAGACATCCATGAATTCCTTCATTAAATCTTCAAGTTGTGTGCGCTCGTGCTCATCAAGGGTATCCCCCATCCTAATCTCGTGCATTTGGCTACTAGAATCGAGAGTAATAACAACAGTTTCATTTTCATTAACCTAAATGTGATTATGTTATTTATTATTTACCTTATTTATATCAGTTAAGAATTATTCATTAGAAAAGTCATCATCATCAAGAGTTTGATTAGAATTAAGACAATTAATGTGAGGACAACGAGATACTCAAAATCTTCATTTATTTCATTGATGGGAAACACAACATTGAGAACCTCATCATAGGAGGTTTAGATTACATCAGAGTGAGAGAAAACAACTAATGGGGAAAGGGGATAAACATCAGGGTTAGATTGAATATCAACAGGTGGCATAGGTGCGGCATGCTAATTGAGAAGAGTTATATCAGCATCTTTGATGAGGTAGGATGGATTGGATGATATAGTCCCTGAGTGTATTATGTAGAGTGCCAACCCCAATATCTGGAAGTTAAAAGAATCCTCGAAGTTGTTGTCCTTAGAATCCTTGATATTAGCCATGGTTTCTTTAGTGAGTGGTTATACACAGTTTTGGGAACTTTCATCCCCCGAGTAGCTATGTTGAAAAAAGATCTTCATTCCTGGTTTCATCTTCTTATCTATAAGGTCATACCAAGGTTCAGGGAAGACGCAAAAGGGGAAATCTTCACCATCTTTGATGAATCTTCCATTTAGGGAATCTCCCGGGATAGTTCTGGCGCATTCTAACTTTCACTTCAGTCGATGCTGATGGATCAATCTGAGTTCTTCTTTTGATGGTTGATAGCCCAAGCCATAGGGAGGAAAGGCCTCCATCAACACAATAGGCTCATTTTTCCCTTGTTGTCTTTGCCATAGACCCAATTCGGGTATGAAGTGCTTGTTTTTGAACATTTGTATCACATTGACGTTTCTATGAGGATCATATTCTGGACAAACCCTATTTTTGAAGTTGTCCCCTGCTTGGAGTGGGAGTGGTTCGACCTGGAAGCCTGATAGCAGCATATCATTCACCTTGTGTTGTATCTTGAGTATCGGATTAATAGTGCTAGCATTCTCGGTGTTTTCACTGTCTCCCAAGATGGTGATAACTTTCCTATTATAAATTAATTTCAATTTCTGATGAAGGGAAGTAGACACCCTTTGATGCTGTGGAGCCACGATCATCCGAGTAGCATATTAAAATAGGCTGGGATGTCAATGACTTGGAATTAAACAATAGGACTTATAGGGCCAACCCTATTGCAATCTTGATAGATCCCATTACTTCTCAGCGGGTGTTGTCGAAGTCACGCACGACAGTAGAGGTTAGAGAAAGGTCGCTCACTTTTAATCCTAAATAGTTGAGGGTTCTTAGTGGGAACACATTCAGAGCTGATTCATTGTCGATGAGTGGGAGGGGGATAGTTTTTTCCATAACCTTAACAGAGATATTAAGAGCATGATTGTGGTTGGGACCAGTCTTAGGGATCTCCTTTTCAAAATTATACTTATTGGCTATCAGACTAGTCTTTCTTGAATCTGACTGATCATTTGAATCTTCAGAATCGTCTCCCCATCCGATGGCAATGATATTATCTTTCCATGCAAAGTCAATACTCTCTAAAACTTCTATGGCTTCTTCGTATAATTCTTCCCATTCGGCAGGAAAATGAAGGACTGAAGGGACCAGGTGCCCTTATAATTTCAAAGTGTCAAGCAGCTTGAATATGCCACAAATATAACAAGTCTATGAAAACAAACTTTCCATGATTTGGACCAGGTCATTTAGATCGACTTCGTCAATCGGCACTACCCAGTTGTCTGACTCCCAGGCCTATTTTCGAGCTTCTAAGATTAACCCACTGAATCTTTGACAATTGATGGTTATCTGGGAGGGCAATTTCAACCCGAACTCTAGGACTTAGTTCAAAACTTCTGATAATTCCATGTATTTACCTACAAAATGGGTACGAATAATGATGCATGTTCTGGTGAGGAGTGATAAGGTTTGATCAGCAAGGCTGATAGGGTGTAAGAGGAAATGTGGGCATGTTTGGAGAGGTTTAGGAGAGTATATGGGTATGGCTGGTGATTTACTTGGCATAATTTGGGTAGATGGGTCGAGTTCTGAGTCTTCTTCTAGGAAGATGGCATTTGCATAACTTGGGAGTGGATTATGGGTAGTGTTTGGTTTAGGATTAGCTGGTGAGGTAATGATACCCTGGTCAATCAGGCTTTGGATTGTGTTTCGAAGATGGAAACATTGGCCTTTGGTATGGACAACAGTTATGTGATTGTCATAATGGGCATCAGGTTTGAAATTTTTTGGAAGTGGATTTGGTAATGGACGAGGGTCTAAGGGTTTAATGAGGTTTCGATTTAAGAGGGCCTAGTAGACTTTGGAGAGAGGAGCATAAATCTTAGTATATTCCTTCATGATTGGGTTTGGGTGACTTTTTGGTGCCCACGAAGTGGAAAATTGAGAGATGTTGGTGATAGTAGAAACTGCGGTACTAACAGGCTTTTTAAACTTTCTAAGAGCAAACTATCCAGAGATTTTCTTTAGTTCAACTTTCATCTTGGCAAGACCTTCTTCGATTTCTACTCCTGTTTCTTGGAGGGCTAGGAAGTGAGGGTAATACTATTCTCCCATGGTTGGTCGGACATAAAGTAGAAAGTTCCTCTTCATAATACTGATTTATTATTCTTCGAAAGGCAGATTGGTCATGGTAGCTATTTTTTCTTTCCATCTTGCTATGAATTTACTGACTGATTCCCTAAGATTCTGTTTAAGTAGCTCTAAGTCACGGCGGGTAACCTCTAGCTCCTTATTGTACTTGTACTGTGATATGAACTCATGGGCAACGTCTTTCCAACTGCATATTCTGGATTTTTCAAGGGATAGGAACTAACGGAGGGAGCTATCTTTCAAAGTCTGCTGGAACATCTGAGCCATTATTTCTTCTGAAGCCCTTAGGAGATTCATGGATCAGTGATAGCTGCAGAGATGAACGATCAGGGGTCCACTGCCTCCAAACTTCTTGATATTGGGCATCTTGAATTTTTCTGGTAACTTGGCTTTACAATAAGGAGACATGCGAGTGTAGTTCATGTAATTGCTAGAGAGTCTGACTTGGTCGAATTTCTTGGTTATCATCTTGAGGTCTTTGTTGATACCAAATTTAATCTGCTGACATGGCTCAATTAAGTAAAGACATGTGGCAATATACATGGCAATAATAAACATTTCCGAGCAGCGTCTTGACTCCGAGGACCCATACTGCAACGAGGATCTCCACTTCCTCAACTAACTCAAATGCTCCGACCTACAAGAGTCCTCCGAGGAACTTCAATACACCGAGCAACTTATGAGTGCCGAGAAACTTAGGCGATCCGAGATGCACCTCGAACAGAGCATTAATTGCAAGATAACCAACAGATCGACTGCTCATTCAATGCTTATCATTAAATACAGATTTATACGCTTAAGGGGCATTAATGAATTAACCTTTCACATGTACAGCCTAGAGGCTATAAATACATTGTACCATCCTCATTGTAAGGGGACCGGGAATTTCTTGACAAAATCTGTAATCGAGAATTCCCAAACAAGTCAGCAATAACAGAAACAGTGGACGTAGGCCATTCTTATAAGGCTGAACCACTTTAAAATTTCGTTGTCTCATTTAATTTTATCTGTGATTAAATAATTAGATACGATCTAGTTTTTACATCAACATATTGGCGCCGTCTATGAGAAACGACTGGTAATATCGTTTCTCATAAAAAACAATCCATCAGAAATGGCTAATAATCCAGAACCCAACAATCGAAATGCTGGAAACCCTTCAAATCCATCTTCTCCGCCAAATGTTCTAGATCTGGCTGGAATAATGAAAAATCTGGCCCAAGGCCAGACAGCCATGCAAGAAACTATGCGACAGCTCATACAGACCCTTCATGGCGGTGCACCAGCCCATTCAGGACAGCGAAATGTTCAAAGAAACACCCGTCTGCTTCCTTCGCGTACTGGGCATACAGCTTCATATCATAATGAGGATTCTGATGATTTCTCTTATCAACCTGGATGAACTTCATCAGTGCGAGCCACAGATACTGAACAGCGTATCACTCTCTCTCCAGAGAGGACCAGCGCATTGGAAAGATTAAGTAGAGTTTCTCCTTTCAGTCGATTAGGCCCTAGGAGGAACAAAAGCCCTCCTAAAGCTGCATCGAAGAGTTTTAGAAGACCAACAGATTTAAGGGAAGGATCTGCCCAATCACGATCAGCTGCTCGTCAAGATAGATCTTAGGAAGCCACATCAACACGATTAGTTGCTCGAACCAACAGGCATGAGGAAGGAAATGATGCGTGGAAAGGTTCTATTCAGAGATTGGAGGATAGATTGGGAGAAATGGCTAAGGCCAGAAACCCTTTACAACGAACTTTTGTTCAAGGAACACCCTTTGTCCAGGCCGTTGTGGATTTTCCTACACCGTCAAAGTTCAAAGCACCTGTTGTGACCCCCAAATGTGATGGAAAGACCGATCCTGTTATTCATATAGAGAAATATCAAGCTGCAGCCGACATCTATGCTGTCCCAGACGAGATGAGATGCAGAGCATTCTCGGGAACTCTTACCGGATCTGCTCAGATATGGTACAATAATCTTCCTCGGGGTAAGATCTCAACTTAGTTCAACTGGCCGAGTTATTCATTAGGAATTTCTATTTTGGGGCAAAGCGAGTAAAACGAGTAGCGCATTTGTTAAGTGTTAGACAAAAAGCTGGTGAAAGCACCAGAGATTACATAACTCGTTTTAATAACGAGAAACTCAAAGTCATAGATTATGAGGAAAAGACAGCGATCACCGCCTTGATGAGTGGGTTGTTTCCCAACAAGTTGTATTACACTTTGGCTAAAGATCCATCCACAACCATGTCAGAACTGATGGCAAAAGCGGCCAAAATCATGAATGCCGAAGAGGCTATGGCTGCAAAGAAGAATATGGATAAAGAAACCAAGGTGGAGTTTGATAAATCCAAGAAGAAAGAGCATAAGAACAATGGTGGTGACAAACAATCCAAAAATAGGTCGACATGGGAGGTGTTGAAAAAATTTGATAATTATACTCCTTTGAAGATAGGTATCAACCACGTCCTGGAAGAAATTAAGAATAACGAGGAGTTAAACTGGCCAAAGAAAATGAAGGCAGATCCTGACAGGAGAAATAAGAAAAAATATTGCGAGTTTCACAAAGATCATGGCCATATGACTAAAAATTGCATAGCTCTTCAGAATGAGATCTAAGCACTCATTAGACATGGAAAATTGACAAAGTATGTTGATCGTAGAAATGACGGCCGAGCAAGAGAGAGGTCTAGATCTCCTCGCCGAGCAGAGGAGAACAAGAAAAGAGACCATGAAGATGATCCAGAAGATGACCCCGATCTTCCCAAAAGGCCAAGACAGCCAGAACGTGAGGTATTTTCAATACGTTTTGTATAATTTGATTGTAATGTCATTACAGGTGGAGATCCAGGAGGAGGAGACCTTACTGCAGAGAGAAAGGCTTACCTATGTGAGGCTCAAGCTTGCACATACATTCAACGGATAAATCTGGCCGAGGAGGATCCCCCGAGAAAGATAAATAAAGAGAAATTAGTCATTGGTTTCTCAAAGAACGACCTCGCAGGTGTCCTATATCCTCATGATGACCCGTTAGTAATCAAAATGAGGATGAAATAAGTGATGATTTCAAGAGTTTTGGTAGATAATGGTAGCTCAGCAGATATCATGTTCTACTCGTGCTTTAATAGTTTAAACCTAAAGTTATCTCAACTGGAGCCTTATCATAGACCCCTCCTCGGTTTTGCTGGCGAGAAAGTTTTTCCACTTGGGACGATCAAGTTGGACATATTCATTGGTACATGGCCTGCTTGCCGAACATAAAGAATACGTTTCTTCGTGATGGATAAGAATATTCAGTCAGCCTACAATATCATCATGGGAAGGGTCGGATTAAAGAAGTTCAAAGCAGTCCCATCTACATTACATCAATGCCTAAAGTTCCCAATAAATTTTAGAGTAGGAGTTGTGAAAGGTGATCAAAAAGTAGCTCGGGAATGCTATTATTCATCCGCCGAGCAAGAGGATCTGGAGGAATCAAGGAAAAAGACTACTACCTATCAAGTGGATGAAGGTACTAAAATTGAAACACTGGATCCTAGAGATGAATCGCAACTTGTGAAAGGTCAGGTGGTGGAATCTACAAAAAAAATCATTCTGGACGACGAGCACCCTGAATGAACAACTCAAATAGGTTCGTCGTTGGATGCCTCACTAAAACAGGAATTGATAACTTTCCTAAGAAGCAGAAAGAAAACTTTTGCGTGGAGTTATGAGGATATGCCTGGAATAGATCCAAATTTCCTATGTCACGAGCTCAACGTGAATAAGGAGATCAAACCAGTGAAGCAGAGAAGAAGAGTATTTAGTCCCGAGAAGAATCAAGCTATACAAGAGGAGGTCGAGAAGCTCCAGAAAGCTTGCTTCATCGAAGATGTTAAATATCCAGACTGGTTAGCCAATGTGGTGATGGTAAAGAAGAAGAACAACAAATGGAGGATGTGTGTAGACTTCACCGACCTCTATAAAGCATGCCCAAAGGATCACTTTCCATTTCCCCGAATTGATCAATTAGTTGATACTACCTCGGGACACGAGCTGCTAAGCTTTATGAATGCTTATTCTAGTTACAACCAGATTAAAATGAAACCTGAAGACAGAGAGAGTACTTCTTTCATTACCCCTAGGGGAACTTATTGTTATAATGTTATGCCTTTTGGTTTGAAAAATGCAGGTGCGACATATCAGTGGCTGATGAACAAGGTCTTCGCTGAACAAATCAGTTGCAATATGGAAGTCTATGTTGACGATATGCTGACAAAGAGCAAGAAAGTTGCCGACCATCTAGTTGACTTAGGCCAGACCTTTGATCAAATGGATAGATATCAGATGAAGTTGAACCCGATAAAGTGCATATTTGGAGTACGAGAAGGAATGTTCCTCGAGTACATCGTCAATCAACGAGGCATTGAAGCAAATCCTAAAAAGATCAAAGCTCTAATAGGGCTGCGATCTCCAATGACGAAGAAAGAAGTACAGAGTCTCATAGGATGAGTAGCAGCACTCAACAGATTTGTATCGCTAGCAACTGATAGATGTCTCCCATTATTTAAAACGCTCCAAAAGACTTTTGAGTGGAATGATGAATGCGAGAAGGCTTTTCAAGACCTGAAGAAGTATCTGGGAGCACCTCCATTATTTTCCAGGCCAGTGATGGGAGAAAACTTATACTTGTATCTGGCAGTATCGGAGAATGCAGTTAGCTCGTCATTAATCAGAGTGGAGAATGGAGTGCAAAAACCAATTTATTATACGAGTAAGGCCTTTCGAAGAGCAGAGATCAGATATCCAAAATTAGAAAAATTGGCACTGGCGCTGATTGAGGCGAGTAGGAGAATGAGGCCATACTTCCAGGCCCATACTATAGTGGTATATACTGACATTCCATTAAGGCAAGCCCTTCATAAACCAAAAAAAATAGGGAGATTGATGTACTGGGAAATAGAACTTAGCGAATATGATATAATTTACGAACCCAGATCATCACTTAAAGGGCAAGCAGTAGCAGATTTTATAGCAGAGTTCACCTATCCTAATACCCCCGAGGAGCAAAAGCTGCTCACCGAGCAACCTGTGGATGTTACAGGATCAATAAACACTTGCCCAGACCAACTTAGGTTGGTAAAAGGGCAAGAGGATGTTACAGGATCATCAAATTCAAGCCCAGACCAACTTAGGTTGGTAAAAGGGCACGAAAAGATGGTCGACGAAGAGCAAGAAATATCAGAGGAGGGTGAAAGGAAGCAACAAATATTTCACCGAGGAACTTTGTCAGATCAAAAATTAGAAGACGAGTTGCCTATATGGAGGCTATATGTAGATGGCTCATCTTGCACAACAGGCTGTGGGGCAGGGATCGTTTTGAATAGCCCGGACGAGGTCGATATGGAATACACCCTACGATTCCAATTCAAAGCTTCCAATAATGAGGCTAAGTATAAGGCCATGATTGCAGGTCTTAATTTGGCAAAAACTATGGAGGCACAGCATGTTATTGTCTTCTGTGATTCTCAATTGATAGTAAACCAAATATTGGGAACATATGCAGCCAAAGGAGGATTAATGATCAAGTATCATGCAAAGGTAATGGAGTTGGTATCAGAATTTATTGTTGTTCAGCTGGTAAGAATACCAAGAATGGAGAATACGAGAGCATCAGCTACTCGTACCGAGCTGCGAAGAACAATCCCAATTGAAGTGTTGGCTAGTCGAAGCATAGATGAAGATCTGATGATGAATTTTATTACCCTTGATTTAGGACCATCTTGGATGGATCCCATCAGGGCATATATTGAGAAAAGGGAATTACCAACCGACAAAATCGCAGCCAAGAAATTGAAGTTTAAAGTTGCTCGTTATATACTGACTAATGGTATTCTGTACAGACGAGGAATTATGGCAGGTTTACAAAGATGTGTACATCCCTCCGAGGTGAAAGAATTAATTAAAGAGATCCATGAAGGGTCCTGTGGAGCCCATGTAGCAGGTCAGACGCTTTTGCAAAGGGTGATGATGCAGGGAAACTATTGGTCAACGATGAGAGCTGATTGTATAGCTTATGACAAGAAATGTGACAAGTGCCAGTGTTTTTCCTCCATCCGAAAAACTCCACAAGCATTGTTGACGCCTATCACTTCCCCTTGGCCATTTGCCATGTGGGGAATTGACTTGGTCGGACCACTTCCAACGACTAGAGGAAGGTTCAAATATCTCGTCATCGCAGTGGATTATTTCACTAAGTAGGTGGAAGCCGAGCCTCTTGTCGACATGACGTACGATAAGGTATATTAATTAGTTTGGAAAAATATCATTTGTAGATATGGTGTTCCCCATGCATTCATCACCGACCATGGAACACAATTTGATAATGAGGAATTCGCTGCCTACTGCCATCAGTCCAATATTTTGAAGCTCCACTCAGCACCAGGTCATCCCCAAAGCAATGGACAGACTGAAGTGACAAACAGGACACTGCTAAATGGCTTGAAGAAAATACTAAGTGACGCAAAATCAAATTGGATTAACGAGTTACAGTCAGTACTGTGGGCTTATCGCACTACTCCCCGAGCTGCAACTGGAGAATCACCATATATGCTGGCGTTTGGTAGTGAAGCTGTTATACCTGCCGAGTTAGGTCTCCCAACGCACAGGGTACTAAATTTTAATTACCCTGTCAACGACTTAATGAGAAGATTGGATTTGAACATGCTCGAGGAGGTTATAGAAGAAGAAGCCATCAGGAATGCTGCTTACCAACAACGAACAACTTTGTTCTACAATAAGAGGGTAAAGAAGTGCGACCTGAAGGAAGGAGACTATGTGCTAAAGAAAGTGATTCAAAAGCACAACAAACTGGAGGCAAACTGGCATGGACCATACCGAGTTACAGAAGTTGTTCGACCAGGAACTTACCGAATAGCAACTTTAGAGGGGGAGGAGTTTAAGAATGCATGGAATGCAGAACACCTGCGCAAGTATTATCAGTGATGTAAACTCTCATGTAGCGCAGTTCCATCAGTATGAATAAAATGAAGATATTCTGCCAGATTCTCTCCTTTTATTGAAATTTTTTTTGGGGAATACTAGTGCTACACACTACTCAGCAAAACTCAGACTACTCAGTAAAATATTCCTAAAAATGCCAACTTCGGTTGGTTAGGAAACAAAATATTCCTAAAAATTCCAACTTCGGTTGGTTAGGAAACGAAATATTCCTAAAAATGCCAACTTCGGTTGGTTAGGAAACAAAATATTCCTAAAAATGCCAACTCGGTTTGGTTAGGAAACAATATTCCTAAAAATGCCAACTTGGTTTGGTTAGGAAGCAAAAATATTCCTAAAAATGCCAACTTCGGTTGGTTAGGAAACGAAATATTCCTAAAAATGCCAACTTCGGTTGGTTACAAAAAAAAATATATCTAAAAATTCCAACTTCGGTTGGTTAGGAAACGAAATATTCCTAAAAATGCCAACTTCGGTTGGTTAGGAAACGAAATATTCCTAAAAATGCCAACTTCGGTTGGTTAGGAAGCAAAAATATTCCTAAAAATGCCAACTCGGTTTGGTTAGGAAGCAAAAATATTCCTAAAAATGCCAACTCGGTTTGGTTAGGAAACAAAATACTCCTAAAAAGGCCAACTTCGGTTGGTTAGGAAGAAAAAATATTTTCCAGAAGTACCAAAGTTGGTCGGGAAGAAAAAGTTCACCAATTTAGGTTGGTCGAGAATTAAAAGATGTTGATCATCGTTGGTCCGAGACATTTTATGAGTATATGAGAAAAAGATCAAGTTAAATTTTTGTTACTTGTGATTTTTTAAAATGCCTGCCAAATTGGTCGATAAGCAAAACATCATTAATTTTGGTCAGTCAAATGATTACCAAAAATTCAAGCTAGTCGACAATAAGTTTTAATCAACTACAGTTGGTCGACGAAATATATAATATTGTTATCTTTTTAACAGATATACATACACAAATGTAAAGTGTTTTACAACTACAAGACAATGGCAATCAACATTTGCAAACAAAATAAAAGTCTTTCATTAAGTCCAAAAAACAAAATACATTGAGAATGAATTGTATACTAACTATTACATTGAGATTCCTACTCTATTGGTTTCGTCCCCTCTGCTTTTGAAACGGGTTCCTCGCCAGCAGGAGGATCATCCAAAGCATAAGGGAAGTTTATGAAGTTGAGGTCTTTGAGCATTCTAATGTTCATAACAGATGGTCTATCTAGCAGGTGCTCTGGATGAGATATCTCAGCATTAGAATGGAGATTGTAATCATCGAGGTATTTAGAAATCAAACAACGAGGGATGGCCCGAGCAGGGATCCAGCTCATATCAAGCTTGAATGGTGGCACTGGTAGATCAAACAGCCCAGGATTATGATAATCCCATAAATAATGACCCTGTTCCAGCTGCAGTACCCCTAAGGAATTTAACCACCCCTATTTGTAACTCTCATTATTTGCATTCTCGATACGATCATCCAAATGATAGAGAGCCTCATTATAGCCAGCCATCCAGAATTCCCGTGGTTGCTTGTGGAATTGATAGGTCAATCTTTCCAACTGCTCGTGAAGACTTTTTGCAAAAATTTCCTTATTCTCCAAAGCAGATTTCTGCGCAGCGAGTTGCTCGTCCAAATTCTGGATCTTCTTAGACATTTCGGCTAATGCTTGATTTTTTTCCATTAATTGGAATGCTTGGTTCTCCAATGCTGACTGAGTTCTAGCTTCTTCAATAGTAGGCCGAAGAACTCTTGGTCATCCCCGAGAAGCACTTGCTCTTCCCCGAGCAGGAGTAGAAGGACCAGCTCTCCTCAAAGTCTCCAACTCATCTCGCAGTTTGGCGTTTTTGACTTCCAGGAAGGAGAATCCCTCATCGTTCACAGGGACCAAAGCATTTGATGAAGAGGAAACAGACTTCAATTGAGCTATTTCCCTTTGCAGGTTATTATTTTCTTGCTCCTATAGCTCAGCTATTTGCCTGTGCCTCTTGACCTCAGTTTTCAGAGTTCTCTCTCTCACTTCGTAAGCAGCGAACATCTTGTCGTAGCCCTTATCAGTACTGAGTTGTTGATATTTCTTCTCATATCCCTCATGCAAAAGGGCTATAGATTCTTTGTATTGCTGTTGAAGTTCACCAAGAGTACCTTGTAAATCTTCAATCATTTCATAATAAGCTACATTATTGGCCACTGCATGATCAAGCAAACACTTCAAATATTGGTAGGCTTCAATTGCTTGCTCTGAAGCATCTTGGCCGAGGATGTCGACGATTTGCACTGCACTCAGATCTATGTGACCAGCCTTAAAGTACTCATTACATTGCCTCAACAGCTTTGTATCATGAGCAGATAATAACTCCATTCTGGCCATAAACTAATAAAGGAAGAGAAAGCAAGGACCAATAAGAATATAAGCAGAGCATGAAAAGAAGAATAAACAGTCTGCATAATCAAAGGTTCAAGTTTAATTACATCATAGAGAAGAAGTACAAAGTCAGAGTTACATTGGAAAAAGAAAAAAGAAAACATAGAGAAAGATCCGAACAACTCTACACCTTTTCCTTGTCTCCCAAAACTTTCTCGAGAGGTTGAGACAAGGAGGTGGGTTGCTCGGATGGGAGAGAAAGTTGATCGGGGAGTGCAGGAAGTTGCTCGGATGAGGTAGGCAGAAGTTGAAGTTGCTCGCTGGTTGACTGGATAACTGGGGGAGTAGGGACTTGATCCCCCACCACCATGGAAGACTCCTCATAGGCAGCTTCGTCCTCTTCTTCTTCTTCGGGAGATGGAGGGGGGCCTAGGATGTGTCGCTAAAATAAGTCGGAACTTTCATCGACTTTCATTTCCTGCAGTGCAGCGACCCAACCATCCCTAAAATATTTATGGCTACCGTACTCCACCTGCGACATCATGGAAGTCAAGCCTTTGTTCCATCCCTTGTCCCAGCCAGCCCTGAAAGACTTCTTCACAGCCATTTTTCTTTTCGCTTTCTCCAAGGAGAGTTTCTCGGACAGAAGTTCCTCTGCATCCTTTAGCTTATTCTCAGCTTCCTCCTTCTGGCGACTTATTTTGCGAAGTTGGATTAATTCTTCTTCAGCAACCTTGAGCTTATTCTCAAGCTCTCCAGTATTTTCGAGCTTCTCGTCGAGCTCTTTATTCTTCTCCTCCAAATCCTTTATTTTCTTCTACAACCCTTTGGAGACTTCAACAACCTGAGTTTTCTCCTCCTCGATCGAAGTAAGTTTCTTCTCCCAGGTAGTCTTAACATCGTCATATTTCTGACGAGAGTCCTTCAGAGATTGGGTCAAGCCCACCAAAGCCTCCTCAATGCTAGACGGGGAGCTTAAAGCTTTGATAGCTTCGTCTTTCTTCAAAATGGTGTTGAAACAGGTCACCAACTGGAAAAAGAAGATAGTGACAAGTCAGTTCAAAGACAGAAATAACAAGGGAAAGATGAAAAGTTCAAAACAATAAGACTTATAGAAGCAATATGGCGAGCTGCCAATATGGTAACCATGTCCCGAGTAAGGTTTTCTTCAATGCCTTGGATCTCGGGAATGATCCAAGTCTTCATCGAGCTCATAGCAGAGGTCGGGGCAACAAAATTAGGAACACCAGTTCTAGTAGTTGGGGGCTGAGAAATGGTTTCAGCCAAATTAACCGAGGAGCTCTTCTTCCTAGAGGGAATAGGAACAGTTTCAACCAAGGAGGAATTCTTGGTTGGTGATATGACAATCACTTATTTTGGAGCATCAGTCTTGCTCGGGGCCACTGGGGGATTCTCGACAGCCTTCGCAGGGGCAGCCGGAGGAGGTGCATCAGTTTTCTCTATCCCTTTTCCTGGGACATCAATCCTACTCTTCTTTGCCTCTCGAGCACCAGAGGTAGGTTTCTCGAAGAGAGTAGGAGGTCTTCTTTTCTTCATCCTTTCACTTAAAGGGATGTGTGAATCAGGCGAAGAACTCGAAGAAGCTGGTACTGGTTCTACTTCACTTACCACCGGACGAGCAGTAAAAGATGTAGTGTAACTTTTATTCTGCAGCAGATATGAAACTGATCTTATATGCTCGTCGGCAATAGACTGATGCAAACTCCAGATAAATTTAGATGCCTTATGTTAACTTCTGTCTCTTTTGGAGACTTTCCCTTACTGTCAACTGTAAATAAATAAACATTGAAATATTAGTCACACATTTTATCAAACACAATGAAAGCATAATTTCAAAAATAAAATAAAATCAAAATAACATATCCCATTGCCATAGGGAGGGCATCTGGGACCCTGATATACTTCATCTCCAGTTAAAGGAGCATGTTGCCAATTTTTTATAACAACCTCGTGCTCAAAATAGTCCCTATTGGCATCTGGGAGGTTGACCACTAAAGCCCTATTTAAAAATCTGGTTTTTAAATAAAACGTATTATCACCAACTGTCCATCTATAACAAAACATGATTTCTGTAATTCTTATGCGAGTTCCATGAATTTGATTTAGTCTATGAACCCCATTAACTATTCTCCATGTATTGGGGGCTATTTTTGTAGGAACAACATCAAAATACTGACAGAATTCTAGGCATAAAGGATTTGGCGAAAAGGAAAAGCCACATTCAGTAATAAAGAGGCTGGGGAACCAATGTCCCTCAGCCAAACGAAAATAATCTGAAGGTTCAAAAAGTTCCTCCAGAACAACCCATGAAGGGATAGAAAAATCAGAACGAAACTTATCAAGAGATTCAACATGGTAAACCATGGTGAATAAAGGAAATGAAGAAGAAGGAAGAAGATCTTACAGGAAAAAAGTGGATATGTTGACACCAAACGCTGAAAAAGATGAACGCACAAGAGAGAAAGACAATGGAAAACTCAAAGATAGAAATTTGAAAAAGTAGAAGACGATGGGATTGTCTGCGATGCTTAAATACCTTACCTTGGGAAATGGTAAAGTTAATGATTATAAAAAGAAACGATTACGCTACCGGCGGCTAAAAGGACAAAAAATGCATGGAGATCGAGGTGGTTATAAAAATTTAAAAAGTCTGATTCTGCGAATTTGGAAGGAAAAATAAATATAAAGGGAACACTCCTAAAAATCAGGAGGATTATTTAAAACCGCCATATTTCGAGAAAGAATGTTCCACACTCCTCAAATTTCGAACTATGAAACATTGGGGGCTTCTCTTGATACCAAATTTAATCTGCTGACATGGCTCAATTAAGTAAAGACACGTGGCAATATACATGGCAATAATAAACATTTCCGAGCAGCGCCTTGACTCGGAGGACCCATACTGCAACGAGGATCTCCACTTCCCCGACTAACTCAAATGCTCCGACCTACAAGAGTCCTCCGAGGAACTTCAATACACCGAGAAACTTATGAGTGCCGAGCAACTTAGGCGGTCTGAGCTGCACCTCGAATAAAGCATTAATTGCAAGATAACCAACAGATCGACTGCTCATTCAATGCTTATCATTAAATACAGATGTATACGCTTAAGGGGCATTAATGAATTACCCTTTCACATGTACATCCTAGAGGCTATAAATACATTGTATCATTCTCATTGTAAGGGGACCGAGAATTTCTTGACAAAATCTGTAATCGAGAATTCTCAAACAAGTCAGCAATAATAGAAACAGTGGACGTAGGCCATTCTTATAAGGCTGAACCACTTTAAAATTTCTTTGTCTCATTTAATTTTATCTGTGATTAAATAATTAGATACGATCTAGTTTTTTACATCAAAAGTCTTCCTTGAACTTGTTCAATTAGTCCTCTTTCTGATCAACAGTTACTGGTAAATTAGCCCCGATCTGAGAAAGGTTTGGCATGGGAAGTTGGGCTGGCGGTGGCCCATTAGCAGGAGGAAAACATGTAGCATGATGGTATTCTTTAGGAACCCATATAGGCTCAGGTACAGGCGGACCCATGGCGCAAAGGAAAATGATCTCAGGATCTTCAGGGATAGGGACCTGATTTTTTTACATCTCATGACCCTCGGTTTGAAGTATGTCAACCACAATCCGGTTGTACATTCGGCACTTGATCCGTGTTCTCCATGGAAGTCAGGTGAATCTCGAACTCGAAGGAAGTAAGGGGACTGACAGAACTTGGGGTGGTTCGACTGAAGATCGAAGCTAATAAGGAACCAGGCCAAGTGTATGTGATCGACCTCAGAAGGAAAAAAATTAGAATTTATTTTCGGAAAAGAAGAAGGGAATTTTATTATTTTTTGAAAATGAGGAAAATATTTTTGACATTTTTTGGAAAGGACGAGGATGAAAAGGTTTTTGGTATTTTTGATAAAAGAGGGAAAAAATGTTTTTGGACACTTTTTGGGAAAAAGGGAGAGGAAAAGAATAGAGACGGGTCTCAGCATTATTATTATGTTTATTAAGTTCTCACTTGTATTAAGTTTACCTATATGCAAAATGAAATGTCGGACGGGACCCGAGCCTGGAAAAATTGGGTTTGCAACATATGTAAAGCTATAGTTGGACTTGTAACCAGGCTCACGAATAGGGTCCCATTTCAAAAATTGCGCAAAAATTTGGGCAGCAGGCCGAACCAAAATTTCGATAGAGTTTGGGGTCAAAATCGATAATCTAACATGTGTGTCCTAAGCTTGACACCTATATGCGGGTATGTAGTTGGTTGGGTAAATTGGAAGGGGTTATCCCCTTAGGCATGACTTCCACGATATACGTCTTGCTTTTGAGGGAAATCGGTACGTGTGGATAAGCCATTTGATATGCCTGAGTGTACGTGAATTGCCTCACTATATACCTCATGGGGACAGTACGCGTGAGAGAAAATTCGACATACTCGAAGTACGTGAATGAATTCCCTGCGATATACCTCCCGTAATGACTTTGGTCAAGCGGTACGATGCGAGGGAACCGTTTAATATACGTTGAAGGTACTTGGCCAATGGAAGGTGAGATTCATATCGCTTAGGCTAATTGCTCTCTGCTCGACCAGCGCCCATCACGAAGTGACTCTCTAGTTACGAGACAAAATTTGATCAATAACAATGTTCTTTGGTGATGTCGTGTGAATCAGGCATGATTCTTTTATTAGTATCTTATGGAGAGAGTATAATTTTTCTTGATCATGCCAAACACGGAGCAAAGTACAAATACCAATGGTAGAGCCATACCAAGTGTGGATAAGCGATGTGTGAGTGGTGTGTGTAATATGTGGATATACGTGATCCAAGGTGCACGTGGTGCGAAGTGTACTTGGAGGGTCTTCTACAAGTGTGTTAATAGTAACTAATCATGAGGTACACATGAATAATAAAGGGGAACATGCAAATAGGGAAATATACAAGAGAATAAACACCCATGTAAATAAAGTCTAGCCCTTTTAAAAATCGTCCCCAACGGAGTCGCAACTATGGCCATCCCGGTCGGGGCGGCGTTCGTTCCGAAGGGAGAAAAGAGGAGGATCCCCTTAGGAAGAACTGCGTCGTATTCTCACACCCTTCTCTTTAAAAAGGAGGCTTCGGCCATCGTAGAGTCGCTAGCCTATTTTTCTCAAAACAGGTAAAAGAATATGTTTTCACTTTGAGAGAGGAGCATCAAGGACAAACTGATGCATGCGAAACCAATAGATCGAAGGTCCGGGGTCTAAGTTACGAAACGAAAAGGTATTAGGCCCATACCCCGCCCTTTTGATCTCTCATGGGAAAATATTAATATTTTCCTTTATTCCTGTAAAATGTGTGCATGCATTTATATAATGGAGATTGAAATCGTTCAATCCATACCATGGAAAAGATAGGGTGTGGCCATAAACAAGAATATTCCCAAAATAGTAATAATGTAGAAGATAGAATATGAGCATTCATCAATATATTGATCGTTAATGGGAAACAATAATATATGTGGGATGAGACGCGAACAAGCATAATATATGTATAATAATTATGAAAATGAGGGATTTTGAGAAATTTGGAAAATGAAAGAAATTAAAAAATTGAAAAGTTGAACTCGAGTCTCACATTTTAATTCGAGACGCCTACGTAGCCTATAAAGGCATAAAAGTCCATGTAATTTGAATATATAATAGGGGTGGGGTTTATCCCATAGATTCGAACGAAATTTTATTAGGCGTGTGCGTGTAGAAAATGTGTTTTTAGTTTTCAAAACGTGTGGTGGATAACTCCGTTCTGAATTTATGGGTGCAACCCTCTTTTATTTGTTTTTAAGTTTTTTATGAAAAATAAAGTATGTGCAATATACTAATAAAAGCGTATATGTTGATAGGTCTGAACTAAAGTGAAACTAGATTATGAATCTAAAGTAACTTATGCAAAACAAGAGATTTAAAAGAAAGGGAGAAGGAATTGGACCTTCTTTGGAGCTTGAGCTTGGATCTTGGATGAACTCCTTTGAATGTTGATGAATGTTGATGAGAGAGAAGGATATTTTCCAAATTGGGTGTGAAAATGATGGGTATTTATGCTTGAATGGGATTTCTCATATGGAACTTCGCTGATTTCGAGAGAATGTTTCTAAGATCACTGGTGCTGATGGGTTTGCTGTCTCCTGGTAATGAGGTCATGGCCCCTATTTATAGGGAAAAAAGGGGTGCCGATCGGCCTACCCTAGGGCGTGCCTATCGATAGGTCACCCTTAACACTGTGCCGATTGGCAGGGTTCAGGACTTGCCAATTGGCAGTCCCGTGTGAACTTTTATGAAAAAATGATCGTAGTGCACAAATCGTTGATCCGAATCATGCACGGGGCATACCGTTATTTTAGAGGCCCTCGAGAGTACTTTGAACCGCTCTGGGGTTCGGGAGTTGACTTTGGGTCAAATGTGGCTCGGAAGCGCACGTCGGTCCTTTGGACAGGAGATCGTCGGATGCAAACGGATCGTTAGTCTGCATGGTAAGTCAGAATCACATATGGGGTAGACCATTGGAAAGTTTTGGAGATGTACTTCGACATTCCAAATAGTTTCTCTCAGTTTGAAAAGTTGACCTTATTCAATCGAGGATCGAAAATGCCTGAGGACCTCTCAGAGTAAAACGGATCGTTCGTCCGTACCATAGGTCAGAATCGCGCACAGGGCGGATCTTTAGAAAGGGTATTCAGTGCCTTCGGAGATTCACTCAGTCTCATTCATGATGAAGAGTTGAATTTGGTCAAATGGAGTCCAGGAGTGCCCGATGGCCTCTGGATCAATTTTTGAGGGAAAACTGATTGTTTATCCGAACGGTTTTGCTATTTCACGCACGGGGTGGACCGTTGGAAAGGGTATTCGGAGATCTTAAAAGATTTAAAGAGCTTTATCTTTGAAGAAAGATTTGACCGGAGTCAAATGGGCCCGTGGGTGCCCGATGGCCTCTAGATCGGTACTCAAAGTGCGACCTAGGTTTATGGTGGAAAGGGGAAGTGCTAGGAGTCTAAGAAGAGACTTAGGGGGTCCTAGTGCTAGGAGTCTAAAAAGAGGCAAGTGATGGCCGTCGAATAGACACCACATGATGGAAGGAGGTCAGTTATGTGAACCTAAGGGATGTGGATGATCGATTCAAAGGGTTGGGGTCAATTCAGAACTAAAAGAGGTGACGATCGAGGTTTGTGTTAAGCCCCTGCTTTGCCTCTCCAACATGCTTGGCTTTTCCTTAGATAATAATTTCTCATCATAGTTATTAGTTATCCTGACAGATGAGGTGTCTTTTGGTCGATATGATTTATCATCTTTTGATCTTGAGTATCTTGATCTGCTTCTTTCGTTTTATGATTCAACATTCACCCTAATAGGGTTTAGTAGTGCCCGTTCATGATGGGATAGCTACCTATCTCTATGGGGGCAGGGGCAACATTTATCCTCTCCTATTGGAGAGTTTTAGTTAGAATGGCACGATAAGGTCTACTAGGGGCTTGCTTTAACTGGCCCGAAGTGTTTGAGTCAATTTCTTCACTGTTTGTTGTATTGCCTCTTGGCCTTTTTTTGTGCTCATCAAAATTCCTTGTAGACCCCCCATTCATACAAGGGTGTATTGATGAATGATTGTATTCTCCCTATTACTTTCGTTATTATCCCCCATTTCTCATAACAAAGGGTCTGACATGTGGTCTAGAATAGAAAATAACAAATGGTGGCTTGTCTAGTCGCTCCCACAAAAGACCAATCAGTTATCATCTAAAGCTGGTATTGGGATAGTTTTAGGTCTTATATAGTAAATACCAAAAATAAACAACAACAAATATGAAAGAAAACAATTTGAAATTGAGAGAGATGAGAGATAAAGAAAGAGACAAAGGGTTTAACATGATTCGGCCCAATAAGGTGCCTACATCCACAAGTGTAAAGCTATTTTGTATTAGGGCAGGGTATAAGCTCTCAAGAATCTATCTAGGGTTTTGTGTATACCGTTCCCTTCATGTTAGAGCTATAGGATATGGTGATCCATTTATCGTTCCCTTCATGTTCGAGCTATAGGATATGGTGATCCATTTATAGTATGAGTAAGAAGAAGAAGATGTGGAATGCCTTTATAAGTCAGTCAATTATACCTTTTTTACATTCTTGATGACAACCAATGATGAGATACCCTCATATATTTGAAGAGACTGTATATATTTGAATGTGTATCTCACACGTGTGTCTTGATAGCCGTAATCACTAATGGTCAGCCGATCAGTCGACCAAGAGAGAACACTGAGCCCACCAAAGTAATAATGTGCTGATAATGCCCAAATGAGTATTTCATGATGACAGGTGTTAGGATATCATTGGTTTATGTCATATTTAAATTGTATGGTATAGTAATGGACTTTTAAAATTAGAGAGTATTGGGTAAACAAGTGTTTGATGGACTAAATGGGTTAAATAAAAAATATGTATCTTTTTTAAAACATATGTATTTATGTTAGAGATTATACATTAATTGACACTTATTCGGAAGAATCAAATCCAACATTCCCAAACTTGGGCCAAGCGTGTAATTGTTCATGTTGTGGTTCACATGTGCTTTCGCTACATTAGAGCATGTGTTTTGGTCCATATGGAAAATGATTTGGATCCTCTAAAGTTACGAGACCACTTTACATACACGAGTGACAATTTTCACCTTCTATTTTAAAATAAAAGGTCAAAATTAACTAAAATTTAATAAAAATAAATATCAAATGTATTTCATTTTAAAAATAATACAATGATAAGGTGAGCTTGTTACCATTCATTTTCAAATGAATTGCTGAGATTTGTACTACTCCATAACTCTAGAGGAGTCCAATCCATGAAAAATGGTAATCTTCAATCTATTCATGAATTTTGCAGGTACATTCAATAAAAAAATCATTAAGTTAATCCACTACAATGAAACATCCTTCTAAGTGGATGCCTATAAATATGTTCGATTTTGGTGAGGTAACATAATAATACCTTTGAGTGCAGGTGCTTCAAAATTTTCAATTTTCAATTTTAATTTTTTTCTTAATTAAAAAATGAGTTTTTTTAACAGCTAGACCTGTAGGTTAGGTATGTAGTTAAATAGGTCCAAGATTGTTTTTGTTCCAACGGGTCCCATGAAAAAATAATTTTGCTCCATTAGGTCCTATTTGAAAACAAATAGTGAATATTCATAACATGTACAATTATGATATACTGAGAAAAAAAATGTTTCAAGAGCACCAATTAGAAAACATCTTATGTAAATAGTACTTATTTTTCAAGCTCCCTAAAAAATTTCATAAAAATTAAATGTTTTAGAAATGTAGTATTTTAAAAATTTCCATTGTATATACTACTTATAAAAGTTCTATTAATATTTTGTTTTTTTCAAATTCCCATCTTTAGGTGTTGACGCATAATTTACCCTTCACAATGATGTACATTAAGTTGTACTACACCATGTTTAAACAATTCATACATGTCATTTTAGAAGGTACATATTTAAATTGGTGGATGTGATTGACACAATAACGTTCAAATGGATTTAATAATAAAAATGGTTAATAGACAAAAGATAAATCTATTAATCTAACATATAAAAATATTGATAATTTTATAAAATATTTAAGAAAACTAGGATTAACATGACTTTCGAAAGTTTAAAAATCAATATTCTTTTGAATTATTTCCAATTACATTTTGAATTTTTTCAAAAATAAAAAAATTTCAGAATTGAAAATTTTATATATAATGTATATTCAGAAAAATCGATCCAAAAATTAAAATTTTTGGAGTTTTAAAAAAATGACACCCCTAGTCGGATTGGATTGAAAATGAATGTTCGAAAATATTTCCCAAATTTTTTAAGTTATACACACACACACACACATCTCTAACTCCATTTTCAATATGTTTTGAAAACAAACTCATCTTTTCTAATTAAAAAATTTATAATATTCTAGGAAGTTTCCAATTTTTACACCTAAAAAAATAGTTGTATCATGCCTTTTTTTAATAATGGGTATAATCAAACCATTATAGATTAATGGTTGTGATTGATTTACCTTGACGGTTACAATTCTTTCATAAATAGTAAAAAAAAAATATTTAATAGATGAAAAATAAATATGCTATTATTACGTGCAAGATATTAAGCTTTTTGAAAGATATTTAAAAACATTAGATTTATAATGATTTTACAAGTGAAATATGACACTATCATGCCGTTTTCTCAAGTTAACACATCTTATATCAGTATTACACTTTTTTGTTAATTATCAAAATAAAGAGGCTCGAATATTTAAAAAAATAAATATTGAAGAACTAAATATCAATTATTTTAAACACAAAGATCTTTCTATTTAATTTCTTACGGAACCTTAAAATCTGGAAATGACACTACTAAGTACTAACTTACAGCTAAAAATGTTTGATTGACTAATATAATAGTTACATGTAAGTAAGTAAAACTGTAAATAATCCCATCATATCATTTCTTTTTTTCATAAACCAAACTATTAGATCATATAAGTACGAGATTACAAACTAGAGGTTTATCCATCAACCGAGGCACCACACTACCAACTATATCTTGCAAAAGAGGTTAGGAGATAAACCAAGGAGGTACATTAAAAACAACATTCATAAATTATTGGCAACCCCTGTATTTTCCAAAATATCAGCTATGCCATTAGCCTCCCGATAACAAAAAGAGATCCACACTTGCTGAAACTAACGAGCCACCCTATGGGAGTCCTAAAGCAGTTCCTGGATAGGTTGGTTGGAACATCTAGCCCTACACAACAATTGAAATGCTTTCATATAATATGTTTCTACATGAATGCTATGAATACCCTTTTTACAAGAAATATTTAAACCTTCTTTGCTAACCCACATTTCCTCCATTGAATTAGTATTACTTACAATATGTTTCCCATAGGCCCATTAGAAGGTGTCCGTGGAGAACACCACCAATGCCTGCCATCTATATTTTAGGTTGGGAGGATCTGACCATGTTAAGTTTATACCTGGTTGTATAGATAGAAACTAACTAATTTCCATCCTCAGATGCAATTCCTTATGCCCGATTTGGGATTGAAAGTACATATGATAATTAGAACAATCATCTCGAACATGGTGTTTTAAAAGAGATAGCCTGTAATGACCCCACTTTTATATGCTTATATGTATATAGTTTGTTTTTACACTCATGTGTTACTTATTATCTTATAGATGTTGTATTATTAGATATGTGGTATTATTGGCTATCAATATAACAAACCCCATTTTTAATTACGAAGAATCAACTGTAAATCGGATCAAATCGAAGTCTTATCACATATCTTAAGGTAAATAAAAAGTTTTGGGGTAGAAAATATAATTTTATGAAAATTTAAGGACTAAAATAAAAATATAAAATGTGCCATTTTGTAAATAAAATATTTTCAAGGACCTCTAAGAAATATTCAAAATATAGTGTGAAATTACCAAAATACCCTTCATATGTGAAATGACCCTTATACCCCTATCACCTTTCCACCACGTGCTGGTCACCTCCACCATACACGTGTCGTCATTAGAGGAGAAGCCAAAACACGTGTCATCGTTAGAGGATAAGATAAAACACGTGTCGCAGTCTAGTGAAATAAGACTGCAAGATGCCTCCGTTACGCGACACGTCAACTCTGACTCCCATTGTAAAAGCTTGGTCATCATGGACACGTGTCAATGCCGTGATAACTTTGGAAAACTATAAATAGGGCCTTTGGGGATCATTTGAAACTCACACCAATTCCTTGAGAATTATAGAAAGAAATAGTGAGAGAAAGTGTGAGAAAGTTTAAGAAGAAGTTCTTAGGGATATTCATCTTAAGGTAATCTTAATGTTATAATGCATCTTTATAGTTTTAATTTATTGTTTTATAGCTTTACTTAGTAGTTATGCTGGTAAAATACAATAAAGAATTCACTAATCAAAACTTAAAATTTAGAACAAATCCAAGTTAATTTTATAAACTTGTTTGAAGTTATACGCTTTTAAAAATGATTCTTTTTAAAGAAATTGCCCGTTATTATGGAATCCCATTTAAGTAATTCCAAAGTCAGGTCCGGTGAAATTCTGTCTAGACGAGATGGTATTTAAGTGGTGCCCCTGTGACCCTCCATCTCTACTGGGAATGAATCCGGAAATGTTCTGTCTAGAGGAGATGGTATTTTAGTGGTGCCCCTGTGACCCTCCATCTCTATTGGGAACCGACTGATTAGGAAGAACTATGAATTGAATCCTTTAAGCGATCAATGAGTTTTAAAAGTTAAGAAAATGGGTATTAGAAATCCTTTGAAACAAGTTATTATTAAAATACAATATGTCGACTGGATCTTGTTTAGAACGTATACTTAAACATTTATCGTATTTGTTAGATTAACGTACGATCGAAGACTCATTATCTATAGTTTTGACCTCTATTTTAGGTGAGTACTCTATGCAATTTCTTGCGCATTTTGATTATATTATATTATGCAAACTATTTATATTTTGTGAAATGCTTTTATTCTCAAAATGCATCTGATACCGATGATTTCGTCGTTTGTTATATGTTTATATCTCTCCATATAAACATCTGATTTGAATTCTGAAATTATTGATTCGGCCTATGGAAACTCTCTTACTATATTGTCCTTGACTACCGGGTGAAAATATTTGGGTGGTACCTTCCCAGCTGGTTTATCGCTGGTGTGCCCTAAACAAGGCGTTGTTCCAGAAATCATGATTATCTGTCTGTGATGTTATCAGGTGGAAAAATTTGATAACACTATCTGTCTGGGTATTAGAGTGTACATGGCCACTAAAACCGAATAATTGACACATGCTCAATTGTTTTATCTGTTCTGTTCTGAACTGTTTATTCTGAATATATATATTGTCATTTACTTTATATATATTACTTGAAATTCCTATCTCTATGTATATACCTTCTGTTCTAAATTGAATAGGTATCTATTTCCTGAAAACCTTGAAATTTTTGGAGATTGAATCTCATTCGGATTTTAGCTGATGTTTTATAATTAACCATTTTTCAGGAAATAATTAGGAAAGCGGATGAAACATAAGGGGACTATGTTGAAGATTTAGCTTTTAAAGCTCTTTTTGTAACCTTAAGTAGAAGTTTGTTTAATTAGATAGAGCATGTTTAGCACTTTGTATCAAGTTGTAACTCGTTGATATTTTAATACAATTGAAGTTCCCTTTAGAAAGCTATGATAATGTAATTCCTTCACTTTCAGTATTTTACGATTCATAACCATGTGATTATACTTCCGCTACATATATTTTAAAAGAAAAATTTTAAGGCCAGAATATTGGATGCCTTGGTGACATGTCAAGACACTCGTTCCCTAATATTTTCGGGTCGGGGTTGTGACAGAGGTGGAATCAGAGCATAGGCTATGAACCCGTAGACTACTGAGAATAGGTTTCAAATGTTATAGATTTTATATTTCCATCCTTAGGAGATAGTATTAAAAATATAATTTATGTGATAACCCTCCCTATGTGTTATATTATTTATAATTGGTCTTTTAGTTTTCGAAATTGATATAGTATAATAGATCTTATGTTTGGCCATGACTGTAGAAAATGACCAAGAGAAGATCATCAATGGGAACTAGTGATTCGAGTATAGAAGGACTGGAAGGTGCATACAAGGCAATTGAAAGTCTGGCAAAGATCGTGGAGCAGCAGGTGAACAATGGAGTACCAAAGAATCTTGAACTACGTAGATGTACTATTGAACAGTTCAAGAAGTTGAATCCTCCATCTTTTAAAGGTACTCCTAACCCCATCGAAGCAGAAAGTTGGGTGATGCAGATGGAAAAGATACTCGATGTTCTTAAGTGTACCGATGAACAAAGGGTGTCATTTGCAACATTTATGTTAGAAGGGGAGGCCGAACATTGGTGGAGAATGAATAAGAGAATACACGGGGAAGGGAATACTTACATAGGTTGGAATGATTTCTTAGTAATCTTTTATGAGAAATATTTTCCGGAAACGGTGAAAGACGAAATGGCAGCTGACTTCATGAGTCTGGTGCAAGGGAATATGACGGTTAGTCAATATGAGGCAAAGTTTACTGAGTTATCCCGTTTTACACGTCATGTTGTAGCAACTGATGTTTTAAGAGTGAAGAAGTTTGAGCATGGGTTGAGGTTGAATATTCGTAGTCGAATTTCCATCCTGAAATTAACATCATATATTGATGTCGTGACTAGGGCTACAATAGCTGAGAGGGATGGTGAGGAGTACAATCGAATTAGAGATGGCAAGAGGAAGTTTGGGGAACAAAAAGGAAAGAACCCGAATAATAGAAATTTCTATAGGAACACATCCAATGTTGGGGGATCTAGTGATAACAAACAGTATAATAACCAGACATGTCAGCAATGTGGAAAAATGCATAGAGGACGACCTTGTTATAAGGATTCAGTAGCTTGTTTTAGATGTGGACAGAAAGGACATCAGATAAAAGACTGCCCAAACCCAGCAAGGGTTCCGATAAAGCCTTCAAGTGCAAAGAAGGATCAAGATAGACATGGTAGAGTTTTCGGACTTTCTGATACCCAAGCTTCTAATGCGGTAGTGTCAGGTACACTTTCTATATGTGCACAGCCTTTTAAAGCTTTGATAGATCCTGGTTCTACCCATTCGTTCATATCTATACATGTATTAAATCGCTTTCATAAATTACCTGAACCCTTGAATCATAACATACATGTTTCTACTCCTTCGGGTGAGTTATTGATGGGTAAATTAGTATACAAGGCTTGCCCCATAGATATTGATAGTCATAAACTATTTGTTGATTTGATAGTTTTAGACATTAAAGATTTTGAAGTCATTTTGGGGATGGATTGGTTAGCATCACATCATGCTAAGGTAGACTGTTTTGAGAAGAGTGTTACTTTCTAAATTCCTCACCAACCAAAATTTAGTTTTGAAGGAACTGGCATCATATCTCCGGTGTGTATTATTTCTGCAATGCAAGCCTATAGTTTTCTTAAGAAGGGATGTCAAGGATTTCTTGCAACTGTTACTAGTTTGGAGATGATAGAGCCTAGATTAGAAGATATTCCTATTGCTAAGAAATTTATGGATGTTTTTCCTGATAATTTACCTGGTCTACCTCCTAATAGAGAAATAGAATTTACCATTGACCTTATTCCTGGAACTATACCAATATCAAAACCACCATATCGTATGGCACCTTTAGAATTAAGAGAGTTAAAAGTTCAATTAGAAGACCTTTTAGATAAGGGTTTTATCAGACCAAGTATATCTCCTTGGGGTGCTCCAGTCTTGTTTGTGAAAAAGAAGGATGGGACAATGAGACTATGTATAGATTATCGTGAACTGAATAAGGTAACCATTAAGAATAAATACCCCTTACCTCGTATAGATGACTTGTTTGATCAATTAGAATGTGCACAAGTATTCTATAAGATTGACCTTAGGTCAGGTTATCATCAATTGAAGATTAAGGATGATGATATTTCAAAATCAGCTTTTCGTACTAGATATGATCACTATGAATTTCTTGTAATGCAATTTGGACTAACTAATGCACCAGCTGCTTTTATGGATATGATGAATAGAGTCTTTAGGAAATATTTGGATCAATGTGTTGTTATTTTTATCGATGACATTCTCATTTATTCTAAGAGTATTGAAGAACACGAGAAGCATTTAGAGACAATATTACAAATCCTTAGGAAAGAGAAATTATATGCAAAATTAAAGAAGTGTGAGTTTTGGATGCCTAGTGTTTCTTTTCTAGAACATGTCATATCCAAAGAGGGAGTGTCAGTTGACCCTCAAAAGATTGAGGCTATACTAGATTGGCCCAGACCAACTAATGTGAGTGAGATTCGTAGTTTCCTTGGATTAGCAGGTTATTACCGAAGATTTGTTGAAGGATTTTCTAGCATTGCCAAACCTCTATCTAGGTTAACACAAAAGAAGGTACAATATGAATGGTCTGAGGAAGCAGAGAAAAGTTTTCAAGAACTTAAGAATCGATTAGTAACTGCCCCAATTTTGACTATTCCTTCCGGAACAAGGGGATTTGTGCTTTATAGTGATGCTTCTAAAAATGGTTTGGGATGTGTGCTAATGCAAAATGGAAAAGTAGTAGCTTACGCCTCGAGACAGTTGAAAACCCATGAGCAGAATTATCCAACCCATGACCTAGAATTAGCAGCTGTAATTTTTGCCCTTAATATTTGGAGGCACTATTTATATAGTGAGACTTGTGAGATTTATACCGATCATAAAAGTTTGAAGTATATATTTACTCAGAAAGAGTTGAATATGAGACAAAGGAGGTGGTTAGAATTGATGAAGGATTATGATGTAAATATTCACTATCACCCGGGGAAAGCTAATGTAGTAGCCGATGCTTTAAGTAGGAAGTCTACACCAAATTTAGCATATCTTATTACAAGCCAGGAAGCACTGTTAAGGGATTTGAGAAGTATGGAAATAGATGTACGTATCTATAGCAAAGGAGGAATAATTGCAAACTTACAAGTACAACCCATGTTGATGGAGAGGATCATAATTGCACAAGTAAATGACCCACAACTGAAGAAGATTAGAGAAGAAGTCATCGAGGGTAAGAGAACTGAATTTGCGATGCGAGATGATATATTGAGGTTTGGAAGTAGAGTGTGTGTGCCATGTGATGCCCAACTAAAGAGGCAAATTTTGGAGGAAAGTCATTACTCAAGATTCACATTTCATCCCGGATGTACAAAAATGTATATGGATCTTCGAGAAGTATTTTGGTGGAATAACATGAAAAGGGAGATAGCGGAATTTGTATCTCAGTGTTTGGTTTGTCAGCAAGTAAAAGCTGAGCATCAGAGACCATCAGGATTGTTACAACCACTGCCTATCCCTGAGTGGAAATGGGAACATATCACTATGGATTTTGTGACAGGTTTATCAAGGAGTTCAAGTGGTAATGATTCTATTTGGGTAATTATTGATAGGCTAACTAAATCTGCTCATTTTCTTGCCATTAAGATTACCCATTCTTTAGAAAAGTTAGCAAAGTTATATGTGAAGGAAATTATTAGGCTTCATGGAACCCCAATTTCAATTGTTTCTGACCGTGACCCTAAATTTGTGTCTCGCTTCTGGAAAAGCCTACAAGAAGCCATGGGAACAAAATTGAATTTTAGCACTGCTTTTCATCCTCAAACGGATGGACAATCAGAGAGAACTATTCAAACCTTAGAGGATATGCTTAGGGCATGTGCACTTGATTTAAAAGGAAATTGGGATGATCATTTACCGTTAGTGTAATTCGCATATAATAATAGCTATCAAGCAAGTATTCAAATGGCTCCGTATGAGGCACTCTATGGTAGAAGGTGTCGTTCCCCTACATGTTGGGTAGAAGTTGGGGAAAGAAAATTGTTGGGACCATAATTGATTCAGATCACAACAGAGAAGTTGAAATTAAAACAAGACCGACTTCAAACTGCCCAAAGTCGTCAAAAGAGTTATGTTGACAATCGACATCGACAGCTAGAATTCCAAAGAGGAGATTATGTGTTCTTGCGAGTATCACCTGCAAAGGGAGTAATACGATTTGGGAAAAAGGGGAAGTTGAGCCCAAGATACATAGGACCTTTTGAAATCCTTGAAAGGATAGGAGCTGTTGCGTATAAAATAGCCTTACCACCTGAACTCTCTAGTGTACATAATGTGTTTCATGTATCAATGATAAAGAAATATGTCCCAGATTCAACACATATCTTAAGTCACGAACCTCTTCAAGTTAAAGAAGATTTGTCATACATTGAGCATCCGGTAGAAATTTTGGATCGTAAAGATCAAATATTACGGACCAAGATAATTCCACTGGTCAAAGTATTATGGCGTAATCATTCAGTTGAAGAAGCAACATGGGAGCGGGAAGCTGAAATAAAGGAGAGATATCCGTACTTGTTTGTAAATTAATATGAGTCAAGTTTGGGGACCAAACTTTTATAAGGAGGGAAGGATGTAATGACCCCACTTTTATATGCTCATATGTATATAGTTTGTTTTTACACTCATGTGTTACTTATTATCTTATAGATGTTGTATTATTAGATATGTGGTATTATTGGCTATCAATATAACAAACCCCATTTTTAATTACGAAGAATCAACTGTAAATCGGATCAAATCGAAGTCTTATCACATATCTTAAGGTAAATAAAAAGTTTTGGGGTAGAAAATATAATTTTATGAAAGTTTAAGGACTAAAATAAAAATATAAAATGGGTCATTTTGTAAATAAAATATTTTCAAGGACCTCTAAGAAATATTCAAAATATAGTGTGAAATTACCAAAATACCCTTCATGTGTGAAATGACCCTTATACCCCTATCACCTTTCCACCACGTGCTGGTCACCTCCACCATACACGTGTCGTCATTAGAGGAGAAGACAAAACACGTGTCATCGTTAGAGGATAAGCTAAAACACGTGTCGCAGTCTAGTGAAATAAGACTGCAAGATGCCTCCGTTACGCGACACGTCAACGCTGACTCCCATTGTAAAAGCTTGGTCATCATGGACACGTGTCAATGTCGTGATAACTTTGGAAAACTATAAATAGGGCCTTTGGGTATCATTTGAGCTCACACCAATTCCTTGAGAATTATAGAAAGAAATAGTGAGAGAAAGTGTGAGAAAGTTTAAGAAGAAGTTCTTAGGGATATTCATCTTAAGGTAATCTTAATGTTATAATGCATCTTTATAGTTTTAATTTATTATTTTATAGCTTTACTTAGTAGTTATGCTGGTAAAATACAATAAAGAATTCACTAATCAAAACTTAAAATTTAGAACAAATCCAAGTTAATTTTATAAACATATTTGAAGTTATACGCTTTTAAAAATGATTCTTTTTAAAGAAATTGCCCGTTATTATGGAATCCCATTTAAGTAATTCCAAAGTCAGGCCCGGTGAAATTCTGTCTAGACGAGATGGTATTTAAGTGGTGCCCCTGTGACCCTCCATCTCTACTGGGAACCGACTGATTAGGAAGAACTATGAATTGAATCCTTTAAGCGATCAATGAGTTTTAAAAGTTAAGAAAATGGGTATTAGAAATCCTTTGAAACAAGTTATTATTAAAATACAATATGTCGACTGGATCTTGTTTAGAACGTATACTTAAACCTTTATCGTATTTGTTAGATTAACGTACGATCGAAGACTCATTATCTATAGTTTCGACCTCTATTTTAGGTGAGTACTCTATGCAATTTCTTGCGCATTTTGATTATATTATATTATGCAAACTATTTATATTTTGTGAAATGCTTTTATTCTCAAAATACATCTGATACCGATGATTCCGTCGTTTGTTATATGTTTATATCTCTCCATATAAACATCTGATTTGAATTCTGAAATTATTGATTCGGCCTATGGAAACTCTCTTACTATATTGGCCTTGACTATCGGGTGGAAATATTTGGGTGGTACCTTCCCAGCTGGTTTATTGCTGGTGTGCCATAAACAAGGCGTTGTTCCAGAAATCATGATTATCTGTCTGTGATGTTATCAGGTGGAAAAATTTGATAACACTATCTGTCTGGGTATTAGAGTGTACATGGCCACTAAAACTGAATAATTGACACATGCTCAATTGTTTTATCTGTTCTGTTCTGAACTGTTTATTCTGAATATATATATTGTCATTTACTTTATATATATTACTTGAAATTCCTATCTCTATGTATATACCTTATGTTCTAAATTGAATAGGTATCTATTTCCTGAAAACCTTGAAATTTTTGGAGATTGAATCTCATTCGGCTTTTAGCTGATTTTTTATAATTAACCATTTTTCAGGAAATAATTAGGAAAGCGGATGGAACATAAGGGGACTATGTTGAAGATTTAGCTTTTAAAGCTCTTTTTGTAACCTTAAGTAGAAGTTTGTTTAATTAGATAGAGCATGTTTAGCACTTTGTATCAAGTTGTAACTCGTTGATATTTTAATACAAATGAAGTTCCCTTTAGAAAGCTCTGATAATGTAATTCCTTCACTTTCAGTATTTTACGATTCATAACCATGTGATTATACTTCCGCTACATAGATTTTAAAAGAAAAATTTTAAGGCCAGAATATTGGATGCCTTGGTGGTATGTCAAGACACTCGTTCCCTAATATTTTCGGGTCGGGGTCATGACATAGCCGATGTGGACAATTATTAAAAATAACATAGTTACGCATATGCCAGACCCTCCAGCAAGGAAAAATATTTTTAAGGGTGTTAAAAATAAGGTTGTTCCCGGTTTCAAAAGTGTTATCAAGGTTTAAAAGGAAGGGTTTATCACGTGATGGAGGAGTCAACCCATATCCCTTAATAATTTAAGCAAATATAGGATAAGAGGTGAGCAAATGGTGAAAAAATCCACCTGTTGACATAGCATACATTTATTAGTCGCTGTGATATGCTTGGGAAATAAAACATCTGTAATGGGAAGAGCATGGTGAGACAAAAACTAGTAAAATAGAATAAATTTGTTGGGATAGTTTAATTGCCAAACCTTATACTAAGGTAATAAAAGACGATTAATATGAGTTTATTTCTGAAGAAGCCAATTGTAAGTCAATTTGATATTAAAAAAAAGCCATTGTTATTAGGTGTACAAAGCGCAACATCTTTGGTATCCAAGTTATGCCAAGTATTCCTAATATAGAAATGAGAAGGTGTAAGGTAAGGAACTGTATAAGTTTAGGAATATTCCAATCGTCAGTCCTAGGCAATCGAAAGTGGAAAACTTGAATATTATTATAGAATATGAGAGCCAAATTTCGATGCTTTAATCGCAATTATATGATGATCCAAATTAGCTTTATTAAGACTGTGAACAAAGACATCAAGAGCAAGGATAAACAAATAGGGAGATAGGGGATCCCCCTGACGAATGCCTCTATAGGAGTTGAAATACTGACCCATTTGGCCATAAATAATCGTGGCAAAAAAGGGGTAGTAGCACCTGAGATAATGCGAGTAATCCAGTAGTCAGGAAATCTGTGTTGTGTAAGCAACCAACTTATAAAAGGCCATTCTAATTTGTCATAGGCTTTAGAAAGATCTAGTTTAAGAGCCAAACTCCATCTTTTAGATTTTGAGCCCCGCATATAATGGAGCAACTCATGATTAATTAGAATATTGTATTGGAAATTCCTCCCAGGCACAAAAGCATTTCGAAAGTAAGAAATGATTTTGTCAAGAAAAGGCCTACTACGATTAATCATCAAAGTAAAAGTAATTTTATACAGCACATTACATAAACTAATGGGAAGAAATTGAGAAGTTTTGGTAGGACGATTTATTTTTGATATAAAAATTAAAAATGTTTTATTGAGTGCTTTAAACAAATAACCCGCATGAAAAAGGATAGAATGGCTTGTATAAGATAAGATCCAGCCACATACCAGTGATCTTTAAAGACCTCAACTAGCCCATCCGGACCAGGCGATTTATGAGAAGGCATTTTATAAATAACTTGTTTAATCTCCAAAGCTATAATCAGTGTATTAAGAAAAGATAAGTCCTTAGTGTCCAGTTGGGTGGGTGGGGGTGGGGGGATAGTGGTCAAAGGTAAAGTTTTCCACCATAGGCGCACTAAAGGTAAATAAATTAAGAAAATAAGATTTAAATTATAATTAAATATTAGTTTGGGAGGTAATCCATTCATTATTCCCTTTCGAGATAACCAAAATATGATTCTTAAACTTCCTATGATTAACAACCAAGTGAAAATATCAAGTATTAGAGTCCCCCTCAGTTAACCAGTGTTGGTTGGACTTTTGCTTGCAGAAAACATTTTACCTCCACAAGAGAGTCCCCATTTGTTTTTCCAAAAAGGTCTCCTAATTTATTAAATTAGATGTTAAAGTACCCTCCAACTTAGTTCTAACTGAAGAAAGTTGTTCCTGAGTTTGTTGTAACAATATTTTAAAGTTACTATAGTGGTATTTTTTCCAAATTTTATTTTGTTGCATAAGGTACTTGGTTTTATTAATAAATTTAAATGCATGAGAAACTTGTATGTCAGGAGACCAATAAGCAGTTTGAAGATGTTTATAAGAATATTTAACCCCCCATGTATGACCATAAATGGTCTGGTAAGCACTGAAGGAAGTAACAGGGTTGGAATCCAATAGTAAAGGAAAATTATCAGAAGAGGAATTAATTAATTGAAATACTTTAGTTAAAAGGAAGACTATATTCCAAAGGTCATTAGCTAGACATTTGTCAAGTCTTTCCATAATATGGTGTATCAACCCTGGCTTATTAGTCTAGGTATGCGTGGGACAACAAAACCCTAAGTTAGCTAAACTAAAATCTTCTAAATAAGATCTAAAAGGATTCGTATTATGAAATTAAAAAGCAAGACCACTAATTTTTTGAGAGGGTGGGGGGGGGGGGGTTAAAATAGAGTTAAAAACTCTAAGAAAAGGCCAAGGCATGGTAATATGATCAGCCAATGAATGACGTAAATCCCATACATGAGTGCGACGTGCAGGTTGAGCGTAATTATAATAAGTGTAAGAGGGTAGCTTAGATTAGGTATAGGCGTAACCCCTTTTGACTATGATAATGACAAGTTAATCGGAAACACTCTTGATTAATTACAAAGACACACACTCACACCTTAGTGAAGATAAACCCAGTTTGAACTCGCAACCCACTCGTGTATAACTCAGAAGTTAATAGCGAACTCAGAAGTAGCTCATTTAAAGGGGGAGAGAAGTAAGCATCCTAGATACACCTTGGAAGGCAACCAAACACCCCAACCACCCTCAAAGATCTTTGTTAATTATTAAAAGCTTCGTAATAAATGGGCATGGTGGATGAGTGAACTCTGGTTTGTAATAAATCTCTCTCTTTTTTATGTATATTTCTCTCTAGCAATAACTTCTGAACTCTGAAAAGAACCTTTTTTTTCCTTAGAGATGGTTGGGTCCCTTAAATAGCCCCTACACCACTCCCGAGATAACTCAGTCATTAATAACTGTGAAAGACATCCCACATACTTTATGTCATAAACATTAAATACATGATGGACTAGTCAGCTCCACGTCATAACCATTAAATGCTAAGACATACCTTTTTCCTAACCACTGTGTGTCAAGGGGATATCGTCACATAGGTGGCTCACCAACTGTCAGACCGCTCCAAATACCACGATGGTTTACTCAAGTACATATTTGACATTGCCTAGATAGCTAGTGACATCACCTAATAGTAGATGTGACATTAAGTAGGGATTATTTGGTTCACAACTCAGCACCCGATGGAAGTTAAGGCGACCCTGCCCAAGGTTCCACGGTTAAGGTATTTTGGTATTTTACCAGGTGTATCTAAGATAGTTAGGACAAGATCCAACGGTGCCTCACTTCTCAATCATCCAAACCAAGTCCCTCTGAAGTTCTCACGGCGAGGTCGATCGATAGAGAATGAAAGCTCTCCCAGGATCTGCCAAGCCTGGTCTCTCGTGAGTATCACTGGACCTCATGCTAAGTGACATTGCAATTGTTACATCATTAAAGTCGTTATAGCTCATAGCAAATGTAAACAAAAGATACAACAAGACTAAGTAAAATAATAGGATTAAAGGGTGAGCTCTCTCGATCAGCTTCTTTGCTGGGAGATCCCTCTAGGCTGCCATACTGAACTACCTCGCTTGAGCTGCCTTGCTGAGCTGCATCACTTGAGCTGCATCGCTTTGACCTACATTGCTGCCTCACTGAGCTGCATCGCTTGAGCTGCCTCGCTTGCCTTAATCATTTCCTATCTCTAATGGGAAGAGCATGGTGAGACAAAAACTAGTAAAAGAGCATAACTTTGTTGGGATAGTTTGTCGGGAGACCAATAAGCATTTAGAATATTTTTAGAAGAATATTTATCCCCCCATGCATGATCATAAATGGTCCGATAAGCAGTGAAGGAAGTAACAGGGTTGGAATCCAATAATAAAGGACAATTATTAGAAGAATAATTAATTAATTAATTAAAATACTTTGGTTAAAGGGAAGACTACATTCCAAAGGTCATTAGATAGACATTTGTCAAGTTTTTCCCTAATATGGTGTAGCAACCCTTGCTTATTAGTCTAGGTATGCATGGGATAACAAAACCCTAAGTTAGCTAAACCACAATCTTCTAAATAAGATCTAAAAGGAGTCGTATTGTTAAATTAAAAAGGCAGACCACTAATTTTTTTTAGAGGGAGCTAAAATAGTATTAAAAACTCTAAGAAAAAGCTAAGGCATGGTAATATGATCAGCCAATGAATGACATAAATCCCTTACATGAATGCGACGAGTAGGTTGAGCATAATTATAATAAGATTTAACATAAACGGAGGGAGTAGGAGAGCCATTTCCACTAGAAGATGCATAACTCATTTAGGATCAAACACCACAGTAGTGTTCATGGCATTACTGTTCCAAAGAATCCACATGCCCCCAGACAAACCAATGACAAGGGCTATTTGGGTTCCATTAAAAGGAAGTCTTCGAACCAACCTTTGAGAAGTAGGCATATCAGCACGAGTATCCATAAAAATCATAAATCCAGGGTTATGCTGGTCATAAAAGTTCATTAAATCCACTCTAAATTGAGGCCTATCGGTTCCCCTAGAATTCCATAAGATCACTTTCATGGATTGGAGTGAGAAGAGATTGGTGAAGACATGCAAGGATATCTCTAGTAGCCAGGGCATCATAAAACCTCTTAGGATGTTGTACACGAACTTGTGAAGAAAAACGTTTAACTCCTGCCTTGCTTACAAAATATAAATTTATTCTTGGTCGAGTATGACATGATCGTCAAATATTTCTAATTTGACCAGCAGTCGATGCAGTCCCATTTGAAAGTTGAGTGCATGCGACTGAGTGTGAACAGAGTGAAAGACAAAGAATTTGTGACCTTGGATGAGAAGGTGGTCTCTTGGAGTGAGTGGATGAATGCCTGGTTCTTTAAATGGTGGGAAGTTTTGAGGATGATGTGCGAGTGGTGGAAAAGTGCTTGATTGAGGATAATTCAAACCTGGGTGGAATTTCAGGGTCTGGGTTTGGCCCGCTTGGAAAAAAGGAAAGTCATGTTTGGGTTCAGTGGCTCAGGAGTGGGTTCTTTCATTTGATGTCCATCCTGAATGTGAAGATGGGTTGGGTTGGGTTGGGTATGGTGTGGGTGGGTGTGCTAATGGATTATGTGTTATTTTCCATTAGAAAGGGGTAACCTTTGAGGAGGGTTAGAGAGTTTATAAGGGATTTGAGTGTTAGCATATTGAGTAAAACCATGGGGAGGACTAGAGGAATTATTTAACAAGGGTGGTAAAAATTGAACAATTACCTTGGGGGGACCTATGTGAGGATTAACTGATGTCATTTGCATGGGAATTGAATAGGTGGCCTCCTACCCCACAATTATTTATGGCACACGTGTAGCGTCCCTAGAATAATATAACGTGTCTGCAGAATTATCATTACGAGCAACAGTAATCAAGTGCTCCAAATCATTAGAAATAATTTGGGGAGGTATTTAATCAGTAAAATATTTGGTCTTATCTTGGGATGGGTTGCTAACCACTGGAGTTATTAAAGAAAAAGGGTTAGAAATACTTCTTGGGATGTCGAATTTCGGATGCCGTGGATGTGGATTTCCCTTCTTGGGCTTCCACATATTATTGGGCCTGTGTCAGGAACCCAAACTCTTTTGACTCAAAGCTTGGTTGGGCTGTGACTGACCCATTATGGGAGGCCCAACCCCACTCACTAGGTTCATTTCCTCAAGCTTCCTACCCAACACCACTGTTGCAGCTCTATCGTAATTCCACCCAAAGTGATTGTACAACGGTCTTGTTTGAATCACTATCCAAGTATCTTCCACCGCCTTAGAATTTTGGTGCACTGGGTCCCTTTCATGCATACTTTTCCAACTTCCACAGGAAGCTTTAACATACCCTATCATCCCTCAGCATGAACAAATTGAAGTTTTGATCTCATAAGAGACAATCTGTAAGAGAGTCATAATTCTTTGACATTAGAGGTTTGGAAATATTATATTCTACACAAATTCGTGCATAATTGGCTCGATAAAATGAGCCACTATTCATATCAATTTCAATTAGAGCTCCAAGTGATGAACTAATTTTAAAAAGAACTTGGGGGTTATAGTATTCAATCGACATCTTTGGAAGTTTCACCCAGAAACTCATCGGTTGCACCACTACCGTTGTAGGCCTAGAGTTCTTCTGCCACCGGATGACAGACAAATGCCAGTTATCGATAAACCACGGCTGCCTAATAAGAGGTTGAAGATAATCCTCACAATTGAAAATTTTTACGTGAAAAACCCCAGCTCCTAAATCAGTAATCAATACATTCACTGAGGTTCCTTAGAGTTGTTTGAGACGCTTACCTAAATTAAGAATCTGTAAATTTTGACCCACTAAGCCCTAATTCATTATAATTCATTTGGAGAGAATGGAATAGCCAACGCCTCACTGTTGGATGGTCCTTCCACCCCTTGAGCTCACTGACTTCTTAATTAATCAATTGAAACCAAGATGGAAAAACCATATGTGATGGTTGATTCTCCAAAATCGCTTTGGTGGGATGGAGTGTCGACATGTACAAAGACGAAGGCTTGATGGTATCCTGTTGAAATCAAGACGAAACGCTGGGACAAGGAAGCATGTGTGAATGGTCAGGTGGTTTAGGAGGCAAATTGGAATCTAGGGTTGGGTTTGGGGAAGAAGGATGTTTTTTCCTTTTCTATGTATTAGACTCCTGATATCTTCAAACGGTTCATCAGGTCATATCATTTCAAAGGTGAATGTCATCACTATCACTATAATCTTTTTTTATTTAGAGGCACGAAATAGGATAGGAGTATGAGGTTGAATATTTCTCACCAAACACAATATGAGGTTGAAATTTTCCCCCTCGAAATAGGAGTATGAGATTGAATATTTCTCACCAAGCGGACTTGTCACTCAAGAAACTAAATGACAATTAGTGTATTTTTTGCACAACTTGGGCGATAAGATTTTTGGCTTTGTCAAGATGACTATTTTAATATAATAATGTCATGCAGAAACTGAGCCGACCAAAGTAAGGACATGATGATATTGCTCTTTATTGGTTTATGTCATACTTCAATTTTATGGTAGAAGAGTGAAATTTTAAAATTAAAAAATATTGGGTAAATGAGTGTTTGATGGACTAAATGGGTTAAATTAAGAATATATATATTTTTTAAAACATATGTGTTTATGTTGAAGACTATACAATAATTTCACTTATCCAGAAGAATCAAATCCAATATTCCCAAGCTTGAGCCACGCGTGTAATTGTTTATGTTGTGGTTCACATGTTTTTCACTGCATTAGAGCAAGTGTTTTTGGCCCCTATGGAAAATAATTTGGATCCTCTAAAGTCAGCAGACTACTTTACATACATGAGTGATAATTTCAACCTTTTATTTCAAAATAAAAGGTCAAGATTAACTCAAATTTTATATAAATAAATTTCAAATATATTTGATTTTGAAATAATATATTCATAAGGTGAGCTTGTTGTTACCATTCATTTTCAAATGAATTCCTGAGATTTGTGGAACTCTACTCTATAACTTTAGAGGAGTCCAATCCATGAAAAAATGAATAATCTTCAATCTATCCACGAATTTTGCAGGTACATCTAATTAAAAAAAGTCACTAAGTTAATCCACTACAATGAAACATCCTACTAAATAGATGCCTATAAATATAATCCATTTTGGTGGATTAACATAAAAATACCTTAGAGTGTAGGTGCTATTTAGTAGCTATACAATACAAAATGAGTTTTCTACCAAATAGTCCTATAATCTATTCTAATTTCTATGTTTTCTAAAATTCTACTTCTTCTATTACTATTTTTAACAAAACATTATGTTCTTTTAATTTTTTTTAAAAGAACATAATGTTTTGTTAAAAAACAGTAATAGAAGAATTATAATTTTAGAAAACATAGAAATTAGAATAGATTGATATTCTAAAAATTATATTTTTTGGATTTTAGAAAACATAGAATTTTAAAAAAACATAAAATTTTAAAAAACATATAATTTTATAAAACATTGTCCCTTCTATATATTTTTACTAATTTCATAGACATATTTTACTTTTGTTTTATCTTTAAAAATTATATTTTTTTTTTTGTTTCAATTGATTGATATTTTACTATTTGACACAGGTTTATTTTTTGGGAGGGAGAGGTGATTAACTTGGATATTTCGTACTTGGAATATTGTATAATTCGTCAATCAGGTTCCATTGTTCAAATTTATCTATTATTAATTGGGTGTTAATTATTCGTGTATAGTCATGCCTCCTAGAAAGTATGAGTCTGGCGCTGCAAAAAGAAAGAAAAAACAAGAAGTTGAAAAATTATCTCAATCTCAAAAAGGAGTCATTTATAAGTTTTTGGTGAAAAAAAGTTCAAATAATGATGATGATAATGAAGAAGGATTAAACAAAGAACTTGAAGAAATAGTTTACGAAGAAGATATCAACTTGGGGGGAGAATGTTAATATGACTTTATATTTATAAATAAGAAAAATAAATATGTTATTACATTATGGAGACCCCACTTCAAGAGTTCGCCTCGGGCCTCTAATATCTTGGGACCGGTCCTGGTTAAGTGAAGTATGTTGAAGAGTCTGACTGTATATATATAAATATACTCCATTTATAATATTTTTTGAAAACATACTCATCTTTTCTAAGTCTGAAAATTTAGGATATTTTAGGAAGTTTCCAATTTTTACACTACAAAAAAGATTAGCTGTATCATGCCATATTTTAATAATGGGTATAATCAAACCATTATAGATTAATGGATTTGATTGATCTATGTTGACTGTTACAATTCTTTTATAAATAGTAACAAAAATATTTAAGAGTTGAAAAATAGATATGCTATTATAACATGCAAGATATTAAGCTTTTTGAAAGATATTTCAGAAAATCAAAAGTAAAAAATATGACAGGCTTCTCTATTTAACACATCTTATATCACTATTATGCTTTAATTTCTCAAAATAGAGGCCCAAATATTAAAAACATATATTTTAAAAAACTAAATATCAATTCTGTTAAACACAAAGATCTCTATCTTTAATTTTTTACAAAACTTTAAAATCTGGAAATGACACTACTACCTACTAAGTACTGACTTACAAATTACAACTAAAAATGTTGAATTGACTAATATAATAATTATATGTTAAGTAAGTAAAACTATAAATAATCAGGTCATATCATTTCAAAGGTTAATGTCGTGACTATCACCATAATCTTTTCTTATTTGGAGGCGCGAAATAGGAGTATGAGGTTGAATATTCCTCGCCAAACGGACGTGCCACTCAAGAAACTAAATGAAACTAAATGTACTTTTTGGATGACTTGGGCGACAAGATATTTGGTTTTGTCAACTTGACTATTTCGACATACAGAAGATTGATGAAATTATTAACCAATATTATAATGAGCTTGACCAGCATGCCGACATATTAGATTGTTAACTATCTCGGAGTAGGATTTTTTTTTTAATAATATATCATTAGGTATCTTAATCAGTTTACATGTACCTTAATTAATTTTTATTCTCAATTCGTAATTTTTGTTAATTAAATATTATTTTAATAATATTAAAAATTGAATTGAAGATCAAATTCAATTTACTTTTAAAATTATTTTAATAATAATTTTATACCGCTTTATCAAGAGGCCTGATTCTATCTTGGAGCAGATGGTGTTTGTTAACTCCTATTGTTTTCGTTCGTTCTAGGGTTGATAAATTCTGACATGATAATTTATATACGGTAATAACTCGAAATGATTCGAACAGGACACGATTGTATAAATTTAAGAGTATTCAAAATTTATACTCAAATCAAAATTAATATGACTCAAAAATGACACGACTATTTCTAATTGACATCCCAAATTTGTTCAAAGTTAAAAAGAAAAAATGCTAAATGTCATTATGGCGTCATATGTGTCAAAATCAGACTATGTTAATTAGTGAGGTCAGGGTCCGCTATGATTAGTTAGTTCATTTTCATAAGGAATTGAAATTGATTGAAAAAGGATAAGAGTGAAGATTTGGAAAATGTATTTTTTTTATGAAAAGTGACATAATTATGATTTTTTTGTAATTTATGAAAATTTGGATAAAAAATATTTTTCATAAACAGTGACATAACTATGGTGCACTTTTTGAATTTATAACCATTGTTTTTACATCATGTATTTAAAATCAAGCATCATAAAAGGATTCGTTTTTTTAATAACTATCTTTTATAAAAAAATAATTTTATGCTAATCAATCCGTCCCTTAGTATACAATTTTTATACTAATACATATAAAGCGATATATGCTTTCATGTAGCAAGGACACATGAAAACGGACACATGAAAGCATGTGTCTGTTTTCATGTGTCCTTGCTACATGAAAGCATCACTAATTGTGTCCGTCAAGTCCAAATTCGAAATTTATAAAAATATCTAAGTCTCTCTCTCTCTCTCCCTATATATATATATATATATATATATATATATATATATATATATATATATGGAGAGGTTCACAAGTGGAGTCAAAAGATAAACTTTTTAATGAATCTTAACAAAATAACACAACAACTCAATTAATTTTAATTCTTATGTTGTAATTACTCCGCGCCAGCGACAATGAACACGTGTGTCGATCGATCCTCAACCACCCCCCCCCCCCCCCCCCACCCACCCCCTACCCCAATCCCCACCCCAACCCTCATGGCAACTCTGCTGCCATAAGGACTGCCATGGTGATGGTGGTGGTTGGGGGGTGGGGGGATGTGGGGGGATCAATCGACACGCGTGTTTGTTGCCGCTGGCGCGGACCAATTGCAACATAGAAATTAAAATTAATGAGTTGTTAGGGGCTATTTTGTTAAGGGTTATTAAAAAGTTCATCTTTTAGGTTCACTTGTGAACCTCTCCATATATATATATATATATATATATATATATATACAGTACCACACTTGTGCGGACTAGTCCACATTTTAAAAGTGCGGACCGGACATGTGTCACCCGACGGTGACCTGAAAAGAGTGAGAGTGTACCTATAATTTAACCGATAATTTCTAGGCTCACCAGCAAGTGACACATGTCCGGTCCGCATTCTTAAAATGCGGACTAGTCCGCACAAGAGCACTATTATATATATATATATATATATATATATATATATATATATATATATATATATATATATATTTTGAAATTTGTTTAGCAATATTGTGTTGGAATTTATGATTTTATTTGAGTTGACAAAATCTTATTCTGGTAAACTTTAAAACCAATTTAATATGTAATCTACATGTCTTTCGAGAGGGTTCCGAGTTGTAAGGCGTTCTCCTCCGTGAGGAGCATAACGTGTTGTATTCACGTGTATAAAACTATAAATTTATGAGTGAGAAGTTATCACCAAAATATTAACTTGTAATATGAAATTTTCTTAAGGACAATGTTGAACGCTCGTCTCAATTGTTAAAATCTTTATCCAGACACTATAAGTTTAAGTTTGTTTGTTCAGATTTATGATTTACATATTTTTGTCTAGTTTAGGAAATTATAAAATCATTATTTGGATAACATACAGTTTTATATTTTCCTGGGTAGGTTAATTGACTCATTATTGAGAGAACGGTTTTCCTGAATCATTTTTTTTTTCAAATTTGGAATATCATTTTTTTCACTTAAATTACTTATCAATTAAACAAGAATCTTTTTCTTTCAGCACCGGATCACATTGTAAACATGTTATATATATTGTAACACTGAAAAGAGTTATCATTTTAGGAGTGTTCATTGGAAAGGTAAAATTCATAAATTAAATCAAACTAGGTGCGTGCATGGTTTGGTTCCAGTTTTTACACTCTTGGTACAATTTCAATTCCAAAAAATAAAATACCACTTTTTTGTTTTATTTCGGGTTTTAATACTTAAACAAACGTAGAATCGGTATTACACACATACACACAGATATATATATATTAGTCCGAAGATGAAAATTAAAACCCAATTCATGTTCATTTCATACACCAGAAATTTCTAAAATTATCGAAACTTTCCAACTTATATATCTACTCATATATTAAGTTGTATCATGCCACTTTTCACAAATGGTTATAATCAGACCATTATACAGTAATGTCTGTGGTTGATCTATCTAAGGATTACACTTGTTTCGTAACAAGTAAGAAAAGTTTAATATATGAAAAATAAATATGCTATTATGACATGAAATTTTAATAACTTTGGAAAATATATTAGAAAACCAGGATTAACATGAATTCAAAATAGTAAAAGCAGAAATTTGAAACTATCTAATGTTATAAAATAAATTCATCATATTATCACGTTAGAATAAGATACTATTATGTCAAGTTGACACATCTAATATCACTATTGATCTTTTTTCAATCTTAAAAATATAAAGGACCAAATATTAAATAAAATAAATCAAGGCTCTTCGTCCAGTGGTATAAGGCTGCGGCTGGGATAGTCTTGGGGGTGAATTGGGTTTAGTTCTAGTTTGATCCCCGACACTCTCAAAATAATGTTTGGCCACTGGAAAACACGAACCGTGAATAAGAATTAGTCAAGATGCGCATAAACTCGTCCGAACACCTCATAGTATGCTACCAAAAAAAATATTAAATAAAATATAAAGAATTAAATATCTATTATTTTTACGTAAAAATAATCTCTTTCTTTAAATTTGTATAGGGCCTTAAAATCTCGAAATGACACACTAACTTACAAGAAAGAATGTTTAATTGACTAACGTAATGAATACAGCGACTATCACCACAATTATTTTTGTATTTGGTGCTTGACGTTGAATATTACTCCCCAAATACACCAGACATTGGGCGTATCACTCAAGAAATTGAATTAAAATTGGTGTACTTTTTCCTTGATTTGGGCGACAAGATATTTGAACTTGTCAACATGGAAATTTCAATGCGAAAACAAAATACCATAGAGCTATATATCTGACTAAAATAAGGTAATAAAAAATTATATTTTATATTTTGACAAAATTCAAAATAATAAGTTATAAAATTTTAATAGAGTAAATATGAAAAATTGGTAAAAAAATATGTATGTGTAACTTTTTTCATTATGATAACGCCATGCAAGATAATTTGGCATTTCTAAATGTAAGTCCCTACTTAGTTGCATATAAAATAAATGGTGGGTCATACCGAAGATTGATATAATTATGAATTCCTCTATTCTCACTCCACCAAACAATTCCCCCACTTTACTCTCATGTTCAAAGACCAAAATACCCTTATTCATTAATTTTGTTTCATTCATTCAAAATTCACATTTATACCCAAAACTTATATCCACTTTCTTATCCCAACTAAAACAAATATTTTATTTATTTATTAACAAAGTTTTATTTGTATTAAAAATTATTTTTTTATAAAAATTGCTTATTATGAAAAAAATGTTTTTGTTTTAAATTGTATTAAAAAATATTTTAACTTTTTATAACTGTTTTAAAAAATAAAAAAAATCATTTCCTCTATCTTAAAAACATTAATTGCTTCCTTTAAAAATAAAAAACAAAATCATTTTCACTATCTTAAAAACATTTTTTTACAAAAATAAAATATTTTAGCGGTTAAAAATCTTTCTTTTATATATGATGATGAAACTTTGGTTCGCCACAAACATATATTATTTATGCACCGTATAAATACTACGGATCCATCTATTCCCACTCCACCCCAAACTTCCACCACTCCACTTTTATGAAAATAGATGGATAATTCCATTAATTTTTTTTCATTAATCCAAAATGTACATTTATATCTAAAACTTATATCCACTTTTTTATCCCAACTAAAACATACATTTTATTTATTTATTAACAGAGTTTTATTTATATTAAACATTGTTTATTGTAGATTTTTTTTTAAATTGCATAACAAATGGTTTTTACTTTTTATAACTGTTTTAAAAAATAAAAAACCAATTCAACTGTCTTAAAAAAAATTAACTATTGTTTTTGAAAATTGTTTATAAAAACTAAAACAATGTTCTATATAATATAAAAGATATTTTTTTTACAAAAATAGATTGTTCTAGCTATTAAAAATCGGTCTTTTATATATAAAAAAGTATACATTTTATTTAACAACGTAAAAAAAATAGATTTTTGTTTACGTTGTTAAATAAAATGTATAATTTTTATATATAAAAGATCGATTTTTAATAGCTAAAACAATTTATATTATTAAAAACATTATGTAGGATATCCATCTATTTTAGAAGAATATAGTGATTCAAGTTGGAACAATCTTGAATCAAAATCCAAGTCAACTACTGGTTGGATTTTTACGCTAGGAGGAGCAACTATCTCTTGGGGATCTAAGAAACAAACACGTGTATCAGATTCAACAATGCAATCTGAATTCATAGCCCTAGCAGATGCATGTAAAGAAGCAGAATGACTTATAAATGTGTTGTATGATATTCCTTTATGGAAAAAGCCATCGCCTTCTATTATGATAAGTTGTGATAACCAAGCCACAATTTATAAAGTTTCGAACAAAGCTTACAACGGCAAATCTAGACACATTAGTCTAAGGCATCAAATTATAAGAAAATTACTCAAGGAAGGAGTAATTACAGTTGACTATATTAAAACGAACAAGAATTTAGCAGATCATCTAACTAAAGGTCTTGTTAGGGAGATGATATATATCACCTCAAAAGGAATGGGACTAAGGTTTATTAAATAACACAACTATATTTATTGGGAACCCAACTCATATCTTGAAAATATAGATAGAGTTCAATGAGGAACAAACAAGTTAAATTATAGTTATGGAACACTAGGAATTTTATACTAAAAGTTCCATTCCTATGTGCCTAGTGTTGGTTTTCTGCATGTTAGAGGATGAAGGTTACTTCTTAATAAATCATATAAGTGTGACTCGCAGAATCACTAAAGTTGATTTACCTATACGAGTGTCGAAAGTGTGGCCGCTTTCTATGGAATCAAGACCGATCTTAAAGCGCTCGTGAAATCAGGATTAACACAAGGCCATAAAAATGCATGCTAGAAGAACACTTATAAACTCAGAAATCGATATGTGTGATAGTTCTGGCTAGTCTCAAAAGGTCCTTGGTTCAAGATACGTTCACCACAACACCTTGATGAAGCTTTGAATTATTTTCACTATATGGAAGTTCAAGTTCGAAAGACACTTCTCATTTACGTACTAGATTTTAGCGACAATGCCAAAAGTTATTTATTGTCTTTTTGCTTTGTTCTCTTGTGTATATTGAAATTGGTGGGGGAATGTTGGATAAATTACAATATTTATTGATATTTTATTTTTTAGTTGTTAATATTTTATTATATTATTTGTGTTTTATTTTAAACATAGTTTGGGTTTTAATTTAGAAGGTAGAAACATGAGCAAATGTGTGTGAAAGATATGAGAGTGCTCAAAATCCCATATTATCCCACATTGGAAGAATACTACAAAAAGTAGTGGTATATCAACTAAAGGACAACTAAGATTCTTAGTTGACAAGTCAAATAAGAGGCTATGATCCTACGCATCGCGGTGGTGCTTAAGCACCACCAATCGCGACACGCGTAAGTACGACACGCGGCGAGCGAAAGGGTGATTGGGCGACTTAGGGTGCATTGCGCGCTTTGACACGCACTTCGCACGTGCGTATCGTCACTTAGATCATGGGAGCCTAAAGTTTTGACGAGGTAAAACAGATCAACGGTTGTGATTAAACGATCCGATCAAAGGGTTTAAAATTCGAAACAACTTGATCTAAATCGTTAGATGAACTCGTAGTGTTTCGTGTAGAGGATGTCCATTCGCTTACGATGGGACGCCTAATCTGAACCGTTAGATTGCAGCTGTTCCAAATAGGCACGATCCAACGGTTGCTGAGTCACTCCATGAAGAGCTGCGACTGTTGAAGAACAGTCACAGAAATGGCTATAAAAAGAGTTTCAGGCCTCTGTTTTGGACACCGAAAATTGCTAGTTTCTCCTCTCTCCGTCCTCTATACTTTGGCATTATCAAGTTACAAATTCAGAGTTTTCTCGATTTGATCAAACAGTACATAGTTTGAATCAAACAACTATTCATACACTGCATTGTATCCTGAAGGCAGATTTTATAAAACCCATAGTGTACTCGCCGTTCTGGTTCTGTCTCAACCGGATTGGGAGAAATTTTGCCTAAAAGAAAGCGTTCCAAGAACGTGCCTTGCACAAATTAATTAATATATTTCGTTCTTTCCATAAAAAAACTCCAACAGTTTTAGGCAAAAAAATTTATTCTTATTACTCCACTCAAATGGAAGGAACTGTGGCACAATCTATCCAAGTCATGACTCAAGACTTAATCCGACTCGACCATTTTGATGGAGGAAATTTCACTCGTTGGCAAGAGAAAGTTATGTTCTTCCTCACATCACTAAAACCTGCATACACACTCTAGATGATAACCTTGAACAAATTCTCGAGCGCACACACGAAGACACTGAAGAAATAAAACAAAAATGTGTGAAGAGGAAAGAAGACGAATTTATGTGTCGAGGACACATCCTCAATGCTTTGTCTTAAACTGTTTATAGCGCTCATCAAATGATTCCTACGGCAAAGGAATTATGGAAGGCTTTGGAGACAAAGTATCAAAACGAGGAAGCGAGCAACCGTAAGTTTATAATTTCAAACTATATGAATTTTAGAATGAGTAATGATAAATCTGTCGTTGCACAAGCCCATGAACTCCAACAAATTGTTGGTGACCTTAAAGCTGCTGGTATTAATCTTCAAGATGAATTTCAAGTAGGGGTGATTGTTTCAAAACTTCCATCCTCTTGGAATGGTTTTAAGAAGAAAATTAATCATGATGAAAGGACTTATATTGTGGAATCCCTTCTTCGTCACCTTCGTATTGAAGATGATACTCATATTCGAGAAAAGAAGGATGAACAAGGTGAGGGTCATTCAAAAGCTAATATGGTTGAGGATAAAAAATCCAAGATTAACAAAGACTCAAAATTTAAAGCAAAGAATGATTCAAAATTCAAGAACCAAGGTGCAAATAAGAAAAATAAGGGAAAATGTTTCTTCTGTGACAAGCCGGGCCATTATTCTCGAGAATGTCGTCTTAAAAAAAAGGCATTTAAGGAAAAACAAGGGTCGAAGGAAACCAACAATGTTGAAGATCTTATTGCTACTGTTTGCGAAGAAAATTCAATTGATAATGAAAGTGGATGGTGGCTGGATACCGGCGCAACAGTCCACATATGCAAAGACCGCTCTTCATTCAAAACATATGAAGAAATTGATGGAAAAGAAGTGAAGATGGCAAATAATCTTCGCACCAATGTAGTTAGAAAAGGCACAGTGGAATTGAAGCTAACTTCTAGAAAGACACTTACTCTAATTGATGTACTTGATGTACCTGATATGTGTAAAAATCTTGTGTCTGGGGACCTTCTCAATAAGAGAGGTTTCAAACTAGTGTATGAGTCTGATAAGTTTGTTTTGTCTAAGAATGGCCAATTTATTGGCAAGGGTACTCTTGTAACGGCATGATCAAAATTAATGTAATCAATGATATTAGTTCTGCTTATATGGTTGAGTCTATTTCTTTATGGCATAGTAGATTAGGTCATGTGAATTATAGAAGTATAAAAAATATGACTAATCTCGACTTATTCTCGGATTGTAAATTTGATAACCTTTCTAAATGTGAAATTTGTGCTCAATCGAAGATAACTAGAAAATCGTTCAAATCTGTTGAGAGGAAATCCGAAATGCTTGATATTATTCATAGTGATATATGTGATACGAAGAGTAATATGAATCGTGGTGGAAATAAATATTTCTTAACTTTCATTGATGATTACTCTAAGTATGCATATACATATTTACTTAAAAGTAAAGATGAAGTTTTCGAGAAATTCCTAATTTTTATAGCAGAAGTTGAAACTCAACAAAATCGAAAAATTAAAGTCCTACGATCCGATAGGGGTGGTGAATATTACCCGAGTGAGTTTATACAATTTTGTAATACTCATGGGATAATCCATCAAGTTACGGCGCCATATACGCCACAACAAAATGGAACGACGGAAAGAAAAAATAGGACTTTAGTTGAAATGATAAATTCAATGTTAATCAGTTATGGTTTACCTTTGTCGATGTTGGGAGAAGCTGTTTTATCTGCATGTTATATTTTAAACAGAGTTCCATTGAAAACCAAGGATATTACACCATATGAATTATGGTTTAATCGTAAGCCTAATCTTAGACGTCTTAAAGTTTGGGGATGTCTTGCTTATGTAAGAAAACCCAAACCTAAAAGACCTAAACTAGGAAATAGGACTTAAAAATGTATTTTTATTGGATAATCTAGTAATAGTATGACTTATAGATTTTTAAACCTTTAAACTCAAGAAATCATTGAGTTGGAAGATGTGCAATTCTTTAAACATATAACAAAATTTAGTACTTTGAATCAAGGTTTAGAAAATAATAATCCGACTGTTGACTCCTCAAATTTAGAAGAAAATTCACAACCTATATCTTCTTCGGAAACAACGAATGACGTTGAACCATGAAGGATTAAAAGACAAAGAACTGAAAAAACATTTGGGCCTGACTTTGTTATTTATTTAGTTGAAGGGGATTTAAATGAGACTAAGAACAAAACTAAATTTGTTCTTAATGTAGAAGATGAACCGACCACATTTCATGAAGCGGTAACATCTAGGGATGCTGTCTTTTGGAAGGAAGCAATAAATGATGAAATGAACTCAATTTTGTCAAATCAAACTTGGGTTATTTCCGATCTCCCCCCCGGGGCTAAACCTATTGGGTGCAAATGTATATTTAAAAGAAAATTAAATCTGGATGGTTCTATAAATAAATTTAAGGCAAGACTAGTTGCTAAAGGCTATAAGAAAAAACATGGAATTGATTACTTTGATATATATGCTCTTGCTCGAATAACTTCCATTAGGATATTAATATCTCTTGCTTCTATTCACAATTTAGTTATTCATCAAATGGATGTTAAAACTGCATTTTTAAATGGTGATTTAGAAGAAAAGATTTACATGGAACAACCCGAAGGGGTTGTTTTGCCTGGCCAAGAAAAGAAAATGTGTAAATTGGTTAAATCTCTTTATGGCCTTAAACAAGCTCCTATGCAATGGCATGAGAAGTTTAATAATATTGTTATATCCCATGGATATAAAGTTAATGATGCCGATAAATGTATATATAGTAAATTTGAAAATGGTGTTGGTGTTATTATTTGCTTATATGTGGATGACATGTTAATATTTGGGTCTAATCTCAAATATGTTGAAGAAACCAAAAGTTTTCTTTCATCAAAATTTGATATGAAAGATCTTGGAGAAGCTGATGTGATTTTAGGAATCAAAATTTTGAGAAAGGATAATTCTTTAGCTTTATCTTTATCTCATTATATAGAAAAAGTTCTTAAAAGATATAATCATTTTGAACTTAATCCAGCTGCTACACCAGTGGATCCTAGCATCAAATTAATGAAAAATACTAGGCGTGCTATGGACCAACTTAAACATGCTTGTATTATTGGGAGTCTAATGTATGACATGCATTGCACTAGACCAGACATTGCTTATCGAGTGAGTGTATTGTGTAGATTTACAAGTAATCCAGGATAAGAGCACTTGAATGCAATTTCTAGGGTGCTTAGATACCTGAAGAGGACTTTGGATTATGACTTACATTATATAGGATATCCATCTGTTTTAGAAGAATATAGAGATTCAAGTTGGAACAATCTTGAATCAAAATCCAAGTCAACTACTGGTTGGATTTTTACGCTAGGAGGAGCAGCTATCTCTTGAGAATCCAAGAAACAAACATGTGTATCAGATTCAACAATGCAATCTGAATTTATAGCCCTAGCAGATGCATGTAAAGAAGCAGAATAGCTTAGAAATGTGTTGTATGATATTCCTTTATGGAAAAAGCCATCGCCTTCTATTACGATAAGTTGTGATAACCAAGCCACAATTTATAAAGTTTCGAACAAAACTTACAACGAAAAATCTCGACACATTAGTCTAAGGCATCAAATTATAAGAAAATTACTCAAGGAAGGAGTAATTACAGTCGACTATATTAAAACGAACAAGAATTTAGCAGATCCTCTGACTAAAGGTTTTGTTAGGGAGATGATATATATCACCTCAAAATGGAATAGGACTAAGGTCTATTAAATAACACAACTATATTTAATGGGAACCCAACTCATATCTTGAAAATATAGATAGAGTTTAATGAGGTACAAACAAGTTAAATTATAGTTATGGAACACTAGGAATTTTATACAAAAAGTTCCATTCCTATGTGCCTAGTGTTGGTTTTCTGCATGTTAGAGGATGAAGGTTACTTCTTAATAAATCATATAAGTGTGACTCGCAGAATCACTAAAGTTGATTTACCTATACGAGTGTCGAAAGTGTGGCCGCTTTTTATGGAATCAAGACCGATCCTAAAGCGCTCGTGAAATCAGGATTAGCACAAGGCCATAAAAGTGCATGCTAGAAGAACACTTATAAACTCAGAAATCGGTATGTGTGATAGTTTCGGCTGGTCTCAAAAGGTCCTTGGTTCAAGATACGTTCACCATAGCACCTTGATGAAGCTTTGAATTATTTTCACTATATGGAAGTTCAAATCCGAAAGACACTTCTCATTTACGTACTAGATTTTAGCGACAATGCCAAAAGTTATTTATTGTCTTTTTGCTTTGCTCTCTTGTGTATATTGAAATTGGTGGGGGAATGTTGGATAAATTACAATATTTATTGATATTTTATTTTTTAGTTGTTAATATTTTATTATATTATATGTGTTTTATTTTAAACATAGTTTGGGTTTTAATTTAGAAGGTAGAAACATGAGCAAATGGGTGTGAAAGATATGGGAGTGCTCAAAATCCCATATTGTCCCACATTGGAATAATACTACAAAAAGTAGTGGTATATTAACTAAAGGACAACTAAGATTCTTAGTTGACAAGTCAAATAAGAGGCTATGATCCTACGCATCGCGGTGGTGCTTAAGCACCACCAATCGCGACACGCGGTGCGCGAAAGGGCGATTGAGCGACTTAGGGTGCATTGCGCGCTTTGACGCGCACTTTGCACGTGCGCATCGTCGCTTGGACAGTGGGAGCCTAAAGTTTTGACGAGGTAAAACAGATCAACGGTTGTGATTAAACGATCCGATCAAAGGGTTTAAAATCCAAAATGACTTGATCTAAACCGTTAGATAAACTCATTGCGTTTCGAGTAGGGGATGTCCATTCGCTTACGATGGGACGCCTAATCTGAACCGTTAGATCGCAGTTGTTCCAAACAGGCACCATCCAACGGTTACTGAGTCGCTCCATGAAGAGCTATGACTGTTGAAGAACAGTCATAAAAATGGCTATAAAAAGAGTTCCAGGCCTCTGTTTTGGGCACCGAAAATTTCTAGTTTCTCCCCTCTCCGTCCTCTATACTTTGGCATTATCAAGTTACAAATTTAGAGTGTTCTCATTTTATTCAAACAGTACATAGTTTGAATCAAATAACTATTCATACACTGCATTGTATCCTGAAGGCAGATTCTATAAAGCCCATAGTGTACTCGCGGTTCTAGTTCTGTCTCAACCGGATTGGGAGAAATTTTGCCTAAAAAAAGCATTCCAAGAACCTTACTTGCAGAAATTAATTAATATATTTCGTTCTTTCCGTAACAAAACTCCAACAAGTTTGACCTCCACCCATCTTTTATTCAAAAAACAATCTACTACCGGAGTTGAAAATGATCTGTTGGCCGAAGGCATAGCCAGAAGTGAAAGTATTGCGATTAGCAATAACGACTTGATTAGTGATCTTTCAAGAAAGGTTGCAATTTCTCGATTTGATCCTCACACCTCTTACCTCTCACCACCAATACTTTTACAAAATGTATAAAATGGGAGAGAGTTGGATGGACAAGGATTGGGGAAATTAGGATTGATGTGAGAGATATAGACATAATAATGAAAAGAAGAGGGAAGGTGATACGTTCCTCTAAAAATCCGATTTGGGCGGATTCTTCCCCCAACTAAAGAAGAGATTTTGGCAGAATCGCCGTATATGAAATTAAGCACAATTTTGCAAAGAAATAGCCCACCTATTTCTCGAGAAAAGATAGAAAACATGCTCAATATGATTTGATTAAATAGTTGACCCAAGACGTCTCTTAAAAAGAAATGGGAGATATTGCAGAGAATGGTGATTAACTTTATGAATTAAAGATAACGAGAAAAATTGTGTGGACACCTTAAACATCGACCAACTTTAAATGCAATATTTCATATTATAGTTTAATATAGATACATATAAAGCGATACATTTGTATTATTTTGCATGAAGCCTTACAAATTTTTTTATAAATTTTAAAGTTGGTCGTGAGTGACGAATGGTTGGTGATGCTTTCATGTAGAAAGCAATATACAAACACCACAAAATTTAAGCGTGCACACACATACACAAACGCACTTATATACATATATATTGGATTTGTTTAGCCAACATATTGGAGTAAAGTGTCATACCACAAGGCTAGGTTGGTTACTTGACTCATTATAAAGGGAACTTTTTTTCTAAATCCATTTTCTTGAAATTTAGAATTTTACTTCCTTTTGTCACTTAATATATTTCTTTTAGCATTTGATCTCATTATGAAGATTTGATCTATGTTGTAAACGCTGAAAATATTTATCATTAGGTGTGTTCGTTGGAACCGGTAAAATCGATAAATCGAACCAAGCTAGGTACATTATTTTGTTCTGAGTTTTTATATTGTTTATTTTTATTTTGGTTCCAAAAAATAAAAGATTGATTTTTTTAATTTTTTTTCTGGTTTTAGTAACTCAACCAAACTGAAACATTGTAGAATCGTTATTACATCCTTATAGATGTACTAGTCCTATGATAAAAATTAAACTCTAAATCATTTCACTTCATACAACATACAACCCTCCTTATCTCTCTAATAAGTTTATCATTCATTACTTATGTTTTGGAATTATTTGACCGCTTTTATAAGTGTGGCCACCCATTTCCTTCCTCCTCCTTCGGGGGGGGGGGGGGGGGGGGGGGTCAATGCTTGCCCGCGTTGTTGGAGGGAGAGAAGAAGAAGGTATCGCACCCTTTCTAGGGGCGCTTCGACCATCGGCGATGGGGGTGATGTAAAGAGATAGAGTCGCCAACCTATTTTGCACAAAATAGGTAAAATAAATGTTGCCTCCTCAAGAGAATGACATCAAAGACATACTGATGCTTACGAAATTAATTAGTTCAGAGATTCGGGGACTAATTTACGGAATGTGAAGGTGTTAGTACCCATTCTGCCCTTTTGGTCTCTCACGGGCATATGTTATTATTCTCCTTAACAACTCCGTGAAATGTGTGCTCGTGTATATATTAATGAAGAATGGTATTTCTCAACTCACGTCATGGAGAACGGTGGAGTGAGGTCATCAGTAGGAGTGTTCCCAAAAATAAAAATAAAAAATTTAATGTGTGCGTTTGTTGGGTCACCGATTGTTTATAGAAATACGACGGTAAAAATTTGACAAAACGCGAGCATGAATCACAAATATAATGTATAGAAATAATACATGAATAAAAATATGGAAGGAGTTCTCGAGTATAGAGTTTTGACTCGAGACGCCTACGTAGCCTAAAAAGGCATCAAAGTCCACATAGTTTGCATGTAACACGAGGGTGGGATTTATCCCATAAATTCAACTGGGGATTTTATTTAGATGTGTGTATGTAAAAAAAAAGGATGTTTTGGTTTGGAAAAATATGGTGAGGAATCCTGTTTGGAATTTATGATCTAACCTTTTTTTATAGAAAATTTGGTATGTGCAATAATACTAATAAAAGGTGGGATATTTATATGTTTAGAACTAACAAAGATGAAATGATAAAGTAAGAATTGTATAACTAATGCGACAATAGGGAAATTTAAAGTGAGAGAAGAATGTTTAGACCTTGTTTGGCAACTTGGAGGTTGATCTTGATTGTTGAAGAGTTTCCCTTGCAAGTGGATGGTGGTGGTAGGATGAAAGGAAAATGATTTTGCTAAATTGGGTCTGAAAGGGATGTAAATGGAATATGGAGGGGAGGTTCCAACAAGGAAACCACGCTGGATTTGAGAGAATGTTGCTAAGATCACTTAGAGGGATGTTTCTGAGGTGCCTTTTAAAGTGAGGTCATGCTCTCCTTATATATGGTCAAAGGGGTGCCGATTAACATTGTACTTGACCTGCCTATCAGCAGGCATTCCCAGACACACTTCTATAGGCAGGGAAATGGGTTTGCCATTCGGCAATCTCATGCGAATTTCTCAAACAATGGTCGTAAAACATAATCCATAAGTTCAAATTGTGCACGGGGCATACCATTGGAAAGGGTATTCAGAGACTTTTAAGAATCCATTAGGCCGATCCTAGGTTCGGTAGTTGACTGCTATCAAACGGGCTCAAAAGCGCTCGATAACCTTTTGGATAAGAGATTTATGGAGGAAAAAGGATCGTTCTCCCGAATCATAAGGAAAATTTCCACATGGGATGGACCGTTAGAAAGGGTATTTATAGCCCTTTGAAGATTCATTCAGTTTTGTTTGGTTCGAAGAGTTGACCTTGGTCAAACGGAGCCCGAAAGTTCCTAGTGACCCTTCAGAGTAAAATGGATTGTTCATCTTTATCGTAAGGCTGATTTGCGCACAGGGTGGACAATTGGAAAGGGTTTTATAGCCCTTTGAATATTCATTCAGTCTCAATCGAGCTGAAGAGTTGATAGGAGTCAAATGGAGCCATGTTGCCTCCGGTTCAATTTTGAGGGAAAAATAAACCGTTCGTCCGAACCGTAAGGCTAATTTGTGTATGGGGTAGACCATTCGTAAGGGGATTCAGATACCTTCAAAGATTTATTGAGCTTTGGATCAGGCGAGGAAGTTGATTGAGGTCAAAATGGGGTCTGAGAGTGCCCGGTAGACTTCAGATCAAGTTTTGATAATAAAATAGACCATTCATCCATGCTGTAAGGCCGATTTGTGCACGGGATAGATCATTGGAAAGGGAATTCAGAGCCCTTCGAAGATTTATTGAGATTTTATTCAAATGAGAAAGTTGACCCAAGTCAACGAGGCTCGAGGGCACCCGATGGTATCTAGATGGATACCTAGGAGTATGACCTAAGTATCCATCGTAAAGTGCTAGGGACTTAAGGAGAGTCTTAAGGGGGTCCTAGAATATGGTGGCTATAGATCCCCTCGGGGGGTGAGATTGGAACAAGTGAAAGCCCTCAAATAGACATCACATGGATATTTGAGATATAGGTCAATTCTGAGAACCTAAAGGGATGAGGATGGCCGGTTCAAAGGGGAGAGATCTCGATTATGAGGACCTAAGGTAATGATGGGTATTATCGATTATGTGGGTCAAGGTTAATTCTAAGGAACTAAAGTTGTAGAGATCGATTCTATTGGTCGAAGTCAATTATGAGAACCTAAAGTTGTAGAGTCCGATTCTATGGGTCAAGGTAAATTTTGAGGACCTAAAGTGATAACGACCAATTCTGAGGGTTGATGTCAATTTTTACCTAAAGTGATGACGACCAATTCTAAGGTCCGAGGTTAATTCTGAGGACCTAAAGTTGGACGACTGATTCTGCAAGAAGAGGTTAATTTTTACGACGTAAAGTTCTGATGATAGATTTTAAGGGCCGAGGTCAATTCTGAGGACCAAAAGTGGTGACGACCGATTCTGAGGGTCGAGGTCGATTCTACGGACCTAAAGTTGTGACAATCGATTTTGAGAGCCGACGTCAATTATGAGGACCTAAAGTTGTGAAGACCGATTCTAAGGGTCGAGGTCAATTTCAAGGACCTAAATTTATTCAGACCAATTCTGAGGGCCAAGGTTAATTCTAAGGACCTGAGGTTTGGATGATTGATTCTACAGGTCGAGGTCAATTCTTAAAACCTAAAGTGATGACTACAGATTCTAAGGGCCAAAGTCAATTCTAAGGACCTGAAGTTGAGAGGACCGATTCTGAGGGTCGAGGTCAATTCTGAGGACCTAAAGTTGAGGGGACTGATTTTGAGGGTATAGGTCAATTCTGAAGATCTAAAGTTGTAACCGGGGAGGTTTTCTCTCTAAGGAGTCTTTAATTTACCTTTGTACTTGTAGTTCTATTGAGGATTGTGTTGTTTTGTGTCTCTACTAGGGAAAGATATATGACTCGAGATCATATCTTTTTTAGAGGAGATAGCTTAGCTGGGGAACCTGAAATCCTTATGGTGTAAGGATTGGGAGAAAGTTTAGTCTAGGAATTCTGCTGGGAATTTAGGGAAGCATTTGATTTTTGCGTTTCACTAGGGAATTTTAGTGGACTTTTGGGATGCATCATTTTAAAAAATACGTTTAGGGTTTTGTGCTGGGGGGTAAGAGTGTAATATAATCGAACAGGGGATTGTAGGATCTTAAAATGGTTTTCTTGGTGAAGAAATGTTCTACTACTTGTTTGGCATTTCTAGGATTTTTTTGGAGAATTTTTGGATCTGTCTAGCACTTTTTGGCATTTTTTGTACAAATTTTTTAGGGAGCTGTCGATTAGCATGTTGGAGGGGTTGCCATTTGGCAATGACATGGACTCTTAGGTTTCCTTGGGCTGAGAATAGGTAGGTGTCGATCGGCATGAGCAGGAGTTTGCCGATTAGCATGCCTTTTAGACTCCTATAAAAGGGGGAGAACCCTCCTCATTTTTCACATCTTACTCCATCTTAATCTTCTACTTCTTTTATTTAAAATCCGTTTCGATGTCTTCTTTCTTCAAGGCTTCAAATGGTGGGTTCTTCCAGCGAGGACTACAATTTGGAGTGGTTGAGTGCTAATGACTGGACAGGGCCTGGAGTGGCGATATAGGGTGCCCCTTGCTTTGGGCAATGAGAATGCCTTTGACTTGTATGAGCCAATAGCTGAGGATCTCTTTCTTCTGTGTGATCCCTCACACCACCGCTCTTCTAGGGTGAGGAACCCTAGTGTCTATATAAGTATAGTGACCTTTTGGCATTCTTTTTTCTTTTCTTTGTTTTCTTGTGCTGATGAAAAGATGTTTTCTTTCTTTTTGTCTTTGGCAGAATGACATCGCCCCTTCGAGCAAGCGTTCTAGGGGGACGATGAGGTTAAAGGATATGTGTGAGAGTCTTCCGACAATGGTGCATTGGGTAGTTACTTATACTGGCTTTGGCCGCTTAGCACAAGCTTTGGACGAGACGTCGTGTTCTACTGTGGTTTTATGCCCGTTGGGAGAGAGGTGGTGGGATACTACACATACCATTCACTTGGGTTTTGGGGAGATGACTATGACTCCCATCGACATTCAGTAGCTACTGGGGATAGATTGTGAGGGTCTACAGATAGAGGTGGATCGTACTATGTGGTTGACACCAGAGACGATTCATGTGGAATTTGGGTATATGTGTAAGATAGTTTTTAGAGATTTTATCTGCATTTCCTCTTTTAGGGAGATGCTCTTGAGTAGGAGAATTAATGATACTGACGGGTGGTAGGTGAGGCAAATGGACTAGTTATTTATTTTTCTTTTGTTGGGTGGTTTCTTGGTGGTGACGAGTGGCGACGTCGTCCATCTTTATTTTTTTGCCATTTTTGAGGATCTTTTTGGATGTCCCTCTTTATGATTGGAGAAGTTTGACCTTGGTGACCCTTTATTCTTCTTTGGATGCATTTAGTGGGTCCTGTCGATAGACCTTTACATGAGCCACGTACCTTTTGGAGTTAATTCTCACATTTTCTTCTTTTACATATCCTTTTACTTTCTTCTTTGTCGGACTCAATTCCTTTTTGCAGACGTGGTTCTATAAGGTGATTGGGCTCAATGCCAAGTTGATAGCCCTAATAGATGAGGACTTTTGGGACTTCTGTCGAATGTATAAGTGGTGAAAGTCCAACAGACGATCGAATTAGTCCTTGTCCCTGGCGGTGGTGCGATAGGCCTTGAATACGCTAACGAGCGATCAGGTTATTTCTTTTTTTTTCTTATGATTCTTCTTTTGGAATTTCTTTCTTTGCAAGAATACTAATCTTTATCTGGAATTACAGGTGACCTTTTACCCCTGGGAGACGTCTCCTCAGCACACGAGAGTGATAGGCATGCATGCGCAGATGCAGAGGTTGATGGTTCATGAGTTAAAGTACTCCTGGTACTATAGAGAGAGGGTTTTTATGACAGATATAGAGTATGAAGTGACGGTCCCACTGGAGGTGCCTTCGATTTATATGAGGCGGGTGAGGGAGATGCCCCCTAAAGCCAGGGAGGGGACAATGGTTGGCGAGGATTATTCCCTCTACACGAACACAACGACGACCAATGACTACCTGAATTTAGTGACAATCTGACTGATGCCCTCTTGTATTTATGATGTGGTGAACAAGTGTACAAGTAGGTGAGTGGGATGCGCCCACATCACAGGTCATCTTCGGCGGAGGCAATGTAAGAGGAGGCTCAGCTCATTTAGGTTACTCCACCCTACTATAATTTTTAGTTGACTAGAGGGGGATCACTGTGCCTGTCGCATCGCCCTAATGCAGTGGATCCAGGGTTGATGGGGCTTACGGAGGACGTCCTTCAGTTTGTGATATATTTTTCTCTTTCTTTGTCTTGTCTCCTTTTGATTTTTTCTTCACTTTTTACTTACTTATTTGCCTTCTATTTCTATTTCTTTGCTTCCAGTATGTTTAGGTACCGACTACTTGGTTGAAGGACACTAGGGACTAGATGGCCTCTGTAACTTCCTATATCAAGGACTCTGTTACTTCTTGTTTGGTTTTGTCTTTTACCTCGAATGAGGGACCAGGCTCGGGAGTAGAGGTTCTATAGCTTATCCTCAGGGGAAACGTGTCCGCCGTAAGGATTGAGGGTCTAGAAAGAGAGAGAGAGATTGTGAGTTCGTACTGAGCCCCATTATTTTGTATTTTCTATTTCTTCTTCTACCTGAAAAATATAATTCCGCAATGGCAGTATACATGAAGAAGATTTTTTATTACTCATTTTTGTTTTAATGACTTATGCTTTTTTTACTTTGTTGTTAAGACTATAAAAATGATGGGATATTTATTTTAGAAAATATATTAAATAACTCAAGGAAAAGACTTATGGTGATGAAAAATGATGGGTATAATTGGATAAGTTGAAATAACACATGAGTATTTAAAATAAGGATTTATTTTTTTGAGGTTTTGATTTTGACAAAAAAAGGAAAGATAGAAATTTTCTAAAATAAGGGGGTTGCCGATTGGCATACCCCTTGTCCTGCCTATCGGCATATGGGTCAAGTCAAATCACCCTAAGGCTTTGATTTCAGTTTCTTCCAGCCCAGAGTACTTTGTAGGGTAGGCATTCATTCAGGCTCCTTAGGTTTCTTATCTTTAGCCAAGGCCTTTGCGTATAAAAGGGGGTAAAGGGGTGTCATTTTTCATCCATTCTCATTTTCTCTTACTTCTTATTTCTTTCTTTCTGATTCATTATTTCCCAAATGTCCCGTTCGATGTAGGTAGAATTCACTTCCTGCCTCGAATGTCTAGAAGCTATTGCCAATATAACATGGATTATGAAGCTTTCAACTTGCGTCGAGTCTCCTTATGGCATAATAGGTCTATTAATTGGAACATGTTGGCAGCGATAACACAATCCTCGTACCCTGAAGACTACATTTTTTATTTTGGTTTAGATGAGCTCTGTCCAACCTATGAAGAGTTTTCAGCCATGTTGGGAATGAATTCCAGCTAAGCGATGGCTATGCTCGAATTTTCTCATTCTTCTCGGGCATTGTTAGCGGAGTTGCTCCACATTTCCCCTTCGATGGCTCTGTCATTAGTCACTATGGGATTATCTCTCATCTGGTTGTCATGTATTCTGTGCATCTGAGGGATTTTAATAATGCGGGTCATGCCAGAGTTGTTGCCTTAGGTCTAACTTTGAAGATCTTTTTGGTGATAAGGGACCTAATGGTGGACCCTCAGTTGGCTGTAATTATAGCATGGATGTATTATCATCACAATCCTACGGCAGTGAGACTAGTAGAGACCCTTAATGGTCTTAATGCTTGACGAGAAGGCCACTTTGATTTTCTGAAAGGGAGCCCGGTAATGCTGTTCATATGGCTAGTTGAAAGATTTTGTTTGGTGATTCCTCCTAAGTATCCCTTACTAGTCGTGTCAAATTTCTTTACTTGATACTCCATCAATTTTGGCCCATCCATGGAGAAGTGGGTAAATTGGTTCGTTGAACACGAAGCCCGCTGCCTTCGTTGGTCGGTGCCATGATGGGGAGAGGTACAACCCATTTTGGAACTGGGAGAATACTGGTACGTTTGGTTAGTTGGCATTCTGTAAACCTCATTCTATTTCCCTTGTATGCTTCTACGCTAAGTCATATGGGAGAAAATAGTGCCTCCTCGGGTACTAGACTTATTTCCTATAGAAGACTTGACTGAATCCATGCGCATGAGTTTAGGTTATTTATGGGAGAATCGTCAATTGTCAACCTATCTATCTTAATCCCTAGGAAGGGTGTGGAATGTGTCCGGAGACTATCTGAAATGGCTGTGGAAGTGGGTCGTGGTAAAGATCTTGGTGGAGGGGACCGACCAGAGGTGGTTTATCCTTTTTAACATTAGGGAGGGGGGAGTAGTGGTTTTCTCCATGCTGATCAGGGCATACCTTTTTAACATTAGGGGCCTTAGGGAGTAGATAATGATGGGGTCGGGTCTTCCTCCAGCTCTGGATATGGTCTTTGTGATGATGGGATTATTTTATTAAATCTTTTGTGTGACTGGGATGTGTTTTATGTTTTGGGTTTTTATTTTAGGATTTGGGAATAATTTTAGGAAGTTTGGTTGGTTTTTTTAGGGACATTTTGGTTTGCGGAGGGTGGTTGTTTTGACTCCCTTCACTGATACTTTGTGTAATTTTATTGAACTCCCCTTTTTGAAATAAAAAATATTCTGATCATATTATCGTGCCTCTTGATGAGTTTTACATTTGAATTATCTATACTAATCCCTAAGGCATACATAATCCTTTCGTTAATATAAATGATAAAATTAATCGTCATTCTCGGAGGTTAGAAAAGAATATTATTTTGGGAAAAAGAAGGGGTGCCCATATAAAGCGTATGAGCTGCCTACGTACCTCTGTGGCTTTTGAAAATTCTTGAGTTTCATTTCGAAAGTAAAAAGTTCTTTTAGATGATCAGGCCCCACGTAGTTCTGGGTTGAGGGAAATAAATGTTTTTTTAGAATACAAGGGGGATGAAAGTAGTCATAGCGCGTTGAGATTTTAGACTAAGGGTACAACTTCTTGAGATGGTCCAGATTAACTGGACGTGCTATATCTTCTCCCTCAAAGTCAGTGAGTATAGAGACGGTGCATGATGTAGGGACCACTATAGTTAGACTTGAATTTCCCTATGGGGTCCTAGACGGGTACTATGATTTCTTTAAGGGACAAAACTCCTTCTTGGACACCACGTTTTTTACTCTTCCAATCGCGCGGTCACCTTGTATATGGTATAGAGCCTTCAGACTATTTCATCAAAGAGTAACAGTTCGTCAAAGCATCTTTGATACACATTTTCCTCGTTGAATCTGCTTCAAGCATAATGAGTAAGGAAGGTATTTCCAGCTCAACGGGTAGGACTACTTCAATGCCTTTTACTAAAGAGTAAGGGGTAGTCCCAATATATGTCCTGATTAAAGTGTGGTAGCTCTATAGGGCGTAAGAGATCTGATTATCTCAATCTCGTAACTTTCGGTCATTCTGTTGATAATGGCTTTGAGGTTTTTGTTGGTGTCTTCAATTGCACCATTAATTTAGGGTAAGTAGGTAGAAGATTTGTGTTCTTAAATCCCGTACTCATCGACCAGTTTCGTGACCTCGGCTTCAAAATGTAACCCATTATCTAATATAGCTCACGAGGAACCCCGTATCGGTAGATGATGTCCTTTCAAATAAACTTGGCTACCTTCTTAGCATTCAGTACTATATATGACTCGGCTTTGACCTATTTGGTGAAGTAATAAATGACAACTAAGATGAATTCATTCGTATTTAAAGCCTTTATTGTGACTTTTCTTATTATGTCAATGCCCCAGGTGGAGAACGACCAGTGAGAAGTCATGTTGTATACTTTTCGAGGAGGTAACTATTGGAGTTTGGCAAACTTTTGGCATTTGAGGCATCTTCGAACGTAGGCGGTACAATCTTGAACCATTGTGGTCCAATAATACCCTTGATGGATAATATTCTTAGCAAGAATATGACCGTTCATGTGGGGTTCACATTCTTCGTTGTGGATCTCCTGCATCATTTTTTTAATGTCATTCTCATGATGTAGTGCAAATGGGTTCCATAGTAGTTTATCGTGAATAGTTGTTTATCACAGATGATGTACTCGACAGTCAGTTTGCCAAGGGTCGCACGATCATTCTTGTTGGCACCTTAGGAATACCTACCGTTCTTAAGGAGGCACCAAATATCATAGTATCAACACTTAACCATATTAGAATCTTCCTCTGTGACAAGCTCAATGTGGTAGCAATGGGTTGGCATAACTTGTTTTTGGAGTAGGAAATGAGCCATCGCTATTCCCTCGGGCATGTCGATTATGGAGGCTAGGGTAGCAAGGGCATCAGCTAAGTTGTTCTTTTCTCGGGGAAAGTAGTAGAATGTGATATCTCAGAACTAGGAGGACAACTCTTCTAGGCAGGTATGGAAGGGTAAGGGCTTCTCGTCTTTGACTTTTTAAATTCTAAGGACTTGGCTGATGATGCGAGCGGAGTCCCCATAGATATCTAGGTATTTGATACCTTTCTTAAGGGCGACTTTGAGTCCTACAGTGCATGCCTCATATTCGATCATATTGTTGGTGTAAAGGAAATCTAGCTTGATGGAAATGGGAGTGTGAGACTCATTAGGGGTGATTAGGAGTATCCTAATGCCATATCCTTTCTTATTATCAGCATCGTCAAAGATCATTTGCCATCAGAGGTCCTCCTGAGAGGTTCAAATAATATATTTGTATGGGAATTTAGAGACCCAAACATCAACCTCTTGCATGGTGTAATCAGAAAGGTAATCGTAGATAGCTCTCCCTTTCATGGCATTCTGCATGACATACATGATATCGAACTCAGATAAAAGCATTCACCAACCGTCCATTCGACTAGACAGGTAGGGTTTCTCAAGCAAGTATTTGATATGATCCATTTAGGACATAAGTCTGATGGGAAAAACGAGCATGTATTGTCTTAAATATTGAGTGAGCTAGACTAGGCCAACATATGCTTTCCCTAAGGAAGTGTAGTTAACTTTTTACCCTACCAATTTTTGATAGGTATAGTATATGTCCCTTTTTTTCAGGTTTCTTCAATGTATTGGGCTAACAAAGCCCCTGTTATGGTATTTATTACGGTTAAGTATAGGAGTAGAGGGGGACCAGGCTGTGGAGGCATGAGTACCAGGGGTCGGGTCAGATATTTCTTGATTATTTCAAAGGTTTATCGATACGCCTCGTTCCAAACTTCGATAGAAACGTTTCGGAGGGGTTTGAAGATGGTTTCACAAATGGAAGTCATGAATGATGAACCGACTGATATACTATAATTTTTCTAAGAATCCTAGGACTTCCTTCTCCATTTGGGGAGGTGTAATTTTAAGTACGGATTTAAGTTTGGCAGGGTTTACTTCGATTCCCTTCTCGCTAGCCATTATTCCTAAAAGCTTTCCTTTGGTGATGCCGAAAATACATTTCTATGGGTTTAACCACATCTAGTATCACTGCAGTCATTCGAAGAACTTTCGGAGGGTGGGAACGTGACCTTCTTGAGTCTTAAACTTAATAATCATGTTTTCTACATAGACTTTGACCTCCTTATGTATGATATCATGCAAAAATGGTTGTGTCATAGCCCCTGCATTCTTTAGACCAAATGACATAACTGTGTAACATAATGTTCCCTAGGGAATGATGAAGGTAGTTTTTTCTTAATGGTCACGGTGCATCTTGATTTAATTGTATCCGAAAAAACCATTTAGAATGACTTGAGAGCGGGACTGGATGTATTTTCCACAATCATATCGATGTTGGGCAGTGGGTAATCATCCTTCGGTGATGTTTTGTTCAAATCTTGATACTCGATGCACATGCTAACTTTTCCTCCTAATTTCGGTATGTGTATAATGTTAGCTAGTCATATGGGATATTAGATCGCCGGATAAAGCCTACGTCCAACTGGTTGACTACCTCGTCCTTGACTTTGAGTGACCATTCGGTGCGAATCTTTTACAGTTTTTATTTGCCCGGTTTGCATTTTGGGAGAGCTGGAATCTCATGCTGAGCTATTTTGATATCGATACTAGGCATGCCATCATAACACCATGCGAAGACGTCCATAAATTTCTTTAGTATCTCCTCGAATTACGCGCTCTCATTCTCGTTAAGGGTGGGCCTTATCCTAATCTCACGCTATTAGCTATTAGAACTGAGATTGATAAAAACATTTTCATCCTCATTAATTTCAACGTGGTTATGTTGTTTGTTATTAACCTTATAAAGATCATTTAACATTTGTTCATTTACAAAATCATCATCATCAAGAGTTTGATTAGAATTAAGATAATTAATTTAAGGCACAACAAAATACTCAAAATCCTCATTTGTTTCACTTTTGGGAAAAACAATGTTGAGAACCTCATTAAAAGAGGTCTCTATTACATTGTTATAAGAAAAAGAAGGATAAAAAATTAATGGAGAGATTGGGTAAACAATCGGGTGGGGTTGCATATCAGCACGTGGGATCGATATAGCATTCCAGTTAAAGAGAGGCTCATCAGTAGCCTTGATTAGAGTGTATGGGTCCAACGGTGTAGCGTTTGATTAGATCATATAGAGAGTTAGCCCCAGTGTCTGTAGGTTAAACGAGTCTTCAGAATCACTTTCCTTAGAGGCCTTGATAACGGTTATGACTTTCGGAGTGAGAGGTTACACTTTATACTGGCAGTCTTCATCCCAGGAGTAGTTGTGTAGAAAGAATATTTACATTCCTGGCTTCATCTTCTTATCCACATGATCATACCATGGTTCGGGAAAGTTGTTGAAGGGGAAGTCTTCACCCTCTTTGACGAATCTCCCATTCAAGGAATCCCTCAAAACATTCTTGGCATATTTTAAACTTCTCTTTAACCATGGTTGGCAGAGCATTTTGAGTTCTTGTGGTGAAGTCTGATAACCCATGACACATGGGGGAAAGGCCTTTTTTAGGATTATGGGTTCCATTATCCATTTTTAACGTTGCCCCAGCCCCATCCCGGGTATGAAATGAATATTCTTAAATATTTTTATCACATTGACATTACCTTAAGGTTTGTATTCTGGATGGACTCGGTCATTGAAATCATCCCCTGCTAGAAGGGGAAGCGGATCAACCCTGAAGCTGGAAAGAAGCATGTCATTCGTACCATGATGTATTTCTAGTATTGAATTATTGGTGTCTGCATTTTCAATACTATCATCGTCTCCCAAAATGGTAATGACTTTCCCCTTGCTAAAGAATTTCAACTTCTGATGAATGGAGGAGGATACCCCTTGAATGCTATGGATCCATGGTCGATTAAGCAACAAATTGAAGCATGCAGGTATATCAATAACTTAAAACTTAGTAATGAGATTGATAAGGCCAACCCCTATTGTGAGTGTTATGAAGTGGACTCCAAATTTTATTCCCGATTATGATTGCCCCATCTTTCCGCTATGGGTTAACCTACCACACTTACCAATCCATCTATTTTCCAAACCTGCTCTATTTGCTATATGCCACAGAATTGGTAACCCGTTAAAAATGAATGAGTCTACAACTTTTGTGACTAGACCTAGTCAAGCATGATTGTGTATTGAGGTGAATGTTTTAAAACCACTGCCACACAGAATCTGGATTGTTAATGGAGATAAAGGTTTCTGGCAAAGAATTTAATACGAGAATGTCCCAAAATTTTGTGTCTCCTTCATGAAAATTGGCCATATATCAGGAGAGTGTGCTGGTATTGGTTTAGCATTTGATTCCAACACTAAACAACCTATACAATCTCCCACTAACCGTCAAAATTTTCCGATCGAGAAGATTCCGGCTGTTCCAGAGAAGGAGATGAAAAAGGCTAGAAAAATAGTAACCAATTGTCAAGCAAAATGGAACCACCAAGTTGGAGTGGTTATTCAGGAAGATCCGCCGCTAAAAAATCCAAATATTAGGGTGGTTACAAATGTTGGTAACAAATAGAAGATGACGTGTTAAGAGGAACCATATGATTTTAAATCTTTATCTGTTGTGGATTATGGGGAGCAGGAAATTACCCCATATGGCTTAACGTCTACCTCCAAAATCGGAACTGCTATTGATAATAAATAGTCTCAGATTGTTACACGTGTTGCAGAAGATGTTGACTATAGTGAAGATGCAATATCAGTACAAATTAAATGAATAATGCTCAAATGGTTCAATATATTTCGGATGAAGTTTACTCAGCAGATATTAGAAAGAATAATGTCACTTTTAATTCGAATACTCCAAAAATTCCGAAAAAGAAGTTGGATAATATTAGTAGAAAGTCGAAGAATAAAAAACAAAGCTATATCCATAACTTAATCCAACGCGATTCCATCGTATTAATAGGAGATAAACTTATTTGTGCAATGATCTAGATGATGAAGAGGTATCCCAAGTTAATCCTATTAGTGTCCAAATTCAAGACGACCGCGGCATTGATTTATTCATCGATCTCCCCAAATTTGATTCAGCAACTGCAGCGGATTTCGATGATGTAAATTCTACTGCGGAAAATGACAATTGGATGGTTATCCACAAGCGAATGCGGCCTAGAATTCGTAGTAACTAAATGATTTTTTTTATTGGCTTTATATTGTTGATTTCTTTAGCAAGAGTCATGATTTAGTGCTTGTAAGTGCCCCTGGGGAGGCTTTTTCTCCAACTATTAATAAAATATTTTACTTGAAAAAAAAGTGTTATAGATCCCATCACCTCTTAATGAATATTATCATAGGCACGTATTGTGGCAATAGTAGAAGTGAGGTTACTTACTTTCAAACCCAAGTAATTGAAGGTTCTTAATGGGTAAACATTGAGGGTAGATCTATTGTCGACGAGTGAGAGAGGGATCGTCTTTCCCATCACTTCAACGAAGATGTTGAGGGCATAGTTGTGATCAGGGCAAACCTTCATAAATTCTTATTCGGAGAAGGAAAGGAGTCTAGTGGTTGTCAGAAGATATCATCCCGCACATGCTGATCACTAGATTGAACTTTTCCTAACTTGGTTCATTATATGAGTTGTCAAATTCGTCCCCCCATCTGGTGGCAACAATTTCTTCCTGCCAAGAAAATTCAATGAACTCCATGACCTCAACGTATTCTTCATTGAAATCCTCCCACTCATTGAGGAGGTGTGGGAGTGAAGGGACCAACCTTCCTTGTAGCTTCAAAGCGATGAGTAGATCCAAAACGTTGCAGATTTTTCCAGTTTTTCAGAACATGTCTATCATAATCTGCACCAAATTGTCCAAACTGATTTCATCAATGGGCACCACCCGATTATATAACTCCCAAGACCACTTTCAAGATTCCATGTACATGATGCTAAACTTCTGACAATCGATGGTTATTTTAGAGGGAAATTTCAACCCCAAATCCAAAAGTTTATTCAGTACTGCTGATAACTCCATGTATTTTCATTTAAATCGGGTCCAAATAACAATACAAGCCTCCAAATCATTGGTTAGTGAAGGAGGTAGGGTTTAGGAAAAAATACGAGAAAACTTTGAGTGGTTTGGGTGAAAATATGGGTATGATGGGTGCTTTACTGGGGATAATTTGGGTCGATGGATCGAATTCTAGATCATTTTTTAGGAAGACGGCATTTGTATGGATTGGAAGTGGGTTGTGAGAGTTATTGGGTTTAGGATTGTATGGTGGGGCGATGGTACCCTGGTCAATTAAACCCTAAATTACATTTCAGAAATGGAAGCACTAATTAGTAGTATGGCCGAAAGACTGGTGATAATCACCATGGGCGTTAGTTTTGAAGTTTTTGGGAAGTGGGTTTGGCAATGGAAAAGGGTATAGAGGTTTGATAAGATTTTGACTTAACAAGGCTTGGTAGACTTTAGAGAGGCAAGCATGGAGCTCGGTGTATTCCTTTTTAGCGCGACTAGGGCGTCTTTCTGGCGCCCAAGAGGTAGAGGGCTGAGAAATATTATTGATGGTTGAGAATATGGCATTGATAGACTTCTCATACTTCCTAGGGGTGAACTGTTCGGACACTTTATTTAACTCGACTTCTATCTTGATAATGTTTTCTTCAATCTCCACACCCGCTTTCTGGAGGGCTCGAAAGTGTGGGCTATACTGATCTCCCATAGTTTCTCTGATATGGGGCAGGAAATTATTCTTCACTTTGTTGTCTTGTTCTTCTTCGAAGGGCCTGTTGGTTATGGTTGAAGTTTTCTCTCTCCATATTGCTATAAACATGCTAAAAGTTTCTCCAGGATTCCGCTTGAGAAGATCTATATCACGGCATGTAACCTCTATTTTTTCATTATACTTATAACATGACATGAATTCCTGAGCGATATCTTCCCAGCTGCGAATTATGGTTTCTTCGAGCGATATGAACCAATGGAGATAGCTATCCTTCAAATTTTATTGGAACATATAGGCCATTATCTCTTCAGAGGAACCAAAGAGAGTCATGGATCGGTGATAGCTTTGAAGGTGAACAATTGGGAGGCCGCTGTCCTGAACTTCTCGATGGATGGCATGCTAAATTTTGCCATTAATTTTGCATTAGTATAGGGAGACATGCGAGTGTAGTCCGTGTAGTTCCCGAATATCTTAATTTGATCAAACTTCTTGGATGACAACTTGAGGTCTTCCTTGACTTTTTTCAGTTCTTCCTCTTTGGGATCAAAGGGTACTGGCAAGTTAGCATCTGGATGGACGAGGTTTGGTATAGGGAGATGAGCTGGTGGTGGCCTTTTGGCGAGCAGGACACGTGGAGTGTGATGATAATCTTTTAAGACCTATAGAGGCTCAGGAGCGGGTGGACCAATGGCATCTGGAATGATAACCTCGAGTTATTCGGGGACCTAGACTCGATTTCATTGTATCTCGTAAACCTCGGTTTGAAGGTTGTCAATCTTGGCACTGAGTTGAACTATGACTACCATCAGATCGGGCTGTACGTTCGCTACTTGATCGACATTTTCCATGAAGGACTGACGAAGGTATGTTTCAAAATCGAAAGAAGTAGCAAGGAAACTGATGAAGCTTCAGGGAAGTTTAATAGAAGATCGAATCCAATAGGGAGCCCGACCAAGATCGGGTATGCGATCGGCCTAAAAAGGAAAATTATTCGAATTTATTTTTGAAAAAAGGGAAAAAGGATTTATTTTTGTTGAAAAGGTGGGAAAATATTTTTGACATTTTTGGTATTTTGATAAAAAAGAGGAAAAACATTTTTGGTATTTTGATGAAAGTAGGAAAAATATTTTTGGCATTTTGGTTTGTCGAGCAAGAGGAGGAAAAAAAGGGAGAAGACTCTCATAATGAGTATTATTACTATTACATTCTCACTTGTATTAGGTTTACCTAAATGCAAAAGAAATGTTAGATAGGATCGATGCCTGGGAAAATTGGTTTGAATAATAGGTAAGATAGGGTTGGACTTGTTTCCAGGCTCCTGTTTTGAAAAAAATGACAAAATCACGTGAAAATTCGAGCGGCATTCTAACTCGGCATTTCGACAGAGTTTCATGTGATAACCGAAAAATTAAATATGAGTGCCCTAGGTTTGATGCCAATATGAGGTTTACGCAGTTGTTGGGTTAGTGAAAAGGTTCCCCCCTCTGGAATGACTTCCAAGATATACTTCTTGCGTTTGAGGGAAATCGGTACGTGTGGACAAGCTATTTGATATACCCGAGTGTACGTGAATTGCCTCACTATATACCTCATTGGAACAGTACGCGTGATAGTGAATTTGATATACTCAACGTACGTGAACGAGTTCCCAGTTATATACCTCCCTTTATGAGTTCGGTCAAGCGGTACGATGTGGGGGAAACCGTTCGACATACGTCGAAGGTAATAGGCCAATGGAATGTGAGATTAATATTTCTTAGGCTAACAGTGACCTGCCGAACCAACTCCCATCACAAAGTGACCCCCAGTACATGACAAAATTTTGGTCAATAGCCATGCTCTTTGTGATGTAGTGTGTAAAATGCATGATTCTTGATTAGTATATTATGGAGAGAGTCTTTTATTTGACATAAGAAGCACTATTCTAATAGGGAAGAATGTACAAGTATCATGAAAAGTAAATCTAGAATGGGGCATGAAGATTACACTAAGCATGGATACATGTGAGTGAGTGATGTGTGAATATCTACAAGTGAGTGCATGGTAGTGAGCCAAAGCATGGATCAACTACAAGTGGCATGTGATAAGTGAACATGGATATATACAAGTGTTATAAGTAGCGGTATGTTTTAATTAAACCTAATAATGGATATTCTAAGTGGTTTATGAAACACGTGGATATAAGTGATCCTATGTACAATTGTAAATAGTGTGAGGTGTACATGGAGGATATTTACAAGGGAGTGAAAGTGAAAAGTGAGTGATAGGTGATATAAGCATGAGGTAAATATAAAAAAAAGTAAATAGGGGGAAAAGGAAACATATAGGTAGGTGCATACGCACACATGCAGGAAATGATAAAATGCATATAAACATAGTCTAGCCCTCTTATGACAATTAAGTCCCCAATAGAGTCGCCACTGTGGCCATCTCGTTTCCTTCCTCCTCCTTCATTGAGGAGGGGGGATGGGGGTTCGACATTCGATTGTGCGGTTGGAGGGAAATAAGAAGAAGTTCTCGCACCCTTTCTAGAGGCTCTTCGATCGTCATCGATGTGGGGTGATGCAAAGAGACATATTCGCTAGCCTATTTTGCACAAAACAGGAAAAAATATGTCTCCACTTCGGGACAACGACATCAAAGAAATACCGATGGTTGCAAAACCAATTAGTTCAGAGGTTCGGGGGCTAAGTTACATAGTGGGAAGGTGTTAGGGACCCATCCCGCGCTTTCGGTCTCTTATGGGCATGTGTTATTATTCTCCTTAATAATTTCGTAAAATGTGTTCGTAAAATGTGTGTGTGTGTGTGTGTGTGTGTGTGGAGAATGTAATTTCTCAACTCACGTCATAAAGAAAGGCGGAGTGAGGTCATATGTAGGAGTGTTCCCAAAAATAAGAATAAAAAATATAATGTGTGCGTTTATTGGATCACCGATCGTTTATAGAAAGATGATAGTATAAATTGGACAAAAATGCGAGCATGAATCACAAATATAATATTGATGCCAAAAATTATCCATCTACGTGGACCGGTGAGAAATGGACACCTGTTCTCCTACATGGAAATATTCACATTAATTATTCACTTGGTTGGCTCAGAAGACAGTTGGGCACCAGTTGACCAACCAACCTGAAGAATGCGAACCATCAAGAATATCAATGGCCATTGGTGTAGAGTCATTTTGTACACATGAATATCAAGGGTCTAATTTATTGTATATAGATGTAAATGCCTGAAAATATAAAGGCATTCCATCTCTTCGGTTCTTAACAACCTCTATAAATGCATACTTTCCCATAGCTATAGGGGACAACTCAGTCATTCACAGCACACCATATTCTTTTATTTAAAACTTCGGAATAAAATAGCAGTGGACATAGCCTTTCCTTACAACCGAACCACTTTAAAATTCTTTGTCTCTCATGTGCTTACTTGTATTGTTTATCTTTATCCCATCTTCATTTTCATTTTATCTCTTGTTGACATCTATAAAATGAAAGAGACCATTTTTTGCCATCAACAGATTGGTGTCGTCTGTGGGAATGACATGAAAATCTTTCTTTCTTATTAGAAGAGACGAAGATCATATTCAAAAGCTAAGTTTTTCTTTCTCCGCGTATACATCTTTTGATTCAATCATGATCCTTATATGTTCATATTCATAAATTATTCCTTCAATTCTTATTTAAAAATTTGCAAAACACTGAATTTCATAACCATAAGTTTTGTATGAATCCTTAAATTATGGCAAATACGGTTATTTACTGGGTTATATTAGATATTTTGATTCTCGTACCTTAGATTTTTTCCATCTATCAATTTGCAACAATCGTATCAATTTCAGATAATTTTCACTGTTCATTTTGCGATGAATTTCGTAACAGGTCTCCGGTGACTCCTTGAATACTTGGTTTCCCAGGATAATGTTTATATATGATATTTTTTTCTCTCTGCAACTGGAAAATAGGGAGACAACTTTCTCTTTCTTGATTATCAGAGGGAACTGCCTCAATTTGATGCTCTAGGAACAAACTTGGGAGAAAATTTCTCTAAAATTAACCCAAATGAATATCTGGGTTTATATATTCAAGAAATTATATATCACCTCCTTGCCTGCAGATTCACAACTCGGACTCGGTACTCTTTTTCCCAGAAGTTGAGTTTTAGTGAAAACTCGATCGTCAGCAATGACCGGAGGATTTATAACTGAAACCACAAGCCAGTATTGAACAGGGGCGATTTATATAAAAGTAATCGATGCCAAAGATCATACTTAAAATAGTTAATGAAATGATTTATGGACGCAAAGCAAGATTGGAACCATCCACCCAACGAAAATCAACTCCGACCAAGTTCCAGACTCAACAGGGACCTGAGATGAACTTTTTAGACTCATACGATTAATTACCAAATATTATTTGGAAAATTTCTCTGATCGAAATGAAGCAATTCACTTCATTGGAGATAAGAAAACAACACTGAGCTTCCATATCTAATCAATCGATAACAAATTATCACGAATGCCAAGATTTTTATAGAATCTGTTCATTTCTACAGTTGCTATTTGTAAATCGATCAAGGGCCCTACAATATGGTCGTCGAAATACCTCATTAGTCGACGACCACTATATGAAGAGGGGAACATTTTGGCGACCAATTTACCCATAATAACACATATCAACAACATCGTCGGAGGTACCCTTCGTGGTCGAAAACAACTATACCATAGAGACAAGTCCGAAGGGAGATTGCCAATGGGACCTAATCACTAGTCGACGACATGTCTACGGTACCAAAACATTTGCACAAGTTAGGGGTTTCTTGACCACATATTACTAGTCGACATCATGCTGAAGTCTTCTTCGGCTAACACTTGCACATTTCTGACCACTTATCGTTGGTCGCGGTGGCAACCAATGACCAATAGGTGGATAAGAAACTTTCTTCAGGCATCAATCAAATTAATTTTTGTTGTTTCCGATGTGCATTCTTTCAGGTGTAGATAATGGGACAAGTGGGTTTTGAATCACTTAATAGTTATTGTGAGGGAAAAGTCAAGAATGACTACTTTATCCCACCCAAAATTTCTCAGGCACATTTATGATTTGTTTGACCTCATATTTTTTATTGAATCTAATCGGCAGCCAAAGATAAAACGCAGCTGGTCATTGGCAAATGTTTAAGGCTGGAATCAGCACACCCCATGTGCGTTAATAAACATGTAAAAAGTTTCATTAGGGTGCTTGAATTTCAGACCCATTTAACTTTATTAAATCATACAAATTGATGTTTAAGTGCTTTTGGATTACCTCCCTATACTATATATTTCACAACTTTATGTGGAAATAATTCATTGAAACCAACTTACATTTTAATAGTTCCTTGGACTTCAAATAAATTTGTAAAAATTCTAAACTAAACAATTATGCCTTCTGTCTATTACATATTTGATAAAAAAATTACTTATCTGACACTTATTCGGCATAACATGAAATAAAACTTATTATCTCCTCATATGACAAGTACTCGGCATAAAATCAAAATTTCATATTTTCACTGCTCGATGTTCGAGCAAATACATATCATATATTGCTTCGCCAAATAAATCAATCTCACGATAAATTCTATTTGATTTACCATCCACATATGGTCAAATAAATTTACTAATTTCCAGAGGTAGAAGATTGAGTCCCGACAGATACTCGGCAACAATCTTAATCTCTTGAAAATCTCTTTAATGCTACGACAGATGCTCGAGCATGGGTCATTCATTATATCTATTCGGTGCTATACAATTCTATTTCGACGTATTAGTCAAGCACCATTTATTTTATTAATGCTCCAATAGATGATCGAGCACGCTACAACACTTTAAGACACGACAAATGGTTCTACAAGATTATTTATTATAACCGACGAATACTCGGGTGTCAACATGTCTTCAACTTCATTATTAATTATCCGACTCTCATTCTCAACCTGAAGAATCATATTGGCAGAGTGTCGGAGAAATATTTTCATATATTTAAACTCGAAGATATCTGCCACACAAGTTGTATTTTATCCCCAACAGATAGTGGTCGGGATAATCCTTATCTATATTCAATCTCGATAATTGGTTGGCATAGTCTAATGTTAATAAACTTTATGTGAAAATAATTTAGGAAGAGAGCTTAGCATCAAAGCAGCCGAGCAGACTTCTCCAGAAGATAGCTCAATGATTTAAGATAGATAAGAAGAATTTATGGAAGTGAGCTCACAGTTCAGTTCATTGTTCAAGAAAATCAAGAAGACTTCTTTGGAAGAGAGCTCACAGTTCACCCTGACGAGCAGACTCCCATGTGGGATATCTCAACCATTCAAATTATGCCTCTTTTTTGGGGCATTACCAATTGTGTGTCCATCTAACTTTATATTTGCAATTCATGCTCAGATGCTTGGGCATACTCATTATTTGATCACTCTCTCTCTCTCTCTCTATATATATATATATATATATATATATATATATATATATAATCAACACTATGTTGTAACAATGTTCAGTCAAATGGTCGGGCCTTATTATTATTCAGTCTCCTCTTCATAAGCCCAACTGGGGGCTCTATAGTTATGTTGTTTGATCACTGCAACATTAATGAAGTAAGCCTCAGTGCATTAATGCTTCACGAATCTTGGTCAACTTCTCCATTTGGGCTATTTATCCTATTAACAGATAATACTGGCTTGCACAAAGTATCATTGTTTAAAATCAAAACTAATGACATATCACCAATGCACTTTATTAGCTCAGCTAAAATCAAACTTCCTGTATGACCTCGTCTCCGGACATATTACTAACAAGAATATCCCCAAATCTAGGAAATGCATTACAGTCTTATGGACAATAAGATCCAAACATATCTGACTAAATCATGGATAACTCCTAAACACCACTTCATAAATGACTTCGTCTTTGACGATTCAAGAACAAGAAGTCTGTAAAACTTCGTGTACAACTCAGGAAGTTAAAAACAAGTTTTACCCGACTGAGTTTAAGACAAGAATACATCTATATATTCCCAAGCACAAGAATACATACATACATTCCTAATACACTTAGTCGCCGCTGATAACTAAAGCTACAATTTAGATCAACAAAATAATTTACAGTTTTATCTCAGAACAACATTAGTAGAATCTAAGGCATTACAATCATCACTGACCCGACAAACTAGTCTGCGCAGATTATTTATTAGCCAAGGTATATAAGCATAAAATTTATCATTTTATAAGGTTATCTAATTGGCAAGACCGATTAACTAATCACAATCTTAAATAAACATTTATTAAGCTTAAATATTCCAACACTTATGGCTTCAGCATGACAATAAAAGGATAGTGACAATCATTACAAAGAAATAACAAATATCTTAAGAGTAATTTCATGTGGAATTTTTCCTCGGCCTTATCCATCCAAGCAAGAGAGACATCAAGGGCAGGAAATCCAGAATACCCTTTTGGAGGTTTGCAATTTTTCAAACAATCCACAAAAACATTAGTGAAATACTTTACAAAGTTCGGTAGGTCGGCTACCAACCACCAACAGACTTGGAGGTCGAGAAAGTATTCAAAGCTCATATTCCATCCTTTGGGGATTATTAAATTTTTCATGTTGCTAAGAAATTCCAAGTGGCACATTATGGAACGTAGAGTTGATAACACTAAACAGTACCAGTTGGACCAACAACATCAGGACCCTTGTCCTCCCAAAAATACACTTCAACACTTCATCGAAACTTGGTCAGAACCAAACCTAATTAATCGGTGCACCGACTGACTAACTTAAGAGTGCCAGTCATCAAGAATAATAAATGTCAAATCAATTATATTATGCAAGAGGTATTTTTACACGTTGTTGAAGATAAACTATCACATCCATCACTGTAAGTACCCGTTTGAAAAACTATGACTGTGTGATAATTGATTAAATTTTGCAAGTTTATAATTTGGCGCACTTATTTAATTAGAGTCTATTTAAACAAAATCAAATAAACCCCTAAACATGCAATTGTGTGTGTGTGTCAACTCATAAATAAATAAAGCATGTGATGCACATATTCAAGAAAAATCCCTGAAGGGAAAAACCTTTTATTTCTAGAACTTTGAATAATTCACAAGACCATTGACATACATACAACCTGATAATCGTACACAAGTGTAACTCACAGTGTCTTCGTTAAACCTTCAAAGCAACGGCTAAAAATCTGCAGTGGTTCACGTGCAGCTATACCACGAGGACCGCAATCCAGAAACTCTGTAGAGACTCCCTCCACAATAGAACGCAGCTCTCCGGTTGTAAAGTTCTCTCCACAAAGAATAAACAACAGCAAAATTTGTGTCCTTGAACACCAAAACAATTCACCAAAGCATATGGGATTTTTGTGAATTGAAAACAAAAATGGATTAAACCCTAAAAGAAGTAGTAAAAAGGAATGCTGCAATTTCACAGGTTTCTGTCTTTCAAAATGTTGGGACTTCTTAATGAAAACGAAATCATTTAATGAGTATTTATACAAAATCGCAACGCTTCGGTGTTAGAGCTCGTTCGAGCGAGATAAGCATGTCGATCGTACGAAGGACACGTGTCGCTCGAACGAGATCGTGAGACATCCTTATCTCATTCGAACGTCAGTGCTATGTCGTTTGAACGAATGTTGCGTCGAAAAAATATTATTTTAATGTCTTCTCTAATACTTAGAAAAAATACTCATTCTCAAATTTTGACGAAAAAGTCCGCTCCAAAACTTAGAAAATATTTTGTAAAAATATCCCAAAAGCTCTAAGTGGAAAGTTAAGGTATTTAAAACAAAACCTTATGAAAGTAAACTTCGCGGAGTCTTTTTGATGAAGAACCTTGATATTCGGATCCGTCTTTGATGCTTGAATGTTCTTAAATGCTCTTCGACGGTGTAGAGGTATATGACATAATAAATTGGTAATGGACTTATAAAAATATGTCCTTACACCGTTGAAGATCAACTATCACATCCATTATTGTAAATACCCGAATTTATACACGGCAGTCAAAAGATATTTGGGATCTCCACCACTGTTGTTCCGACCAATACTGGAATCTGCTATTAGCTCGGTGCGACGCAGATCAGACTAGAGAATGGGTTTAAAATCCAGTATATTACACAAGCAAAGCATTCAGTGGAACAAAAATTAGGCATCCACGCTTGAAAAAAATAGACTTTTGCTCTCATTAAAGCATCAAGGAAGATGAAACCCTACTCCCAGGCACACACCATCGTAATATACACATGTTTGCCTCTTCGATAAGCACTACAAAGACTAGAGAAATCAAGTAGGATAATATGTTGGGCTGTAGAGCTTGAAGAGTATGATATCATTTATGAGCCAAGAGATGCGAACTATGGCAGACTTCATTGTTTAATTCACATAACCAGAAGTGATTCATAACCCAAGTTTGCCTACCGATCAGACTTCTTCGGTAGAGGGATCAGCTCTAAAGCACACCAAAATTACCAATCAACCTGGATTATCCATTGTCTAGGAGATAGCCCATCATCCATTGTATATATCTATATGGAGAATGGAATTTCTCAACTCATGTCATAAAAAAAGGCGGGCGGAGTGAGGTCATCTGTGCGAGTCTTCCAAAAAATAATAATAAAAAATATAATGTGTGCGTTTGTCGGACCACTGATCATTTATAGAATGACAACGATATAAATTGGACAAAAATGTGAGCATGAATCACAAATATAATTATTGATGCCAAAAATTATTCATCTACGTGGACCAATGAGAAATGGACACCTGTTCTCCTACAAGGCAATATTCACATTAATTACTCAGTTGGTCGACTTAGAAGACAGTTGGTCGGCTAACCAGTTGACCAACCAACTTGAAGAATATGAATGATCAAGAATATAAAAGGCCATTGGTGTAGAGTCATTTTTTACACATGAATATTAAGGGTCTCAATTATTGTATACATATGTAAATGCCTGAATATATAAAGTCATTCCATCTCTTCGGTTCCTAACAACCCCTATAAATACATACTCTCCCATAACTCAAGGGGTTAACTCAATCATTCACAGCACACCATATTGTGCTATTGTAAATCGCTGAAATAAAATAATAGTGGATGTACGCTTTCCTTATAGTCGAACCACTTTAAAAATCTTTGTCTCTCATGTGATTACTTGGATTGTTTATCTTTATTCCATCTTCATATTTATTTTATCTCTTGTTGACATCTATAAAATGATTGAGACCATTTCTTGCCATCAACAGATTGGCGCCGTCTGTGGGAGTGACACGAAAATCTTTCTTTCTTATTAGAAGATACGAAGATCATATTCAAAAGCTAAGTTTTTCTTTCTCCGTGTATACATCTTTTGATTCGATCATGATCCTCATAAGTTCATATTCATAGATTTTTCCTTCAATTCTTATTTAACGATTTGCAAAACACTGAATTTCATAACCATAAGTTTTGTATGAATCCTTGAAAGTAAGACAAATATGGTTATTTACTGGGTTATATCAAATATTTTGATTCCGGTACCTTAGATTTTTTCCAGAGGATAAACCTCAGATTTTGATACCTAAGATGTTAACCATATTGTTTTACTCATTTGAACGAAATGTATGCTCAATTTTATCCATCTATCAATTTGCAACAATCTTATCAATTTAAGATAATTTTCATTGTTCATTTTGAGATGAATTTCGTGATAGGTCTCCGATGACTCCTTGAATACTTGGTTTCCTGTGATAATGTTTATATATGATATTTTTTTTCTCTGCAACTGGAAAATGGGGATATAACTTTGTCTCTTTTGATATCAGTGAGAATTGCCTCAATTTGACTCTACAGAAAGAAACTTGGGATGAAAATTTCTCTAAAATGAACCCAAATGAATATCTGGGTTTATATATTCAAGAAATTGTATATCACCTCCTTGCCTGCAGATTCACAACTCAAAATCGGTACTCCTTTACCCAAAATTTGGGTTTGGTAAAAACCCGATCGTCAGCAACGACCAGAGGATTTGTAACCGAAACCACAAACCACTATTGAAGAGGGGCGATTTGTATAAAATTAATCGGCACCGGAGATCGTACTGAAAATAGTTATTGAAATGATCTATGGATGCAGAGCAATATTACTAACGAAAATAAACTTCGACCAAGTTCCAAATTTAGCAGGGACCTCAGACGAACTTTACAGACTAATATGATTAATTACAAATTTCTCTGGTCGGAATAAAGAAATTCACTAAGTGGAGACGAGCGAACTACACTGAGCATCCATATCTACAAATCGAGAGCATAATGTCACGAACGCCAAGATTTTTATGAAATCCTCTCATTTCTACAGTTGTTATTTGGAAATCGATAGCAAGCCCTAGAATAATGCTCCGACAGATGCTCAACTATAATCTTAAGCTCGTGGAAATTTTATTAATGCTCTAACAGATGCTCGAGCACAAATCATTCATTATATCTAGTTGGTGCTATACAATTTTGTCTTGACAGATTAGCCAGGGACCATATATTTGATTAATGCTCCCGCAGATGATTGAGTATGCTACAACACTTTAAAACCCAACAAATGGTTCGACAAGATTATTTGTTATAACCGACTAATGCTCGGGTGTTGACATTTCTTCAACTTAATTATTAATTATCTGACTCTAATTCTCAACTTGAAGAATCATATTGGTAGATGATCAGCAAAATATTTTCGTATATTTAATCCTAGAGATATCTTCCACACAAGTTGTATTTTATCCCCAACAGATGGTTGGTCGGGATAATCCTTATCTATATTCAATCCCGACAATTAGTCCACATAGTTTAGTGTTAGTCAACATTCAAACCCTAATGAATGGTTTGGAAATCTATTTTTCTCTGGCAATGCATGGTCATTCATAATATTTACTCGTACCCATCGGGCATTATGTAATTTAGACCTGATAGATTGCCGACACTTTCATTATTTCTTTGTATTTCTAACTAGCCTCGAGTGATAATAAAAGCCAATCATATATATTATGAGAATCATCACAATTTAGTCCCAACGAACTGTTGGGCATTATCATTATTATTTGATTCAAACCTTAGCTAATGACTACATATTCATTCATCGTATCGTAACAAAGTCCAGAAGAATGACTGGGCATTATTACTATCATTCAGTCTTTAAAAATGGCGACTTGGACCATTTACCTAGTGATCAATTTCAGTATAGAATTTTGTAAGGGCAAATTTCTAGTAGAGTCAATTTTTAGTGTTGGCTAAATTCTGGACAAAACAATTTGAGTTGTAGGATAGATTTTTATGTTGTATCCTTTCAAGCCTATGACAAGTGTATGTTGAAGACATAGTGGCCAAAAATTGAAGAATATATCCTTATCGGTTTTCGTTCCAAGTTTCACATCATCAGCATCATCAACATTTTGATTCCAATGTCTCCAAAAGGTATGAATGCATTTAATATATATAGAGGCTTGGAATATTTTTTATGGGTGTTATTTTTATAAAGTTTTGTCAAAATGACTCTGTATTTTTCTTAAAATTTTTTTTAGAACTTTTTATAAAAGTTATCGACTTAAAAAGGAATTTTTATATTTTCTAAAAAGTTGTTCGAACGTTCCTAGAATCTCGTTCGAACAAAATTCCCAGGTCGTTCGAACGAAATTCTAACGAACTTGTGAAATTTTCTTCTGAATTCTCGTTGGAAAGTCGTTTGAACATGGTCATTCGAACAAAATATCGAACGAAATGTGTAATACCCCGTCCTAAAAAATAAGTATTTAATGATAATCGAAATATTATATTCAAAGAAAAAATTTGAGGAATAAATATGTAAGGGGATTATGCCAAATGGCACGAAAAATGGTGTCTTACGAAAAGTAATTAAGGAGAAAAATTCCCATGTCTCATGGTTCGCTTTGATGCATATTTAAGTTCTAATAATCCTAGTAAGTTTGTTGATTAAGTTTGACGCGAAAATGCCAATGAATGATTGTAACACGGTTATGATTAATAATGCGATAATTTGGGCGGTACGTGACGGGTATGATATGTAACTTTACGCGAATTTTATAGGATGCATCGTGGTCCCAAATATCAAAATGACCAGTTTTATAGGGTCCAAAAAAATACATATAAAAATACCATGGGATCAAAAGTAAAAATAAAAATAAAAAATATTTTCCGTCAAAAAAATAAAAGTGCTCAGGAAATTATGAAAATCTCCAGATCGACTTAAAATTTAATTTCGAGCAACTTTCTATTCTTCGATGTCTTTGGAAAAAATCATTTATAACTATTTTAGGTGAATTTTCGTCGCATCACGTTGGACGCGAACTTGCTCGAATAGTTTACGAAAATCGGTAAGCCAAAAAAATATTTCGACCATATATTTAGACTCATAAAAATATAAGGAATATTACCATGCGAAGAAAAATCGAAAAAAATATGTTTTGCGTGGAGGTTCCGATTCTTACCACTCTTGTATAGGACAATCCGGGAGGCCAAATGACTATTGTAAATATGAATTTTTAGCCCAAAAATGCAAGGAATATGAATCTCAAGTTAAAAGTTTAGAAAAGAAATTAGAGAGAGAAAGTTACTCAAATCAACATTTTGTGAGGGGTATTTGAAAATTTCACCCCTTAGGGTGTTAAGGGGTATATAAGTGTAAAAATGTAAGAAAATGTCATCTTCGTGTATTTTTGGTGAAGTGGAATAATAAACATTTTATGGTAATAAAAGTGTTGGAAAAATATAAATTGTTGAAATTATAGAAAAAGTTAATATTTCAATGTTTTGGATGTTATGAAAATGGGAATTTTTAGAAATATTGGTGTTAAACAATTTATGAAATAAAATGTTTGGAAATAGTGATTTGTTGGTATATATTTGGTGAAATATATGCTCAAACCGTGTAACGGAATTTTTGAGTTAAAAAAATCCATTTTCTCATGAACATAAACTTGTAGTATTTTGATATTATATGTGTAAGCAAGTTTAAAGAAGCGTTTGTTGGATTTAACATAAAAGAAGAACCGTTATAATTTTAGTCTTCACGTGTGTGAAATTGGGACTAAATAATATGATGAGTATGAGGTTAAAAGACTACATTTTAATTGAAAAGAAAATGACATTTTTTTTATAAAGTGGTCCTAAGTGTGGATGTATTTCTCGAGTTAAAGGTAAATAAATATTTTTGAAAAAAAGTGATAGAAAGTATTCATTAAGTGTTAATGGGTAAAACATGTAAAGGGAGTTAGTGAGTGTAACCTACTAATTTTGACAAAATATTAACACTTATGGGATTAAAAAAGGGGTTAAAGCTGTAAAAGTATTTCCAATAGAGTAAATAATTACTCCCAAATGTAAAAAGGTGAAAAATGTCTAAAAACACTTAAGTGGCTAATGTGGGTGGCTAAATTGTTCTTTGGGAATTTAACACTTGTGAAATGGAGTGAAAGGTGATTTTGAAAACAAAGGGGTAAAATGATAATTTTACTTAAAGTACAACATTTGATGGAATAAAATGTTAAGGAGTGCTTTGATGCGTATGAAGAAAGAATGAAATAAGTCCCTAAAGCGGACATGATTTTTAGTATAAAATCAACGTGAAAGAAACAAAGGACTTCAATGGAATTTAATGATTTTTCCTAAATGAATAATGGGAAAACGGACTATTAAGTCCAAGGTTTTGGCTTCGGCTTCAGCTCAAAAGGGAAAATTAATGTGAACATGAGAAAATGTTGAACACATTAGCAAGACAATGATATTGGATGATGTCGGGATAAATAATCAAGCAGGGCTATGTTGTCCCTAGTGGTGAAAGATCCCAAACCAATTGCAGTATACTTGGCGCTTGGTGCCGGACGGTGAAATTCTGTGAAATCGTGGGTGTGCATGTGTTGGAGGATTCCCTAAAGATAATGCTAAGTAATGAATTGAATATTCATGAAAAAGGCATAAATGGATAGCAATGATCCAAAGATTTATTGATGCAAGAATAGCACATTAAAATGTTTAATGTTCATGTGGTAATATGGGATCGTTAAATAAGGCGAATTAATGATATTAAGCTACCTAATAAGGCTTGAATCATAATAAACACAATCGTGTGTTACATGAGGCTTCAAAGGAAAAGTGTATTTTTCTAAAACACGGTATGTGTGTGTGTGTTAAATGAAAGGCATGAAATATGGTTAAGTAACTCTGGCGTGAGTTAATGAACGTTGAGAAATAAATGTTTTGAAAGTATATCGGAGGTTTTCCTAACAAATTCCATTTGTTTAATTGCGTGAGTAATGAGAATGAATGCTAGTTTTAAAATCATGATAATACATAATGACTATTTTGTAAGGTCAAGGAAGTCAAGTGGCATTAATTAACGTTTTGAAATAAAACGGTTAAATACATTGGTACATGTATTTTAAAGGGTATATATGTAGATATATACATATTTTCACATTCATTTAGTGTAGCGTGTGAGTACTCCCTTCTGCCACTTGTTTCTATATTGCATTTGTGTATGATCCCATTGAGAATTCGGCTCGCATCCCTTCTTTTGTTGTGGCAGGTTGCATGATGTTCCGTACTTTGAGGGCGTTATACATATAAGTAACTATTTTACTTTCCGATTAGTAGCTCTGTTTACTTGGCCTTGGGGGCACTTTCCTTGGGTCCTATCACGTAGTTAATGTAAATCAGACTCGCATGATAATAAGTGTAACGTTAAATACTAATAAAACTGGATTAGAAACATTATTTAAGGTGTTCCATTGCACTTCACAATTAACGTACGAACCGGATCGGGTTAGTTCTTTAATAACCTTTGAAACCGGGTCGGGGCGTGACAAAGTGTGTTTTGAATTCTCGTTCGAATGAACATAGTTACTGCATTCTCATTTGAATAGTGTTGTTCGAACGACATCAAAAAGTCTTTCGAACGACCTGTGTGCGGGAATAATTTTTTATAGTTTTTTCAATTCAACTTCCCACTACCCCACTTATTGATTTCCAGATTTAACAAGTGTGGGAACAACCTTTTTGGTAAGACTTTTTACATTATTCCAAATACTTTTGAGAGCCATATTCCTATCCAAAAATCTTTTCTTATTTTTGTGACTTTAAATGCAAAATCTTTAGACAAAATCTCCTTTTATGTTTGAGTTTTAAATCCAAGTTCATACATATATCTTTGCTTGAAGATTGATTTGGCATCGGGTTCTTCTCTACCCATAAAAGGAGATAGTTTGGGTTTTTTCTCTAACCCCAAAAGCATATTAGTTTCTTGGTTCGTGGTGTGCATACATTGGAAAGGCCATTGTATGTTTTCACGGTAGCTGTGCCCCATCGGTGGATTTCGAGATTGCGATGGAGTCTGTAGTTGTTGACTAGGCGGATGTTGATGCAAGAAGAAGTATCGATACTTATACGGAGTCAATTCGTGTGTTGTAAGTCTTTTTTCTTGTATTTGGAAACATACCATACTTATTGTACTTGTAGGCAAGGTCGTCCGAGGTTTTTCTCGCTGTGGGTTTTCCTCGTACATCGTGGCGCAGTGTGATTGATTTATTTTTATCTTGCAAAAATTCACTTAGATGTATGTGTAGGTTTAAACAGATAAAAATTGGTTTAATAAAAACTTCGATTTAAATTGGTGCTAATTAATATTGGGTAATTTTTAGGCAAATTTAATTCAAGTCGATTTAATTTAATTTGGGAAAAATGTATGTTTAGTTTGTGTTGCCTAATTTCTACCGTGAATTAAATTAATTTTGTTTAAGAGGAAATTAAAGTGTTGGTTTAGTTTAATTTCACTTGGTTTAATTTTAATTTGATGAAATTAAAATTTGAAGTATTTAATTATTCAGTTTTAAAATACAATTTTAAATTTGGAATACAATTGAACAATCTAATTATTTGAAGTTTAAAATTTGGGGGCATTCAACTCTCTCAAGTGGTAAGAGAGCTTATACATTGAGAAACCATTTACTCCGAGTGGTATCAGAGCAGGAACGCTAAATTATTGTGTTTAGATCTATAATTTTGTTTAGTTTAAAAATGAAAAATTCACTGTTTTCAAAATTTCCTATTTTGATGGTTCAAATTTCGCGTATTGGAATGCACGAATGAAATAAGCACTTAAATTCCTAGATAGGCGGGTTTGGCAATCTGTAGTTAATGGGTGGTCTCCACCTACGTGTCTAGTTGAAAATGAGCATGTTCCTAAAACCATAGAGAGATGGAGTGTGAATGAACTTAAATCAGCAATTTTAATTCCCATGGTTTGAATGCTCTCTTTAATGCGGTTACACCCAATGTATTCTGCCGGATTATGACGTGTAAAATGTCTAAGGAGGCTTGGGACATTTTACAACTCACCCATGAGGGAACTAGTGTCGTGAAATTTTCAAAACTCCAAAACCTCACCACTCAATTCGAAACCATTAAAATGCTTGAACGTGAGACTTTTGATGAATTCTATGCTAGACTTTTCGATATCGTTAATTCGTCTTTTAACTTGGGAGAGAAGATATACGACAATCGTGCAGTAAAGAAAATTTTGAGGTCCTTACCCTATAGGTTTATTCCATAAGTGATCGTGTTAAATTCTTTTCCCACTGTAGCCTCTACTAAACTTGAAGGGCTCGTAGGTGACTTAGAAACCTATGAACTCCAAGAATGAGAAAAAGAAAGATAAGGGCATCGCTTTGAAAGCCTAAAAGGAGGAAAAAAAATTTCGAATGATGAGAGTGCCATCGATTTCGATGAGATGGAGATGTTTTCTAGTAAGTTTAGAAAATTTCTTAATTTTAATAAAGACAATCTTAAAAAGATGAATGTCGAGAGAACCCCTAGAAATCATAATGAAGATCACCAAAACTGCCAGATTGTCACGGTCATTGACCATGACAAGTCCAATTTGTCAAGGTCAATGACCGTGACAAGTATGGGGGTGATAACCTTTGTCGTCATGGAGTTTTCATGGTCATTGATCGTGATAAGGTCATTAGAACCTTCACGGTCCAGTCGTGGTCTTTGACTACGACAAGTTTTCATGGTTAAAGACCGTGACTAACCCTAAAAAATTATCTCGATCATTGACCATGACAAGTTTTATTTTTCACGGTCTTGTCACGGTCAATGACAGTGATAAATCTGGCCAAAAGTTAAAAAAAACTGCCTGGCAGTTTGGCCACTGCCACTACCCAGCCGTATATTTGTACCTGTTATAGAAAAATTATACCTATTCAAATAACATATATCCAAATAAAGTATAAATAATGCACCAGATCATTGCATATATAATTCCATATCCAAATAAAATAAAAATACAATCATAACAATTCAAATATAATCCGGATGTCCAAATAAAAATAAATACAAATAATGTCACTCCATAAAGTCTAGGGTAGGTTCGAGGAGGAAGGTAGGCCACACGATATACGCATTGAGGCACCCCTAAATATGCATCAGGTCGCATTGTTCGTGCAACTATAATGCGGAGTTATCTTTCATGCTTATCACATGCGTGACGAGCACCTTGGCCTGGATGTTTTGAAGGATACGTCCATGAACTAGCATACCCGTGACAAGATTCGAGTACCTCAACCCCCTCTCTATCCGATGTCCATCACATATGTCACATAAAAATAAGCTCGGCCAACCGATTATTGACATAGGCCGCTGGATGGGAGCCAAGTAGGGTACTGGATCATCAGGCGGTGAGTCCGCGCATATCGGTGATGAAGCAGCAACTTCCATGTCCTCGTCCCTATCCACCTCCTCCTCCACCATCTTTTCCTTCCCCTTCCCCTTGCATTTTTTTCCCAACTGATGCTTCATGAATGAGTACATATCTAGGACCGTCGCCTTGAACTTTGATAGCTTCGCGACATGCTTGTCCACCTAACGAGCCAACTCGGTGTTGCTCGTCTCCATTTCGATGATCCTAGATTTTCCCACCCACGAGCTCACCCACTAAGTCCTCCCCTTGCGATCAGCGCCGAGCACTTGGTTGAGTGCGTCCGCGGACAAAGATGCCTTGTCGGTATCATACTGCGACTCATGCACTTCCTTAAGATTTTCTCGAAACGACAAAAAGACCTCGATTACTTAATTAAGTAAATAAAAATTATAATGTAATCAGTAAAAAATAAATTGTCGGATTACTTACAATCGTGGCCACAACGCTTGGGGACACCTCTTTATCCTTGCCACACAGGCATTGAGCCTATGTGGCCTACCCCAGGGAGACTCCCCATCTCCTGAAATAAAATAATGCAAAATTAGTAAGTAACACAAAGTAAAATAATGCAGAATAACACATTTTTATAATTATAAAAAAATAAAAACTTACCATCCTGTGCTCCACCTCGGCATAAGACGTCTGGCCGGAGTAGTGCACGTTCATCTTTTTCGTCCAGTTTTTCCTCCCCGATTGGCGAGATGCCAATTGTCGCTCATCGATTTTATTGTTGATGAACTTTTGCCATCTTGCCAATGCGACCGTCTACTTCGGCGAGACAGTCTCACGCAGTCTGAGAATGGAGTCCCGAGTGTTCACAAAGTACCGGGCCCGTAAATTTTTCTTCCACGTCTTATGTTGTTCCCTCAACTTCTCCAACACGGAATCGCGAAGGTGTGGGGCCAAGCCGAATTGTTCCTTTCAAACAAATACAAAACAAAAAGAATGCAAGTGTTAGTTGCTAATAAATATAAATATAAATATAAATATAAATTGGAATTAGAATTGAAATTAAAATTGAAATTGAAATATAAATATAAATATAAATATAAATATAAATATAAATATAAATATAAATATAAATATAAATATAAACATAAACATAAATATAAATATAAATATAAATATAAATATAATACATGTAGTGTCGCCCAAATAACCAACTTGAGCTTATTTGGCACCTCCTTCCAACTAGTGTACCTCGGGCTGATAATCGTCTTCATCAACTTGAGGGATCTAGTCAATATCCCCGTCTTATTCTTAATAGTCGATCCCAATTTGACCCATTTTAGGAGCCTAGGGGCCGAGGAGCTCTCGTCACCTCCACTATCGCCAAGCCCTGAAGAAGGCACACTACACCAAAATGGTCAAATTGACACCCCTCAACTGGCCAGCATTGTCACGGTCATTGACCGTGACAAAAAAATATGCATTTTTTGTCACGGCTAATGACCGTGATAAGACTACGACAAAGGCTTATCAAGGTCAATGACCGTGACAAGTCCGTGACAACAGTACTTGTCACGGTCATTGACCATGACAATCCTATAATGTTATCACGGCCAATGATCGTGACATGTCCGTGATAATTATATCAGTAAAAAACCTTCCTTCTTCTTTTTTCCTACCGATTTCTATTCCCTCCATTTCTCTCTCTCTCTCTAAGCGACTGCACTCTCTCTCTACGATTTTGATATGTTTTATCTCTCTATTTCTCTTCCATGTATGTATATGTCTGTGTATATGTGCATGTGTGTATATATGTGTGTGTAAATGTGCGTGTGGGGGGGGGGGGGGGGGGAGGGGGCAGGGTTGGGGTGAGGGGAGGGGGCACTGTGTGTGTGTGTGTGTTTGTATGTATATGTGTGTGTGTGTGTCTATATGTGCGTGTGTGTGTATATGTATGTGTGCTTGTGTGGTGGGCAGGAGCAGGGGTGGGGGTTGTGTGTGTATATCTGCGTGTGTATTTTTTTAATTAAATTTTTATTGGTTCATTAGATATTGCCCCTCATATTGTAGTGCCCCTTGTAAAAGAATTGATTGATTAAATATTGATTGGTTGTTAATTTTTTTAGTAAATTAATAATTAGTGCCCCTTTCATATGCAAGAAGGATTGCCCCTCATTGTAAATTAGTAAATTAGTAATTTTATACTTTAATTGTTAGTTTAATTGATGAAAATAATTAATTCAGTAGATGAATTAGAAGGAGTACGGGATACACATTTGTTGTTGCTATTGCGGTTGGATTATAGTAGATCGATGTTTGGTTGTTTAATTTTAAAAGTGGCATAACCACTGGATCATTGTCCATATGGGGGTAGGGTTTTTCAACTTTTTTTTTAAAATTACATTGTATCACGAACAATATATATATAGTATGATAATTAAATGAAACATACTTGAAATTACATATAGTGCGCATAGATACTTGCCTTCTAGTTCTTAAGAGTACGCATTCAATAGGCCTTAAACCAGTTCGAGAGTCATTACCCCTGTAATGAAATCTCTCGAATTGTCCCATTTGGACAGTTTGAGACTGCATAATTTGTATATAATAATATTTTTAGTGGCTTAAAGTTGTTACTTTTGGAGGGAGTTCTGCAGTCGTATCCTAATGTTTTTTGGGTACATACTAGATTGACAAGTGTGACTGTTATTTCAATTGATCAATTGAAATAACACTCACACTTGCCAATCTACGTCGTGTACTTAGAGAACTACGGGGATATGCTGCCGAATTTTTATCAAATCGTAACAATGTGCATGAGCTGTTAAGTATATTACAGAAATATGCGGTCTTGAATGGGATAGGAACACTCACCCTATAGAGGAGATGGAGGAAATAGGAATTTCTATTATAAATTGAATTTGAATTTTAAAAATCGAATATAAATAAGTCATAATTAAATGAAACATACTATAAATCTAAGTTTTGTTTATACTAATCCATGAATATACGCTTCTTACCTTTAATAGGTGATTAGTTGTGGTAGCTGTGATGGGATATCCAAAATACAAAGAGTGGATGGTTGAGAGAAATAGAATGGGGGATGTGTTTCGCAGAGGTGCTAATGAATTTACGAAATACGCAAATATATGTCATAATGATGAAGAGTTTCCATGTACGTGTGTTAGGTGTAAGAATGGTAAGGTATTTGAGTGGAAAACAGTTGAACTACATTTTTTAAGATGGGGTATGCAAGATATTTATCGATTTTGGATTTTTCACGATGAATTAAAAGTTCCTTTTGTCCTTGAACAACCTTCAACAAGTAGGATAGATGTAGAAGGGGATGATGTTGATCATAATATGTTAGAGGATTTAGTTAATGATGCATATGAAGTTTATGAAGCAGAGGAGAATGTGGTTACTGATGATGTACAAGGTTCAAGTTCTCAGGAAGATATCGCAATAAACCTTGATGATGACTATCAAAGTTTAAAATTTAAGGCAACCCAAATGTTATACTCTGGTTGTGAGAAAGATCAAACAACTTTACATGCCATGGTTGGTTTGCACAGTTTTAAGACGCAATATGATTTGTCTGGCAATAGCATGATAGGAATTATGAATTAGGGGAAGGTCTTACTACCCAAGGAGAATACGCTTCCAAATAACTATCCTGTTATGAAGAACAATTTGAAAGGTTGGTAATGAAGTATATATCGATTCATTCTTGTGTGTATGAATGCATACTATACCGAAGGGAGTATGAAAATCTCGATCGTTGTCTGGTATGCGATGAACCTAGATATGTCCAATCTACTGGTAAGGAAGGCACAAGCTCAAAAGTGCTTCAAAAAGTTTTGAAATATTTTCCCGTTGGGCCTAGATTAAAGCAATTTTTCACAGTACCATGGATAGCGTAGGGAATGACTTGGCATGCTAGGGCAGAAGTAGGGGTAATCTCATGCGTCATCCTATTGATTCTGTAGCTTGGGGGAGGATGAATTATGAGTATCCCGATTTTGCTCGAGAACAGCGAAAAATTCGTTTGGCTATATCAACAGATGGTTTCAATCCATTTAGAAATCTAAGCACCAATCAGAGTGTATGGCCAGTGATCATAGCCCCACTCAACCTCCCTCCTTCACGGCACAAGAGTAGAAAAGTATCGATTGAACGGTTACATATTTAGAGCAAAAAGTGTACGGAGAAAGTATAAATGTAAAGAACTCGGGCATTTCATACAAGGCTCTTACTTTCTTTCGAGAGAGCACAACAGATAAAAACCTCGTTGAAGATTAATTGACTTACTATGGTGTTATTCAAAATATATTTGAATTGGATTATATAAGCTTCAAAGAGGTTGTATTTTACTATGACTGGGTAAGAGTTGAGGATAAAAATGCTTGGAAAGTTGATCCAGGCACCAATTTGATCATGGTTGACTTATCCAAGTTAAAGAACAACAACCATGTGAGCGGTGAGCCGCAAGTAAAAATTTGCATTTCAAAAGGTCAACCAAGTGTTTTACTCGGAGTATATCAACAACGAGTCGTGGTCAACTGTCCTGCGCCAAAGCGTCTAAATAGTAGTGTGGATGACTTGGCTGCTCCTACCGAATATCAATCCATTTTTTATGATAACCCAAATTTAAAATAATTTTTCAATTTGTAATAAATATTCCAATTTTTACTTTATCAATCCATTTTTAATTCTTTTAATTGATTTGCACTTTATCATTTTCACTCTTGTGTAATGTGCGTGTGTGTGGGCAGTAGGAATGGGGGTGAGGATGTCTCGGATTTTTAGTAATTATGCATATTATGAGTTAGATTCTATTATTTTGAAATTCAGAATTAAGGTGTTAAACAGTAATAATTCATTTGGATTTTTAGTAACTGTACATATTTGCATGTCTTCTTCTAATTCATTTTGATTTGTACTAATAACAACATTTTTTTACAGGAAATGTCTTCTTCAGGTATTAAGGCGAGGATGATGATGCTGATTATAATGATGTCATCAGGGCTCGGTGGTAGCGGAGGCGACGAGGTCTCCTCGGCCCCTAGGCTCCCTAAATATGGAAAATTAGGGATGGCCATCGAGAACAAGACGGGGCTATTAGAAAGATCCCTCGAGCTGGTAAAGACGATCATTGGCCCGGGATACACTAGTTGGAGGGAGGTGCTAAATGAGATCAAGTTAGCAATTTGGGTGGCACTACAGGTAATGTATTTCTATTTATATTTATATTTATATGAATATTTATATTTCATTTAATATTAATATTAATATTAATATTTATTCGCAACTAACATTGTATTTGTTGGACAAGAACAATTCAGCGTGGATCCAAAATTATGCGATTCCGTCTTGGAGTAGTTGAGGGAGCAACACAAGACGTGGAAGAAAAATATGCGGACCCGGTACTTTGGTAAGACCCGAGAGTCCATTATCCGAATGCGTGACTCCGACCCACCGAAGGGGCCGATCTCATTGGCATAATGGCAAAAGTTCATTGACAATGTGACCGGGGAGCAAAAATTGGCATCTCGCTAATCGAGGAGGGAAAATCGGGTGAAAAAGACGGGCGTGCACTACTCTGGTCAAACGTCTTACACTAAGGTTGATCATAGTATGATGGTAAGATTTAAATTTTCTACAATTACATAAATATATTATTCTGCATTATTTTACTTTGCGGGGCCGATACTAATTTTGCATTATTTTATTTCAGGGGATGGGGAGTGGCCCTGGGGGTAGGACACATATGCTTGACACTTATGTGGCTATTCAGACGAAGAAGGGGAAGGATAAGGAGGTGTCCCCCAGCGTCGCGACCATGATTGTAAGTAATCCGACAGTTTACTTTTTGTTAATTATGTTATAATTTTTTATTTACTTATTTAACTAATCATGTGCTTTTTGTCGTTTCAGGCAAAGCTTAAGGAAGTGCCTGAGTCGAAGTCTGATGCCGATAAGGAATCTTTTTCCATAGACGCACTCAGCCAAGTGCTTGGCGCTGATCGTAAGGGGAGGACAAGGGGGTGAGCTCGCGGGTGGCTAAATCTAGGATCATCAGATTGGAGATGAGCGACATCGGGTTGTCTCGAACGGTGGACTTGAATGACGTGAAGCTATCCCATTTGGAGGTGACGGTCCAAGCTATGTTCTCATTCATGAAGCGTTCGTTGGGTGGAAATCGTGAGGGGAAAAGGGAAGGAGAAGGTGGTGGTAGAGGAGGAGGTGCGGGAGGATAAGGATGTGGACCTCGCTGCTTCATCTCCGAAATGTGCGGACTCTAATGATCCAGTCCCCTATTTGTCTCCCTTCGACTGACCGATGTTGACACTTGGTTGGCCGAGTGTGTTAATGCGGGACATATTTGATGGCCAGCGGATAGGGCGGGGGTTTAGGGACCCGAGTATCATCTTGGGTATACTAGTTCATGGATGTTTCCTTCAAGACATCGAGGCCAAGGAGCTCATCACGCATGTGAAACTCGGGAAGGAGAACTCCCCATTGTGGTTGCGCGAATAATGCGACACGATGCACATTGCTGGGAGTATTAATTCGTATATCGTGTGGCCTATTCACCTCCTCAGACCTACCCCAGACATGTAGTGACATTATTTGAATTGAATTGTTTTAAGTTGTTACATTTGAATTATATTTGGATTATATCGTGATGCATATTGTTTTGAATGTATATTTGCATTATCTCTATTTTATTTGGATATATGATGTTTGAACAGGTACAACGTTGCTATAACAGGTACAAATATACTGCTGGGCAGTGGCAATGGCCATACTGCCTAGCAAATTTTTTTCAATTTTGCACAGAATTATCACGGTCATTGACCGTGACAAGTCCGTGACAATTATCCTTTGTCACGGGCTTACCACGATTAATGACCGTGATAATTTTTTAAAGATTGCCACGGGTTTGTCACGGTTATTTATCATGACAAAACTTGTCAAGGTCAGAGACCGTGACATGACCATGACAACAAAAGTTATCACCCCCAGAATTGTCACGATCATTGACCTTGACAAGTTGGACCTATCATGGTCAATGACCGTGACAATCCGACAGATTTGGCGTAGTGACATTTTATGTAAAAATTATTGTTATTAGTACAAATCCAAATGAATTAGAAGAATTCAAAGAACTAACCATATTATAACAAAACACTAGCAACTTTGAATTAATTCACTAAACTGATCAAGTAAAAATGAATTAAAATCATTAAACTGATGTCCAATAATAATAAAACACTAGGATAATACACCCACTAGACATGGAATTTGAATTAATGCTTAAAAATTAAATCTAAATATTACATGCAGTAAAATCGCTTTAATCTAGGCCCAACGGGAAAATATTTCAAACCTTTTGAGGCACTTTTGAGATTGTGCCTTCCATGATAATAGATTGGACATATCTAGGTTCATTGCATATCAGACACCGATCGAGATTTTCGTACTCCCTTTGATATATTATGAAGTCATACACACAAGCATGAATCGATTTATACTTCATTCTCAAACCTTTCAAACTATTCTTCATAACATGATAGCTATTTGGAAGCGTATTCTCCTTGGGTAGCAAGCCCTTCACCCAATTCAAAATTCCTGTCATGCTATTTCCAGGCAAACCGTATTGGGTCTTCAAACTATGCAAACCAACCATGGCATGTAAAGTTGCTTGATCTTTTTCATAGCCCGGTTGGGTCGCCTTAAATTTTAAACTTTGGTAGTCATCATCAAGGTTTATCCCGATATCTTCATGAGCACCGGAACCTTGTACATCGTCAGTGACCTCATTCTCTTCCACTTCATGAACTCCATACGCGTCATCAACTAAATCCTCTAAATATTATGATCTACATCGTCCCCTTGTACATCTATCCTACTTGTTGAAGGTTATTGTGGAGGTTGTGATAACTATTTATTTGTGTTCCTTCGGATATTGGATTTGGAATGTCGTTGCGGTCAAACTTCGTGTATCAAAATTTCTGGAATCACCTACAAAACTTGTTAAAAATTTAGTATCGTGGCAAATTCGGGTATCAATCTAATTTCAAGAGTTGAAACGATTATCGTGCAAACTTGCAATTTTAATTTTTATTAAAAATCTTTTTGTGTTTTTAAATTTTTTTAAATGTTTTTTTTATTTTTATATTTAGAAATATTTTTCAAGGGAGAAAACGAAAATTTATGCAACTAACATGACTACGAAAATTTAAAAAGTAATCTAGTTTAGAATTTATGAGAAGAAACAAGAGGTGGGATTACACTTCGTAGTCAATTTAATTTAATGCCCTAATTATTCAATTGAATAGTTCGAAATAATTTTGAATTTAAAATTTAACTCTCGTTACATTCCTAAATTAAATTTTATCTTTTTCAGCAATTAAATCGGGAATACTCACAACATAAAAAAATTAACTTTCACACTCATTTCAACAAAATATCCACTAAGATTGATTTATTAAAATTTGTATGAATCTCTGAATTGGATACACGGAATTAATATTTAAATTCAAGAATAATATTTATCTCTAAGTCAAATCCAAAAATCAAATATTAATTTTCAACATTAATTTATTAACTCTCGTTATATAAATTAATGTGTTATTTTTCCCAATTTAATTAGCCTAGAACACATCAACAAACAATTATTCAAATAAAATAACTCAACATACGTGTTTCATCCCACCCCTTGAATGGGGTGTTTAGCAATACATAATCAAAGATTTAGCACAAACACAATTAAAGAATAAGAAATTAAAGAATAATAGAAATAAATACAATACATAATAATTCTTTGTGTCAACTGTGCATGAACACGCGTCTCAAACTTGTCATAAAAATTCGATTGAATTACAAAACTAACAGCAAAAACTGAACATACAAATTTTTCTAAACCTAAAACTATATTTTTTTCTTTTTTTTTCTAACTATTTTTCTACCATTTTTTCTTTTTTCTTTTTTCTTTTATCTTTTTTTTCCTGTCTCTCACGTTTTCTCTCTGTGTGTTTTTCTTTTTGCTGATGAGAGTCTCCCTCTTTAATGAGTTGACTTCCCCTTTTTTTTATAAGCCATGATGTTAGGTTTTGGTTGGAGAGATTTTTGGGATTTTCTTAGCTAAGTCAAAGTTGAAAGGTGTCTTGGTTTTATGGAGATATGGCAGGTGGTTTTGGTGGATGTTGGGTCCGATTTTAGTGGTATTTGGGGTTGGTTGTTGCTGGTGGGTATTGGGTCAACTCGGTTAGGGTCGCAACAGGGGTAAGGGCTGAATCGGGTTCGGAGTTGGTTTGTCGCCGAAGGTGGAGGTCTGGGTATAAACATGGTTTTGAGTTCCGGGTTGGAAAAGGGGGTTGGTGTCGAGTTTTGCTCCGGGCAGGGTTGTGGCCGGATTAAGGTTCGAAAACGGTTGCCTCGGGTTTGGAGTTCAGTGGGCTGGAGCAGGTGGCTTGGCCGAGGCAGGGGGCGTCGTCGGTTTTGGCCATCGATTTCGCGAGTTGAGGGGAATGGAAATAAGGGGCTATGGTTTGGGTTTAACAGGTGGGTCTTGGATTATGGGTTAATGGGAAATAAAAATGGTGGTGGTGATGGAGGTTGAGGGTGTCAAGAGTTTAGTTGGTGTGTTTTAATGGAGGAGAGAGGGAAAAGGGTGGTGGTTTGGAGAAGATGATGGGAGTGGGGGATTGGGTGTGGTGAGTGTGTGTGAGGTTTGTTTTAGGTGTAGGTTAGGTGTAGAGTTTTATGGTGTGTGTGTTTAATTTGTACCCCTAAAAATTAACACAATCTAAAAAATAAAACTAAAACTAAAATAAAAAACTTAAAATCTAATAAACGTAAAAAAAACTAACCTCTCAATATAAAAATTAATAGACACTAAATAAAAAAATATAAATAAAAATAAAACTCTATTAAAACTAAAAAAAGAATATAATCCTAATAAAACTAAAATAAAAAAATTAAAATCTAATAAAACTAGAAAATAAATTTATAAAAAGTAATCCTAATAAAAATAAAATAAAGATTAAAAATGAAAAACTAATAAAAATCAAAATCAAAATAAAGAAATAGAAAATTAGAAAATAAATCTTAGAAAATTCTAAAATAATTCCTAAAAATAAAAACGACACAAATAATTTTTTTTTTAAAATAATAAAGGTACAAACTCAGCACATAACGGGCTCGGGGTATGGACTGGTCTCGGTCTGGTCTAGGTTAAGGTTCGGGACATCGAAACTCTTCTGGGCAAGCTCAATGTGGACTCAGACTTCGCGGTCTCCTTTGATTTCTTCGATGCAAGCTTTTAACCGCTTTTGTGTCGCAATTGACTGGATTTTGCATCATTTAACACTGTGACTGCTGATTGACCTGCAATATAGATAAATACGAACATAAGGCCATTTTTAATTAAAACAAGTGACTAAAATGCATCTATTCAGGATTTAAATTAGACACTTTTGGGCGCTTATCAGATTGCTCGGGGACAAAAGTAACTTTTGATTTCCCGTGAAAAGTCCAAAAATGATAACTAGCTTGCAAATCCCATCCCAACAAATGTAGTTCAACTGTTTTCCACTCAAACACCTTATCATTCTCACACTTAGTAAACGGATACGGAAACTCTTCATCATTATGACATCTCTTTGCGTATTTCACAAATTCATTATCACCTCTGCGAAACATATCCCCTAATCTATTTGTCTCACCCATCCACTCTTTGTATTTAGGATATTCCATCACAGCTACTCCACACAATCACCTATTATATATAAGAAACTTATATTCGTGGATTAGTATAGACAAAAGTGTGAATACTTAGTTCCCATTAGTATAAACAATCACCTATTACTTGTTGTATAAAATTTATAATATGTTTCATTTAATTATGTCTTGTTTATATTCAATTTTTAAATTTCAAATTCAAATTCAAATTCAATTTATAATATTAATTCCTATTTCCTCCATCTCTTCTAAAGGGTGAGGGTTCCTATCCCATTTAAGACCGCATATTTATATAATATACTTAACATCTCACGCACATTGTTCCAATTTGAGGAAAATTCGGTAGAACGTCCCCATACTTATCCAAGTACACAATGTAGATTTGCAAGTGTGAGTGTTATTTCAATTGATAATTTAAATAACACTCAACATCGTATCATCTAGTATGTACCCAGAGAACATTAAGATACGACTGTAGAACTTCCTTCATAAGTAACAAATTTAAGCCACTAATAATATTATTATACAAAAACTATGTAGTCCCAAACTGTCCAAACGGGACAATTCGAGAGATCTCATTACAGGGGTAATGACTCTCAAACGGGTCTAAGGGCCATTGAATGCGTACGCATAAGAACTAGAAGGCTAGTATCTATGCGCACTATGTGTAATTTCAAGTATGTTTCATTTAATTATGATAAGTCCGTGGTCGTGCCACTCTCGAGCGGGTCGTGACACAAAGTAATTTTAGAAAAAAGTTAAAAACTCTCCCTCCCCCCATTTTGACAATAATCCAGTGGTCGTACCACTTCCAAAATTAACCAACCCAACAAAGTAAGACAATATTATTATTTAAGGATTTATTAGGGTGAATTAAATTGAGGATTTAAAAAAAAATAACAACCAACTTCTATATCCAACCACATCCGTCCAATATAATCCAATAGCAACAACAAACCAACAAATGTGTATCTCTTACTCCTTCTAATTTATCTACTCAATTAATTCAACATTAACAATTTCAAACCTAAATAAAAATATAAAACAATATTTCTAACGTCAAATTAATTTTATTTTCTAAACAATAAGATTCAATCAATATTAACAATACCTATTAAATTCAATCCTAACTAACATCCCCTAATCAACATTAACAATTAATTTCAAGTCCTAAACTAAACATTAATTTCAAGTCCCCAATCAACGTTAAAAATTAATTTCAAATCCTAAACTAAACCTTAATTTCAAGTCCTAAATCAACAATAATAATTAATTTCAAGTCCTAAACTAATTAATTTTAAGTTCTAAATTAACAATTAATTTCAAGTCCTAAACATTAACAATTAATTTCAACACACACACTCCTCCCCCTGCCCCCACCACACACACACATACACACACACACACACACACACACACACTCACCCACCTGCCCACACATACACACACACCTATACCCCCTGCCCCATCACCCCCAAGCCCCACCACCCCTTGCCCCCTCCTCCTCCCCACCACACACACATGCACACACACACACCACCCAAATACACACACACACACACACACACACACACATACACACACACACACATATACAAAGAAAAGAGAAAGAGGAGAAAACTAACCTGAAAATCGCTTAGAGAGAGAAAACATTCACGTTGAGAGAGAAATAAAGAGGGAAGTTAAAACGGTGAAAAAAAAAAGAGGGAAGGGTTTTTTTACTGACAAAGTTATCACGGACCTATCACGGTCTTTGACTGTGACAACTTTATAATGTTGTCACGGTCATTGACTGTGACAAAGGCTTGTCACGGATTTGTCACGGTCTTTGACCGTGACAAAAAAATGCGTGTTTTTTTATCACGGTCAATGACCATGATAAGGTTGGACGGTTGAAAGGTAACAATTTGGCCTTTTTGGTGTAGTGGACCTTAATAGGGGCGAGTCGAATAGATGTTATGGTTGTGAGGGTTTTGGTCATAGGGAAATAGAGTCCCACTAAACTAAGGAGGGAGGGCAAAAAACCAATTTCATATAATGCCACTCTTAGTGCTAGTGAAAAGGAAAAGGGACCCAATTCTCCCATTATGCGCAACTTTAGCGCGTTCATGGAAATTCATGTGAGCATTGATAGTGAATCTTCCCATGAAGATATTCCTTTACATGAAACTTCCAAGGCCATTATTTGTGTATTCCATGTGTTTGATTGTAATGAGAGTGGAGTAAAAACTGGGAGTGAAAAAGAAGAAGAGAATGAAGAAGAGGTTGATGTGAGTGAACTTCAAGTAGCTTTTCAAGAGTTGTATGCCTAATCAATTAAATTAAAAAGGGCTAGTTTGAAGTTAGAATCTAGTTTAAGAGAACGTGCCAAGGTCAATAATGAGAGTGCTTTAGTGGAAGACCTTAGGACATGTAAGAGGGCTCTTCGTGAGAAGCTTGAGTATCTAGAAGGTGAGAGAGATATCCTTAGAGGTTTAATGGAGGCTATTAAGAAAGAGCTTCTTGGATTTTAAGAGAGTAGGTGTTTACTTGAGTCTAGAATTTTAGAGTTAGAAGGGAAATTGAGAGATTCAAGTCGAGTCAAATTTGATTTGGAATGTAGGTCGAAAAAATTAGATAAAATTGTAGGAACCGTCCAAATAAAATATGACACGTGTGGTATTGGCTTCGATACACAAAATGCTTCCGTAATTAAAAAAAAAGCTAAAAACCACAAGTTTGAGAGAATCTTCTAGGAACACTTTGAATGTTCAATCCTTAGGTACTACTTTTCGTCGGGTCTTTACTTGCTCACATTGTTGTTGAAGAGGTCATCTTAGGAAATTTTGTTTTGATCTCAAAAAGTGTCCTAGGAAGTCCAATGGCAGAGTCACCAAAATCTCCAAATTTCGAAAGCATCATCCTTCACTTGTGTGGGTTAGGAGATCTGATTTAGTGGCTTTACAAGATAGGATTTTTTATTCTTATTTGCTTGCACGTGATACCTCCCTTGCTCAATCTAAAGGTTAAATGTGTTAGCTTTGTTTGCATACACTAGCTTATGTTCATCATGATATATTCTTGCTAGTTGTATGTTTATTTATCATATTTTTTAATTTTTTATTCATTATATAAATTGTTGCTAGAATTATGACTTGTTTATCTTTTGTATTTTATTTCATTTTGTGTTGTCTAATTGAAAAATACAAAAGGATTTTTTATTTTTCTTTTGGGTTGAATTTTTTTTGTGTGTGCGGATTTTAGTTTTACACATTTTATGTGTCATGTACTTGTGTTTGAATCCAATATCATATCCGCTTCCATGTGGCTAGAAACTTTGGTTAAGATTTTCAATCCTTAAAGTGTTATTTATCATGCTTACATGGAGTAATTTGATTTTGTGTTGCTTAATGGATTCTCTTTTTATATGGCTCGATTCACACATGCACGAACTAATTTGAAATTTAACTTCACATGTATATTTCAGCTAAGTGAGATGTTCTCCTATCAATTTATTCATCTACATGTTGATATGACTATGGAGGATTTGTGCATGTAATAACCGTTTCTCCGACTTAAAAAAATTATAGATAAATATTTATTCAATGTAATTGTTTATCAATGGAATCGGGATGCGAAAGAAAAAATTACTTTGTGTGAAAAGCCAGCATTGAAAGTTGGCCTAAAAATGTGGCATAAAACAAAGTTGGTATGTTCATAAAGAAAATAAAAATAAAAAGAATATTGATGAGGAAGTTTGGTTGGATATATCAATGGGTTTACATAATGATTTTGTATCCTAGTTATCCTATCATTGTCATGACTCTATTGGTTTGTAGAATCATCGATACTCTAAGCTTGTGTGCATTGTGTATGTTTGTTCATTGAGTTCACTTTATCTTATCACATGAGGCTATATTTAAGTTAGATGAATTTTGCAATCAATGAGAACTTCGTGAACATGTTTAGGTGATTGGGTCTAAATTATTTTGTTGCTAGTTCACACCCCTTCACTTCCGTTTACCACATGTATTTGGACACACTTTTGCCATATGAGTGTGTATGTGTGTGCGTTATTGATATCATTTGTATATATATATGGTATTTCTCTATTTTTGCGTATTTGCCTTTCTTGCTAGTTTATGTATGTCTTGAATTCAAAATTGGTATCTATCTTGTTGCGAATTTTATGTGATATCTCATGCTTATCATAATACATTTTAATGGTATCTTTTGTTATCGCATCGTAGTTGATATCTATTAATCTTTGTATGGATTAGTTGCACTTCAGTGTTGCCATATGTTTTAATGCTCTTATCACTTTATGCACCATTGCATGTTTAACTTGTTTTTCCATTTATCATATCCCATGTTTCGTTTGGGGAGAGAAATTTCTTTAATTGAGGAGAAATAAGTTATTTTATAATTCTTTAGCCTTTGTCTAGTCCTGAACATAATGGGGGGGAGACATGGTATCTAATCCTTTGAAATTTGGGGAGATCTAACTTAGGGGGAGATGTATTTCTAGGAAGATCATTATTAGATAAAGGGGGATAATTAATTAATGCTGTATTTAATTTACGCACTTTGTATCGATATATTCCCTATGCGTTTAATGATTTTCTTATGTGTGCAGGAAATTCCTTTTAGCGGCCAATTGGTTAAAGCGGCAAAGCATCCATGAGTCAAGTCAAGCGTCTAATTTTTCTTTTATTTTGGGATGGGATTGTATCTAGGCGTGCATGACGGCCCATAGGATTTTTATTTTTAGTTTTGTCCCGTAATAGACAAAGGGGGAGATTTGTGACAACAAACTTCCAATTGAGTATATTTGTAGTGTTGGCTTAGTTCTGGACAAAACAATTTGAGTCATCGGATAAGTGTTCATGTTGTATCCTTTCAAGCCTATGACAAGTGTATGTTGAAGACGTAGCGACCTGAAATTGAAGAATAAATCCTTACCAATTTTTGTGCCAAGTTTTACATAATCAACATTTGGATTCCAATGTCTCCAAAAGGTATGAATGAATTTAATATATATATATAGAGGCTTGGAATATGTTTTATGGGTGCTATTTAATAAAGTTTTGTCAAAATGACTTTGTATTTTTCTCAAAAAATATTTTTAGAACTTTTCACAAAATTTGGGACTTAAAAAGGAATTTTTATATTTTCTGAAAAGTCATTCGAATGAACCCGGAATCTCGTTCTGAAAACGCGATTCGTAAGCGAGAGTTGGTTCCATTAAACAAATTTTAATTTCTTCTCAAATTAAAATTAAGCACAACTTAAAGTGAAAAAAAATTAATTAACAAATGAATTTTTCACTTTAACAAATTTAACTCAAGTCCTAGAAATTTGCCTAAGTCATATTTTTAATATTATCAAATTAGGCCAAACCAATTTTAACAAATTAAGTGATGACTTAAATCAAATTAACTTTTACCCATATAATTATGTAGCACCAAATTACACATAAGTAGTGATTAAACAAAATTTTATTTTTTTTACCTAAGCATGCGTTCTAGGTGAATTATTCAAAAGATAAAATAAACAATAAATCACTACGCTGCGATGTACGAGCAAAAACCCACAACGAAAAAAAAACCTCGAAGGGCCCTAACCTTAAGTCTACTAAGTATGGTTTTACAATTACAAGACAGATGACTTACTTTCTCAACTCGACCCCTTTCAAGCCTTGACGTGTCTTCTTGTAAACACCTCGGCCTAGTCGACAACCCCAGAGCTCCACCGAATTCTTGGAATCACCAATGAGACATAGGTACACCGTCAACCACACATGGTGCCTTTCACCATTTGAGAATTTCGTAGCAAAACAAATTTCTTCTTCTTTGAGGGATTTAGAAGAAAACCCAAACGAACTCTTCAATAAGTAGAGTAAACCGGTGCAAAAACTCCAATAAATGAATATATATAAATATGAACTTGGATAAACAAACTTTGGGTGTAAAACAAGTGTTTAAAATATTTTTCTTGAAAAACAACAACACTTAAACAATGAACTTTTTCTTTTTGGAATTATGCTCTCAAACTCTCTCTTGGAGATGGGAAGATGTGAAAAAGTTAATCGAAAAATGTTGGTTCGCGCACTAATAAAATCTGACAAGAGATAGTGGGGTAAAGTAGTGGAAAAAGTGGGAAAAACTATCAAAAACTGCCCAAAAAAAATTTCCGCCAAAACTCGTTCGAACGGATTTACTAACGATGTTCCAGAATGGAAAAAAGAAAATCATCAGAAATCTCGTTCGAACGACCTGGCATCTCGTTCGAACGAGATGCCAGTTCGTTCGAATGACCTGATAATCTCGTTCGAACGAGATTCCAGTGTGATTCGAACGACCTCTCAGAAAAATAAAATATTAAGTTTAAGCCCAAAACTTTTATGGAAAGATCTAAAAAATATTTTTCTGAGTAAAACAAAGTCGTTAAAATTAATTTATAAAAATTATAAATTGCACCCAACTAATTTCCAAGCTCCTATATATATATAAATAGCATTCATACCTTAGGAGCATTGGAACATTGTTGATGACATAGAAACGAGGCACACTAAACGGTCATTTGATGATGCTTTATAAACTTGGCCGCTACGTCTTCAACTTTAGAATGTCATAGGCTTGAAGGATGGTCAATAACTATATCCTATGACTCAAACGTTTTTGTCCGGAATTGAACCAAGCTCTACTAGACTTACAAAAATGTCCCACCCAAAATAAAAGTACATAGCTTGACTCAAACAACCCAATGATCAATATCTTTGCCCGATGATGAACGTTGCCATTTAGAAGAATTCCTGTACACTTAAGCAAACTATCAAATGCATAGGGAATATCAAAATATTAAATGCAAGTAAAATAATTACACCCCCTAAATTAATTCTTCCCTTTATCAACTATGATCAACCTAAGAAGATTGTGACTCCCCCTAAGTTAAATCTCCCCCAAACTAAGATACGATTACAATAGGATTAGATACCATATCTCCCCCTATCATTCTCCCTCTTTTTGTTCCGGAATAAACAAAGGCTAAAGAAAAAAAAATCAACTTATCTCCCCCAATTAAAGCATATACACCCCTTAAACTAAATAAGGGATAAATAGAATGGGATAACAAGCTAAACATGCAAAAATGCGTAAAGTGATGAGAACATTAAAGCACATGGGCAACAAAATCATAACTAATCCAACAAATAATACCGAATACCAACTAAGATGCAAGAAAATGATACCAATCGGATACATAAAGTATTAAGCATGCGATATCAACAAAGAATGCAACAAGATGGATACCAATTATGAATTAAGCATATATGGACTAGAAAGCAAGGAAAATAACAAAAAATATCATATATATACATACTCTAGATATATCAAAGATGCTCACGCACATATATATTGATATAAACACACAAATGCCACAAAATAAGGTAAGCTTTTCACACTCGTATGGAAAAAATGTGTCATATGGAAATATAAGTGTTGGGGTGTGAACTAGTAACAATTAAATTTAGACCCAATAACTTAAAACATGATCATGGAGTTCTCAATTGATTGAAAACTTCATAACATTTGAATATAACCTCATGTGACAATATAAGATGAACTCAATGAACAAACATACACAATCTATACAAGCCTAGCATGTTGATGATTCTACAAACCAGTAGAGTCATGACATTGAAAACGCAACTAGGATAAACGGACATTGTGCAAACCGTTGATATACCATCCAATCTCCCTCAATAGCATATATTATTTGAATGAATATATCAAACAAAAATAGGCCTTGGCAATTATTTTTCCTTTTAATACCATAATTCTATTTTTAGGCCTTTGGACCACGTATTTATTTTAGGTCCAAACAATCGGTGGCTTACTATTCGCAAAGTATAATAAATATTTTCGGAGACCTTCCCCGTGCACATTTATATATATATATCATTTTTTATTTCTCACAAATCTCACGTGCAGCGAATTTTGACATGCATTAGTCCTCCTAGGTCACAAATATGTAGATGACAAAATTGGTTGGAGAACACCTCACAAAGCTCAAATATACATACGAAGTTAAAATTTCAAAAGAGCTCATGCATGTGTGAATTGAAGCATATACAAATAGAATCCATTATATCAACACAAAATCCAACTACTCCATGTAAGCATGGTAAAAAACATAATAAGGATATAATTCTAAACCAAAAGTTCTAACCACACGGGAGCAAAAAAGAAGGTATTCTAACAAAAGTATATGCCACATCAAGTGTGTCAAACTAAAATACACACACAAAAAAATATTTTTGAGTTTTTTGAAATTTTTAACCAAAAATAAAAATATATACTCAAAAGACACACAAAAATCATTTGAATTTTTCATTAAGCTTAAATTACCAAGAGATAAAACCCAAATGATAAACAAAAATCTTTTTGTATTTTTCATTTAAAGCAACTAAAATGAAAGAAATATAATATAAAAGATGAACAAAAATCATCATTCTATCATGTGATTAAGCATGGAGCATAGACTAGAAAATGACTAAACATCCATACACCTAGCAATGATATATAATATGAAGCACAAAAAGCTAGAGTATGCAAACAAAACTAACACATTTAACCTTTAAATTTGGCAAGGGAGGTTTCACTTGAAAGAAAATGAGAATCAACAAATCTAGTATCTAGCGCGTCTAAGAATGATTTTCGAACCCATATAGATGTATATGTAAAATGAAGGGATTTGAAAATTAACGAAATACTAGACATAGACTTCCTAAGACTTCTTTTAAGATCAAAACAAAATGACCTAAGGTGACCTTTCCTACCACAATGCAAGCATGTGAAAACACAAGGAATGATACCTAAGGTATGACCTTTTCTAAAGTCTTTGGATAAACTAGACCCTAAAAAACAAACAATGGTTTTAGCTTTAGCAACGGAAGTATTTGAACTAGATGAGCTAGAACCATTACAACTACTACTAGAGTCTTGTAAATTATTTTCCATTTTTTAAATTTCGGACTGAAATAATAAATTATACTCCTCAATTTTACGGGACTCCTTTAAATTTTCTATAACTCCTAGAAGGCTATCAGGCTCCCCCTCAATGTGAGCAAACTTATTCCTAAGAGTCTTCTCTCGACTATCACTCTCTTTCTTGGATATTTCTAAAATATTAAAATTGTGATTTACGTCCATGAGCTTTTCCCGAAATATATCTTTTTGAGATAGGGAGATTTGCAAAAACTCAACTTTAGTTTTAAAACACGAATTTTCATCTTCAAGAAATTTAATTCTTTTTGCAAATCTCAAATTTAATTCTCTTAATTTTTTATTACACTAATTAAGCTCATTAAATTCCTCTCGAATAGAAAAAACTTCATTATCATTAGAAATGGAAAAAATTTCATTAAGATGTCCCACCGAGAGATACAAAACAAAAATTGAGAGTGAGTAAAAACGTGAACCTCCTAAAAATACAAGGAGCACGAAAATTATAAAAGCCAAAAAACGGTTCTTTGACGCGATAAATTAGTTCTCCGGCCCTGATACCAATTTGAAAACGCGATGCGGAAGCGAGAGATGGTTCAATTAAACAAATTTTAATTTCTTCTCAAATTAAAATTAAGCACAACTTAAAGTGAACTAAAATTAATTAACAAATGAATTTTTCACTTTAACAAATTTAACTCAAGTCCTAGAAATTTGCCTAAGTCATATTTTCAATATTATCAAATTAGGCCAAACCAACTCTAACAAATTAGGTGATGACTTGAATCAAATTAACTTTTACCCAAATAATTATGTAGCACCAAATGTTATCTTTTTACCTAAGCATGCGTTCTAGGTGAATTATGCAAAAGATAAAATAAATAATAAATCACTACGCCGCGATGTACGAGGAAAAACCCACAACGGGAAAAAAAACTTGGACGGCCCTAGCCTTAAGTCCACTAAGTATGGTTTTACAATTACAAGACAGATGACTTACTTCCTCAACTCGACCCCTTTCAAGCCTTGACATGTCTTCTTGTAAACACCTCCGCCTAGTCAACAACCCCGGAGCTCCACCGGAATCTTGGAATCACCAATGAGACATAGGTACACTGTCAACCACACATGGTGCATTTCACCATGTGAGAATGTTGTAGCAAAACAAACTTCTTCTTCTTTGAGGGCATTAGAAGAAAACCCAAACGAACTCTTTAATAGGTAGAGTAAACCGGTGCCAAAACTCCAAGCAATGAATATATATAAATATGAACTTGGATAAACAAACTTTGGGTGTAAAACAAGTGTTTAAAAGATTTTTCTTTAAAAACAACAACACTTAAAGAATTAAATTTTTCTTTTTGGAATTATTCTCTCAAACTCTCTCTTGGAGATGGGAAGATGTGAAAAAATTAATAAAAAAATGTTGGTTCCCACACTAATAAAATGTGTCAAGAGATAGTGGGGTAAAGTGGTGGGAAAAGTTGGAAAAACTGTCAAAAACTGCCAAATTTTTTTTTTCGCTAAAACTTGTTCGAATGTCTTTTCGTTTGAACGGATTTACTAACGATGTTCCCGAATGGAAAAAAGAAAATCGTCATAAATATCGTTCGAACGACCTCGCATATCGTTCGAACGAGATGTCAGTTCGTTCGAACGACCTGGCAATCTCGTTCAAACGAGATTCCAGTGTGGTTCGAATGACTTCTCAGAAAAATGAAATATTAAGTTTAAGCCCAAAACTTTTATCGAAAGTTCTAAAAAATATTTTTCTGAGTAAAACAAAGTCGTTAAAATTAATTTATAAAAATTATAAATTGCACACAATTAATTTCCAAGCTCATATATATATATATATATATATATATAAAATTGCATTCATACCTTAGGAGCATTGGAACATTATTAATAATATAGAAACGAGGCACACTAAACCGACATTTGATGAAGCTTTATAAACTTGGCCGCTACGTCTTCAACTTTAGAATGTCATAGGCTTGAAGGATGGTCAATAACTCTATCCTATGACTCAAACGTTTTTGTTCGAAATTGAGCCAAAACTACAATGGACTCAATTGGAAATTTGTGTCCTTACAAATCTCCCCCTTTGGCAATTCCGGGACAAAAACACTAAAGGGTCATCAAGCTCTACTAGACTGACAAAAATGTCCCACCCCAAATAAAAATACATAGATGGACTCAAACAACCCAAGGTTCAATATCTTTGTCCGATGATGAATGTTGTCATTTAGAAGAATTCCTGCACACTTAAGCAAACTATCAAACGCATAGGGAATATCAAAATATTAAATGCAAGTAAATTAATTACTCCCCCTAAATTAATTCTCCCCTTTATCAACTATGATCAACCTAAGAAGATAACGACTCCCCCTAAGTTAAATCTCCCCCAAACTAAGATACGATTACAATAGGATTAGATACCATTTCTCCCCCTATCTTTCTCCCCCTTTTTGTTCAGGAATAGACAAAGGCTAAAGAATCAAAAAATAACTTATCTCCCCCAATTAAAGCATATACACCCCTTAAACTAAATAAGGGATAAATAGAATGGGATAACAAGCTAAACATGCATAAGTGCGTAAAGTGATGAGAACATTAAAGCACATGGGCAACCAAATTATAACTAATCCAATAAATAATACCGGATACCAACTAAGATGCAAGAAAATGATACCAATATGATATATAAAGTATTAAGCATGCAATATCAACAAAGAATGCAACAAGATGGATACTAATTATTAATTAAAGCATATATGGACTAGAAAGCAAGGCAAAGACAAAAAAATATCATATATATACATACTCTAGATATACCAAAGATGCTCACGCACACACACACACACACACATATATATATATATATAAACACAAATGACACAAAATAAGATAAGCTTTTCACACTCGTATGAAAAAAATGTGTCATATGGAAACATAAGTGTTGGGGTGTGAACTAGTAACAATTAAATTTAAACCCAGTCACTTAAAACATGTTCACGGAGTTCTCAATTGATTGCAAACTTCATCACATTTCAATATAACCTCATGTGACAATATAAGATCAACTGAATAAACAAACATACACAATGCATACAAGCCTAGCATGTTGATGATTCTACAAACCAATAGAGTCATGACATTGAAAACGCAACTAGGATAAACGAACACTGTGCAAACCATTGATATACCATCCAATCTCCCTCAATAGCGTATATTATTTGAATGAATATATCAAACAAAAATAGGCCTTGGCAATTATTTTTCCTTTTGATGCCATAATTTTATTTTTAGGCCTTTGGACCACGTATTTCTTTTAGGTCCAAACAAGCGGTGACTTACTATTCGCAAAAGATAATAAATCATTTCGGAGCCCTTCCCCATGCACATTTATATATATCATTTTTTATTTCTCACAAATTTCACGTGCAACGGATTTTGACATGCACTAGTCCTCCTAGGTCACAAATATATAGATGACAAAATTGGTAGGAGAACACCTCACAAAGATCAAATATACATATGAAGTTAAAATTTCAAAAGAGCTCATGCATGTGTGGATTGAGGCATATAAAAATAGAATCCATTATATCAACACAAAATCCAACTACTCCATGTAAGCATGGTAAAGAACATAATAAGGATTGACAATTCTAAACCAAAAGTTCTAGCCACATGGGAGCGAAAAAGAAGGGATTCTAACACAAGTATATGCCACATAAGGTGTGTCAAACTAAAATACAGACAAAAAAAATCTTTTTGAGTTTTAAAAATTTTTAACCAAAAATAATAATATATACTCAAAAGACACAGAAAAATCATTTGAATTTTTCATTAAGCTTAAATTACCAAGAGATAAAAACCCAAATGATAAACAAAATCTTTTTGTATTTTTAATTTAAAGTAACTAAAACGAAAGAAATATAATACAAAAGATAAACAAAAATCATAATTCTAGCATGTGATTAAGTATGGAGCATAGACTACAAAATGACTAAACATGCATACACCTAACAATGATATATAATATGATGCACAAAAAGCTAGAGTATACAAACAAAACTAACACATTTAACCTTTAAAATTGGCAAGGGAGGTTTCATGTGAAAGCAAATGAGAATCAACAAATCTAGTCTCTAGCGCGTCTAAGAATGATTTTCGAACCCATATAGATGTATATGTAAAATGAAGGGATTTGAAAACTAATGAAATGCTAGACATAGACTTCCTAAGACTTCTTTTAAGATCAAAACAAAATGACCTAAGGTGACCTTTCCTACCACAATGCAAGCATGTGAAAACACGAGGAATGATACCTAAGGTATGACGTTTTCTAAAGTCTTTGGATAAAGTAGACCCTTTAAAATAAACAATGGTTTTAGCTTTAGCAACGGAAGTATTTGAACTAGATGAGCTAGAACCATTACAACTACTACTCGAGTCTTGTAAATTATTTTCCATTTTTTAAATTTCGGACTCAAGTAATAAATTAGACTCCTCAATTTTACGGTACTCCTTTAAATTTTTTATAACTCCTAGAAGGTTATCACGCTCCCCCTCAGTGTGAGCAAACTTGTCCCTAAGAGTCTTTTCTCGACTATCACTCTCTTTCTTGGGCATTTCTAAAATATTAAAATTGTGATTTATGTCCATGAGCTTTTCACAAAAAATATCTTTTTGAGATAGGAAGATTTGCAAAAACACAACTTTAGTTTTAAAACACGAATTTTCATCTTCAAGAAATTTAATTCTTATTGCAAATCTCAAATTTAATTCTCTTAATTTTTCATTACACTAATTAAGTTCATTAAATTCCTCTCGAAAAGCAAAAACTTCATTATCATTAGAAATGGACAAATTTTCATTAAGATGTCCCATCGAGAGATACAAAACAAAAATTGAGAGTGAGTAAAAAATTGAACCTCCTAAAAATACAAGGAGCACAAAAACTATAAAAGCCAAAAAACGGTTCTTTGACGCGATAAATTAGTGCTCCGGCTCTGATACCAATTTGAAAACGCAATGCGGAAGCGAGAGATGGTTCAATTAAACAAATTTTAATTTTTTCTCAAATTAAAATTAAGCACAACTTAAATTGAACTAAAATTAATTAACAAATGAATTTTTCACTTTAACAAATTTAACTCAAGTCCTAGAAATTTGCCTAAGTCATATTTTCAATATTATCAAATTAGGCCAAACCAATTTTATCAAATTAATTGATGACATAAATCAAATTAACTTTTACCCAAATAATTATGTAGCACGAAATTTTATCTTTTTACCTAATCATGCGTTCTAAGTGAATTATGCAAAAGATAAAATAAACAATAAATCACTACGCCGCGATGTACGAGAAAAAACCCACAATGGGAAACAAAACCTTGGACGCCCCTAGCCTTAACTCCACTATGTATGTTTTTACAATTACAAGACAGATGACTTACTTCCTCAACTCGACCCTTTCAAGCCTTGACGTGTCTTCTTGTAAACACCTCCGCCTAGTCGACAACCCCGGAGCACCATCGGAATCTTGGAATCACCAATGAGACATAGGTACACCGTCAACCACACATGGTGCCTTTCACCATATGAGAATGCCGCAACAAAACAAACTTCTTCTTCTTTGAGGGCTTTAGAAGAAAATCCAAACGAACTCTTTAATAGGTAGAGTAAACCGGTGCCAAAACTCCAAGCAATGAATATATATAAAGATGAACTTGGATAAACAAACTTTTGGTGTAAAACAAGTGTTTAAAAGATTTTTCTTGAAAAACAACAGCACTTAAACAATGAACTTTTTCTTTTTGGAATTATGTCTCAAACTCTCTCTTGGAGATGGGAAGATGTGAAAAAGTTAATACAAAAATGTTGGTTCCCACACTAATAAAATATGTCAGGAGATAGTGGGGTAAAGTAGTGGGAAAAGTGGGAAAAGCTGTCAAAAACTGCCCAAAAAATTTTCCCACTAAAACTCGTTCGAATGACTTTTCATTTGAACAAATTTACTAACGATGTTCGAGAATGGAAAAAACAAAATCGTCATAAATCTCGTTCGAACGTCCTGGAATATCGTTCGAACGAGATGCCAGTTCGTTCGAACGACCTGACAATCTCGTTCAAACGAGATTCCAGTGTGGTTCGAACGACTTCTCAGAAAAACGAAATATTAAGTTTAAGCCCAAAACTTTTATGGAAATTTCTAAAACATATTTTTCTGAGTAAAACAAAGTCGTTAAAATTAATTTGTAAAAATTATAAATTGCACCCAATTAATTTCCACGCTCGCTTATATATATATATATTGCATTCATACCTTAGGAGCATTGGTACATTGTTGATGACGTAAAAACGAGGCACACAAAACCGATATTTCATGAAGCTTTATAAACTTGGATGCTACGTCTTCAACTTTAAAATGTCATAGGCTTGAAGGATGGTCAATAACTCTATCCTATGACTCAAACATTTTTGTTTGAAATTGAGCCAAAACTACAATGGCATCAATTTCTAAATTTGTGTCCTTACAGATCTCCCCCTTTGGCTATTCCGGGACAAAAACTAAACAAAAAACCTAAAGGGCCGTCAAGCTCTACTAGACTGACAAAAATGTCCCACCTAAAATAAAAATACATAGCTGGACTCAAACAACCCAAGGTTCAATATCTTTGTCCGATGATGAATGTTGTTATTTAGAAAAATTCCTGCACACTTAAGCAAACTATCAAATGCATAGGGAATATCAAAATATTAAATGCAAGTAAAATAATTACTCCCCCTAAATTAATTCTCCCCTTTATCAACTATGATCAACCTAAGAAGATAGCGACTTCCCCTAAGTTAAATCTCCCCCAAACTAAGATATGATTACAATAGGATTAGATACCATTTCTCCCCCTATCATTCTCCCCCTTTTTGTTCAAGAATAGACAAAGGCTAAAGAATAAAAAAATAACTTATCTCCCCCAATTAAAGCATATACACCCCTTAAACTAAACAAGGGATAAATAAAATGGGATAACAAGTTAAACATGCATAAGTGCGTAAAGTGATGAGAACATTAAAGCACATGGGAAACCAAATTATAACTAATCCAACAAATAATACCGGATACCAACTAAGATGCAAGAAAATGACACCAATATGATACATAAAGTATTAAGCATGCGATATCAACAAAGAATGCAACAAGATGGATGCCAATTATTAATTAAAGCATATATGGACTAGAAAGCAAGGCAAAGACCAAAAAATATCATATATATACATACTCTAGATATACCAAAGATGCTCACACAGATATATATATAGATATAAACACACAAATGAAACAAAATAAGATAAAATTTTCACACTCGTATGGAAAAAATGTGTCATATGGAATCATAAGTGTTGGGGTGTGAACTAGTAACAATTAAATTTAGACCCAATCACTTAAAACATGTTCACGGAGTTCTCAATTGATTGCAAACTTCATCACATTTCAATATAACCTCATGTGACAATATAAGATGAACTCAATGAACAAACATACACAATGCATACAAGCCTAGCATGTTGACGATTCTACAAACCAATAGAGTCATGACATTGAAAACGCAACTATGATAAACGGACATTGTGCAAACTATTGAAAAACCATCCAATCTCCGTCAATAAGCATATATCATTTGCATGAATATATAAAAAAAACATAGGCCTTGGCAATTATTTTTCCTTTTAATGCCATAATTCTATTTTTAGGCCTTTGGACCACATATTTCTTTTAGGTCCAAACAAACGGTGGCTTATTATTCGCAAAGGATAATAAATCCTTTCAGAGCCCTTCCCCGTGCACATTTATATATATCATTTTTTATTTCTCACAAATCTCACGTGCAACGGATTTTGACATGCACTAGTCCTCCTAGGTCACAAATATGTAGATGACAAAATTGGTAGGAGAACAGCTCACAAAGCTCAAATATACATATGAAGTTAAAATTTCAAAAGAGCTCATGCATGTGTGGATTGAGGTATATAAAAATAGAATCCATTATATCAACACAAAATCCAACTACTCCATGTAAGCATGGTAAAGAACATAATAAGGATTGACAATTCTAAACCAAAAGTTCTAGCCAGATGGGAGCGAAAAAAAGAGATTCTAACACATGTATATGCCACATAAAGTGTGTCAAACTAAAATACACACACAAAAAAAAATCTTTTTGAGTTTTTAAATTTTTTAACCAAAAATAAAAATATATACTCAAAAGACACACAAAAATAATTTGAATTTTTCATTAAGCTTAAATTACCAAGAGATAAAAACCCAAATGATAAACAAAATCTTTTAGTATTTTTCATTTAAAGCAACTAAAATGAAAGAAATATAATACAAAAGATAAACAAAAATCATAATTCTAGCATGTGATTAAGTATGGAGCATAAACTAGAAAATTACTAAACATGCATACACCTAGCAATGATATATAATATGAAGCACAAAAAGCTAGAGTATGCAAACAAAACTAACACATTTAACCTTTAAATCTGGCAAGGGATGTTTCATATGAAAGCAAATGAGAATCAACAAATCTAGTATCTAGCGCATCTAAGAATGATTTCCAAACCCATATAGATGTATTTGTAAAATGATTGGATTTGGAAACTAATGAAATGCTAGACATAGACTTCCTAGTACTTCTTTTAAGATCAAAATAAAATGACCTAAGGTGGCCTTTCCTACCACAATGCAAGCATGTGAAAACACGAGGAATGATACCTAAGGTATGACCTTTTCTAAAGTTTTTGGATAAAGTAGACCCTCTAAAACAAACAATGGTTTTAGGTTTATCAACAGAAGTATTTGAACTAGATGAGATATAACCATTACAACTACTACTCGAGTCTTGTAAATTATTTTCCATTTTGTAAATTTCGGACTCAAGTAATAAATTAGACTCCTCAATTTTACGGACTCCTTTAAATTTTCTATAACTCCTAGAAGGTTATCACGCTCCCCCTCAATCTGAGAAAACTTATTCCTAAGAGTCTTTTCTCGACTATCACTCTCTTTCTTGGACAATTCTAAAGTATTAAAATTGTGATTTATGTCCATGAGATTTTCACGAAAAATATCTTTTTGAGATAGGGAGATTTGCAAAAACTCAACTTTAGTTTTAAAACACGAATTTTCATCTTCAAGAAATTTAATTCTTTTTGTAAATCTCAAATTTAATTCTCTTAATTTTTCATTACACTTATCAAGCTCATTAAATTCCTCTCGGATAGCAAAAACTTCATTATCATTAGAAATTGACAAATTTTCATTAAGACGTCCCTTCGAGAGATACAAAACAAAAATTGAGAGTGAGTAAAAAATTGTACCACCTAAAAATACAAGGAGCACAAAAATTACAAAAGCTGAAAAATGGTTCTTTGACGCGATAAATTAGCGCTCCGACTCCGATACCAATTTGAAAACGCGATGCGGAAGCGAGAGATGGTTCAATTAAACAAATTTTAATTTCTTCTCAAATTAAAATTAAACAAAACTTAAAGTGAACTAAAATTAATTAAGAAATGAATTTTTCACTTTAACAAATTTAACTCTAGTCCTAGAAATTTGCCTAAGTCATATTTTCAATATTATCAAATTAGGCCAAACCAATTTTAACAAATTAGGTGATGACTTGAATCAAATTAACTTTTACCCAAATAATTATGTAGCACCAAATTAAACATAAGTAGTGATTAAACCAAATTTATCTTTTTACCTTAGCATGAGTTCTAGGTGAATTATGCAAAAAATAAAATAAATAATAAATCACTATGCCGCGATGTACGAGGAAAAATCCACAACAGGAAAAAATCTCAGATGACTCTAGCCTTAAGTCCACTTAGTATGGTTTTATAATCACAAGACAGATGACTTACTTCCTCGACTCGATCATTTTCAAGCCTTGACGCGTCTTCTTGTAAACACCTTTGCCTAGTCGACAACCCCGGAGCTCAACCGAAATCTTGGAATCACCAATGAGACATAGGTACACCGTCAACCACACATGGTGCCTTTTACCATGAGAGAATGCCGTAGCAAAACAAACTTATTGTTTGAGGGATTTAGAAGAAAACCCAAACGAACTCTTCTATAGGTAGAGTAAACTGGTGCCAAAACTCCAAGCAATGAATATATATAAAGATGAACTTGGATAAACAAACTTTGGATGTAAAACAAGTGCTTAAAATTATTTTCTTGAAAAACAACAACACTTAAATAATGAACTTTTTCTTTTTGGAATTATGCTCTCAAACTCTCTTGGAGATGGAAATATGTGAAAAGTTAATCCAAAAATGTTGGTTCCCGCACTAATAAAATTTTTCAAGAGATAGTGGGGTAAAGTAGTGGAAAAAGGGGGAAAAATTGTCAAAAACTGCCCAAAAAAATTTCCTGCCAAAACTCGTTCGAACGACTTTTTGTTCGAAGGGATTTACTAACGATGTTCTAGAATGGAAAAAAGAAAATTGTCAAAAATCTCGTTTGAACGACCTGGCATCTCGTTCGAACGAGATGTCAGTTCGTTGGATCGACCTGGCATTCTCGTTCGAACGAGATTCCAGTGTGGTTCGAACGACTTCTCAGAAAAATAAAATATTAATTTTAAGCCCAAAACTTTTATGGAAAGTTCCAAAAAATATTTTTCTGAGTAAAAAAAAAATTTTAAAATTAATTTATAAAAATTATAAATTGCACCCAATTAATTTTCAAGCTCCTATATATATACATATATAAATTGCATTCATACCTTAGGAGCATTAGGACATTGTTGATGACGTAGAAATGAGGCACACTAAATCGGTATTTGATGAAGCTTTATAAACTTGGCCGCTATGTCTTCAAATTTAGAATGTCATAGGCTTGAAGGATGGTCAATAACTCTATCCCGTGACTCAAACATTTTTCTCCGGAATTGATCCAAAACTATAATGGACTCAATTCGAAATTTGTGTCCTTACACGTTCGAATGAAATTCCCAGGTTGGTCACACGAATTTCTAACGAACTTGTGCAAAACTAAACACCAAATGAAATGTGTTCTGAATTCTTGTTCAAACGAACAAGTTTGTTATATTCTTGTTCGAATAGTGTCGTTTAAATGGCATCAAAAAGTTGTTAGAACAACGTGGATGCGGGAACAGTTTTTGACAGTTTTTTCACTTCAACTTCCCACTACCCCACTTACTCATTTCCAGATTTAACAAGTGCGAGAACAACCTTTTTGGTAAAACTTTTTACATTATTCTAAGTACTTTTGAGAGGATATTCCAATCCAAAAGTCGTATTTTGTTTTTGTGATTTCAAATCCAAAAATATTTACACAAGAACTTGTTTACTCCCAATGTTTACGTTTTAAATCCAAGTTCATACATATATCTTTGCTTGGAGATTGATTTGGCACCAGTTTCTTCTCTACCCTTAAAAGGAAATAGTTAGGGTTTCTTCTCTACCCTAAAAACGATAATGGTTTCTTGGTTCGTGGTGTGCATACATTGGAAAGGCCATCGTATGTTTTGATGGTAGTTGTGCCCCATCGGTGGATTCTGAGACTGCGATGGACTCCGTAGTTATCGACTAGGATGGATCCAAGTAGTGTATTGTAAGTCTTTTTTCTTATATTTGTAAATATACCATAGTTAGAGGACTTGTAGGCAGGTTCGTCCTATATTTTTTTCGTTGTCGTTTGTCCTCGTACATCGCGACATAGTGTGATTGGTTTATTTTTATCTTGGAAAAATTCACTTAGATGCATGCGTAGGTTTAAACAGATAAAAATTGGTGTAATCACAACTTCGATTAAAATTGGTGCTAATTAATCTTGGGTAATGTTTAGGCTAATTTAATTCAAGTCGATTTAATTGAATTTGGCAAAAATGCATGCTTAGTTTGTGTTGCCTAATTTCTATCCTGAATTGAATTAATTTTTTTTTAAGTGGAAATTAAAGTGCTGATGTTGTTTACTTTCACTTAGTTTATGTAATACCTCGTATTTTTAATGATTATAATTATAGGATTAATTGAATTAATTGGGAAATTTATTGGTAATTAATCTGGATTTAAATACTAGCGAGAAGAGAGTTAGTATTTGATTATGATAATTATGTTGAATATTACTGAGTGAATATAGTAATATATGATTATGAAATTATTAAAATTGTCACGTGTAGAAAATATGAATTAATGGATTTGGAGATTTAAATCTTAATCTTGGTAGGTTTTTGGACGTAGATTAACCTCTAGAAAAATAGTAGACACGGAATCATGATCCAAGTGCAGAGAATTAAGAATTCATATTGAGATATATGATGATTCTTGAAGAAAATATAAGAAATAGGGTTTTTGTGAAATATACATGATCTGATCCAAGAAATTGACAACCCATAATGATTTGATGATTCTAAGGCGCTAGAATTTATGTGTTTATGTTGGTATAAAGTTTGGTATAATTAATTGGGAGTTTTGGACATTTTAATAGAGGATTTGAGGGTTAAAAATGATGAAACTCGTAAGCTTAAATATGAAGAAAATCGTAGGCCAATATCTGATGGATCGATCGACCCTTTCCTTCGATCGATTGACAAATCTCGACTTTTAAGAATTATTTGTATGAACTATTTGAACTTATTGCGACATAGAGAAGGTCAATAGGGGTATATTTGAGGCCCAGAAAATATTAGTTTTGGTTTGGGATTAAATGATAAACTTATGAGTGTCTGACGGGAGTTTTACGGTTGAAAATTACGGAAACTTGAGTTTAATTTGGTTAAATAATAACTTGAGGTTAAAGACAGATAGTAGGGGGACTTTAAATTATTAAATTTACCTTAGAGACAAGTGGGAGACTTAGTAACCTTTTAGGATAGGTTTAAGTACACGAATATATAGACGAGAGTTGTCGTTCTAAACATTATTATGTAAAATAATTGGGAGAAATCTATATTACGTATAAGACTTGTAATATAGGATAAGAGTATACCTATATTGAAATGATGAATATTTAGGATGTGTGATTACCTAATATATGGATTATTATGTGTATGGCATGCCTACCATACTTGCTATCATGGGAGGTTGTAGGAAGAGGACAATCTTATCTTGTGTGCTTTAGGGGGGATTTAGATTTGGTACCTCAAAAGCATAGGACTGTAAAGACTTATTTGTGAGTTAATAAGTCAGCTGACCATGGGAGCATAGGTATGTGCCTGACCCATGGGTATGTGAACTATGTTTGCCTCCAATATGTGTGATTCGAAACTCGTGATCCTTATGTACGTGATATAGTAGGATTCGATGGCAGAGTATGCGTGCACCATATCTTAGCCTAGGGGTGCCATATGTGTATATATGTACTAAGTGTGATATAAATATATACTTGTGATTATTCACTGTTTCTTAGTAGATGAGAATGACTAAGATATTTAAATGACTTAATGATGTGGGAACTCAATCAAAACATGAGATAATAGATTCAAATCGAGATTTGAAATATAAGTATGTTTTAATTGAGTAATACGTGTGGATCCATGCAGTAATCCCTATAGTCAGATTTAATATAGGCTAGTTAGTTAGTAACATAACTAAGAATGGGTTAAGGGCATACGTTAAGCGTGCACAATAGTTGAGGGGTGAGAATCTTAAGTGTGAGCACGTGACTAACATGTATATAATATTTACTGTTTAATGCAATTAAACACTTGTTATTTTAAAAAAAAAATTCACCCCGGGCTCTGACCTGTTTTCTTCCAAATCTATTTTATTTTTGTAAAAACCTTTTAGGTGCCCAGCTAGAGGGACGCCAAGCATAGGAGTTCCATTCTATTAACGTGCTATAGTTGCTGTTGAAGTTACGAGATCTCGGTATTAGACGCCTCCACATCTATACTTGCTTCCTTTAGGGTTATGTGTATTAGTTAGGGCATGTTTCCCATTCTTATTCAGAGATAGTAGTTTTAGACTTTCATTTATTTCAGTTGTTGGATATATTTTATTCAAACTCTTGTATTGGGATTATTTGGTATTGAGATTATATTTGGAGTGCTACTCCAGACTCAATTTATTTCATTATTTATTCCGATGAGATTGTTTATGTAAATGTTTTATAGTTAGTGATTCATTACTTAGTTGTAAGTTAATTTAATTAATAATTTGTCATCTCACTTTTGAAATATTAGGTGGCTAGTAAATAATTAAATGTTTTTTTGACAATGATGCTAAGACTGAACCAACTTGACATTCTATATTAATTTAATAAAGGAGTAGCTACCCGGTATTTAATTAGTCGGGGTGTCACACGTGGTATCAGAGCATCAGGTTCTAGAGTCTTTATGATCTGTATGGCTTGTTATGCTTTTTGCGTAGAGTTCTTTGATATATAGCCCTATATTTTAGGACTGTTCTATTCTTTAAATTGAGAATTTTACGTATTTAGGCATTTTGTGATAATAACTGTTGACTTATAATGCTTCTCTCTCATTTCTGATGCCCCTTCGATGTGCACAATAAGTTCCCGCGAGTACCCAACCCGAGCCTCAACCAACACCAGTTCAGGGTACTATGAATGCCGTCGAAGTTGCTGCTACAGTAGTATAGGGGGTAAATGCAGCTTTAGCACTACAGTAGCAGGCGCTACCTCAGGCACCGACAGTGGCCCCAGTTCAGTCTCATGCATTCTCATCTGCTTGGGAACGTGTCAGAGATGCCTTTCAAAAGGCACATCATCTGGAGTTTGTAGGGAGCTCCGATGTTGTAGTGGTGAGCTAATGACAGAAGGACATCTAGGGGGACTTGAGGATGTATGAGCGCATAGATGTACATGTGCAGGTACTTGATACTTTTAAGCTAGTTGGAGTAGCGTTGTAGCGGTGGGAGTCTATTACCACTACTGAGGAGAGAGATGGCTTTACTATTCTGGATTTCTGGGTGAGGTTTGACAGTAAATATTTCCCTTTCGCTGTTTAGACTGAGATGAGGAAAAAATTACTAAACCACACCTAGGAGGGGAAGACCGTAACTGAGTACGAGGAAGGGTTTACTAGGCTGGTTAATTTGGTACCAGAAGAGGTACCGACTGAGGAGAAGAAGATACAGATGTTCATGAATGACCTTAACTGGATGATTCGACAACATCTTCTGCGTAACCTCTCATTACAGACCTATACTGATGTGCTCAATGCAACATTACTTCAATTCTAGGACCACCACTTCGATCTGTCAGGGATCAAGAGAGTAGGGGAGTCCATCCATCAAGGCAAGACATGAGGTAGTGGTGCCAGTGGGGCACAACCAGGCCAAGGCCAGCAGAGGCAGGGTGATCAGAATTCCCAGCAGGGGGATTCTAAACGATTCAAATCCAAAGGTTATAGGTATGGCCAGCAGCTTCAGCATGGCCATCAGGACCAATAGGGATAGTAAGGACATCAGGGCCAGCAGTAGTATTGGTAGGGCCAACAGGTCCAAGTGAGAGGTGGTAATAGCCAATAGGGCCGAGGGCAGCAAGGACAAAGAGGGGGAAACTTTGGTGGAAAGTGTTTCATTTGTGGAAAGATTGGACATAAACGTCATTATTGTCCTGAGAAGGGCATGTCCCCAGAGCCGCAGCAGTAGGGTGCGCGACAGGAGCCTCAGAGATCGATATTTCCCGCCGCCCTCCCAGGACCACCATAGATGCCAGCTTTGTCAGATATACCATCGGTCCCAGTTCAGTAGGGGCAGTTACAGTATGGGCGTGTTTATAACTTTCATTCGACCACAGTTCCTAGGATCCACCAGCGATTGAGGGTCTGTTTTATATCCAGGGGACTTTGGGGCATATTTTGTTCGACACGGGGGCATCACATAGTTTCATTGCCAATATTTTTGCACGCGCCACGGGATTATTATACACGACAGAGAGCATAGTTTCTAGTGTAGATTCACCGTTGGCTATGGGTCACTGATTTTCTTTATATGTTAGGGAGTAGGTATATATATTGGGGGATTATTATTACCGGCATATATTCTTGTCTTAGATATGCATGAGTATAATGCGATTATCGGTATGGATTGGCTCATTGCGTATAGGTCCATGATCGATTGCTTTGGTAGGAGTATTATATTTTCCATACCACGTCAGGAGATGTTCCTGGTGGCGATGCCTCGTCCTGAGGGAGGATCGGCCACTCACTTGTACTACATAGAGGAGGATACCTCTAAGGAGGTAGTAATTCCACTTGATTAGATTTCTGTTGTACGGGAGTTCACTGATGTATTCCATGAGATACCAGTATTACCACCTAGTAGAGATATAAACTTTGTTATAGGTTTGATGCTGAGTACTCAGTCAATAGCCCGCGCACCTTACCATATGACTCCGGTAGATACGAGGGAGTTATGGGATCAAATTGAGCAGTTGTTGGAATACGGGTTCATCTAGAGGAGTACCTCGCCTTGGGGTCTCCCCGTTCTATTTATAAAGAAGAGTTATGGATCCTTATGAATGTATGTTGATTATCGAGAGCTGAATAAAGTCACGATATGGAATAAGTATTCGTTGCCCTGAATCGATGACTTATTTGATCACTTGCAAGGAGCTTCCTTTTTCTTGAGGATATATTTGAGATAAGGATACCATCAGTTGCGTATCAGGGAGAAGGACATGTCTAAGACTGCATTCTTGATAAGATATGAATCTTATGAGTTCAGGGTTATGCTATTTGGGCTAACCAACACTCCATCCGTATTCATGGACTTGATGATCAGGGTGTTCAGAGAGTTCCTTGATCAGTTTATCATTATCTTCATAGATGACATTCTGATATATTCTCAGATTAAGGAGGAGCATGCCTAACATTTGCGACAGGTGTTGCAGACATTATGCCAGCACGAGTTGTATGCAAAATACAAGAAGTGTGGGTTTTGGCTGAAGGAGGTCCAGTTTTTAGGGGACATTGTATCTGACAAGGGTATATCTTTAGATCCAGGGAAAGTGTCAGCGATAAAAGAGTGGGGACAACCCACGACACCGACAGAGATACGTAGTTTTTTAGGCCTAACAGGATACTACAGGAGGTTTATTCGGGGATTCTCGAAGATAGTGGATCCATTGACACACCAGGCTCGTAAAGGGATGCCATTTATCTGGAATGGTGCCTATTAGTTAGCCTTTAATGAGCTGGAGGATAGGTTGAACTCGGCACCCGTTCTAGCACTGCCCAGGATGGGAGTGCATTATTTAGTCTATACTGATGCATCCTTATAAGGACTCAGGGGTGTTCTTTAGCAGGAGGAATAGGCTGTAGCTTATGCTTCCCGAAATCTTAAGCCTCTTGAGAGGAATTACCCCACCCACGACTTAGAGTTAGTGGCAGTCGTGTTTGCACTTCGGATATGGAGACATTATCCCTTAGGGGATAAATTTAGCTTATTCATAGATCACAAGTCACTACATTACCTCTTCACCCAGAAGGAGTTGAATATGCATCAGCGCAGGTGGCTAAAATTTGTGAAGGATTATCAGTTCGATATCTAATATCACCCGGGGAAGGCTAACGTGGTAGATGCATTGAGCCGTAGGCCAGTACTTGAGGTGTGGAAAGTGAAATGGAAGGAGTTGGGACACCAAGATGCAGTGTACTAATCATTCATATCTGTTATGATAGTTACGCCTCAGATTATTACGAAGGTGGTACATGCTCAAGCAACGGATCCATTCTACGAGCATCGGATATTTCATTTTTAGCACAGGGGCCCGAGCTTTACACGGTTGGTTCATATGGAGTGTTGCATTTAAATTAGAGAGTGATTTTTCCTGAGGGTGAGGACTTACGACATGAGGTGATTACAGAGTCACACGGTTCACATTTTACGATACATCTCGGTCGGGATAAGATGTACCAGCATATGAGGCGACAGTACTGGTGGAGTGGAATGAAGAAAGATATAGTTGAATTTGTTTCGAAGTGTGCCACTTGTCAACTGGTAAAAATGGACCACCAGAGACCGCCAGGGCTTCTACAGCCGTTAGCGCTCCTTATGTGTAAATGGGAGGGCATGTCTATGGATTTCATCACAGGGTTGACTACATCTCAACGAGGTCACAATTTTATATGAGTGATTGTGGATCGTTTGACCAAGGTAGCTCATTTTCTACCAGGTCAAATCGATTATACTATGGGGAAGTACACTCAGATCTTCATTACGGAGATAGTGAGACTTCATGGGGTGCCTCTTAATATTATGTCCGACCAGGACAAAATTTTTGTGTCCAGATTTTAAAAGAGCTTCCAGGAGGCCATGGGTACGGAGTTACTGTTGAGTTCCACCTATCACCCATAGACTGATGGAAAGAGTGAGCGAAGGAATCAAAAGTTTGAGGATATATTACGGATGTGTATCCGAGATTTTGGCGGAGGATGGGAGAAGTATCTCCCACTCGTGGAGTTTGCCTATAATAACTCCTACCGGTTTACGATTGAAATGGATCCATTCAAGGGATTATATGGTAGACCTTGTCGTTCTTCAGCGTGTTGGTTAGAGGTGGGGGACAATAAACTACTTGGGCCGGAGGTGATCCAGGATACTTCGGCCAGGATAGAGATGATTCAGAGTCATATTCGGGTTGCTCAGGATCGAAAAAAGGACTACGCTAATGCCAAGAGTTCTTTCGGGAGTTTAATGTGGGAGATCAGGTATTGCTGAGAGTATCTCCTGTTAAGGGGATAATTCATTTTGGTAAGAAAGGGAAGTTGGCTCCGAGATATGTAGGGCCATTCCAAATCATCGAGCGTATTGGGCCAGTTTCTTATTTACTTGGGTTACCGGACCACTTGTATATGATTCATGATGTGTTCCATATTTCTTCGCTGAGGAAATATCTTTGGGATGATTTAGCCCATACTTATTTTGATTTGGAGGAGATTTATTTTTAGCCTGATAGTTCCTACGAGGAGGGGCTGATTGCCATCCTCAACCGTAGTGAGAGGAAATTGAGATCCAAGATAGTACCGCTATTACGTGTTCAGTGGAGGCATCAGAATGCCGAGGAGTCTACTTGGGAGCGCGAGGATGAGATGCACAACAAATATCCCGAGTTTTTTTTACCAGGTATACCTTTATTTCTGAATTTCGGGATGAAATTCTATTATTAGGGGGGAAGTATGTAATACCCCGTATTTTTAATGATTTTAATTATAGGATTAATTGAATTAATTGGGAAATTTATTGGTAATTAATCTGGATTTAAATACTAGAGAGACGAGAGTTAGTATTTTATTGTGATAATTATGTTGAATATTACTGAGCGAATATAGTAATATATGATTATGAAATTATTAAAATTATCACGTGTAGAAAATATGATAATTTTGGAAATTAAGTTGGGACGCGTGTGTCAGTCGTGTCGGGACTAATTTAATGGATTATAAAGTAATTTATTTTTATGTCTTTCTTATGATCATTTTGAGTGCGCCAGTGTGTTCAAGAATATCGATATAGTCAGAAAAGTCTACCCGAGGGTTTAGTTTGGGTCCTAGGGCAATTTTAGGCTAAATCGGCTACTCGGGAGGGTATTTTAGTCATTTTACTATTTGATGAATAGTGACCTATGAAATTTAGAAAGTTTTTTTAGCTGCTAGGTTAGAGCCTTAGGGTTTTCATCACCAAAACTCATAGACGGCTATTAGAGAATAAGTGGAGGAAGTTCCCAAAGGAGAACCACCATTCTTAGGCTTTTTACACAACCGTTACCACCATCGGATAGATCGAGAAGAGAGGATCACTCATATATCACCTTCTCTAAAGGATCAAAGCTTCTATTTCTAGGCAAGTGATTTAAGTTGCAATAATTCAGTGTATATATTATCCATGACAGTTGAGAATCGAAGAAAAACCTTGAAAAATGATGAATTAATGGATTTGGATATTTAAGTCTTAATCTTGGTAGGTTTTGCATGTAGATTAACCTCTAAAAAAATAGTAGACACAAAATCATGATCCATGTGTAGAGAATTACGAATTCATGTTGAGATATATGATGATTATTGTAGAAAATAGAAGAAATAGGTTTTTTATGAAATATATATGATTTGATCCAAGAAATTGACAACCCATAATGATTTGATGATTCTAAGACGTTAGAATTTATGTGTTTATGTTGGTATAAAGTTTGGTATAATTAATTTGGAGTTTGGGACATTTTAATAGAGGATTTGAGGGTTAAAAATGATGAAACCCGTAGGCTTAAATATGCAGAAAATCGCAGGCCAATATGTGATGAATCGATCGATCAACCCTTTCCTTCTATCGATCGACTCCTCCTGAAATTGTGTTATATTCTCCTTTTAAAGTTTGGGACTTTGGGAAGGTCAATAGGGGTATATTTGAGGCCCGAAAATTATTAGTTTTGGTTTAGGATTAAAGGATAAACTTACAAGTGTCTGGCGAGAGTATTACGGTTGGAAATTATGGAAACTTGAGTTTAATTCGGTTAATAATAACTTGAGGATAGCGATAGTAGGGAGACTTTAAATTACTAAATTTACCTTAGAGACAAGTGGGACACTTAGTAACCTTTTGGGATAGGTTCAAGTACACGAATATATACAACGAGAGTTGTCGCGCTAAACATTATTACGTAAAATAGTCGGGATAAATCTATATTACGTATGAGACTTAAAATATAGGATAAGAGTATACCTATATTGAAATGATGAATATTGAGGTTGTTTGATTACCTAATATATGTATTATTATGTGTATGACATACCTACCATACTTGTTATCAAGGGAGGTTGTAGGAAGAGGATAATCTTATCTTGTGTGCCTTTGGGAGGATTTATATTTGGTACCTTAAGATCATAGTACTGTGAAGACTTATTTGTGAGTTAATAAGTCAGCTGACCATGGGAGCATAGGTATATGGGTGACCAATGGGTATGTGAACTATGTTCGCCTCCAATATGTGTGATTTGTGTTTTTACGGTTCCCGAGTGATTCAAAACTCGTGATCCTTATGTACGTGATGTACCGGGATTCGATAGCGGAGTATACGTTCACCACATCTTAGCCTAGGGGTTCCATATGTGTATATATGTACTAAGTGTGATATAAATATATACTAGTGATTATTCATTGTTTCTTAGTAGATGAGAATGGCTAAGATATTTAAATGACTTAATGATGTGGGAACTTAATCAAAACATGAGATAATGAATTCAAGTAAAGAGTATTTGAAATATTAGTATGTATTAATTGAGTAATACGGATGGATCCATTTAGTAATCCCTATAGTCAGATTTAATATAGGCTAGTTAGTGGCATAACGAAGAATGGGTTAAGGGACTACGTTGAGAACACACTATAGATTGACTTACGCGAGTCTATATATAGAGGAGTTCCAACTAGTTTGGATATTAAGACAAAGTAGGTTAGTTTTCATGAGTTACTCCATCTCACAAAGATTCAAGCATGAATGTAGAAATCCAGTCCAAGGAAACCTCAAGATCAACCTAATGGGAAGTTAATTCTACCTTTAACCCGTTTAAGACACTTGGACTTCATATTTTTTATTCCTATGTGCATATGTGGGTTTTAAACACTTTAACATTTTTTTTAAATCAAATTAATTCAATAAACAACATTTTTAAAACATTTTAAATAATTTTTGGAATTATTAAAATTTGGTTTTTAAAAGTGTTGGGTTTATAAGTTGTATTTTTTAAAGTGTTTTAATTTAGTAGAAGTTAGCTTCGGTAGGATCCCAAAGTGCTGGAGACTTTAGGGGGAGTTTGTAAATATTTTTAAACACGCGTTTTATAGCTATTTTCAACCGTACTCGTATTGGCTCCTGAGTATGTCAATTTGTGTTTTCTACAAGTCACATTCCCCACATTTGATCTCAACCCTTAGATGATTTTTATCAACGACTTGTATGTGTTCATTTGCAATCCCTGTGTTACCTGTTTAACTAATAAGATTAAGTTGTTAGCAACTCTCATTGTAGACCATTAGATTGGTAGTTAATAAGTCAAACTCAATCTCAGATGTAGGATTGCCCAAGAATTTTGAGATTATTCCACGACAAGTATAAAAACCTATTTAGTCTCAGCGATTTGAGACTTTTGGCATTCGTCCATCCTGAGAGGAAAAAGAGAGAGTAGGGAGAGAAGAGAGAGACGGGAGAAGAGAGAGGAAAAGAGAAGACAGATCGAAAAAACCCTAATCTTCATATGCTCACAACTCTGAGTGATTTGCCTTCACCCAAACACCATAACCTTCAATGTTTCATACATCAGAAACCTAAGCCTTGAGAGTTAGATCAATTTTAGGGTTTTTATGAGATTGGTGTTGGGTTTGTTCGATATTTGAACACCTCTTCAAATATAAGTTTCTCTTAGAACTCATCTCTAAGAAAATGTCGAGTTTCACTATTGAAACTTGAGATTTTGAAAAAATAGAATATCACACGCTTACCTTTTATTCTCTTTTTGGATCTTTTATCCATTATATTTCAAAAGATTTTGAAAAACAAACTTCTAATTTTCTGAAGGTTAAATCAGATCTTTAAGACGTTTGTCTCTTAAATCATATTTCACATTTTGTGAAATAAAGTTGTACAAAAAGAAAATTAGACACATAGGACCTTGGCTAGTTTTAAAAGCAAGGTTGTTTTTCAGATCTGATCTTAATATGAAGCTTATTTGACAAAATGATTTGAATCAAAATTTGCATGTCATATAGAACCTATTGATTAATAGGATCTTGTATATATAAATAATTTGAGAGGGTGAGTTGTATAAATCTTCATTTAGTACACCTCACATACACATTCTCACACACGAAAACGTAGTCACAATGGTTATGCTTGAGAGACTTGATATTTGTTAGAGTTGCTGGAATCATAATTCAAAGAAAAGGAGGTCAAAGAAAAGGCAAAGAAGCAACCAGAAAAGATCAGTTCAAGTCAGAAACCCTTTGGAGTGGAGTAGATCATGTAGGTATAACTATGAACTTAGATTTAGAATATTTGTGTGTTTTCTTAAGTGTTGTAACTTGATTATTTATTTTAGTGGTTTTTTTTATTTTGAACCGTAGAGGGCACCGTGGATGTTTCTCTTGATTAAGGATTTTACCACATTAAAATTCCGGTGTTCTTTACTTTGAATGTTCTTAATTTCTATTGTGATTGGTATTGCATGTTGGACTTAGTAGTTGATTTTTAATTTCTAAACTCTTAGGTAATCAACTACCAAATCTAGACTACATATTCAGAAAACAATTTAGAACACATCTTGTGTTTTTATTCGAAAAGAGTTTTGTCTAAAAAGTTTATTCGGAGTTTACTCAACTTAAAACATTTTGTTATTAATCTAGTAAAGAAGTTTTCCAAGTGGTATCAGAGCAGGACCATCTTTTGTGATCCTGAAACTTTAGAAATTGTTTTCGAAACTTCTTTCAAAAATTCTGAATATAGAAGAAGGATTTGAGAAGTTTGGTAACCTCTCCAGACCACCATTCTTTGATGGAAACAAAATTTCATACTAGAAAGTACGAATGGTTTCTTTTATTCAATGAACCTTTGGTGATAATGTCTGGGAAATGATGGAAAGAGGGTATGGACATCCTACTAAGGCTATCTCTGAAAGTAATCCAACAAGGATTAAGAAACTTCTTAGTGAATTTACTAAGTAAGAGAAAAAGGCATAACTAGATAATAACAAAGGCGAGAATGCGATCTTTATGTCCATTAATGAACACAAATTCAAAAGAATATCCACATGTTCGTCTTCTAAAGAGGCATGGGACACTCTTGTCACTGATCACGAAGGTGATGAAAGAGTTAAGGCAGAAAAACTCAAATGCTTGTACAGTAATATAACAACCTGATAATGGATGAAAATGAATCCTTTGACGATTTCTATATCAGGTTAACTGATATTTTCACTAAACTTCATCCAAATGGTTTAACCTATAGTAGAAAGGAAATTGTTCAAAATATTCTTAGGTCACCACCTTTCAAATTTAACAATAAAAGATATTCGATTGAAGAAATGGACGACCCTAATATGACTCCTGAATTACTTAGTAGTAAACCGAGGACTGTAGAATTGGAGTTAGACTTAAAAAAGCAACAGACCAGATAGAATAAGAAACCCACTAGTTCTAATGTTGTGTTTTCATCTAAAATGCATGTTCCTAAAATAAGTTCTTTGGACTTTGACCCTGACTGTGCTGATGACTGTGATTTGGATGACCTTGAAAATCAAATAGCTCTTATGAGCAATAATTTCAAAAGGATTTTGAAATTCAGAAATGCTGTAGCCTCTAAACAAGACAAGTTAAATTATCAAGGAAGTCAACATCGCAGACCTCATGACAGAGGCAATGCCAAACACTCACATGACAATTGAAGGACCTATGACAATAACATACTTAAGACATACCTGAAAGATGTGAAATGTCATAGATGTCGTAAGATGAGACATTATTCTAGTAAATGTCTAACTAATATTAGCAACAATAATAAGGCTAATGTGTGTAAAACGTGGGACGACTCTAGTGATTTTAATGAAGATGAAACAGAGTCTACCCAGAATGATGATTATTGCATGTCTTTATTTGCCAAAATTGTATATAATGACTATAATGCATGTCTACCTACTCAAGAATCTGTGTTGCCTACTAATGTTGGTGTTAATACTGCTCATTTGATTGTTGAAAGTAATATAAGTGCGAGTCAAAGCGTTAACATTGTCGACAAAATGAACTTGTGCGTTAGTCCAAAAGAACCAAGTATCATTTTAGGAGACACTTCATACGACACACTTAGAGAATCTGATGATGATTTGCCTGATTTACATGAGTTATACATAAAAACGGTTAAGAAGAGTGCTCCTCTTGAAAAATGATAAAATCATTAACTGAGCGTATTGATTTACTTAACCAGACCATTAGGAAGAATACTGTAGATTATACTGCCCAATGTATTTCTCATGAGACTGAGATTCAAGAATTTGCCTTAAAAATAAAATATTTGTCCAAGAAAAATCATGAATTTGAACAAAAATATAAGGCAACCCTTGTTGAACTAAAAGAGTCTAAGAAAAAGGTCTCAAATGTGTTTAAAAAAATATCACAACTTTGAAACCCAAACTAAATCTTATGAGGAAATTATTGTTGGAAGCAAATTTGACTCTGAAGACAAGTATGGCCTAGGTTTTGGAGAAATAATGCACAACAGTAAGATCGAAGTTTCTCCTAAAAATTTTACTTTTATCAAATAAGGCCAAACTTGTCAAACTGCTAAAAAAGGGGAATCTAGCCTCAATGTATCTTAAGAAAAACATGATCAGTACAATCAACAGTCTAGTTGAAATGGTCATTCCAAATATGTTTGTCCACCCGTTAGAGACCAAAGACAAAAACTTAAGACTAATGAAAATTGGACGACTATACCAAATAGAGCCAAACATATCTTTAAAGACTTTAGTAATAAAGTCAAGACTAACACCCATCAGTACTGTTCTTACTACGAAGTTTTTGGCCACACTCTTAAAGAATGTTTTCAAAAAAGGATATATACACCGACCTACATTAACTTTAACTACTCTAGAAAAGGAAGAAATACTTATGTTCTCCTTAGACAGGCCACAAACAACTCTAACTATAAAAAGAAAAAGGGAGGTTCCAAAACTAAGAAAAAAACATTTAGAAAGACCAAACAAACCTTTTCTAAATCAAAAGGCCACAAAACTTTTCAAACTAGGCCAATTTGGATTAGAAAAGATGATACATTACCCGAACTCAAGTGCAACATTATCATTTCTTCTTTAAAGGAATAAATCACTTCAACTGGATGGTATTTAGACTCTGAATGTTCTAAACATATGACCGGGGAGGAAACCAAATTGAAAAATAAGACAGATTTCTTAGGAGGTAGTGTCATGTTTGGAGATGGTGTTTCATCTCAGGTCATAGGTAAGGGATCATTGAGTGAGGATGGGCTTCCTGATCTAAATGATTTACTCTTAGTCAAAGGTATTAAAGCTAATATCTTAAGTATATATCAATTCTGTGATTCCAATCATACCATTACTTTTTTTTAAAATGATTGCAAAATTATTGATGAAAAAGGAAACTGTATATTGACAGGAAACAGAACTCAGGAAAACTGTTACACAGTAATTCCCAAGTCTGCTTCTTTCCATGTTTCCAGATTACAGGATTATGACATTTGGCATAATATACTGGGACATACGAACTTTGATAATCTTAGAAGATTAAGCTCCCAAGAAATAGTAAGAGGTTTACCCCAAATAAAAAATTCTTCCAATCCGGTATGTAGACCATATCAGGAAGGGAAAATAAGTAAATCCCTTAATAAGAAAGTTAAGGATATCTTATCCATAAAGCAATTAGAACTTATCCATATGGACCTCATAGGTCCCTCAAGGACTGTTAGTCTCCATGGTAATAGTTATATCCTAGTTATAGTAGACGACTATATGCGATATACTTGGGTTGCTTTTATGAAACAAAAATCAGATACCTTCGGTGAATTCTTGAAAATTCTTTTGAAAATAGAGAATGAGAAGGATGCCCAAGTATGTCGTATTAGGAGTGACAGAGGTGGAGAGTTCAAAGACTCTGGTGTTACTGAATACTGCGTAGCCAATGGCTATAAACATGAATTTAGTCACAAAAAGCCAAACTTATAACATTTTAAAATCGTCGAGAGTATGTGTTATCTCTGTGAAGATAGAGAACAACTTTCAAAATTTGACACCCGAGGAGAGAAAGGAATATTTCTTGATTATTCCCAAAACAACAGGTCTTTTTGTGTTTTTAATTATCGAACTAAAACAATTATCGAATCATTTAATGCAATTGTAGATGATAAAAGTGTAAGGAGTAGTGCCAGTTAAGCATTGCTATAAGATGAGGATGAACCAAATTTTCAAATTGAACCCTCACAAGACAATGATTCACTGCCACTCGAGAATCCTTCTATACCCATCTGGGTTTCTAAAGACCATCCTATTGAAATTGTAGTTGGTAATCCTTCTGAACCTATTAGAATAAGATCCCAACTTCGAAATGTGGCACAACTTGCATGTTTTGTTTCCCTTGAGGAACCTGAAAATCTAAATGATGCCATTTCTAACTCTTTCTGGAACAATGCTATGCAAGAAGAGCTTGTCCAATTTCAGAGTCATAATGTGTGGTATCTTGTTCCCAGGCCAAAAGATTCGAAGGTTATCGGCACACGATGGATTTTTAAAAACAAAACAGTTGAAAAATGGGGAGTTCATTAGAAATAAAGCTTGGTTGGTAGAACAGTATAGTCACGGATAGAGGGAATTGACTTATTAGTCATCTTGAGTCAGTTCGTCTCCTCCTTGCCATATCATGTCAGTAGTAATTCAAATTATTCCAAATGGATGTTAAGTCCGCATTTTGGAATGGAATTTTGACTGAGGAGGTATACGTAGAACAACCCAAAGGGTTTGTAAATCCATCACATCCTGACTACATCTTTAGGCTTAAGAAATCCTTATACGGTTTGAAACAAGCTCTTAGAGCTTGGTATGAACGATTATATACTTTTTTAGTATCTCATGAATTTTTCCCAGGTGTAAACGATCTAACTCTATTCATTAGGAATGAAGACAAACATGTTTTCATAGCACAATTGTACGTTGATGATATAATATTTGGATCCACTTGTGCTAAACAAGTTAAGAATTTCTCCGACATCATGCATGCCGAATTTCAGATGTCACTTATGGGTAAGCTTCACTATCTTTTAGGTCTACAAGTAAAGTAATGCAGTGATGGTTTATTTATCACTCACTCGAAATACGCTGCAGAACTTGTAAAAAAAATTGGATTAGAAAATGCTAAATCTTTTAGAACCCCTATGAATACTCCAACAGAACTTTCTGAGGATGATAATGGGAAAAATGTTGATACTAATCTATATCGAAGTATGATAGGGAGTCTCTTATATCTTACAAAATCTAGACCCGACATTTCCTTCATAGTTTGTATCTGTGTTCGATATCAATATAACCCTAAGGAATCCCACTTATTAAGTGTGAAGAGAATTATTAAATATGTTAAGGGTACTTTAAAATTTGGTATTTAGTAAAATAAGGATACAACCAGTTCTATTATAGGGTACACCGACGCTGATTGGGCCGGATGATCTGATGATTGCAAAAGCTTGTCTGGTTCATGTTACTACATAGGAAACAATCTCGTAGGTTGGTTATGTAAGAAACAAAATTGTATTTACTTTTCTAGCACAAAATCTGAATACATAGCAGTAGGTAGTTGTTGTTCGCAACTATTATGGATTAAACAAATGCTTAGAGATTATGGTATCACGGAAAATCAGTTAACGAGGTATTGTGATAACCAGAGTGCCATTAATATTTTGAAGAATCTGGTGCAGCACTCCCGAACGAAGCACATTAAGATTAGGCATCACTTCATCTGTGACCTTGTAGAATCCAAAGAACTCATCATTGAATATCTGAACACTCAAAAATATCTCGCAGATCTCTATACCAAACCATTGGATAATCTACGATTTGAGTATTTGCGAACTGGTATAGGCATGATAACTCTCACTTAATTTTCATCATAGTTTATCATAACCTTGGTAGTATCTCGCGCATAATTGGTTTGTGAGGTTTTAGGGCATGATTGTTTAACAAATGACAACAAACGCCTCCTAACACTAGTTTATGTAGGAGACCCTTGATTCTGCCCTTGTTTATGGTATAATTTGTGACTGACTCTGCATTTTTTTACCCCATTGTATATTTGAGAAAATTTGGGGGAGAATATCTTGAGTATTTTCTTGGCAATTTATATATATATATTCATATTCTAACTTAACGAATATTCCATTGAATGTTTACTTTTGTTAAAGTCATCTCAGACCCATTGTATAGCTTCGTATATTTGTATGGTATTGGTCTGCATTGTAGTTGAGTAATGTATTTTTTTCATCTTATTTTCGATTCTAGGATGGGAATGGGTAGTAAGAACTTTTGTATAGGACAACTAGGATTTTTCATTTTCATCCACCAGTTCATAATACTCAAGGGAATTTTGTCTTTATTATCCAAAGGGGAAGATTGAGAACACACTATATATTGACTTACTTGAGTATATATATATAGGAGTTCCAACTAGTTTGGATATTAAGACAAAGTAGGTTAGTTTTTATGAGTTGGTCCATCTCACACAAGGTTCAAGTATGAATGAAGAAATCTAGTCCAAGGAAACCTCAAGATTAACCTAAAGGGAAGTTAATTCTACCTTTAACCACTTTAGGACACTTGCACTACATATTTTTTTTATTCCTATGTGCATATGTGGGTTTTAAACACTTTAAAATTTTTTAAAATCAAATTACTTCATTAAACAACATTTTTAAAACATTTTAAATAATTTTTGGAATTATTAAAATTTGGTTTTTAGAAGTGTTGGGGTCACAAGTTGTATTTTTTTAAAGTGCTTTATTTCAGTAGAACACTTGCACTGCATATTTTTTAGAAGTGTTGGGGACATACTCAGTTAGCTTGGGGAGGATCTCAAAGCACTAGAGACGTCAGGGGGAGTTTGCAAATATTTTCAAACACACAATTTAGAGCCATTTTCAATCGTACACGTGTTGGCTTCTGAGTATGTCAATTTGTGTTTTCTACAAGACACATTACCCACATTTGATCTCAGCCCTTGGATGATCTTAATCAACGACCTACATGTGTTCATTTGTAATCCCAGTGTTACCTATTTAACCAATGAAATTAATTTGTTAGCACCACTAATTGTAGACCATTAGATTGGTAGTTAATAAGTCAAACTCAATCTCAGCTATAGGATTGCCCAAGACTTTCGAGATTCTTCCACAGCCAGTATAAAAACCATTTAGTCTCAGCCATTTGAGACTTTTCGCATTCGTCCATCCTGAGAGAAAAAAGAGAGAGTAGAGAGAAGGGAGAAGAGAGAGGAAAAAAAGAAGAGAGAAGATATACAGAAGAAACCCTAATCTTTATATGCTCACACCTCTGAGTGATTTCCCTTCACCCAAACACCATAACCTTCAACTTTTCATACATAAGAAACCTAAGACTTGAGAGTTAGATACATTTTAGGGTTTCTATCATATTGGTGTTGGGTTTATTCGATATTTGAAGACCACTTCAAATCTAAGTTTCTCTCAGAACTCATCTCTAAGAAAATGTCGAGTTTCACTGTTAAAACTTGAGATTTTATAAAAAGAGAATATCACATGCTTACTTTTTACTCTCTTTTTAGATCTTTTATCCATTATATTTCAAAAGATTTTGAAAATTAAACTTCTAATTTTCTCAAGGTTAAATCAGATCCTTAAGACGTTTGTATCTCTTAAATTATATTTGACATTTTGTAAAATAAAGTTGTACAAAAATAAAACGAGACACACAGTACCCTGGATAGTTTTAAAAGCAAGGTTGTTTTCCAGATCTGATCTTGATATGAAGCTTATTTGACAAAATGATTTGAATCAGACTTTGCATATTATATAGAACCTATTGATTCATAGGATCTTATCTGTATAAAAATTTTAAGAGGTTGAGTTGCATAAATCTGCATTTAGTACACTTCACATACACATTCTTAAACACGAACACTTAGTCATGGTGGTTCTGTTTGAGAGATTTGGAATTTGTTAGAGTTGCTAAAATCAGAATTCAAATAAAAGGAAGTCAAAGAAAAGGCAAAGAAGCAACCAGAAAAGATCAGTTCTAATCATAAGACCTTTGCAGTGGAGTAGCTCATGTAGGTATAACTCTGAATTTAGATTTAGGATCTTCGTGAGTTTTCTTAAGTGCTGTAACTTGATTCTTTATTTTAGTGAATTTTTTATTTTTTGCCATAGAGGGCACCGTGGATGTTTCCATTCATTAAGGGTTTTACCACGTTAAAATTCTCGTGTTCTTTACTTTGAATGTTCTTAATTTCTGCTGTGATTGGTACTGCATGTTGGACTTAGTAGATGATTTTTAGTTTCTAAAATCTTAGGTAATCAACTACCAAATCTAGACTACATATTCAGAAAACAGTTTTGAACCCATCTCATGTTTTAATTCGAAAAGAGTATTGTTCAAAAAGTTTATTTGGAGTTTACTCAACTTACATCATTTTGTTATTAATCCAGTAAACAAGTTTTTTCATACGTTAGGCGTGCAAAATAGTTGAGGGGTGAGAATATTAGGTGAGAGTACGTGACTAACATGTATATAATATTTACTATTTAATGCAATTAAATACTTGTTGTTTTTAAAATGTTTTCACCATAGGCTCTGACCCATTTGCTTCTAAATATATTTTATTTTTCTAAAAACCTTTTATAGGGATGCCAAGTATAGGAGTTCCATTCTATTGACGTGTTGTTGCTACTGTGGAAGTTATAGGATCTCGGTATTTGATTTCTCCAGAACAATCTTTGCTTCCTTCGGAGTTATGCACATCAGTTAGGGCATGTTTCCTATTCTTATTCAGATATAGCAGTTTTAGACTTTTATTTATTTCAGTTGTTGGATTTCTTTTATTCAGACTCTTGTATTGTCATTATTTGGTATTGAGATTATATTTGGAGCATTACTCCAAACTCATTTTATTTCATTATTTATTCCGATGAGATTGTTTATGTGAATGTTGTATAGTTGGTGATTCATTACTTAGTTGTAAGTTAATTTAGTTAATAATTTATCATCTCACTTTTTAAATATTAGGTGGCTAGTAAATAATTAAATGTTTTTTTACAGTGACGCTAAGATTGAACCAACTTGATATTCTGTATTAATTTAATAAAGGAGTAGCTACCTAGTATTTAATTAGTCGGGGTGTCACAATTTAGTTAATTTGATGAAATTAAAATTTGAAGTATTTAATTGTTAAGTTTTAAAAAGCAATTTTAAATTTGGAATATAATTGAACCATCTAATAATTTGAAGTTTAAAATTTGGGGGCATTCGCCTCTTTCAAGTGGTATTAGAGCTTATACATTAAGAAACCACTTTTTTAGACTGGTATCTGAGTAGGAACTTTAAATTATGAAGTTAAGATAATTAATTTCATTTAGTTTAAAAATGGAAATTTCACTATTTTAAAAATTCCCTATTTTTTGTGGTTTAAATTACACATATTGGAAAGCGCGAATGAAATCAACATTTAAATTCCTAGATGAGTAGGTTTGGCAATCTGTAGTTAATGGGTGGTCTCCACCTACGTGTCCAGTTAAAAATGAGTGTGTTCCTAAACCTGTAGGGAGATGGAGTGATAATGAACTTAAATTAGAAAATTTTAATTCTTGTGGTTTGAATACTCTATTTAGTGCGGTTACACCCGATGAGCGTGTTCCAATTGGTCCATTTATCCTATTAACAGATAATAATAGCTTACACGAAGCGTTAGTGTCTAAACTGAATACTGAAGACATCTCAACAAAGCACTTCTGCCGCTCAACTAAAATTAAACTTCCGGTATGACCACGTCTCCGAACATATCACGAACAAAAGCACCGATCAATTTTGTTTGCTGCCGACAAGTGTTGATGTAGTGTTGAGGTGTCTTCTTGGGAGGACAAGGGTCCTGGTGCTATTGGTCCAACTGGTACTGTTTGGTGTTATAAATTCTACATTCCATAACGTTCCACTTGGAATTTCTTAAAAACATGAACAATTTAATAATCCCTCGAGGATGGAATATGAGCTCTGAATACTTTCTCGGCCTCTAAGTATGTTAGTAGTTAGCAGCTGACTTACCAGACTTTGTAAAATATTTCACAAGAATTTTTGGGGAGAGTTTTAAAAATTGCAAACCTCCAAAAGGGTATTTTGGATTTTCTACCCTTGATGTCTCTCTTTCTTTGATGGATAAGGTCGAGGAAAAATTCCATACGAAATGACTTTTAAGAGCTTTGTTATTTCTTTGTAATGATTGTCACTATCCTCCTAAAGCGATATTTGTTGGAATATTTAAGATTAATAAATGTTTATTTAAGCGTGTGATTAGTTAATCGGTCTTGTCGATTAGGTAACCTGCTTAAATTTTAAATTTTGCTCTTATATAACTTGTCGACTAGGTAATCTGCACAGACTAGTTAGTCGGGTCAATGATGATTGTAATGCCTTAGATTCTACTAATGTTGTTCTTAGATAAAAATGTAAATTATTTTATTGATCTAAGTTGTAGCTTAAGTTATCAGCGGCAACCAAGTGTATTAGAAATGTATGTATGTATTCTTGTGTTTGGGAATATATAGATGTATTCCTGTATTAAACCCAGTCGGGTAAAACTTGTTTTTAACTTCCTGAGTTGTACACGAAGTTTTACAGACTTCTTGTTCTTGACCTCGTCTATATAGAAATCCATTGTGATTATATCAAATTTCTTATATGACCTTGTCTATAAAGAATTTTTTAGTGGTTCATCTATAAGGAAAGCCTACATCCACTGTGATTGTATTGCTGTTGATTACAAAAAACTAGGTATTCGTGTTAGAAGAATGACCTTGTACTTTTCTCCCTTTCCTTCGATTTCTTTCTTTTTGGTAATTATGGTGTACATCATTCATGGGGACTCTTTAGATGAATTTAGGTAGGAAGGGTAATACCACACTCTGCTATAAATAGCTAGGGGATCCAATAACCCTCTGGTAATGATAAAACATCAACTGGAGGAACATGTATTTCTAATTCTACTCAATCAAGGATATCTCTTTCCATCCTAAATTAATCTAAAGAGTCCCCATGAACGATGTACACCATGATATGTCAACAATAATGTATAAAATTAATACATGAATAAAACTATGAAAGGAGGACTGGAGTCTCGGGTTTTGATCCGAGACGCATGCGTAGCCTAAAAATGTATCAAAGTCCATGTAGGACGCATGAAACTAGAGGATATGGTTTATCCTAAATCCAACCGGGGATTTTATTTAGTTATGTGTGTGTAAAAAAGGATGTTTTGGCTTAAGAAAATATGGTGAGGAATCCTCTTTGGAATTTATGAGCTAACCCTCTTTTTCTTGTTTTCATTTTTTTATAGAAAATATTGTATGTGCAATACTACTGATAAAAAGTGGGATATTAATTTGTGTGGAATTAATAAAGATTAAATAATAAAGTAAGAATTATATAACTAATGAGATAATAAGGAAATTTAAAGAGAAAGAAAAATGTTTGGACCTTATTTGGAGACTTGAAGGGTTGATTTTGATTATTGAAGGAATGACCTTGCAACTGGATGGAGGTGGTAAGAGGAGAGGGAATTGAAAAGGATGTAAATGGAATATGGAGGAGAGGTTTCAATAAGGAAATCGCACTAAATTTAAGAGAATATTATTGAGATTACTGAGAGGGATATTTTCGAGGTGCCTTTCGAAGTGATCTCACGCTCTCCTTATATAGGGTCAATGGGGTGCCTATCAACATTGTTCTTAACCTGCCTATCCATAGGCATATCCAAACACACTATCGATAGGCAGAGGAATGGATTTTCCATTCGGCAATCTCATAAACATTTCTCAAACAAATGGTTGAAAAACTCAATTTGTAAGTCCGAATTATGCACGGGACATACTATTGGAAAGGATATTCATATCCCTTTAAGTATCTGTTGGGTTGCTCTAAACGGGGCTCAGAAGCGCCCAATGGACTTTTAAATAAGAAATTTTCGAAGGAAAATGAATTATTTGTCCGAACCGTAAGGCTGATTCGCACATGGGACAGACTGTAGGATAGGGTATTCAGAGACCTTTGAAGATTTATATAAAATCATTTGGTTCGTAGACTTGATCTTAGTCAAACGGGGCCAAGAAGTACCCAGTGACCCTTCGGAGTAAAATGGATCGTTCGTCCATACCATAAGGCTAATTTGTCCACATGACAGACCGTTAGAAAGGTTCTTTTGAACCCTTCAAAGATTCATTCAGCCTCCTTCGAGATGAAGAGTCGATGAGAGTCAAATAGAGCTATGGAGTGCCCAGTGGCCTCCGTCCGAACATAACTTACAACTTTCATTATACTGTGCTCTCCAAAGAGTAACTCTTCTAAAAATCTCACACAAAAGGCGGTGAGTTGGAATCCCATTCTAACTAAGGATTCTTATGGTTTTGGAGGATCCAGCTATAGGAGAACCAGGAATGGAGAACTTTCTCTCCTTTTTGTCGACTCTTTGTTCTTAAGAATGCTGGTTTTAAGAATGAAGGATTGACTTTCTCCAACCCTTACTACCCAACTTGAGGGCGGATAGCGGATAGATAATGCATTCTACTTATTGAACAGGGTCCTATGGTCAGTTCGTGACCTCTGGATGCTGAAGGCGTCCTTGGGGAGATCTCTTAGTTCCAAGGGGTGGAGATGATGATGTCGGTCCATGGATTTTCCTTCCTTTTATTATATTTTGATCAAAGGGTTGAAGGGAGATAGTGCATCAATCTGTTCATAAAGGACAACTTAATCCTCTTCCCCATGGATCCCGGATGAGGGAACCCTAGGAGAGCCGCCGACTCTAACTACCGTCTATGTACACTCCATACTAAATCTCGACAACTAACTATCCTACCTCCTATATATTCTTGATGTTATTGAAAACCCATCTTTGTCTCAGTAGAGCCTTTAAGTGGCATGTTTCGGTCCTCTTCCCTATTACTTAGAAAAAGTGAGCCACCGGTCCAGGTACAAGATACTATCATTACCGTTTGGACAATTAGACATCTAATCCGTAATCGTAACGACCCAATGCAAGAGCAGAGCTTTACCAACCGAGCTATATCCCCCTAGCAGAGTGGAGCATGCATAAAGGAGTCAGATGATTCTTATATTCTTTTCCCTGGCGCAACTGGGCCATCCTAGACTTGAACCAGAGACCTCACCCATGAAGTAAATCATCGAACCTATGGTCCAACCAATTGGGAGAGGATCAATGAATTACTTTTCGAGAGAGATTAATCCTTCCTGAATGCAGGATACAACTCTCCGTTGTACTGCGCTCTCCAAGTGTGATTGTTCCTCCCTTCTTCCTTACCATGGCAAGTCTTTGTGAAATAACTCTGATGAGAAGAAAAAGGAAGGTATTAAGAGACCCTCCCGGTCCAACCCTAGACACTCTAAGATTCTTTTTCAAACCTGTTCCCTTTCGAGTAAAAAGATAGATAAATAGACACATCCCATTGCATTGATCGGGGCCGTTCGTAGTGACTGAGGGGGTCGAAAATCAAGAATGAGTTATTTATACCAAGCATTCTTCTTACGGCTAGATCCAATCTTCTGGTCCCTACGGAAAAGGAAAATAATTTCACGCTCTTCCTTCGGTAAGGCAGGATTATGGAAATCCTATTGATTGAAGCTTTCTCCAGACCTCCGAGAAAAGCATGAAAAAAATGGCTCGAATGGTACGATCCCTCCATCACCCCAAAATGAAAGGGGTGGTTTAGTTTTCAAGGAAAACTGAACCGTTCGTCCAAACTGTAAGGCCAATTCATGCAGGCGATAGACAATGGGAAAGGGGATTTATAGACCTACGGATATTCATTGAGCTTTTTTCTCAGGAGAGGACATTGATTGGGGTTAAAATGGGGCCTGGTGGTCTCGAGATCGATTTTTGACAGTAAAACGAATAGTTCGTCCGAACCGTAAGGCCAAATTGCACACAGGGAGGAGCGTGTAAAAGGGAATTCAGGGACCTTAAAAGATTCATCGAGCTTTCGCTCATATGAGAAAATTGAACAAAATAAAATGGGCCTGGGGGCATCCAGTGCCCTCTAGATCTGTATTCGGAGTATGATCTAGGGTTCTATGGTGAAGTGCTCAGGACCATAGGAGAGTCTTAAGGGGGGTCGTAGAATGTGCTGTTTATAATAAGTTTGGAATTTAGATTTAAAATTTAGTTGTATTTTTTACAATACTTTATTTATCATTTAAGTGTGCTAAATGGAGCAAAATATTTAGGATCTCAAAATCAAAGGATGCATAAGTAATCTTTTAACGTTATACACTTTGTTGTTTATTTATTTTAGCAGGATATATATATATATATATATATATATATATATATATATATATATTGAATAGAAAATCGGCAACAAATCAAATCATGAACCATCAGAATGTTTCCATACCATATTCGTTCCAATTTCTGTTAAAAAAATCTAGAACTGACCAATCCCGATTATAATTATAGGTTACTGGTGGAATAATTCCAAACTGAACCGTTTCAACCACTATGTATGATTTTAAGATGTCTCATATTTATGTAGCATAAAATTAGCATGCCTGCTATTTTTGTAACCAGAGCCTGCTATGAGATTTTTGGGCAATGTAGACAGTTGAGAGTTTATAGAAAAAATAAATTTATATTAAAAAGGTAAAAACAAAGTTAACTACAAAAAGTAATTTTCTAGATTTGTGGTGTAATATGAATGAATTAATTCTAAATAATATCAAAATCAAAAGGAGTATTTATTAAGGGTGTTGAACAAGATCGTTAGTATTACAATATGCATGATTCTATTCTATAGAATTTTCACATAATGTTTTCTAAGGACGTGGGAAGCCCATTATGTATTTGTTTTGATGTCTCCCAAATAAGTGGAAGCTCTCCCAAGAGTCCGGTTCGACTCGTTTCAATCTACTGGGTTTGAATGAGTCAATTCGGTTGAGGTATGTGCCTTATCACTCCCCATAAAGACCGAGTGCGGAGAGGAAAGCACACCAAGATTGGATTGTAGATTGAGAAAACATAATTTGGGTAAGGACTTGGTGAAGACATCGACCAATTTCACATTGGATGGAAGACAACAAATCACAAGAGAACCACAAGTAACCTCATCTCTAATAAAATAAAAATTAAGTTCAATATACTTAGTGTGGGCATGAAAAACTGGATTGGTAGATATGGAAAGAAAACTAGAATTATCGTAAAAGAGAATCGGTGGACAGAGCAAGCGAAAACCAAGATCACGAAGTAAATAAGCAATCCAGGTCATGTCGATAGTTTTAGAGGCCATGGCACGATACTCCACTTTGGCACTAGACATAGAGACAATGGTTTTCTTTTTATATATCCATGAAAAACAATTGGCCCCAATAAATAATCATGAGCCTATGGTGGATCGAAGATTATCAAGACAATCAGCCAAATTAGCATCGAAGAGGCATAAAGACTCGTGGAAGTGTGAGAAAGGATCCGAATTCCATAAGTAATAGTACCATTGAGACACCGAAGAATTATTTTTTAAGTATTAAAGATGAATCATATCGGGCTCATGCATTGAGAAACGCGATAGTCCCTAAGGGTTCTAAAATGGATAGGATATACAAAAAATAAAAGCCAATTTTTTTAAAAAAATTAAACACTAAATTTAAATATTTTATGCCAAAGTACAAGGTTTAATTGATTTTAGAAGGTTATGATTAAATCGATTAACCAATTTTATATTAACCTAAACATGCATATAGGCGAGTGCAGGATAAAACAAGTAAATAAAACGACACTTCTCGATGTAGAGGAAAACCAAAGTGGAAAATACCTCGGACTACCCAGACGCACAAATTCACTACGATACGGATTTATATCATACTCATAAAATACTTACACAATGACTCGACGCCCTAACAATCCTTGACGCGTCTTCAATCTTCAATCACTCCTCCACAGGAAAATGTAAGAATCCACCTATGAAACTTCCATACACGTGAGTCTACACAAGCTCGGGATCCACTGAACAGCTCAGCAACCATCACATAATACAAAACAAGTTCTCAACAAGATGAAGAGAATAAACTTTGGTGTCCACAAACAAAAAAGATCTTAAAGCATATATAAAATGAACGCTTGGATATTAAACTAGTTAGATGAAAACTAGGGTTTGGTAAGAAGAATACTTGAAATTTTATGATATAAATCCCTCAAAAGATCATTTAAAAATGCAGCCCTGAAGTCCTTTTTACTGTACAAAAATTTTACAAGGATAATGACCAAAGAGTTGTGCAAAAAATAGATTTTCAAAAAGAAATCGTCACCTCATAAGAATTCTTATTAGATCTTGTTCTAATGAGGTACTTTTCTCGTTAGAACATATGCTAACAAGATATCCAACGAAAAACCAGATAAGGCAAAAATTGCGCCGTTAGAAGTTCCGTTGGATCTCATTTGAATGAGGTACCTGTTCTCGTTGGAACCAACTTCCAACGAGATATCTAACTAAAAAACGACAAAGGTTAATTTTGACTCGTTTGAAGTTTCATTGGATCATGAATCTAACGACACCCAAAATGACTTGTAAATTTTTTTAAATCATTTAAAAATTACTTTAAAAAATCCTAACACCCAAAAATAAAATATCCAATGATCAAAATATTTAAGAATCCATATCTAAGAGATATTTGGAACATAAAGACAAAAACGAGCACGAACCATGGCACGATAATGTAGATATTCTAACTTAGCGACCACATCTTCAAGAAACCACGTCATAGGCTTCAAAGGTCAATTTACACAAGGCCTAATCTATGGATTAAGGAGTTTTATTAAATATACGGAATAAAGCCAAAATACATACAAATTGACTCTATGGAAATTTGTCCTTATAAACCCCCCATTTGGCTATTTTGGGACAAAAATAAAAACAAAAACTCTTATGGTCCATCAATCGCAACTAAGACTTAATTCCCAATCCTAAAAGGAAAAGTACAACTCAATCGACTCATAAATCTTGAGTAGCTTTGCTCGTTTGCAAATTTTATCGCATGTTGCAAACCTACACACCTAAATACACATTAAAATATAGAGAGAATATATAAATAATATAATTTGCATATGAATAAACTCCTCTTAAGTCTAATGATACCCCCCTAGGTAAGCCGTATCGTCCTAAGATAAACATCTCCTCCTAAAACTAAAGTGAAATATACCATTTCTCCCCCTTTTGTTTAGGAATAGACAAAAAAGAATGCATAATAAACCATATCCCCCCCATAAAACATATGTCCCAGCAAATGTGAGAACATGTTATATCAATTGGAAATATAGAGGACAAAATAATATCATGCAATGGTATAAAGTGCGACAAACTCAACATGGCAATATATGCACAAATAATCCAAACAATCCATTAATACCAATATTATTGCAATAAATGACACCAAATTAAATACACAACGAAGCATGAGATACCAATGTAAACAAACAACAAGATATATCAATATGATCATATTTCATGCAAATTTTACTCAAAGAGAAATCTTATGGAAAACGTGGATTAAATGCAAATGTAAAGAGTAAAAACAAACTGATACCATATATATAAATATGCAAACTATACCAATGATACACAAGCACATATATATAATTATAAACAATCATAAACTGACTCACAACACATAAGCATAACACACTAGTATAATATCGACATGTCTAAACCTGTTGGATGGAATGAAGGAGGGTAAAATAGAAACAAATGAATTATGACTTGATCACTCAAAAATGTCCAAGGAGTTCAATATGACCACATTACTCTATCAAACAAAGATTTAGTCTTATAGTGACAGATAAAGTATACTCATAAATGGAAAATGCACATTAGCCTAGAAAATATTGATGATTCTCAAATCAATAGCATCAAACATGAAATAATTAGGAATTATTCTGAAAATCTATTGATCTTCAACTTATAACACCCTCAAAATTATAGATATATCATTTTTCACTCTGATTTTAAAAATACCAATTTGACCAAAGAATCAATGAAATAAAATTTTGGTATTGGCAATATTTTCTTTGTTTTGCCTCTAAATTTTTTTTAGGCTCTTTCCAACAGCTGCCCTTCACGCAAGGCATAAAAACAATCTAAGCATTAAAAATCATACTTAAATTTCCTAAAGACATAAAAACATGGAATGAAGTGGATTCAAACAGCCTAGTGTGCCACACAAATTGTATAAAACTAAACTACACATACACCAAAAATCTTTATGATTTTTTGAACATTTTTTAACATGATACCAATTTAAAAAATTACTCAAAAGACAGAAAAAATCTTTTTGTATTTTTCAATAAGACCCAACAGATGCAAAATCAAAATACAAAATACTCAAATCACATATAACTAGAAAACAAATATATCATGAAGTACACAAGCTTATGTATGAAAACTTGCAATCAATCACTCATAAGATATATCATGTGAAGAGTCATGTGTAAGCATGAGAGAATTACCCAGTCTAACGTTCAATCCTTTAAAACTTATTTCATAAATCAAATAGATGAATAACTAATGCCTTAAGATTTGGAAATTATGGAGAAACTAAACTTCAACTTCCTAGGATCTTCTTTAAAATCACAGCAGATTTCTTAAAGTGACATTTCCAAGAGCAATGTGGACATGTGTAGATGCGATAAGGAACGAGACCTTTGGGTTAACCTTTTCTAACTCCCTAGGTTATGGTTGACCATTTAAAACAAATGATGGTAGTGTCTTTAGCAACGAAAGAACTCATATTATCGAAGCCAGTACGAACACTACTTGTGTCTCTTTAATCATCTTCTAACTTCAAAATTCTAGACTCAAGCTGAAAATTAGACTGTTAAAATGATAGAGAATTCTTATTCATATTTTTAATAAATCCTAGAATATTATCGTACTCCCCCTTAATTCAAGTGACCTTATCCCTAAGAGTCTTCTCACATGCCTTTAAATTTTTAATCAATTTATCTTTATCCTCAATGGGACATTCATTAACCCCAAAATTTTTAGAGTCCTCTAATTCTTTTTCTAAAACACGCACTCTATCCTTAATCTCTTTCTTAAATACTTCTAAAATTATAAAATCGTGGTTCATTTCCACAAGCTTCTAACAAAGGATATCGCTTTGAGTTTGAACAGTTCGCAAAAATTCAATTTCAGCCTAAAAATAAAAAATTATTTTTCAAAAAATCTAATTCTTTTTACAAATTTCAAATTTAAAAGATCTAATTTTCAAAACAATTATGAAGCTCATTAAATTCATCTTGAATATCAAAATTTTTGTCTTTGCTAACACATCAGACAACTTATCACTATGATGACCCATGAAGAGAAATAAATAAAACTGGAGAAAGAGAGAGATAACCATATAAATAAAAAAACCGTAAAACAACACGAAATACGAATCTACACAATAACTTAGTGTTCCCACTCTGATAGAAATTTGAAAAACTCCATAGGCCAAAATGGTTCTAATATGGATAGGGTATACAGAAAAAATCCAATTTTTAGTTTTCTCAAATTAAAGATTAATCCGAAATAAATTATCCGAAAGTAAAATATTACACCTCAGTTACCCAATTTTATTTTAACTTAAACGTGCATCCTAGTGAGTGCATGATAAAATAAGTAAATCAAACCACAAAGCCCGATGTATGAAAAAAATCCATATGTGAAAAAACTCGAATAACCCAACCACAAAAATTCACTATGATATGGATTTGCACAAGACTGACAAAAAACTTATAGAATGACTCGATGCCCTCTCAACCCTTGACGTGTCTTCAATCCTTAACCGATCCTCCATAAGACACCCACCTACGCGATGACCATAATGCGTGAGTCCACACATGTCTCAAAACCCACCGAACAACTCAATAACCATCACACAATACAGAGTCCACTGTATGTAAACTGACAAGGAGAGAAATCCACCGCATGAAATAAGTTCTTAACAAGATTAAGAGAATAAAATTTAGTGCCCACAAACATATATGATCATAAAGCATATATAAGATGAACACTTGGATCTTAAGCTAGTTGGGTGAAAATTAAGATTTGGTAAAAAGAGTCCTTGGAGATTTTATGATATAAATGTCTCAAAAGTATCATTTAAAAGTAGCCCCAAAGTCCTTTTTATAGTAAAAAACAATTTAGAAGGATAAGGATGAAAGAGTTGTGAAAAAAAAAGCTTTTTGGAAAAAATTCGCCACCTCATTAGAAGTTTCATTACACCTCGTGCTAACGAGGTAGCAATTCTCGTTAGAACAACTTCTAACAAGATATCCAATGAGAAACCAGAGAAGGAAAAAAATTGGGTCATTAGAAGTTTCATTGGATCTCATTCGAACGAGGTACATGTTCTCGTTAGAACCAGTATCTAATAAGATATCTAATAAGAAAATAATAAAGGTTAATTTTGACTCGTTTGAGGTTTCATTGGATATGGGTTCTAACGACACCCAAAACGACTTGAAAATATTCTAAAATCAGTTTAAACTACTTTAAAAACATCCTAAGACCTAAAAATAAAATATCCAATGATCAAAATACATAAGCATCCATACCTAAGAGATTCTCGAAACATAAAGATGGAAAGAAGCATGAAACACATCATGATGATGTAGATCTTCTATCTTGGTTGCTATGTGTTCAAGAAACCACTTCATAGGCTTGAAAGGTTAACATACACAAATCCTAACCTATGACTTAAGGAGTTTTGTCCAACATACGAAATACATCTAAACTAAATACAAATTGACTCAATTGAAAATTTTCCCTTACATGCATGAATTGATAAAGTAAGTTTACCGCTTTGGATAGGTCTGGTTGATAAAGTAAGTTTACCACTTTGGATAAGTTTGGTTGAGTGAGTGTAAGATTATGAAGTGCTCCAACCAAACTAAGATACTCCATAGAATGAACAAAAGGACCACCATGCCGATGTAAATTGTGTTTGGGAGAGGGAGGTGTAGCAAAATGTTTTGAGTTGAGTAATGATGCACATTTGAGGAGGTCACGAGTACACTTTTTTGACAAAGAAACATGCCAATTGAATTATGAAAACATCGCTCCCCAAGAAATAATGTTAGTCATCAAGATTTTTGAGAGAAAATTCGGCTCTAAGACGTAGAATTAAGGAAGATATAACGGATTCATCATTACATGTGACAATGATATCATCCACATATACCAATAATAATGCAGTGGCAGTGGTGAGCAAAAATAAATAAAGACAATTCGGCACGACTACAAAAGAACTCGAGATAAAAAAGGAATTAGCTGAACCGATCGAACCAAGCTCGTGGAGACTGCTTGAGGCCACAAAATGAATGATGGAATAAACACACATGATGCAGAAAGTGAAAATAAATGAAGCTAGGGGTTGTTCCATATAAACTACTTCTTTGAGAGATATGTGGAGAAAATCATTTTTGTCATCCAATTGACGCACCACCCATATTTGACTTACGCCACCCAACCGAACAGTAATCTAATAATTGTACTGAAAGTTTTAAGATAATCAAGGCCAGGATGATAATTGTACCCTTTTGAAACCAACCAAGCTTTAAAATGCTCAACACTTCCATTTTCATTAAGTTTGATTTTGAACACCCACCAACACCCAATTATATGCATGGTAAATTAGCGAAGCCAGGTGTTGTTGATGCATAGGGCATGAAGTTTGTCATGCATAGCTCCCAACCAGTGAGGATATTGAAGGGAAGTTTGTAAGGATTTGGGATCGGATGGATGAGTGGGGTGAAAGGTTAATAACGTGTGAGTGGTGGAGGGAAGATAGAATTTGTTTCTAGTGATCATGGTGGAGGGTGAGGCATTATGTTATATATAGAGAAAGGGAAGGGATGGGATGATAGGGGAATTAATAGAAGAGATAGTAGAGGGAGGTTGGGAAATAGGTATAGAAGAGTTTGAAGTAATAGTTTCAGTAGTAAGTCAGGATAATGTGTCAGCAGGTGGTTGGGGAGGATCAAGTCTAGTAGTTGGTGATGTAGCATTGGGGTGATGAGTGGTTAAAGTAGGTGGGTTACCAGAAGCATGGTAATGGGTTTCAGCAGCAAATGGGTGTAATATAGTGTGGTTGGTGATGTAGAGTGTGTTGAATACTCTTGAAAAGTAACAACTAGATCCAAATGATTAGAAATAACCTCATAAGATGAATATGGAAAGGGAAAATCATGTTCATAAAATATAACGTGACGTGAGAAAACTATTCATTTGGTCGGGGGATGAAGACATTGATAGCCTTTGTCTTATGAACTTAGCAAAATGAGGCACAACACAAACCGAAAAGAAGTTATAAGTTAATGGCTGGACCTTTAATGGGTTCAGGTCATATCAGTGCCAACTCGATAAGCCACGATAGTTAACGGGTCGAGTTAGGTTAACCCTCTTCACCCGTTAATATCCGATAAAACCCATTATGACCCATTAATTTAAGTAAATAAGATATAGTTTTGGAACTTATAAATAATTTATGTAGCATAATGTTAATTTTATCATAATGAATTTTACAAAGTGAGAGATTTAGTAATGTCAATGAATTAATGGGTCTATTCGGGTTCAACAATGAGATAATATGTCAACTTGTATAGAATTAAAAATAATTCATTATGTAAGGACACAAATTTCCAATTGAGTCCTTTTTAGTTTTGGCTCAATTCCGGACAAAAATGTTTGAGTCATAGAATAGACTTATTGACCATCCTTCAAGCCTATGTCATGCTAAAGTTCAAGACGTAGCGGCCAAGATATTAAAGCTTCATCAAATGCTGAGTTTATTGTGCCTCATTTCTACGTCATCAACAATGTTCCGTTTACTCCTAATGTATGAATGAATTTTAATATATATATATATATATATATATAGAGAGAGAGAGAGAGAGAGAGAGGAGCTTGGAATATTTTTATTGGGTGAACGTTTTATTTAAACTATTGTTTATTTTCAGAAAGATTCTATTAAAACTTTAAAATAAAGTATATAAAGTTTCTGGGCTAAAAATAAAATTTTCAACTTTCTCGAAGTTCATTCGAAATGTCGTTCGAACGAGTTTGTCGTTCGAACAATAATGTCGTTCAAACGAGTTTGCCAACGAGTTCCCTCACTGGCCACTGGAATGTCGTTCGAAGTGTTGTTCGAACGAAAATGATGTTCGAATGAAATTTCCAACGAGATATCTAACGATTTCACACTAGAACTTTGTTATAAGGCTCGTTCGAAAGACACATCATTCGAAAGAAAATCTTGTTCGAATGAGTTTTGGTGGGAACAGGTAATTGGCAGTTTTGAGCAGTTTTTTCCCACTTTTCCACTTCTTTTCCCACTAACTTTTTACCTGAATATCTAAGTACGAGAACCAAGTTTTCTAACTTAACTTTTTCACTGTCCTCCATCTTCTAGAGAGAGTTATGAGATCAAATTCTTCCAAGAAAAAGTTCATGTTTTGAGTGTCTAATTTTTCAAAAAAAAATCATTTAACAGTCTAGTTTTCACCCAAAGTTTGTTTATCCAAGGTACTCTATATATATACTTGCTTGGAGTTTTGGCACCGGATTTTATCTCTACCATTTGAAGAGAAGTTTGGGTTTGCTTATAAATCCCACAAAGAAGAAGATTGTTCGTGTTGTCATACCCACTTGGAGAAAGGCTCCTAGTTTGGGTGACGGTGACCATATAAAGTCCGATCGGTGGATTTCGAGATCTCGATGGAGCTCCGTGGTTATTCACTAGGTGGAGGTGTATACAAGAAGGAGCGTCGGGGCTTGAGAGGGATCGAGTGGAATTTTGTAAGTATTATTGTCTTGTATTTGTAAAATCATTCTTAGTGGATTTGAGGCTAGGGTCGTCCGAGGTTTTTTCCCGTTGTGGGTTTTTGCTCGTACATTGCGGCGTAGTGATTCATTGTTTAATTTTATCTTGCTATATCACCTGGAACGCATGCTTAGGTAAAAAGATAAAATTTGGTTTAATCACTACTTGTTTAATTTGGAGCTAAATTAAATATTGGGTAATGTGTAGTTAATTCAAGTCATTTAATTTAATTTGATAAAATTGGTTTGGCGTAATTTGGTAAAATTGGAAAACATGACTTAGGCAAATTTATAGGACTTCGGTTAAGTAATTGTGTTTAAGTAAAATTAAAATTGTGTGTGTGTTTCATCATATTTAACTTTGTTTAATTTTAATTTGAACAGAAATTAAAATTTGTTAATTTGTGTTAATTGAACCATCATCTTCGCCTCCGCATCTCATAAAAGGAAATTATCTTTTTGTAGTAAAAGAGAATTTTAAAATAGGGGGCCTTTGCCTTTTCAAATTGGTATCAGAGCATTGATTGAGAAAAGCTCACGCTTTCACATTATCTTAATAGGTCTTAACGAGAGAACACGACATGACATGATAACATAATGGGCCGGGTTTGGATCTGTTTTTTTCACACAAAAAAAAGTCACCCGTTTAGACACAAACGCAAGAAGACCCGAACACGATAAAAAATGACACGAACAGGATTCGACATGATCCATTGACAGGTCTAGTTATACCCCATAAAGACATATGGGTAAGATTTGTAACCAAATATATTCGTCGAATAATCCCATAAGCACATAAAATACTTACGCCCCAAAACATTCAAAGACTCATATTCTGGTATTTTCCCGTAGAGATTAAAGAATGGATTGTTCAAATTAAGAGGGAAAGAGCGCAAATAATTAATGAGATACACAGCTATGAGAAAAGCTTCAATCCACAAATTTTGTGGTATGTTGGCATGAAATAACATAGTAAGCCCTATTAAAACAATACGTCGGTGCTTTCATTCGGCAACTTCATTTTGTTTTGGATTATGTGGATAAAACAATTATTAATGAATTCCATTTTAATTAAGATGAATAAGAAATTCAATCAAGTTAAGTTATCCACCCCATCACATTAAAAGACTTTAATCTTATGATCAAACTAGCATGCGGGCCACGCGATGCGTGGCCGAATATATATATATATATATATTAAAAATGCTCAAATTCATTGTTAGTAAACCAATTCCGAAGGATATTTAAAATTTAACAATGTGAGTAAAATCAATATTTTAAATACCCAATCAAATAGCCCCATCACCTACACCAGATAATACACCAAACCACCACTTCGTTCCTTATATCCTCTAATAAATTTATATTTTGTATTTGTATATTTACAATTTAAAATTTCCAAAAAAAGAAAGCCACAAACACTAACATTAAACATCAACGTATAGAAGAAAAAAGAAAAAAGAAAAAACCATTATATTGCGGATATGAACATATAGGAGAAGTTATGGAATTTGCTCAAACAAATATTTTTTTGGCTCAAAAAAACCAATCATCTTTCATTAACTTTGAGGGAAAATTTGCAGCTCCAGTTTGTATCTCACTTATACAACAATAAGCTTTTAATGTTTCCCCAGCATTTCATATACATGACTTGCCTGAGAGACTCGTCAGCTTGGTTTCTTCTCCCATCTCCATTGAGGACTCCACTATTCGATGAGGATAACCTTTTTTTTTACGTGGTGTAAAGAACTTAGGTTGGATTTTAGTTTGGTTCCATGGTCGTTTTGGTCTCTTACGACGGCCACGCTGGTGGCCATCCAAACACGGTTTAGATAACTCATCTTAAGTTTCTACTGTTTTCTTTTGGGACTTATTTACACCATCTTCAGTGTTTTGTTAGAGCTTTTGATGTTGGAGACAAAGGAGCTTGATGAATGGCTGAGGTGTGGTCTTACGACTATATAAAGAAAAAAAATAGTTGGGAAGAAGAAGGGACAGGCTGTTACAGGAATTTTAAAGACGATGATTCGGTGTTTATGAATTTACTTCAATGAAGATTAAGCTTCTTATATTCTACGCTAGAGAGAGAGAGATATATGAAATGAACAGGTTGGAAATGATAATACTTCGAATTTATCTATGTCTATATATAAAAGAGAAGCCTGAATAATGGTACTTGCCATGTGTCACTCCACGAATTCAGACTTCTATTTTAGATATATACATAGATTTTCTTTCCACCAATTCTTCAAATGTCAAAAAATGACAAAAGAAATCAAATTTCATGCATATCAGATATATCCACGTAAAGCATGTAAAATCATCCACAAGAATCACATAATATTTAAAATTTTGAACATAAGCAACAGAACAGGTCCCCATAAATCATAATGAATTTTCTCTAAAGGAAAAGAACTAGTATTATTACAATTGGAAAAAGGTAGATGACACCTTTTGCCATGTGCCACCGATTTGTGGATATTATGACAGAGTAGTTGGCATGATTGCCTTGGGATATTTTCATTCACATCATAAGCATAATCATATCGAAATGGGCACTTGGAAGTAGTATGGTTTTACTTGTGGTAGATATGACATTGTGATCAGCTTGATTAGGAGGAGGAGGAAGAATTGGATGAACCATCATGTCCGTGAGGACGATTCCACCGAGATAAGATATTTGATGGGTTTGATAAATGAAACTGCCTTGTATTAATTTTCCATACTATCTTGTAGGAGCAAAACCTTTATCTCTAGAATTAAAATTGTTAGGTCTTCTACCATGATTATTTTAGAACCTATTTCTCTTAGAAGTTTTTTTGGCTGTGAAAGAAAAGTTAGAATCTGTATCCTTTTGTGATTCAAGTTCTATCACTACATATCTATGATCAAAACTTTGGAGTGAAGAAATGAGTTGACCAAAGTTGGGAAAAGCTGGTTTAAAAATCATAGGAGTAACAATGACATCATATTTTTTTACCAAGACAATAATACAATTTAATTGTCTTGTCTTCATGAGAAATATGGTTCTGTATTGAAACAAGGTTATCAAATAATCATTTAAAGAAGTTGAGTCTGTCTTCGAAACCCAGAGTTATCTTTTTAATTGCAGATCCCTTTCTTTAGTTTCTTAAATATATATTTCCCCTAGGTGTGTCCATACTTTGTGGGGCGTATTTAATCCCACGACATGTCATAGAGCTTATTCCGAGAGTGTCCTCATAATGAGATTGTGAAGTAACAAGTCCACAGTATTCCATTTGTTCATAGTAACTTCTAATTCTTCTCCTCCATTTACATTATTTTATGGTTGTTCCTTCCGTAGGTGGTCTTCAAGATTTAGATTTTGGATAAGTGGATATATTTGGGTCTTCCACATTAGATAATTTTTGGCCAAAAGCTTCACTGGGATAATAGCAATAAGGTGATGCAAATTTAAGGAGGGGGGGGGGGGGGGGAGACGATGAAGGGTTAGCCATAGTTTGTAAGAGATATGCACATCTTTGATGCCATAAAGAATATCAAAACATAAAAGAGTTCTTATTAAGGACGTTGAACTAGATCGCGAGTATCACAATATGCATGACTCTATTATATAGGGTTTTCACATAACATTTTCCCAGGAATTGGGAGGACCAATATCTATCTGTTTTGACATCTCTTAAATAAGTTAAAGCTCTCTTGAAAATCTTGAGCATCTTGTTCTCCACATTTCTATCTGTTAGGTTTGAATGCGTCAATTCGATTGAGGTATGTGCCTTATCAAATTCTTATTTCAGGGCCCATTATAATTGCAAAAGATTTAACTAAGTATCTATAAATGGGGTAACATGTGCACAAGCATCACTTAATGATACATGAGTTTAACATGTCTCAAATTCAAGTATAATAATACCAAATTTTATGATTTTTGACGCTAAACTTAAATTTATGTTAGGTACAAATATTGATGATTTTGGAGTATCGTGTTATGTTGAGTGATATTCTATACCTAATCTATGGAAGCACTTGGAGCTCCGATAACATAATGGACCCACATGTTATGATGGCCAATGAAAACTTAACACAATATCAAATCACAGGTCTAGTGTAGTACAATGTCCTAATATCACATTAATATTATGCTTGTAAATTTGGTTGAGGAAGTCTGAAGTCCAGTCATTCAGCTCGCTAAATTAGCGTCAGAGTGTAAGTGAGTTTGAGTTTGAATGATCTTGAGACAAAATTTCAAACACAATCTATAATACATGTCGATCGTGAAACACATGTTGTATGGTCCAAACAGGGTCCGATATAAAAATATAATAATGAAAATGAGTTATATATGTAATCTCTTTGGTTTTGACAATATATCCAAAGAGATTTAGACAATGCTATTTTAAATTTTATAATGTTGATATTGTACACACCACATTCTAGCACCCCCTAAGTCTCTCCTTAGGTCCCTAGCACTCTCCCATTTCACTACAAACCTTAAGTCACACGCTGAGTATCAATCTAGAGGCCACCAGACGCACTTGTAATACCCCATATTTTTATGATTTAAATAATTATGGGATTAATTATTATTGTGGGATTAATTGAATTAAAATGTGAGAATTTAATCGTTAATTAATTCGGATTTAAAATAAATATTAACTAACATACCAAGGATTAATACTTATTGATTGAATATTACCGTGCGTCATGTAATATGGAAGTATACAATTCGATAAATTATCAAGAATAAGAAATACGATAGTTTAGTAAATTAAGTTGTCGGGACTAATTTAACGGAATAAAAAGATTAATTATTTTTAGTAACTTGTATGGTCAGTTAGAGTGCGCCGTTGAGTCCAGAAGGGTCGAGGTGTTTAGTTTGGATCCCTGAGCAATTTTAAGCCTAACCGGCACCCCGAGAAGGCATTATGGTAAATTATATTTTTGGATTTAATTAATGGATGAAAATTAGTACTTATATTATCAGCCAAGAAAAGCCCATTAGGGCTGAGAGATACAGAAAGTAAACAACGGACATAAAGGGTGTGAGGGAGAACCAAATTCCAATAAGGAAGACCTAATTAGCACCACCTTGCACAACCACCACCACCGTGTAGATCGGGACGAGGGGAACACGTCCATACCAACAACATCAAGAAAGAAGACGAATAATTCGAGGCAAGTGTTTATTACTTGCTTCCCTTTAATATTTAATCATATTAGTGTTAGTATAGGGTTGATATAAACATGTTTTGTTCCTAAAAGTGATGAAAATTGGAGATTTAGGATGTATGATTTGAATCTGAGATTAATTAGATTAGACCCTCCATGTATGTAGAATAGAAATCACATTTTGATGAACTTATGTGAAGAACGAATCTGCAAAGCATGTGTTCTTGAATAAGAATTTGAAGAACTAGGGTTTTAGTAAATAAATTTGAGGATTTCATATTTATTTGATGATTCAGAATGATTTAATGATTCTAGGATGTTAGAATCCATATGTAATTGTTAGGATTCGATTTGGAACTGTTTTATTGGAGTTTGGGATGTTAATTTAGAGGTTTTAAGGTTAAAAATGGTAGAAAAATGATGAAATTCTGGATAGAAGACGAAAGAGTAGGTTTCTCTAGAAGTCGCTCGAGCGACACGTGGCAGTCGTTCAAACGACATGCCATCTGGTTCGAGCGACAGGGTGAATTTTTGGGAAACTTCTTAGGAGCAATTTTGGAATTTTTCAGCCTTTATCAGTGAGGGAAAATACCAGTTTACATATTTGAAACGAGGCAGGTCTACGAGAAAGTATGTGAGTTTTATACTTTAATTAATCCGAAAAGAAGAGGTATTTTGGTAATTATTAAAGAGTTGTGGTAATTTAGTAATATTGTAAAATACGTAATAATGAGGATGAAGTACGTATGATAAATATACAAAAAGGTTGGGAGAATACCCATAAATATTAATAGGATGTGTGGATACCTATTACTTGTTTAATATTATGTGTATGACATACCTAGCTACTTGCTATCGCCGGGGGGGGGGGGGGGGGTATGTAGAGACAGTCTTATCCTGGGTGACCTTCGAGGAGATATTTGACTTGTATCTCAAAACATAGTAATGGGAAGACTTATTTGTGAGTTGATAAGTCAGCTGACTATGGGAGCGTAGGTATGTGCGTGACCCATAGGTATGCGAACTTTCTTCGTTGCCACTATGTGTGTTTTGTGTATATGGTTCGTGGGATACTTTCGAACCGATAGTCCTTATTTGAGTACGAGATGTACCGGGACATGATAGCAGAGTATGCAATGCACCACAGGTTTAGCCTTGGGGGGCAGTATTAGTATATGTATATAATATTGGAGAATATATATATGTATACTTGTGTTATTCCTACTGTGAGATAATAATAGGTTATTTGGATAGTAACATCTTAAGGGACGTAAGCTGTGAATACTTAACTTAGTGTTATAACACTTAACCGAATTTATAAATGATGATATAAATAAAGTGGAAAACTAGGGATTTCGGGTTGCTACCACGAGGTATAACTAGGATCATAAGTCTTTATCTAGTTAGAAGTGTTACGAATGACTAGGTGAAAATAGATGTACGTTAGGCGTGCACAATAGACGAGAGGTGAGAATCTCATGTGAGAGTTCGAACTAACATGCATTAGATACTTGCTTTATTGCAAATTTTAAATACTTGTTAAAACAAATATTTTTACACATCAGGCCCTGACCCGTTTCTTGCATCTCTTCTCTCTCTTGCTATATATATGTATTATATCAGGTGCTCAGCCACAGGGACACCGGCCTTAGAGATTTGGATTGCTTGGCGTGTTGCAGATGTTGTGGAAGATGTAGGTATTCGCATTAGACACCTCCATCATTTCATTTCCATTCTATATAGACTTTCTATTTAGGGCATGTGTCTCCCATTCCTTAGATATTTTTCCAGAGATTATGTTCAGTTACTTTCCGCTCATTTTCATTTGGATTTGTTGTTACTATGGTTCTTAGTTTAAAGTTTTAAAATGGAATGTTTTATCCAGTCTTGGTTATTTTCGCATGTGATTGTGATTCAGTATTTATATTAATTAGTTATGCATGGATATATTATATTTAAATTCTTGGATTAATAACTGAATGATTTTATTTAAAGAGGAAAATATTTTTGACACTAGCTTAATTAATTATTAGGTGGTTAATAAGTTTATTATGTTTTCGACAGTGACGCTAAGAATGAATTAACTGAATATTCTGTTTTAAATTTTATGAAGGACTGATCACCCGATTTTTATTTGGGCAGGGTGTCACCGGTGGTAGAGGCAGGTTGATCAGAGTTCCCAGCAGGGGGAGTCTAAGCGATTCAGATTAGGGGTTTCCGTTAGGGTCAGGGAGGTTTTAGGCCTAGGCAGTAAGGTCAGCATGGCCAACAGGGGCATCAGGGCCAGCAACAGTTTAGGCAAGGCCAACAGGGCCAAGGGGGAGGTGGAAATAGCCAGTAGGGGCAACGAGGGGGAAAGTTTGGTGGGAAGTGTTTTATATGTGGCAAGACTGACCACAAGTGACATGACTGTCCTGAGAGGGGAAGGGACCCACAGTAGCAGCAACAGGGTGCTTAACAGGAGCCCCAGAGATTGATTATTCCCTCCTCCCTCCCAGCACCACCTCAGATGCCAGCACAGCCAGCCATTACAGTAGTCCCAGTCCAGCAGGGACAACTTCAGCATGGATGAGTTTATAACCTCCATCAGGACGCATCCCCATAGGCTGCACCAGTGATTGAGGGTATGTTTTATATCTAGGGGATTATGAGGCATTTTTTATTTGATACGAGGGCCACACATTATTTTATTTCCCCGAGGTTTGCACGTGCTTTGGGGTTTTTAGTTACAACAGAGAGTACTGTTACTTCTGTAGATTCACTTTTGCGTAGTGGTTCATTGATTCACTTTATATATAGAGGGGTGGGTATAGAGATTGTAATACTTACCTTACCGGCCGACATGCTTGTATTCGAGATGTCTGAATATGGTGCGATCATCGGTATGGTTTGTATTGTTGCGTATAGGGACATTATCGATTGTTTTAGTAGGGCTATTATTTTTACCTTACCTAATTAGGAGATGTTTTTGGTGGCGATGCCTTGTCCTGAGGGAGGATCGTCAACTCATTTGTATTATATAGAGGAGGAAACATCTAAGGAGGTAGTTATACCTCTTGATTCGATACCGGTGGTGAGGGAATTTGCTGATGTATTCCAGTATATTTCGAGATTACCACCTAAAAGGGAGATAAACTTTATTATTGACTTGACACCAGGCACCCGACCGATAGCCCGTGCACCGTACCGTATGGCCCCAACATAAATGAGAAAGCTTGGAGATCAAATAGAGCAGTTGTTGGGCCAGGGATTTATTCGTAGGAATACTTCACCTTGGCGTTCCCCTGTGCAGTTCGTTAAGAAGAGAGATGGATCATTACGATTGTGTATTACTTACCGAGAGTTGAATAAAGTCATGATACAGAATAAGTACTCGTTACCCCGAATCGATGACTTATTCAACTAGTTGAGAGGGGATTCCTTCTTCTCGAAGATTGACTTGAGGTTAGGATTCCATCAGTTAAGGATCAGGGAGCAGGATGTGTCGAAGACTACTTTCTTGTCGAGATATGGTTCCTATGAGTTTAGGGTTATGCCTTTTGGTCTAACCAACGCCCCAGCCGTGTTTATAGACTTGATGAACAGGGTGTTCAGAGAGTTCCTGAATCATTTTTTCATTGTCTTCATAGATGACATCCTGATTTACTCCCAAACCGAGGAGGAGCATGCTGAAACTTTGAGACAGGTTTTGCAGACACTGCGCCAGCACGAGTTGTATGCAAAATATGAGAAATGTGGATTTTGGCTGAAAGAGGTTCAATTTTTTGGGGCATATTATTTCGGATAGAGGGATATCCATAGACCCAGAGAAGGTGTCAGCGGTTAGGGAGTGGGGACAGCCCACGACTCTGACAGAGATACGTAGTTTCTTGGGCCTAGCAGGATACTACAGGAGATTCATTTGGGGATTCTCTAAGATAACGGGTCCATTGACTCATTTGACTCGCAAAGGAGTGGCATTTATCTGGCATGATGCTTGTCAATTGGCTTTCGATGAGCTGAAAGACAATTTAACTTTAGAATCGGTGTTAGCAGTGCCCAGGCTAGGAGTGGAGTATCTAGCCTACACAAATGCGTCCTTACTGGGACTTGGGGGTGTGCTTCAACAGGAGGGTCAGGTTATAGCTTATGCTTCCCGTAAGCTTAAGCCTCATGAGAGGAACTACCCCACCCATGACTTGGAGTTAACAGTAGTCATGTTTGCAATTCGGATATGGAGGCACTATCTCCTGGGGGAGAAATTTTTCTTATTCACGGATCATAAGTCACTATAGTACATCTTCACGCAGAAAGAGCTGTATATGAGTCAACGTCGATGGCTCGAATTCGTGAAGGATTATCAGTTCGATATCCAATACCACCTAGGAAAGGCTAACATGGTAGTAGACACATTGAGCCGTAGGCCAGTGGATGAAAGGTCCGAGGTGTGGAAAGCAAAATGGAAGGAATTGGGGCACCAGGATGCTGTGGCCAGATCATTTATGTATGCGATGACAGTTACGCCTCAGCTTATTACGAGAGTAGTACAAGCATAGGCAATAAATTTGTTCTGTCAAGATCGGATTAGGCAGCTTTTAGCTGATGGATCAGAGTCTTATTCAGTGAGCTCTGAGGGAGGTTTGTGCTTCAATGGGAGACTCGTTGTTCTAGAGGGGGAGGACCTTCGACATACAGTGATGATGGAAATGCATGGGTCCTGATTTACGGTACATCTCGGTGGGGACGAAATGTACCAAGATATGAGGCGACAGTACTGGTGGAGAGGAATGAAGAGAGACATTACAAAATTCGTCTCCAAGTGTACCACTTGTCAGCTAGTGAAAGTGGACCACCAGAAGCCACCAGGTTGACTTCTGCCGTTAGAGATCCCAATATGGAAATGGTAGGGAATTTCCATATACTTCATTACCGGATTGCCTACTTTGCAGATGGGACCCAACTCTATATGGGTTATTGTGGACCGGTTGATGAAAGTAGCCTATTTTTTTCCAGTCAGGACAGACTATAGAGCGAGACAGTACGCTCAGTTATTTATTGCAAAGATAATGAGACTGCATGGTGTGCCTCTTAATATCGTGTCGGATAGAGACAAAACGTTTGTATCTCATTTTTGGGAGAGTTTCCAGGAGGCTATGGGTACCAAGTTGTGATTGAGTATAACGTATCGCTCGTAGACTGATGGGTAGACTGAGCGCACTAATCCGATGCTCGAGGACATGTTATGCATGTGTATACTTGACTTTGGGGATGGTTGGGAGAAATATCTTCTACTGGTGGAGTTTGCTTATAATAAATCCTATCAGTTTACAATTGGCATGGCCCCGTTCGAGGCATTGTATGGTAGAGCATGCCATTCTCCAGCTTGTTGGCTAGAAGTAGGAGACAACAAGATACTCGGGCCAGAGGTAATTCAGGATACATCGAGCAGGATTGAGATGATTCGAGACCGTATAAGGATAGCCCATGATTGACAGAAAAGCTACGCCGATGCTAAGAGGTTCTTCTAAGAGTTCGCAGTGGGGGACCAGGTTTTGTTGAGAGTATCTCCGATGAAGGGAGTAATGAGATTTGGGAAGAAAGGGAAATTGGCTCCGAGATACGTAAGACCATTCCCTATTATAGAGAGGGTCAGCCCAGTTGTTTATAGGCTTGGGTTACCGGAGCACTTGCACTATATCCATGATGTGTTCCATATTTCGTCACTGAGGCGGTATCTTCGGAATGAATTGGTATATACTCACATCGCAATTGAAGAGATTGAGTTACAGCCAGACAGTTCATATGAGGAGAGACCGATGGCTATCCTAGATCATAGTGAGAGGAGGCTGAGGTCAAAGGTAGTTCCACTTGTTCGGGTGCAATGGCAACATCACAATGTGGAGGAGTCTGCTTGGGAGCCTGAGGCGGATATGCGTGAGAAATATCTAGATTTATTCGTACCAGGTATACCTTATTTTCAGAATTTTGGGACGAAATTTCGTTATTAGGGGGGAAGTATGTAAAAAACTATTTTTTCTATGATTTAAATAATTATGGGTAGAAGAGGAAACAGTAGGTCTCGCGCGAAGTCGCGCGAAGTCGTGCGAAGTCGTTCAAGAGAGATTGCATCTTGCACGAAGTTTCTCGAGCCACACATGGCAGTCGTTCAAACGACATGCCATCTGGTTTGAGCGACGGGGTGAATTTTTGGGAAACTTCTTAGGGCCAGTTTTGGAATTTTCCCGTCTTTATGAGTGAGAGAAAATTACCAGTTAATCGATTTGAAATGAGGGAGGTCTATGAGAAAGTATGTGAGTTTTATACTTTAATTAATCCGGAAAGAAGAGGTACTTTGGAAATTACTAAAGAGTTGTGGTAATTTAGTAATATTATAAAATACGTAATAATGAGGATCAAATACGTATGGTAAATATACAAAAAGGTTGGAAGAATACCCATAAATATTAATAGGTTGTGTGGATAACTATTACTTGTTTAATATTTTGTGTATGATATACCTAGCTGCTTGCTATCGCGGGGGGGTTGTGTAGAGACAGTCTTATCCTGGGTGACCTTCGGGGGGATATTTGACTTGTATCCCAGAACATAGTACTGTGAAGTCTTATTTGTGAGTTGATAAGTCAGCTGACTATGGGAGCATAGGTATGTGCGTGACCCATAGGTATGTGAAGTATGTTCTCCGCCACTATGTGTGTTTTGTGTATAAGGTTCGTGGGAGACTTCCAAACCGATAGTCCTTATTTGAGTACGAGATGTACCGAGACATGATAGCAGAGTATGCAATGCACCATAGGTTTAGCCTTGGGGTGCTGTATTAGTATATATATATATATATATATAATATTGGAGAATATATATATGTATACTTGTGTTATTCCTACTGTGAGATAATTATAGTTTATTGGGATAGTAACATCTTAAGGGACGTAAGCTGTGAAAACTTAAATTAGTGTGATAAAACTTAATCGAATTTATAAATGATGATATAAATAAAGTGGAAAACTGGGGATTTCGGGTTGCTACCACGAGGTATAACTAGGAGCATAAGTCTTTATCTAGTTAGAAGTGTTACGAATGACTAGGTGAAAATAGATGTACGTTAGGCGTGCACAATAGACGAGAGGTGAGAATCTCATGTGAGAGTTCAAACTAACATGCATTAGATACTTGCTTTATTGAAAATTTTAAATACTTGCTAAAACAAATATTTTTACACATCGGGCCCTGACCCGTTTCTGGCACCTCTTCTCTCTCTTGCTATATATATATGTATTATATCAGGTGCTCAGCTCCATGGACACCAACCTTAGAGATCTGGATTGCTTGGCGTGCTGCAGCTGCTGTGGAAGCTGTAGGTCTTCGCATTAGACGCCTCCATCATTTCATTTCCATTCTATATAGACTTTCTATTTAGGGCTTGTGTCGCCCATTCCCTAGACATTTTTCCAGAGATCATGTTCAGTTACTTTTCGTTCATTTTCATTTGGATTTATTGTTACTATGGTTCTTATTTTAGAGTTGTGAACTGGAATGTTTTATCCAGTCTTAGTTTTTTCAACATATGATTCTGATTCATTATTTATTTTAATTAGTTATGCGTGGATGGATTATTTTTAAATTCTTGAATTAATAACTGAATGATTTTATTTAAAAAGGAAAATATTTTTGACACTAGCTTAATTAATTATGAGGTGGTTAATAAGGTTATTATATTTTTGACAGTGATGCTAAGAATGAACCAACTGAACATTCTGTTTTAAATTTTATAAATGACTGATCACCCCATATTTAATTGGGCGGGGTGTCACTGCACTCGGGCCCCGTTTGACTCCGGTTAAATCTATCGTAAGAGAGGAACATCATTATATCTTCAAAGGGTTATGAATCCATTCCTCAATGGTCCGCCCCGTGTGTGAATTGGCATAATGGTTCGGACGAACGGACCATTTTACTATTAAAAATCGATTCGGAGGCCATTGGGCGCTCCCAGGACCCGATTTGACCCCATTAAACTTTATCTTCAGAGAAAAAGATATATTAATCTTCTAAGGGAACTGAAACTTCTTTCCAAAGGTCTACCCCGTGTGTGATACAGCATAATCGTTCGGATGAACGGTCCGTTTTCTCCCGAAAACTGATCTAGAGGCCACCGGGAACTCCCGGGCTCCATTTCACCTATGTCAACTCTTCAACTTGAATGAGACTAAATGAATCTTTGAAATCAAGGTTCTAAAAAATGCGGGGCGTGATTGAGGCATGGAGGCCAAGCCTTAAGCCTTAGAAGCCTAGACGGGCCTAGGCGTAAAAAGACGTGAAAAGGCGTTTAGGCCTTCTTAATATATTTTAATATTTTTTAACTATAACAAGGCTATTAAAATACAAAAATTGCACATATCATACAAATATGTCAGAATATATGCAAATTAAAATACTACTCGATTATTTTGGATGAGATAATGGTCCAGTTTGTAAACAAATTCTTTAAAAGACGACATCGTTTCACTAAGCATTGTTATTTTAGAAAAAAGTGCGCCTTAAGTGTTTTAACAAGAATAAGGCGTGAAAAGCGTAAGGCGAGGAGTTTCTCCCAAACCTTAAGCCTAGGCGTGCCTAGACGGAGCCTAGGCGGGTTTTTTAGAACAATGCTTGAAATTAATTGAGAACCCTTTCTAACTCTCTGTCCCGTGTTCGATTCTGACTTATGATACGAATGACCGACATGTTTTACTCCAAAAGGTCACCGGGACCAAAGTCAACTTTTTGAACTGAGCAAAGCTCATTGGAATGTCGAATTAAATTGGATAACCTTTCCAACAGTCTACCCCGTATGCCATTATGACTTACTATTCGGACGAATGATCCATTTCCGTGTAACGATCTCCTGTCCGAAGGACCGACCTGCCCTTCTAAGCCACATTTGATCCAAAGTCATCTCCCAGACCCAGGAATAAACCCAAGGAATATTAAAAGTATCTGAATTACCTTTCTAACGGTATGCCCCGTGCACAATTTGGATCAATGGATTGCGTTCTACGACCATTATTCTAGAAAAAATTTCCCGAGACTGCCAATTGATAGGTCCATTTCCCTTCTTATCGATAGTGTGTTAAGGGTTACCTACCGATTGGCAGGGCTGGAACCATGATGATCGGCACCACCCAGACCCTATAAATAGAGGGCATGATCTCATTACCAAAGACACCTTAGATCCATTAGCAGAAGTAATCTTAGCAACATTCTCTCGAAATCAGCGATGTTTCCTTATGCGAAATTCCATTAAATCTTAAATTCCCACCCTTTCACACCCATTTTGGCATAAAACTCTTTCTTTCTTATCCGAAATTCATAGCAAGCTTCAAGGGAGTTCATCCAAGATCACGAAAAAGCGTCCATTCTTCAAGGAAGTCCCAAATCCTTCCATCTCTCTTTAAATTTCATATTTTTGCATTAATTAAATTAGATTCAAAATTTAGTTTTACTTTAGTTCATACACATTAATATCTTACATTTTTATTAGTTTATTGCACACACTTTATTTTCTATAAAAAATTCAAAACAAACAAAAAGAGGGTTACACCCATAAATTCCTAATGGGATCGTCCATCAAACTTTTTCAAACCTAAAACACATTTTCTTCACACGCACATGTAATATAACCCCGCTCGAATCTATGGGATAAACCCCACCCCTATGCCACATAGGAACTACATGGATTTGGATGCCTTTATAGGTTACGTAATCATTTCAGATTAAAACCCGAGACTCGAGTGCAATTTTCCAACTTTCTAAATTTCCAATTTCCCCTTTTTCCAATTTTCCTAAAATCCCCAATTTTCGCATTTATCATAATCTGGCATTATTATACATATTATGTTTTTAATCCTTTGATCACGTTCTATCCAACACATATTATCGTTTCATCAAACGATAAATATCATGATAAACGCATAAATCGTATTTTCTATATATTGTTTTGGGAACATTTCCTATGGATAACTTCACTCTATCACAGGAAATTTCACCATCTCCTCAGCTTGGAACACAAGCAGGAATCAAATACCTTCAAGACTGAGCTCAAAATTAATATGGCACAAGAATCTTCCTTCCAAAATGTCAGTCTTCATGTGGAAAATGATGAATAATCTTCTTCCAATAGATGAAAAGATAAAATTTATTGGTTTTAGAGGCCCATCCAAATATTGTTGTTGTTCTAAGCCAAGAGAATAGACTCTAGATCACCTATTTGAGGAGGGATATGTAGCTAGCAGAATATGGGATCAAATGACTAAGGAGTATGGGATTTGAAGATATAAAAGAGGAGGTATTAGAAATAGGCTTTTCCAATGGTGGCTATATGGGGTAAAGCTAAACAAATGTATAAGAAGAGTTGTTCCAACTATAATTTGTTGGTGAATTTGGTGCTACAGAAATAAATGTAGATTCTATGAGAGTCTTCCTAGTGTAACTTTTGTCCTAAATCATATCAAGTCTGAGTTTGTTATCAACAAAATCTTCAATAGTATTCAAAATCCTAAATTGTAGATGTAGATCAAGTGGAATCTTCTTAGAACAAGTGCTTTAAAGCTTAATGTTGATGGCAGTGCCATTAGAAATCCAGGAAATGGAGGTGGATGAGGTATCCTAAGAAATCACTCAGGGAACATGCCTTGGGCTTTTCATGCGCATTTTGGAGTAGTGTCTAATTTGGAAGCAGAGGCTCTGGCATTGGTTAAAGGTCTAGAGTTTGCTATGGACTTCATTGACTATGATCTAAACATAGAGAGTGGCTCTAAAGTTTTAGTGGACTTAATTCAAAATAAAGGTTCTTCTCCTTGGAAAATTCAGTGGTATGTGTTCAAAATCAGAAGTTTATTGATGAGGCTAAAGGTCAGAATTGTTCACATTCATAGAGAGGCTAATAAAGCAACAGATTTCCTTGCAAAACTAGGCAGTTCTCAGTATGAAGATTGCTTTTATCTTAGTACAGATGTTTTCCCAAAGCTGCTAAAAGGTCTTATAAGAGTAGATATATGGGGTTTACCTTCATTTAGAAATGTCTAAGGATCATTGGTGTCTTGTTTAGCCCACTGGTTTCTTAAAGTAGTCCATAATCAGCTCTTTCTCTTATGGTTTTGTAAGGGTTCTATTTTATAAAGAACCTTGTTTATGCTTCATATTTCCTTCTTTCTTGAAATTTCTCAATGATGTAAGCTATTTAGAAGAGGTTAGTTCTTCTATCAATTGAGAATAAAAGGGTGATAGTTCTTTAAAAAAAACACTCCATCTCTTCTATGGTATGAGTTGGGCGATTCCGATCTATATTATACACACACACACACACACAATTTACGAAGAAATAAAAGAAAACAATAACACACGCCCATGAGAGATCTAAAGGGCGAGATGGGTGCCTGACACATTCCCATCCCGTAACTTTGCCCCTGAACCTCTAAACTATTGGCTTTATAAGCATCAATTTGTCTTTGATGCTGCTCCCTTGAGGCGTCATCATGTTCTTTTGTATGTTTTGTGCAAAATAGGTTGACGACTCTATCTCTTTACATTCACCCCACACCGAAAATGATCAAATCGTTCCTAAATCAACAAGGGCGCAAGACCTTTCATCCCCCATTTCTTTCCCCAACCCCCGTTCTTGGGAAGAAGGAGAAAGAGAGGAAGGGGGGATGCACGAATATTTTCATCGCGATCGAGGATGGCCACAGTGGCAACTCTGTTGGGGATAATTTTCATTAGAGGGCTAGACTCTGTTTTCATGGGTGTTTTATTTTTCTTGTGAGAGTATGAACCTATTTGTATGTTCCCCATTTTTTGAACATATATACTTTGTGCTTATATCATTACTCACTCACACACTTGTGGATACTCTTCATGTAAATTCCACACTACGTGCACCTAGGACCACATATATCCACATGTTGCACACATCACTTAGAATATCCATGCTTAGGTGTTACTAACACACACCTCCATATATCACACTTGTATATATCCATACTTACTCACACTTTTCATACACCATCCATGCTTAGGGTCACTACCACACACTCACTTATAGATATCCACACATCACTCACTCTCACATATCCCATGCTTAGTATAATGCTCATGCCAAATAAAGATACTCTCTCCATAATATACTAATAAAGAATCATAAATTTTGCACACTATGTCACCAAAGAGAATGTCTATTGACCAAATTTTGTTCCGTAACTAGGGGTCACTTCATGATGGGCGCTGGTCCGACAGGTCGGAGTTAGCCTAAGCGATATGACTCTCACCATCCATTGGACAAGTACCTTAAATGTATATCCAACTGTTCCCCCACATCGTACTGCTTGACCGAAGTCATGACGGGATGTATATCGCAGGGAACTCGTTCACGTACGTCGAGTTTATCGAATTCACACTCACATATACTATCCCCACAAGGCATATAATGAGGTAATTCACATACACTCAGGTAAATCAAATGACTTTTCAACACGTAAAAGCAAGATGTATATCTTGAAAGTCATGACAAAGGAGGGAACGCTTTTAATTAACCCAACAACTTCATACCCTCATATAAGTGTCAAACCTAGGGCACATATATTTAGTTTGTCGATTTCTACCCGAAAATATGCCGAAATAACAGGTCAGCATGCCGCCCAAATTTCAGCGCGATTTTGTCTTTTTTATAAGAGGGCCCTGTGCATGAGCCTGGCAACAAGTTCAACCATATTTTTTACATGTTTTTCAAACCTAATTTTCCCACTCTTGGGTCCCTTCTGACATTTCTTTTTTCATTTAGGTAAACCTAATCTAAGTGAGAATTTAATAAACATAATAATAATCATGTTGAGACCTATCTTCCATTTTTTCCTTCTTTCTTTACTAAAAGTGTCAAAAACAATTTTACCTCTTTAATCAAAAATACAAAAAGCATTAATCCTTTCTTATACCCAAACTATATTTCCTACTTTTTTCTAAAAACATTTTGTCCCCTTATTTTCCAAAAATGTCAAAAACATTTTCCTTCCTTTTAAAAAATAACATTTCCCCCCTCTTTTTAAAAATAAATTCGATTTTTTCTCCTTCTCAATTCGATTGTATACCCTTGGCCTGTATCCTTATTGTATTCGGTCTTTCGTTGAATCGCCCCGAGGCTCTGTCAATTCTCTCGCTTCCTCTGAGTCCGAAATTCATTTTAATCCACTTTCCATAGAGAACACATACCAAGTACCGAACGTACAACTGGATTTGAAGACAGTCATAGCCCAACTCACTGCCAAGATTAACAACCTTCAAACCAAGGTTCATGTGATGAAATGAAATTGGGTCTCTATTCCCAAAGAGCACGAGGTCCTCTTCCTTTGCGCTATGGGTCCGCCCGCACCCAAGCCTATTTGGTCCCCCTAGGAATATCAACACGCTCCACGTGCTCCTCCTGTTAATGGGCCTCCGTCGAACCTGCTTCCTATGCCGAATCTTGCCCAAAGAGTGGATAACCTACCTATGATTATTGATCCGAAGAAGGAAGAATTGAACAAGGTCAAGGAAGACCTCAAGAAGTTTGACCAAGTTCGAATCTCTATGAACTACAGGGATTACACCCATATGTCTCCTATCCTAAAGAAAGGTTGCCAGAAAAGTTCAAGAAGTCCAACATCGAGAAGTTTGGGAGTAGTGGACCCCCAATTGTTCATCACCGAAGTTACCACTGAGACATGACTCTCCTAGGTACCTCTGAGGAAAAAATGTCCCTAATGCTCCAACAAACTTTGAAGGACAACACTCTTTGCTAATTTTTATCTCTCGAGGAGTCCATGATCCGCAGATGGGAGGATGTTGCTCTCGAATTCATGTCACAATACAAGCACAACGAAGAGTTAGAGGTTACCCACCGTGATTTAGAGATGATCAAATAAAACCTTGGGGAATTAGTTAATAACTTCATAGCAAGATGGAGAGAGAAAGCAACTACCATGACCAACCGGCATTCAGAAGAGGAGAAAGTTAGTATTGTAAAAAATAACTTCTTACCCATACCTGAGTAATAATGGGAGGACATACTACCCTCATTTTTTAGACCTCCGAGAAGCAGGAGTGGAGATCGAAGAAAGTCTTGCTAAAATAGATGTTGAGCCGAAAAAAGCATCTAGACAGTTCACTCTCAAAAAAGTATGAAAAAAACCTACCAATACTGCAGTTTCAACCATCAATAGCATTACTCAGCCTGCCACTTCATGTGCACACAAAAGCCACCCTAACCTATTCAAGAAGGAATACACCGAGCACCATGTTCCCATCTCCAAAGTATACCAGGCCCTTTTAAGTCAGAATCTTATTAAACCATTGGATCCTCGTCCATTACCAAACCCACGTCCTAGAAATTTCAAAGTATATGTCCATTGTGACTTTTTCCAAACTTTCGGCCATACCACTATTTAATGTTTCCACCTTCAAAATGTAATCCAAGGTTTGATTGATCGGGGTATCATTGCCCCACCATCCAATTCTAAGCCAAACAGTACCCACAATCCACTCCCAAATTATACAAATGCCATCTTCCTAGAAGAAGACCCATAATTTAGTCCATCATCCAAATCATACCAAGTAAATCAACCATCATACCCATATTTTCTCCTACACCTTACCAATTTTTTCGATCAGGCCCTATCACTCCTTCACTTCTACATCTCCCCATAGAATGGGAGGATATATACAAAGAGGCCACTAAGGTTGTAGAATCTATTAACTTTTCATTGAAAGATGATGTTATTGCCACTAGATAGTGAGACAAATTTGATGATTCAGATGAAGAGCAAAGTCCAGAAAAGAGTAGCCCAATAATCAACATATGTGGAATGATATCATTTTATGCGATAGTATGAGAAATCAACAATGTGGCTGAACAACCCAAGATCGATGAGGAGATGTGGTTTTGTTTTTACCCTCTTCTGTGAACCATATGACTAGGTCAGGGAGGCATTACCAAGTTCCAAACCTTCCACCATCCGCAATTGACAAAGAAAAGGGTGTTAAAAATCTTCTTATACCAAAAATGACCCGTGAGCAGAGCAAGATCCTCGATCAGTTGAAGAAGACTCGAGTTAACATCACTCTTTAGGGACTCTTTATGTCTTCCTAGCTGCACCGAAATGCCTTAATTAAGATACTCACTAGGCCCATAGTTCCTCCTTTCACCAATCTAGAAGAAGTAGTGAATCTATTCGGATACCTAACCTCTACTAGAATTCTCTCCTTCTTCGAAGAAGAAATCCCCAAGATTGTGCTAAATCACAATTATGCTCTCAATATCTTTGTCGATGTCATGGGAAATGCTGCCATGCTCTCTCTTATCGATAATGAATCAGCTCTTAATGCCTATGCGCTAAGGACCCTTAATTATTTGGGACTAAAAGTGATCAACCTTGCTCCAACCTCTTCTGATGTACGTGCTTACGATAACACTCATTAAGAAGTAATGGTTCCATAAATCTTATAATAGGGGTCGGCCCTATAAACCCTCCTGTTGAATTCCATGTCATCAATATCCTAAATTATTTCAATTTGTTGATTGGGAGACCATGGATCCATACTCTCAAGGGTGTTTCTTCTTACCTTCATTATAAATTGAAGTTCTTCTCCAACAGATAGGTCATCACCATCCTAGGCGACGACGACAATGCCAAAAATGCAAGCACCAGCAATCTAATACCTGATATACAACATGGGGCGAATGATACACTTCTGTCAGGCTTTTGAGTTGAACCGCTTCTACGATTTCAAGGATAGGGTTTGTCTAGAGTAAAACCCCATGGAAATGTCAATGTAATCCAAATGTTAAAGAACATGCACTTCATGCTCGGACTATGGCTGGGACGACGATAATAGGGAATACTGGAACTTATAGTGAAAACGTGAGTTTTTCTAAATCAATGCTCTGATACCACTTATTGGAAATGATAGGACCCCCAATTTTAAAATCTTTCAAATAAAAATTCAGTTTCCTTTTAAATGCAGAATAAAGATGGTTCAATTAAACAACTACATAAACCAAATTTTAATTTCTTTCAAATTTATAAAAAACTAAGCAAGAAGTGACATTAAATTAATCAATAAATTAATTTTCACTTAAACAACTTAATTCAATCCAAGTCCTAGAAATTTGCCTGACAATTAATTAATTCAATTGTGCAAATTAAGCCAAACCAAATTTTATCCAACAAAATTAATGACTTGAATTAAATGAATTTTTACCCAAATTAAATTAGCACCAAATAATATAATCCAATTTTATCTTTTTACCTAAGCATGCATCTAGTGTGAATTTGCTAAAGATTAAATAAGTAAACAACCACTACGCCGCGATATATGAGAAAAAATCCACAACGGGAATAAACCTCGGATGACCCTAGCCTCAAATCCACTAAGTACGATTTTACAAGTACAAGACAAAAATACTTACAACACCTGACTTGACTCCGTACAAGCAACGACGCTTCTTCTTGTACACACTTCTACCTAGCGAATAACCACGGAGGTCCACCGCGGTCTCGAAAACCACCGATCGGACTTTTCTAGTCACCACCACCCGAACAAGGAGCCTTTCTCCAAGTGGGTATGTCACAACGAACAAAATTCTTCTTTGTGGGATGTAGAAGTAAACCCAAACTTCTCTTCTTTGAGGTGTAGAGATAAACACAGTGCCAAACACTCCAAGCAAGGATACATATTAAGGAACTTGGAGTAAAAAAAACAAATGGGTGTGTATGTGTTTTTGGTGAATTTAATCCATAAAAATCAAACACAAAACATGGAACTTTTTCTTGAAAGAATTTTCTCTTTAAAGTCTCTTTGAATGTAAAAAAGTTATTCTAAAAAAGTTTCTTCCCGCACTTAGTAAATCAGTAAAAAATAGTGGGGAAAAAGTAGTGGGAACATGGAGAAATTTGCAAGAAACTGTCAAAAAACTGTTCCCGCCAAAGTCATTCGAACGACATTTCGTTTGAACGAATTTACTAACGATGTTCCAGACATGAAAAAGGAATCTCGTTAGAAGTCTCGTTCGAACGAGATTCCAGTTCGCTCGAACGACTTACCAGAAAATAGAATATTCTATTTAAGCCCAAAACTTTAATGAAAAGTTCTTAAAAATATTTTCTGAGTAAAACAAATTCGTCAAAATTATTTATAATTTTTTTTATAAAATACACCCAATAAATTTCCAAGATCCTATATATATATAAAATACATTCATACCTTAGTAGCATTGGAACCAATGTTGTTGATGTAGAAACGAGGCACAATAAACCCAACATATGATGAAGCTTTATAATCTTAGCCGTTACGTCTTCAACTAACACGTCATAGGCTTGGATGGATACACTTGAACACTGTCCTATGACACAAATGTTTTTCTCCGAAATTGAGCCAACACTACATTAAAACTCAATCGGAGACTTATGTCCTTACACATAGTGTTGAAGAAAGATTTTCCTCCTTGTGGCCTAGGCTATCAACCATCAGCAGAAGAACTCAGAATGATCTGCTAACCTCGATGGAAAAGAAGGATAGAAAGCACCAATACCATCTCAAGAGACTCCTTGAAGGGAAGATTCATTAGAGAGGGTGAAGATTTTCCTTTTTGTGGCTTTCCTAAACCATCGTATGATCATGTGGATAAGAAGATTAAACCAGGAATGGATATATTTTTCCAAGATAGCTAATCATGGGTCGAAATATCTTGGCATCATGAGAGGCCACTCATTTTGATGACCGTAGGCGATGATAGATATTTTGAGGGAAGTGACTCCGAGAATTCATTTAACTTCCAGACACTAGCTTTGACACTCTGCATGATCCACTCAATCACTACATTACCTCCTATCTGATCAAAGATGCCAATGAACCTCTCCTTAATTGGCATGATGTACCTGTTCCACCTATTGAAATACAACCCAACCCAGATGATCATCCCTTTTCCTCCACTTTTTTTGTTCTTCCTTATTCACATGTAATTAATACCTCCTTTGACGAGGTTCTTAGCAGTGTTTTTCCTAACAATGAAATAAGTGAACATTTTGAGCATCTTGTCATGCCTTATATTAATTATCTTGATTCTAATCAAACTTTTGATGATGAAGATTTTGCAAATGAATAATACTTAACTGATCAGAGTGCACTAGTAATCAATGAACAAACTTGTTTAATTAAATTCCAATTTTAGTCCAAAAAATCCTAACTCTTGCAATTAATTATGATTAACAAAATAAATAAAATTTGCATGCAAACAATCATAAAAATGAGAAAAAATCCCCAAAGGGGAAAAAACTTTTTATTTCATTATATCTTGTAACAACTTAAAAATACAGAGAAATACAACTTGACACACGAATACCCACAGGCTTCGATTCGTTGTCATCGGTAAGAGATCCCACAAGAGTTCCAATCGTCCGCCATGGAGAACCAGCCTTCTTCTCTACAAGAGTACTCCAGATGAGCAGAATAAGTAATCTAGGGTTTAAATGATTCACGTATGAATTTGGGAAAATTTTAATGAATCAAAAGGTGTTTAAAACTTCCAAAAGCAAAGTCTTAAATTTCAGCGTTTTTGTAGAAAATGGAGTTATAAAGACTTGAAAAATGTGAGTGCAGAAAACTGGAATTCATAGAAAGTTAAGGCGGTGTTGTCGCTCGAACGAAATAGGGACGTCGCTCGAACGATAGATGATGTTGTTTGAATGACTTCACGCGAGATTCATATGTCGTTTGAATAATATATGATCTCGTTAGAACGACACGAACGTCAAATTCTATCCTCCACAACACTTAGAAAAATTCTATTACATAGGAAAACATTTCGAGTACTGAAAAATATTTTATAAAAAAATCGCAAATAAATATGTAAACCTTAAAAAATTCCAAATTAAATATTTTACCATAATTGTGAGTGGAGTAGTGGTAATGTTGAAGATGCACATTGCACGTTGCTTGTTGAGGTTGTACTATGCAGGTATGAAGATAATGGGTGCGTGAGGCTTCAAATTCGGATCGAGGTCATCATGGATTATTGTATTGACGTGCCGATTGTTGCGGTATAAGACACACATGCTGTGATCTAAGTCACTTAGAAAATTTCCTAGATACTAAAATGGACATTTATAAAATCATGTCCTTATAAATCTCCTCCTATGTCTATGCCGATACATACATAAAATTGTAAGGACACAAATTTCCAATTGAGTCCATATATAGTTTTGGCTCAATTCCGGACAAAAACATTTATTCATAGGAATGTATTTGATTGTAATATTCTCAAGCCTATGAAGTGTGTGTTGAAGACGTAGCGGCAAAGAATATAAAGCTTCATCAAAATGCTGGTTTGCGTGCTTCGTTTCTACGTCATCAACTAAGGTTCCATGCTCCCAAGGTATGAATGTAATTATATTTATATAGGAGCTTGGAACAATTTGTATTGGGTGTTAAGTGTAATAAAAAACTGCATTTTATTTTCAGAAAGAATCTATTAGAACTTTAAAATAAGTATATAAAAGTTTCTGGGCCAAAATCGAATTTTACAAACTTTCTGGTCGTTCGTTAGAAATGTCGTTCGAACGAGTTTTTCGTTCGAACCAGGTTTCGTTCGAACGAGTTTGCCAACGACCCTAACTGGTCAGTCGTTCGATATGTCGTTCGAACGAATGTTCTCATTCTAACGAGGTATCTAACGAGGTTCTAACGAGCCCAGGCTGGTCGCTCGTTATAAGTCTCGTTCGAACGAGAATCAAGTTCGTTCGAACGAGATTCCAGCGGGAACAATTATTTAGCAGTTTTTTGCAGTTTTTCCCCACTTCTCCACTTGGTTTTCAACCAACTTTTTTCATACATTATTATGTGCGGGAAACACATTTTCCAAGATATCTTTTTCATACCATACAAACTCCTAGAGAGTATTTTGAGACAAAATTTGTTTAAGGAAAAAGATCATGTTTTGAGTGTTATTCTTTCAAAGAAAAATTCATACACACTCTAGTTTACACCCAATTGTGTTTATCTAAGTTACCATATTTATATCAATTGCTTGGAGTTTTTGGCACCGATTTTCTCTATCGAATTTAAGAGATGTTTCGGGTTTGCTTCTACACCTCATCACAAAGAAGATTTTTGTTGAGATTCTACCCACACGGAGAAAGGCTCCATGCTTGGGTGATGGTGACCATATAAAGTCCCATCGGTGGATTCCGAGACCGCGGTGGTGTTCCGAGGTTGTCCGCTAGGAAGAGGTTTCTACGAGAAGGAGCGTCGAGGCTTGAGAGGGATCGAGTCAGTCGTTGTAAGTCTATCTGTCTTGTAATTGTAATTCCGTATCTAGTGGACTTGTGGCTAGGGCCGTCCGAGGTTGTTTCCCGTCTTGGATTTTTCCTCATACATCTCGGCGTAGTGTGACATTGTTTATTTTATCTTGCACAATAATTTAGAATCCATGCTTAGGATAATTTCAAGATAAAATTTGGTTTAATTATCACACTCATTTAATTTGGGACTTAAATTAAATATTGGGTAAAAATTGTTTAATTCAAGTCATTTGCTAAAATTGGTTTCGCCTAATTTTGTTTAAATGAAAATTATGACTTAGGCAAATTCTAGGACTTGAATTGGGTTTTAATTTGTTTTGAGAAATTAAAACTTGTTGTTGTTGTTTTGAAAGTTGAACCATCACCTGTTTTACAACGCTTCCGCATCATCTCTCTTGATGTTTTTCACTTAAAAAGGAAATTACGTTTTCAAATTGGTATCAGAGCCAAAAACGATAAATTACTTCGTTAAGATCCTTTAATTTTTGGCTAAAATGGATTTTTCCCCATTTTCAAAATTTCCTATTTTTGATGGTTCAAACTACGCGTATTGGAAAGGGCGAATGAAATCGGCACTTAAATCTATCGATGAACGTGTTTGGATGTCTGTTGTTAACGGTTGGACTCCACCAATACATTTAATTAAAAATGAACATGTTCCCAAACCCGTCGATAGATGGACTGAAAATGAGTTTAAACTTGCTAATTTTAATTCCCGTGGTTTAAATGCCTTGTTTAGCGCTGTCACACCGGATGAATTCCGACATATTATGACGTGTGAAACCGCTAAAGAAGCGTGGGATATTGTACAATTAACTCATGAAGGAACTAGTGCCGTTGAAGATTCAAAACTCCAAAACCTCACCACTCAATTTGAAACTATGAAAATGGATGAATTAGAAACTTTTGATAAATTTTATGCTCGACTTTCTGATATTGTTAATTCATCTTTTAACTTGGGAGAGAAAATACCTGACAACCGTGTTGTAAAGAAAATTTTAAGGTCCCTACCCGATAGATTTATTCCTAAAGTGACCGTTTTAAATTCTTTACCCACTTTAGCCTCTATGAAATTAGAAGAGCTTGTAGGTGATTTACAAACCTATGAACTGGATATGTTTCCGTCTAAAATTGAAAAGAAAATTGAAAAGGGTGTTGCTTTAAAAGCCCGTAAAGAGGTCAAACAAGTAGTAGAGAGCGATAGTGATAGTGACTCGGAAGACATGGCTTTGTTTGCTCGTAAATTTAGAAAATTTCTAAAATTTAATAAAGATAAAGTTAAAAATAATTTTAAGAAATTTGATACTTCTAAACATGATAAAAGCGAGAAGATTTCTAAAGCCGAGAAAATCCCTAAACCTAGTAATGAACATTTAGATAGGGACGAGTCTAATAAGTGTTTTGGTTGTGAAGGTTATGGCCATAGGGCTTATGAGTGCCCCACTAAACTAAGGAAAGATGGTAAGCGACCTATTTCATATAATGCAACCCTTAGTGATAGTGATAAGGAAGAAAAGCCCGATTCCCCCATTAAGAAAATTTTTGTGGCTTTTATGGCTAGTCATGTGAGTGATAATGAGAACTCATCGATTGATGACACGATAGCACATGCCACTTCCAAGGTCATTGTTCATGATTCCCTTGTTTTTAATGATAGTGAGAGTGAAGAAGAAAGTGAGAGTGAAAATGAAGAAGAGGTTGATGTGAGTGAACTTCAAAATGCTTTTCATGAATTATATAAAGAATCTATTAATTTGAAAAGAACTAATTTGAAGTTAGAAGCTTGTTTAAGAAAGAGTGCCAAGGTCATTGATGAAAATACCTTAATAGAAGACCTTAGGACACATGAGAGGACTCTTCAAGAGAAGCTTGACTATGTAGAAGGCGAGAGAGATAGCCTTAGGGGTTTAATGGAATCCTTGAAAAAGGAGCTTCTTGCTTTTGAAGAGCGAAATGTTTTACTAGAATCTAAAATTTTAGATTTGGAAAATAAATTAAAAGATTCTAGTAATGTCAAATTTGATTTGGAGTGTCGTTCGGAAAAACTAGATAAAATGTTAGGAACAGTCCAAATTAAAAATGACACTTTTGGTTTAGGCTTCAATTCTTGTAATGAATTTTACCCTAAAGTCAAAACCAATGTTTTAGGAGAATCTTCTAGGAATGAATTTAATGATCCCTCCTTAGATAAATCTTTTCGACATGTTCTTACTTGTACACATTGTGGTCGAAAAGGTCATCTTAGGCAATTTTGTTTAGATCTTAAACGAATTCCTAGAAAATCCCATAGTAAAGTAACCACGATAGCTAACGTTCCTACACCCCAAGATAGTAATTCTTCATTAATTTGGGTTAGGAAATCCGACTTGGTTGCCTTACAACATAGGGATTTTGATTCTCATTTACTTTCACATGCTTCCTCTCTTGCTAAATCTAAAGGATAAATGTGTTAGTGTTTGCATGCTTTAGCGTTTGTACTTCATGCCATATTTATATGCTAAATGTATGCTTGTTTAGTCATTTTCTAGTCATTGCCTTATTTCATATCACATGCTAGAAATTATTACTTGTTTATCTTTTTGTATTATTTTTTGTGTTTGATATAACTGCAAAATATAAAAAGATTTTTGTTTATCATTTGTGTTTTATTTATTTCATTTATGCTTAATGAAAAATACAAATGATTTTTGTTTAGTCTTTTGAGTATATATCCTTCTTTTTGATTAAAAATGTTAAAAACTCAAAAAGATTTTGTTTGGTGCGTATTTTTGTTTTGACACACTTTATGTGGCATATACTTGTGTTTGAATCCCATCATTTACGCTCCCACGTGGCTATAACTTTTGGTTTAGATTTTCAATCCTTATTATGTTCTTTACCATATTTTATGGAGCAGTTGGATTTTGTATTGTTTAAATGGATTCTATTTCTATATGCCTCTTTTCACACATGCACGAGCTCTTTTGAAATCTTAATGTCACATGTTATATTTGAGCTTTTTGAGGTGTTCTCCTATCAATCTAGTCATCTACATATCTATGACCTAGGAGGACTAGTGCATGTCAAAATCCGTTGCATGTGAGATTTGTGCGAAAAATGAAAACATGATAAATTAATATATGCACGGGGAAGGGCTCCGAAAGGATGAATTAAATCCTTTGCGATAGTAAGCCACCGTTTCTTGGATCTAAAAGAAATACGTGATCCAAAGGCCTAAAAACAGAATATTTGGCATTTAAAAGAAAGCAATTGCCAAGGCCTATGTTTGTTTGATATATTCATTCAAAAATAAAAGAATATATATGCTCATTGAGGGAGAAATGGATGGTATATCAACTGTTTGCACAATGTCTCTTTATCCTAGTTGTCTTTAATGTCATGACTCTATTTGGTTTGTAGAATCATCATCATGCTAGGCTTGTATGCATTGTGTATGTTTGTTCATTGAGTTAAATCTTTATATTGTCACATGAGGTTATATTTAACTGTGATGAAGTTTGCAATCAAATGAGAACTCCGTGAACGTTTCTTAAGTGTTTGGGTCTAAATTGAATTGTTGCTAGTTCACACCCCTACACTTCCGTTTCCATATGACACTTTTTTCCCATACGAGTGTGCAAACTTATTGTATTTTGTGTCATGTGTGTGTTTATATCTATATATATATATGCAAGTGCTCTATTGGTATATTTTTGGTATCTATATATATGATATTTGTCTTTGCCCTGCTTTTATTGCTCATATGCTTTTATGTCTTATCACTTTAAGCTTTCACATGTTGTTTATTAGTTCTTCATCCTTTGCCTATTCCCAAACAAAAAGGGGGAGAATGATGATAGGGGGAGAAATGGTATCTAATCCTATTATTATCGTATCTTTGTTTGGGGAGATTTATCTTAGGGGGAGACGTCTTTCTGAGTAGGTCATGTGTTTGATAAAGGGGAGAATTATTTTAGGGGGAGTAATTAATTAATTGCGATTAATATATTTTGATATTCCCTATGCATTTGATGAGTTTGCTTAAGTGTGCAGGTATTCTACTAAAGCGGCAACTTTAAAAGGCAAAGTGTATAATCCTTGGGTTGAGTCAAGATTGGGCGGGTTATGTTTTGAGTCTAGTGAGCTTGACGGACCTTTAGGATTTTTGTTTGGTTTTTGTCCCGGAATAGCCAAAGGGGGAGATTTGTAAGGACACAAATTTCCAATTGAGTCCATATATAGTTTTGGCTCAATTTCGGACAAAAACATTTATTCATAGGAATGTATTTGATTGAAATATTCTCAAGCCTATGAAGTGTGTGTTGAAGACGTAGCGGCAAAGAATATAAAGCTTCATCAAAATGCCGATTTGCGTGCCTCGTTTCTACGTCATCAACTAAGGTTCCATGCTCCCAAGGTATGAATGTAATTATATTTATATAGGAGCTTGGAACAATTTGTATTGGGTGTTAGGTGTAATAAAAAACTGCATTTTATTTTCAGAAAGAATCTATTAGAACTTTAAAATAAGTATATAAAAGTTTTTGGGCCAAAATCGAATTTTACAAACTTTCTGGTCGTTCGTTAGAAATGTCGTTCGAACGAGTTTTTCGTTCGAACCAGGTTTCGTTCGAACGAGTTTTTCGTTCGTACTAGGTTTCGTTCGAACGAGTTTGCCAACGACCCTAACTGGTCAGTCGTTCGATATGTCGTTCGAACGAATGTTCTCGTTCTAACGAGGTATCTAACGAGGTTCTAATGAGCCCAGGCTGGTCGCTCGTTAGAAGTCTCATTCGAATGAGAATCAAGTTCGTTCGAACGAGATTCCAGCGGGAACAGTTATTTGGCAGTTTTTTGCAGTTTTTCCCCACTTCTCCACTTGGTTTTCAACCAACTTTTTTCATACATTATTATGTGCGGGAAACACATTTTCCAAGATATCTTTTTCATACCATACAAACTCCTAGAGAGTATTTTGAGACAAAATTTGTTTAAGGAAAAAGATCATGTTTTGAGTGTTATTCTTTCAAAGAAAAATTCATACACACTCTAGTTTACACCCAATTGTGTTTATCCAAGTTTCCATATTTATATCAATTGCTTGGAGTTTTTGGCACCGGTTTTCTCTACCGAATTCAAGAGACGTTTCGGGTTTGCTTCTACACCTCATCACAAAGAAGATTTTTATTGAGATTCTACCCACACGGAGAAAGGCTCCATGCTTGGGTGACGGTGACCATATAAAGTCCCATCGGTGGATTCCGAGACCGCGGTGGTGTTCCGAGGTTGTCCGCTAGGAAGAGGTTTCTACGAGAAGGAGCGTCGAGGCTTGAGAAGGATCGAGTCAGTCATTGTAAGTCTATCTGTCTTGTAATTGTAATTCCGTATCTAGTGGACTTGTGGCTAGGGCCGTCCGAGGTTGTTTCCCATCTTGGATTTTTCCTCATACATCTCGGCGTAGTGTGACATTGTTTATTTTATCTTGCACAATAATTTAGAATCCATGCTTAGGATAATTTCAAGATAAAATTTGGTTTAATTATCACACTCATTTAATTTGGGACTTAAATTAAATATTGGTTAAAAATTGTTTAATTCAAGTCATTTGCTAAAATTGGTTTTGCCTAATTTTGTTTAAATGAAAATTATGACTTAGGCAAATTTTTGGACTTGAATTGGGTTTTAATTTGTTTTGAGAAATTAAAACTTGTTGTTGTTGTTTTGAAAGTTGAACCATCACCTGTTTTACAACGCTTCCGCATCATCTCTCTTGATGTTTTTCACTTAAAAAGGAAATTACATTTTCAAAAATCTATTTGAATTATGCTTCCCAAAATCAAAAGAAATGACATACAATTTAATATCCTCGTTAAACCCCAAAACTAGAAATACTAAATGACATGTCTTCAAAAAAGCCTTCAACATATTCAACTTTTCAACTTCTTCAATATTTCTTCTTCATCATCAGGGTGTGAAAAAATGATCCTTAATTTTGTACCTACACACATGAGGTAAAAACAATACTTGTGACGCGCAACAATTTGAAAAAATAATGATAAGCAAAAATCAATAGCAATTAAGCTTAACAAATCATTATCAATTCAAACATGCTAGAAAAAAAATCTCTTCCATAATTTGTTTTCTCCCTTTTTATGATGTTTTCAAATAGACAAATATGAAGAACACAAAGTAATGCAAACGGAGAATGTCACAAGGTAAGAAAACTTTCTGTTTCTGAATTTTTCAAAATTTTTTCAAATGAAAAAATTTTACAACAAAAAAATCACTCCATGAAAGAACACAAAAATAACCAAGTCGATGATAGCAGAAATACAAGGGTGTGAACAAGTTTGATAGGAAAATCATTGTATACGAACATAACATATGTGCACGATGAATTTTGAATATTACAAATGAATGAACTCAAAATCGTCCTTAGGTGTCAAAAAAATGTGAATTCATATGACATTGACTCGATCTAATCGACACATCAAAGTCTAAATTGATTTTCATACCAATGACATCTAAAACTATGTAATGCCTTTTCAGGAATTTGTTAGGACGTGCAAACCCATTTTTTACATATCCATCTGAACACCCTTATAAATAATAAATCTTTTATTTTTTCATGAGGTGATATATTGTTTCTCTTCTTTGAGAAATCCTATTGGCCCAATTTTTGGCATATGATTATTTTTATTGCCTTAAATTGTTCTTGGGATCATTTAAACTGTGGATTTCATGACGAGTTAACTTTATACTCTCGCAACCCTTTCCCCCGAACACTTATCATTTTTTGCAATTTAATTCCTCACGGTAAACGGTTCTGACATGCACCACTTTTATTGTCAAGTTTTATTACATTTGGTTCGTTTTAAATATAGGATTGAGATGGAAACACTTTGACCAACATGTGATTTGACAAGTACAATCTTTTTGTATTTTTCAAAAAATTTATCAAAACCAAATTCTTTTTGGATTCTTTCAATTTTTCAAAAAAATAGAAAATATTTTTGTATTTTTCGAAAAATTAAAAGGAAAAAAATCAAAAAACTAATGATAAAAATGAAAAAATATAGAGATAATAATCATATGATATGAACATGAAAAATGCGTCCTACTGTAGACTTGGTGACCACACCTTAGTCAATTTTGCAAATTATTAAAGACTTCCTATGACTCTCGAATCTAAGGCCATTTAAAAGCTTCATCAAAATATCACCTAACTGGAGGTTGATAGACGCAAAAATCAAGGATACAAGATTCTATTATTCTAGCTCACGGATAAAGTGCTCGCGTATGCTAATGTTCTTTGTGCGCGAATGCTGGACTGGATTATGGGATGTGTGTATCACGCTTGTATTATCAGAAGAAATAGTCATGGTGTCGTATGATATCCTATAATCATCTAGCATCTGCTTCATCCATATAAGTTATGTGCAATAACTCCCGACGACTATATACTCATCCTTCTCAGTGGACAAAGAGATGGAGTTCTGCTTCTTGCTTAATCAAGAGACAAGAGCATAACCAAAGAAGAAACACCCACCAGACTTCCGAATAGGCTTATAAACGACCATAGGTATCAAGGGAATATCAAATGCTAAATGAGAGAGCCCCACTCACATATTTGATAATATGTTTAAGATCGAATAAATGTGACTTTTTCGGGGATGCCTGGTATTGCGTAGAGACTCCAACATTAAATGTTATGTCGAGATGATTGGCAGTCAAGTAGAGAAGAATACTATCATACATAGATATAAGGTTTATTCTACGTCCTTACCTGAAGTGTCATTGCTAAGCTTTGTGGAGGTACTCATCGGGGTACGTGCATGCTTAGCAAAGTCTAAACCAAATTTATTCACAAGGTCTCTGGCATACTTGGATTGGGAGATTAGCATCCCATCCTCTAGATGATTAACTTGGAGAACAAGGAAGAATCTATGATCACCAACCCGTCATGAGCATGTCGGTAGAATGTGGATCCAAAGACTATGTCGTCCACATATACCTGGGCAACCAAAATAGCACTGTCCCCTCTTTTAACAAATAACATCTTATAGACTCCCCCTTTTATGAAGCCATGGGCTAAAAGATAGGAAGTAATCCTCTCATACCAAGAATAGCGTGCTTGCTTCAAATCATATAAGGCTTTTATCAAAAAATAGATGTGATCTAGGTGCTTAGTGTATTTAAACCTTTTTGGTTATTCCATGTAAACTTTTTCCTATAAAATGCCATTCAGAAAGGCACTCTTGGCATCCATCTGGTATAACGTGAAGCGCAGATGACAGACAATGATGAGTAGTAAGCGGACGTACTCAAGCCTTAAAACAAGAGAAAATATCTTGTCAAATGTAATACCCCGTATTTTTGGCGATATTTATTTTTGGGATTAATTAATTAAATGAGAATGAATTGGGAATTAATCCGGATAAAATACTAGCGAGATGTGAGTTGGTATTTGACTATATTGAGTATATATGATGATATATGAATATTGAATTATGAAATTTGTCGTGAGATTGATATACGACAAATTGGACATTTTATTGGGACGCGTGAGATAGTTGCGTCAGAATATAAGTAGTTTATTTATAAAAGTGAATTTAAAATATATTAATCGTATGGTCGTTTTGAGTGCGCCAACGCGTCCGGAAGGGTCGAGATAGTCAGAAAACACTAGCCGGGGGTTTAGTTTGGGTCCCGGAGTATTTTTAGGCCATACCGGCAACATAAAGGGTATTTTGGTAATTTTGTATTTTTGGAAATTAAAAATGGCGAAAATTAGGAGTCTTTATCTGATTGAGAATAGACCCACTAAACCCACTAACCAACCCTTAATGACCCAATAAGCTACGGGAGTTATCAAATTAGGTTTCCAAAACTTCCCAAAGAAAACCCTAGCCACCTAGCCACCTTTGGAGAAGAAAGCTTGTAGAGAAGGAATTCTGCAGAGAGAGAGAGATAACTTCAGCAAATCAACATCAAAATCAGAGATAAACTCAAGGCAAGTGATTTGATTTCGTTTAATTTCAGAGAATACTTTTTCCATGCGTAGGAATTTAATAAAGATTAAATTGTTCTTGGAGTGATATGAAAACCCATGTATTTTGGAACTTAGAACTTGAAATCTTGAAGAGAAATTGCATGTAGAATGGTAGGTAGATGATTATTCTGATGACATTAGATATTGGAGGAAATTAAAACGGATTTAATTGGGTATATTTATGAGTATAAATTCTAGGGTTCATATTCTTGGAAATTTGGGAAAAAGTGTAGAGACTTGAGAATTTAATGATGTTTAGGATGAATTGATTCCTTAAAATATATTAGTATGTGACCTAGGTACGTTTAGGGATGATTAGAGACCTTAAACAATCGTTGGTTTGATGTTTAGATGAGTTTTGAAGAGATAAAAATGGTGAAAAACGAGATAGGAATTTCTGGGCTTGAAACTGGCCACTCGTTAGAAGACCTACCCAGGTCGTTCGAACGAGCTCGTTCGAACGAGCTTCTAACGAGTTGACAGTCTGGGTTCTAACGAGAGTGATGTTCATTCGAAGTTTCGTTCGAACGAGATCTCGTTAGATGACCCAGTTCGTTCGAACGAACTCTCGTTCGAACAGCCTCGTTCGAATGAGACTTCGAACGAGTTGACAGTTTAGGCTTTTTAGCCTGTTTTGATCCCGAGTGCCCCGTAACCTTGTGTAAAGGTAGTGATAGCCTTCCCTTGATGAGTAATTGGTATATTTGGGATGTTTGGGATATAATGAGGAGTCAAACCTAGTAGTGTAGTTTGAGCCTAAAGGAAAATATGAGCTGAGACGTGAGTGCCTACTACGACGTAAGAATAAATTATGGCGCATATAAATGTGAATCGGGATTATATAAGTTATATATATATTAAGTTGGTACGAGAATGCGATATGTACTACAATTAAATTACGGTGATTACTAAGATGCGTGTTTACTTAGTATTGGTGTATGATTTGTGTGTATGACATACCTACCATACTTGCTATCACGGGAGGTTTACGTTCTCTTAGGGCCCTCTTATCCTTGTGTTGCCCGGATTTAGACTGGTTACCTCGATGAACATAGGTCAGAGAAAGACTTATTGGGAAGTTAATAAGTCCGCTGATCGTGGGAGCGTAGGTATGTGCGTGACCCATGTGATGTGACTGTGTTCGCCTCCATTACTTGTGATGTTGTTATCTGTGAACCATTCCTGAGAGATTCGGAATATGTGATCCTTATATACGTGATGTACCGGGATGGATATCAGAGTATGTGTGCACCGCAGCTTAGTTCTTGGGGTGCTTGTATTGTATATTTATGACATGATAATATACACTTAGTAAAATGAGAACTTTCATATGGTATTGTGTGTATAACCTTGGAATAACATAAAAGGGTTAATTTATAACGAGTTGTATTACTTTTATATGAGAACCTGAATTTACGTTAAATCCCCTATTTAATTGGGATCGTTACAATGTTAATGGGAACCGAGTATTAAGGGTAAAACCTATGACAGTCTAGCTAGATATGATGTCACTTAGCTAGTGGGTTAGTGTCGTTTTAGATCGGTACTTACGTTAGGAGTGCACAGTTAGACGAGAGGTGAGAATTTCATGTGAGTGCACGTCCTAACATGTACTTTGCATTTAATGTTTTAAATGTTTTTAAAGCACTTGCAGGTTTTTAAAATATCTCCACATTCGGGCTCTGACCCGTTTGCTTTCAAATCTATTTTCTTTGTAAAACCATTTTAGGTGCCCAGCCACAAGGACACCATGCATAGGATACTCATTCAGGTGACGAGCTGTAGCTGTTTGTGGAAGCTACAGGGATTTTCTTTTAGACGTTTCTATCATTTGGATTCCAGATTCAGTATCTATCAGTTGTAAGGCATGTTGCCCATTTCTATTGGAGACATCTTTCCATTACAGTTTTTCAGACTTTGGCATGTATTGTTTCGGTATTCGGTTTAGTTATTTCAGTTTGTCGTATTGTAGTGAGGAGTTTTCCTCCAGACTTTATTTACATTATGTGATGGTTATTCTATTTACTTCGTTATGGTGAATGGTGTTATATTTCTTCATTACACTTGTTGCATGTTAATCAGACTTTAATTAAAATTTGGCAACTTACTTTTCAAATACTAGGTGTTTAGTAATAATAAAAATGTTTTCGACAGTGATGCTATTAACTGAGCCAACTTGGCATTTTGGTTTAATTTAATAAAGGAGTAGCTACCCGGTATTTAATTAGTCGGGGTGTCACATCAAAGTCTACACCCTCTATCTGTGTGTAGGCTTAAGCAACCAACCTAGCCTTGTTTTGGATAATGGTACCATTCTCATCCATATTGTTCTTATAGATCCACTTGGTACCTATCACATTCTTCTCACTAGGTCGGGGGACTAGATCCTAGACATCATTATTTGTAAACTGAAGCAACGCATCCTGCATATCATATATCCAGTGTTCATCCTTGAGTGTTTCCTTGACGTTATTGGGATGGACTTTAGACGTGTAGCAAACAAAATAAACCATGTTCTCCAGTTGGGCACGAGACTTGACCCCTAGTGTGAGATCTCCTAGAATGGTAGTAGAATCATGACTCTTGCGAACCCAAGCAGGTGTGTCCCCTATGACAGGAGTAGGGACCACTCTGGATGTTGGAGGCACAATGGGATCATCAATAGGAAGTGCATCCTCCTCACACAAAATGTTAGAGTTAACAAACTCCGATGATTCATCATCTTATACAGTGACGTTTATTAACTCCATAACCTTAGAGTTACTCAAGTTAAAAACTCTATAAGCTCTAATGGTAGATGAATACCCTAACAATATTCCTTCGTTGCTCTGGAAGTCAAACTTTCCTAATTTTTCTCTAACTTGTAGGATGTTGCATTTTCTCCCAAAGACATGGAAATATAAAAGGTTGGACTTTTTTCCATTCCAAAATTCATAAGGTGTCTTAAGTGTTTATGGACAAAGGTAAACCCTATTCACAGTATGGCACGTGATAGATACCGCCTCTGCCTAAAATCTCCTAGTAACACTACGACCTAGAAGTATATCTAGCCATCTTTTGAATAATTATATTCTTCCTCTCAACAATCCCATTTTACTGAGGAGTTTTCACAACCTAAAATTCATGTTTGATCCCGAGTCTATCACAGTAAAGATAAACTTTAACTTCCTTAAACTCAGTTACGTTGTCACTCTGCATTCTATTAATGGTGACACCATGTTGATTTTGTAGGACACGTCACTTGGTCGTAAGAAATTCCACAGCATCAGATTTCTCTCTCAGGAAAACTTACAATTGAGTAAGGAGAGAAATCATCTACCCTCATGAGGATATACCTATTACCATGCAAACTCTCAGTACGAATAGGACCCATAAGATCCGCGTGTATCAACTTAAGCACTAATAAAGTAGCAATGGAATTTAGCTTTATGTGGGGGCTACGGACTTACTTTCTCAATTGATAGGGTCCACAAACTGTGAAAGTCAGCTTTCCAAGTGACGACAAGACACGTACTTGGTCCTTTTTAGCTAATCTCTCCAAATATCTAAAATTCACATGACCTAGACGTTAATGCCATAGATCCATAGGAGTGATCGTGGCAATTTTGTAGACAAATGAGGACTTGGGCAGAATCCCATAGCAAATATCTTCAGTCCTCACCCATGTAATTGAAGTTTACTAGCTTGAGCATAAACATTGCATTCGTTATGGTCAAACTTTATTGTAAAGTCAACATCGCAAAACTGGGTAATGCTGAGAAGGTTTGCTTTCAAACATTTGACATACAAAACATCCTCTAGTTTATGAAATCTTAGTATCTCTATTGTACCTCGTCCAACTATGCTATACATGATCCCGTCTCCAAACTTGACTTTACTTTCCTTACTGTCCTCTAGGTAGGTAAAAAATGAAACATCACTAGTCACGTGTTTGGAGCACCCACTATCAATGTACCACTGAGAGGTATTATCTGCTTTAAGAGCAACATGAACAGTAAGATATTTTGCATAGTGATTAGGTAACCAACTGGCGATAAGGTGGACTTTTATTTTATAATAAATACAAAAGTACACACTCTTAGGTCGAGATTGGTTTTCTTTTCTTAGTCGAACTCTTTTATGGGATTTTGGTTGATGGCCATATGGATTTGTAGTAAACTCAGGAATTGGTTCAGATGTCACATGAGACATGAAAGCACCATCAAAACCTATTCCCTTCCTTTCACCAAACCCTAAAGCATGGGAAAGGAGCATTTTTCCCATATTTCTAGATTTTTCCTCTATCTTTACCTTGACCTTCCGAGCTCTCTCAAGATCATGAGTGAGTTGGGTTATAAGAGCTTCAAGTTTCTTCCGAGTTTCCATGGAGGAATGGAGCTCACTCATAAGACTAGCCACTAGCTTGGTCAAGTCACCTTTTTCTTTTTCTAAACTGCTCTCTCTCTCTATCTATCCATCGCTTTCCAAACAGTCTCTCTCTTTCTCTCTCTAAACTGATTATGTCTCTATGAAAACTCTCTCTACATAAATAATATCTCTCTCTCTCTCTCTCTCTCTCTCTCGTCACTCCCAAATCTTTCTCTGAGCCAATGATCCTAAGTGCTAACGCTTTATTAAACTTTTTAGTTTTAAAAGAATCAACATATAAATCAGTGTACACGTGTCGTAGGTCACTCTCTCTCTCACTTGCAACATACTCCCCCTCACTCACATCGCTTTCAGTGTCGAGGTGTCCTTGTGAAGTAGCATCCTTATCGTCGTGAGGAAAACTGTCAGTATTCACATGACTAGCCATGAATGCAATAAAGTTACAATCATGCAGTGACTCGTCTCCAAAATCCAACGAATCCACCTCACTGTCGTTACTAATGGAGGCATTTAAAACTTATTTGGCTTTGCCTTGACATTTCAACCTAGTAGGAAATTGAAATGCCTTATGACCATCGTCACACTTATAACATCTCTCCTCATCTTTCTTAGGTTTGTCCCTTTTATCTTTATCATTTTTCTTTTCAAACTTATTTTTCTCAAAATTCTTTTTATCATTGAGATTGCCATTTTTCTTTAATTTGAGAAATGTCTTGAAATTTTTCACAAACAAATCTAAATCATTTAGATCAAAATCAAACTTTGAATCTGACATTTCTTCCTCTTTTCTTCTAGACGACTCTCCGCTCTTTCTTACTGACCCCTCACTCTTTCTGGCCTGAGCCTTAAGTGCTACCCCTTTATCTTTTGATTTTATCGTGTTAGGAAACATGTCAATTTCATAAGTCTGGAGGTCTCCTACCAACTCTTCTAATTTCAGACTACTCAAATTTCCTATCGAATTTAGCACCGTGACTTTAGGGATAAAAGGCTTAGGTAGTGGTCTCTGAATCTTTTTAACTACTATAGCATTAGGATTGTGTTCACCTAGATTGAAACTAGTGTTTACATAATCAGATAAGCATTAATAAAATTCATCAAAACACTCAGATTCAATTATACATTTCAAATTGTGTAGTTAAATTTTGCAATTTTGATTCTTTTACTGCACTAGTGCCTTCATTGGTAAGTATAAAGTATCCCATGCTTCTTTAGACATGTTGCACGTCATAATACATCTAAACTCCTCAGGGGTTCCGGCACCCGTAATTGCACTAAGCCCACGTGAGTTATGCATGCTCCATTTAAATTCAACATCAGTCCATTCAGTCACAACTTTTAAATTTATTACATTTTCTACAGTGACATTGGGAGGAGTCCACCTTTTTTCACACATAACCCAAAACGTTCATCAATGGCCTTTAAGTGAGATTTCATACGGGCTTTCCAATATGCATAATTTGTCCCGTCAAAAATTGGCACTCTATTGTACAAGTTTTCCACTGAAATTTAGCTTTTAAAAAATCAATTTTTAGACCAAAATTGATACCTGGAAAAATTTTGTGAAAAACTTACAGGGTATATTTTATGTAATTGACTTTGATTCCAATTTGAGAGTGCACCAGCAATTAATGAACAAACTTGTTTAATTAAATTCCGATTTCAGTCCCAAAAATCCTAACTCTTGCAATTAATTGTGATTGACAAATGAAATAAATTCAAGCATGGAAACAGTCACAAAAATAAGAAAAAGTCCCCCAAAGGGGCAAAAGCTTTTTATTTACCTATATCTTGTAACACCTTACAAATATAGAGAAATAGAGCTTGACACACGGATACCCGCAGGCGTTGGTTAGTTGTCATGGACAAGAGATTCCGCAAGAGCTCCAATTGTCTACAATGGAAAATCAACCTTCTTCTCCACAAGAGTACTCCAGATAAGTAGAATAAGTAATTTAAGGTTTAAATGATTTATATATGAATTTGGGACAATTTGGTGAATCAAAAGGTCTTTAAAACTTACAAAGACAAAGTCTTAAATTGCAGTTGTTTATGCAGAAAATGGAGTTGTAAAGACTTGAAGAATGTGAGTGCAGAAAATTGGAATTCATAAGAAAATTAAGGCGATGTTGTCTCTCGAACGAAACAGGGTCGTCGCTCGAATGACAGATGATGTCGTTTGAAAGACTTCGCACGAGATGCATATGTCGTTTGAACGACAGTATGATCTCGTTCGAATGACACGAACGTTAAATTCTTTTTGTCTCAAGAATTAGAAAAAAAATTATCATGTTGGAAAACATTTTAGGTACAGAAAAACATTTTATAAAAAAATTTCAAATGAATATGTAAACCTCAAAAAACTCCAAATTAAATATTACACCATAATCGTGAGTGGAGTAGTGGAAATGTTGAAGCTGCACGTTTCACATTGCACGTTGCTTGTTGAGGTTGCACTACGCACATATGAAGATGATGGGTGCATGAGGCTTCGAATTCGAATCGACATCGTCATTGATGATCGTGTTGACGTGTCGAATGTAGCGGTATAAGACATACATACTCTGATCTAGGACACTTAGAAATTTCCTAAATACTGAAACAAACATTTATAAAATTATATCATTACAACATATCTTAATATGGTTAATAACAAACAAAATAACCACGTTCAAGTTAATAAAGATGAAATTATTGTTATTAATATCAATTCTAATAGCCAAATATGTGAGATTTGGATAGGGTCTACCTTTGACAAGCATGAGCGCGCACAAAATCGAAGAATTATTAATGAAATCTATAATGTTTTCGCATGGTCTTGCGACGATATGCCCAACATTGATCCTGAGATTGCTCAGCACGAGATTCTAACTCTCCCAGAATGCAAATCGATACACACCGAATAGTCACTCAAGGTTAAAGAAGAAGTGGTTAAAAAGTTAAACGTGGGATTCATTTGTGTGGTCGAATATCCCACATGGCTAGCTAACATCGTACTATAAAACCAAATAAATGCGGAGTGTGATATCCATTTAAATTAGTTCACAACTTTCTGATTTGGCACACTTATTTAATTAGAGTCTATTTAAACCAAAACAAATCATCCCCTAAACATGAAACTATTTATGTGCGGTGTCAACCCATAAATAAATAAAGTATGTGACACAAATATTCAGTTAAATCCCCGAAGGGAAAAAACTTTTATTTCTAGAACGTTGAAGAATTCACAAGACCATTAACTTACATACAACCTGATAATCGCCCATAACTGTAACGCACGGGTGTCTTCGTCAAACCTTCAAAGCAATGGCTAGAAAAGTCATCGGCTAGAATCTCCCAGAAGAACTGCAGGTGGTCAGCAATAAAGAAGAAAACGGCTTCTCCACAAGTGTGAACTTTATAAGGACTCCCTCCACAATAGCACGCAGCTCTTCGGTTGTAGAATTCTCCCCACAAAGATTACACCATAGCAAAATGTGTTCTTAAACACCAAAATAATTCACCAAAACATATTAAAATTTTTGTGAATTGTAAACAAAAAGGGATAAACCCTAAAAGGAAGAAGCCAAAATTATTCTGCTGTCGCAGTTTTTTGTTCTGTAAAACGCTGGGACTTCATAAAGAAAATGAAATCTTTTAATGAGTATTTATACAAAATCACGCCACCTTGAAATACGATCTCGTTCGAACGAGATAGCAATCTCGCGCGAACGAACTATAGATGTCGTTTGAACAACATCGTGCGACACTGTCATGTCGTTCGAACGACGTACAGATGTCGTTTGAACGATTGTTGCGTCAAAAAATTAATATTTTAATGTCCGCTTCAATACTTAGAAAAAAACTCATTCTCAAATTTTGACGAAAAAGTCCGCTCCAACACATAGAAAATATTTTATAAAAATATCCCAAAAGCTCTAAGTGTAAAGTTAAGTTATTTAAAACATAACCATACCAAAGTAAACTTCACGGAGTCTTTTTGATGAAGCACTTGATTAATTCAAGATCCGTATTAATGTAGATGGCTCTTGAATGCTCTTCGACCGTGTAGCGGTATATGACATAATAAATTGATAACGGGCTTATAAAAATATGTTCTTCCAAATCTCTCCCTATGTCTATGCCGGTACATACATAAAAAATATCCAAATTATCAAAAATCAGAATGCCTATACAAATCTATCCTCCCATGAATAAATTTGCAAGTTCTCAAACTGTTTTTCAAAAATCTTCGTCAAATTTCAAAGCTTTTCTCATTAGGGTGTGCAACATAATAATCTTTAATCTTCGTACCTACACACATGAGATAAAGGAAAAACCTTCGTGACGCATCGAGTTTGAAATGATATAAGAATAAAGCATTAATGAATCAAATCTCCCCATAATGCAAAAACTTCCCCATAACATGATAATTTTTTCTCCCCCTTTTTATGATTTCCCCAAATAGACATATAAGAAGAAAAAATGAAAACATGGAGTGCCACAATAAAATGCATAGAAAATATGGATCAAACTATGCGCATGCAAAGGAGTATCTCAAAATTTTCACAAACTATTTTTGATTTTTCAAATTTTTCATACGAAAATAAGATACCAAAAAATCACACCATGGATTTAAACTAAAACAACCAAGTCATGGAAATGGAATGTATGGGTGTGAACACATTCGATAGGTAAATCAACGCTATCAATCATATATGCAGGATGCATACGTGTACCCTTAAGGAATGAACATCAAAATTATCCTTAGGTGTAAAAATTTGTTGAATTTAGATGGCATTGTCTTATACAAATCAACAAATCAAAGTCAAAGTGATTTCCACACCAATAACGTCCAAAACTATGTAGCGCTTTTCAAGACTTTTAAGGATCTGCAAACCAATTTTAATTCTCCATCCAAACGCCCTCATATATATTTTCTTTTCGAGGTGTATAAACTAAATTCTCAAACTTTGGAGAATTAGTGAAAAAACCTAATTGGCCCATAATTGGCATGAATTTCTTTTTATTGCCTTTAAATTTTTTCGGGCTCTTCTAAACCTCTTTGGACCCCAGATAATAAAATTCCTCAATTTTTTAGGTTCAATTTAAATCGTGACTTAATCGCAAAGGATAAATGATAAGCTTTCGTAGCCCTTCACCGTTTTCAAACAAAACACACAAATCCTCACAAACGGCTCTTACATGCACAACTTTCTCATCAAGTTTTTTTAAGGACATGATTAAAGTGAAAACACCCAACCAACATGTGATAAGACAAGCACAATAATCAAATAAATCCGTGCATGTGTGCAATAAAGGAAATCATGAGTCAAACATGTAGGAAGTAACACTTAATTACATCTTAATGACTCCACACATTATAAAGCACAAAGATGACATGATATATTGACTCAAAACACTATCAAATATTCACATGAAAAAAATGGAATGATGTTGTGACTCGATCATCCTAAGTGTCCATCCATAAACAGTGCAAAAAAAATACAAAAATCTTTTTGTAGTTTTCAAAAAATTTTATCAAAATAATTTTTTTTTGTATTTTTCAAAAGCAAAAATTTATACAAAAAGTACATGTCAACAAACTAGCAACTATATATCATGAAACCACAACTAGTGTATGACAAACATGCAAACACAATCATCTATATGATATGCCAAGAGCAGAATTATGTGCAAGCAAACGGGAATCAACTTGTCTAAAATCTAGTGCCTCTAAAAGTGATTTCCTAACACAAATAGATGTGAAACGTCGTGTGGGGGATTTGGTAACCACGGGAACACTTGACATAAAATTCCTCGGACTTTTTCCAAGATCAAAACAAAATCCCCTAAGGTGATCTTTCCTACCCCAATATGAACATATGTAAACGGGTGGAACGACACTTACGGGTTGACCTTTTCTAATGTCCTTGGGAACTGTTGACCTTCTAAAACAAATAATGATTTTATCTTTAGCACTAGAAGCATGAGAACAAGATGAGCCATTACCATTACTATTAAACCTACTTGAATTGTTTCAATCATTTTTCAATTTCAAAATATTTTCTTCAAGCAAAGAATTAGAGTCTTCCAATTTAAGGGATGCATTTTTCAAAATTTCAACAATTCCTAAAAGGGTATCTCTCTCTCCCCCTCAATCAAAGGAAACATTTCCCTAAGAGTCTCTTCACGTGCCACAAACTCATTTACTAAAATATTTTTATCATCTTTGGCACAAACACAAACCATCGAATTTTTAAGGTCCTCTAATTCTTTTTCAAAAACTAGGACCCTATCATCACTCTCCTTCTTGGACAATTTTAAAGCAACAAATTCATGGGCCAAGGAAACAAGTTTCTCACGATAAAAATCTCTTTGATTTTGCAAAAGATCCATCGCAGATTTAAAACGAGAATTTTCTTTTTCCAAAAAAATCAATTCTTTTTGCAAACATCAAATTCAAACTATTTAAATCATTAAAACGCTGACTCGTGTCATCAAAAGGGGGCATCCGATTACATAAGTGCTCCATCGAAAAATTACAATTTTTCATAAAAATTGATTTAAAAAAATCAATATCACACAATTTTGCGAAAATAGGAATACGCGATAAATTAGCGCAACCTGCTCTAATACCAATTTGACGATGTGAGAAGTCAAATTGTATCAGAAAATATATATCCTTGAAAAAATCAGGATCACGCGATAAATTAGCGTAAGCCTCTCTGATACCAATTTGAAAAGCCGTATGAACGCGGTGTTTGATATCGATTTAAATTAATTCACAACTTTCTAATTTGGCACACTTATTTAATTAGAGTCTATTTAAACCAAAACAAATATGCCCCAAAACATGCAAGTATGTGTGCGTGTGTCAACCCATAGATAAATAAAGCATCTGACACAAATATTCAGGAAAAAACCCCGAAGGGCAAAACCTTTTATTTCTAGAACTTTGAAGAATTCACAAGACCATTGACTTACATACAACCTGATAATTGCCCACAAGTGTAACGCACGGTGTCTTCATCAAACCTTCAAAGCAATGGCTAGAAACGTCGTCGGCTGGAACCTCCTACAAGAACTCCCGGTGGTCACCAATAAAGAAGAAAACGTCTTTTCCATAAGTGTGAACTTGTGGAGAAGTGTGTTCTTCAACACCAAAACAATTCACCAATGCTTATTGGGATTTTTTTGAATTGTAAATAAAGAGCGATTAAACCTTAAAAGGAAGAAGCCAAAAGTATTCTACTATCGCAGTTTTCTGTTCTGTAAAACGCTGGGACTTCTTAAACAAAACAAAACCTTTTAATGAGTATTTATACAAAATCGTGCCACCTCGAAATACGAGCTCGTTCGAACGAGATATAAATCTCGCGCGAATGAAGAATTGATGTCGTTTGAACGATATCGTGTGACACTTACATGTCCTTCGAACGACGTGCAGATGTCGTTTGAACGACTATTACGTCAAAAAATTAATACTTTAATGTCCGCTTCAATACTTAGAAAAAAAATACTCATTCTCAAATTTTGATGAAAAAATCCGCTCAAACACTTAGAAAATATTTTATAAAAATATCCCAAAAGCTCTAAGTGTAAAGTTAAGGTATTTAAAACATAACCTTACCAAAGTAAACTTCGCGGAGTCTTTTTGATGAAGAACTTGATTAATTGGGATCCGTCTTGATGTATATGGCTCTTGAATGCTCTTGGACGGTGTAGCGGTATATGAAATAATAAATTGATAACGAACTTATAAAAATATGTCCTTACACGTACCTATGCCAAAATCATGGGGGAAGGTTCACATGTGCGTTGATTACCGAGACCTGAACAAGGCCTCTCCAAAGGATGATTACCTATTACTTAATTTCGACATGATTGTGGACAACACTCACTGATGGGTTTGTCGGATATAATTCGATCAAGTTTCACCCGAATTATCAAGAGAAACCCACATTCATCACCCCTTAGGTAACATTCAGTTACACCGTCAGGCCATTTGGTGTCAAATATTCAAGGGCTACCTACCAAAGGGCTGCCAAAACCATCTTACATGATCTTATACACAAAGAAATCGAGGTCTACATGGATGATATGATTATAAGGTCAAATACTAGGGAAGGTCATGTCCCACTCTACGAAAGTCACTACAAAAAAAATTCCTTTTCATGACACTTTTAAAAAATGACTTTATGAAATTTTACCAAAAGTTTCAATAAATATATAATAGTATCACTTACATGACATATTTTTTTTATAAAGTGTCGTTATATAATTATAAATATTATTTTATATTACTTTTTTTCCTCAAAAACAATTTGACGCGCGTGTATAGAGAAACTTTGGTGGAATTTTTCCCCCCAAATTTTTTTATTTCCTAAATGACCTAACCTCCCAAAATATCATCAACATATGACCTCCAAAATCACCCACGATCCCATCGTCCTCCGTCAATTTCCATCATCCTCCTCCTTAGATTTCCATCGTCGTCCCCCCTAGATTTCCATTGGGTTGAGATTTCCGATAAGCACTCTCTCTCTATCACAAACAAACATACACATATACACATGAACATATGTACAAAATCCTCGTTGGTTCATACACAATAATTCGTCAATTTAACAACTTGAATGGTCTTTTTGGTGTTAACAGTACATTTAGAACTCGACCTTTTTGCATGATCTAGCAAACTGTATTTCTAAAGGTAATAATCCAATCTAGATATTTATTTATTTCAATTTAGATTCTCATTTTGTGGTTTACTTTGTGTTTAGATTAAACTTTTGTTTTGAATAATGTTAAAATTAAGGCTTTTAAGAGAATAATAGTCTATAAACAAAATGATGGTCATTAATTTTATTAGTTGGTTAGATATACTTTGTTGAGACACTACAGTTGAACTTAATTTAAATATGTTGTCATTGTATGTGAAGTTTCATGTGAATAAGTTTTAATATTATATTGAACAATCTTGTTATTTTTATTAATTTTATTAGTTTTATTCTTCACACAAATCTAGGTTATCCTTCTTTGTCTACATATTATTATCTGTAAGGATATTTTTTCTATGCCCTCGAGATTGTAATTTAAAGCTCGAGGTTCCAATTTAGGTTAAAGTCACTATGGGGTTGCCCAATTAGTTTAATTTCATTTTGATACAATGTTGTATGGAGTAACTTAAATGGTGAAAAACCAATTATTTGAAGTTTTTTTGTACAAAAAATATGATATAATGTTGCATGGATTAACTCAAACTTTGACTTTATATTTATTGACTAGTTAAAGTTACTTATATTTATCATTACGTTGTACTTTTTTTGCAGTTTATTATAATACCAACTATACATGGATTGGAATCTTCTACTATTTTTGTATTGCAAACATTTTATGTATAAAATAATCTTATTATGTAAATATTTTTGTATTCAAACATTTTTTTCTTTTGTATACAATTTATTGGTGTACGCATAAACTAAATACCTAATAAGAAATATCAACTACTTGTAATTTATTTTTGTCGATTGACCTTTATTTGAAACTTAGTAATATGTGTGACACTTACTCTTACTCGTGCATCACATGGATTACTAATAGTGGTACTTCATTCTAAAGTAAAATGGTGGTGGGATCCTCTTTGTGAATCGGCCTCCTTGTTATCCGCTGATGCTTTTACAATGCTCACTTAATTTTATAATTTATTACCTTGGTGTGATGGAAAGTTATCTCGCCCAAGCTACAGTTGGTTTCGAGTTTGAGACATGGTATAAACATCTCCATAGATGGGGGTAAGGCCAACTCACGTTCGCCTCTTCAATACATGGGATTAACCTCTCTTTGTTTAGTGTTAATGTTCTTTATAATTTCGATTCATTTGTTGTTTTTGAAAGTTAATGTGTATAATCATATGTGGTATATGGATCATAAATGATTATTTTGTATAAAAACTTATGTTTTTAACATGAAATTATAGTCTGTAATTTTGTTACAATCGATGGGAAGTGTAACTGGGCATTAAGAGGCACGAACACCCCATGGGGCATAAAAGTAACCCGTGGGAAGTGTCTGCGTCCTCTCCATGCTTACGATTGTTGAAACAAACTAGAATAGGCTCGTTTTGTGGTAAAAAATGGGAAGTAAGGGGCTAAAATGCAAAACATCAACCGAGTGGGCGGAGAATGGCATGGACACCTCATAGGGCATAAAAGTCACCTGTGGGAAGTAATCGTGCTCTCATCGGGCTCCCGGTTGCCAAAACTAATTAGTTTAGTCTCGTTTCGGGGTTAAAATTGGGCATTACGTGGCATGGACATCCCATGGGGCTAACTCATGGGAAGTGGCCACGTTATCTTTAGGCTCCCGGTTACCGAAATTAACTAGTATAGGCTTGTTTAGGGGTTAAAAGTGGGCATAAGACTTTTTAAAGATTGGGGAAAATTTACTCTTTAAACAATAATCCAAAATTTTCCTATATACATGATGATTTGGCTATTAACAAAGAACATGTACTGTCATATGCAGTATTTACACACTATCTGTTTTAGTATTAGTTAGATTGTTACTAATACATGATGACTTTGTCACTCCATGATTTTGTATAAAATGTTTGTCAGCCTATTTTGTCCCCTACCCCTATTGAATCAAAATTGTGTTTTTAAATTTCATGTCCATATGTTATATCTATAAAGATATTTTCCCTTTGAAATACAGCTTACTAATGTTTTTTCCTTCTTCTAGAAAGGAGTTCCTTACTTGGCTATCTCTCTTTTAATATTTATGATTGTTCTGTCTTTTGTGATGATGATTGTATACCCTATTTTGATAGCCCCACCATTCAACAAGTTCACAAGGGTAAGTATTGGATCCCCCTTTCCCTTTTGAAAAATAATTATGGAATTACATCATCTATAACATTTTAGTTTGATCATTCTATGACTATGTTGCAACATATAGCTTCCAGACGGGGTGCTTAGGATGAAAATAAAAAAAATTTCTTCCTTTATAAAATTTCCCTTGAGGAAGTTGTTTATTGTTGATGGATCAACATTTTTGAAGCCATAGAAATGTAAGGATTCTGTTTGATATATTTTCTTGTGTTTTTTCGTGTTTTTCAAATTGCATTTCTAGATCCATTCAAACTTGATGGCATGGTAGGAGAATATTTACCTAGCCATATATCCCCCATACGAGCTTGCAAGTCTTCTCCAAGCATAACCTATTAGAATGATAGGGCAAGCTTAATCTTATCACTACATAACATAAGTTTAGCAGTTTGATTGGACGAATGATATGGGGTTAAGGTCCTTAGCCCCAAGAATTTACATGTGAGGATTACGGAGGACAGGGTATCTTGATAACTTTGAACAAGCTGAGCAAGCTAACTATATCTAAATACCTGTTTATGTGTCTAAGTTTTTCAACCTTCTTGCCTTTTAATTTTGATTCTGAAAGAAACATAACGCGAGGTTTCTCGTGGAGATTGAAATTTCACAATGCGTGAACTATCGAGAGGTTCTCAAACCCTTGACAGTTCCAACATATGATCTTCATTCATCTCGACAAGCTGGCATGGTAGTTCCAACATATATTTTCATCGACTTAAAGAGAATAGTTTTGGAAGTTTTGTACTTCATACATCTCGAGAGGTGGGGGTTTGTTGTGTGAGGGTTGTTCGGTAAAGGCAATATTACCTGGAAGGCTGGGATTATATATATATATACAAAAATGATCTTATGTGGACTGACTCGCACATGTATAATACAAACCCTCCAAATTATACCCATTTATTCCGCAGGCAAAATTATCGATCCCCTCTCTGTCTCTCTCTTGGAGGCTCACTGCCAAGTGCCACATGTCCAGTTCAAATTATTAATGTGCGGGTCAGTCCACACATGAGCAGTACTATATATATATATATATATATATATATATATATATATATATATATATATATATATAATTTCCAGGCCAACTGACCAACATAATTTCAATTTCTGCTAATATATGTATAATTGCCAGGCCAACTGATCACCATAATTTCACTTTTTGCTAATACTTTCTGTTGCCATTACACTTTTACAGTACTTTATGTGATTACTGATAATGCTTTACTTGTGTATCAAGATATGAGGATGGGTTGGCTTCCTCATCAAAATGCCTCACCTGGTTTTCTGGGTGGACAAGATACTGTCCCAGGGCCCGCCTTGCATAGCGCTTATATTCATCTAGTTGGTGGTCCACTATTACCAAACAATGGTATGATGAGACGACATATTTCAGCGTTCAATTGAACTCCAGATGCTATTAACTTGCCATCTGTTGAAGTTTACCATCAAAAGCACGAAGTGACTGCATCAGTTTGTATTTTAACTTATCAGAATGCTCTTACCATGTGACGTTGAATGTAATGCATATAATTTGTTAAAATTCTTGTACAGCCTTGCTATATATTTATATATGCAGTCTTCTATATATCTATGTTCAAACTGGAAATATTTTACATGAACTAGTGCGAGATAATGGTAAGAAATAAGGAGAATGAGATACTTAAGCATTAAGTAGAATATTATACCAAGAACACATGGGAGATAGGGAACATGTTTTAGAAGAGCAACATATAATAAATAGAGTATTCCATGAATGATTTTGTCATATTCCAGAATATGGTTGTATAGTAGTTTTCCCTACATGCACCTTGGAGATTTGTATTAGGACTCGTATGTGATGCACATACATTAGTAAATGTGGGTGATGAATAATTATTAATCACTTTGTTCCTTCGATAAAGTGTGCAACATATTTTTGAAGTTCGGTTTATTGATCTTGGATGTTATTTTTAATTACAACTATCTTAGAAGAAGATGTTCTAGTGAATTTACACATTGTTAAAGTTGGCCACTTTCTCAAAGGATGAAATCACGGGTCAAGAAGTTGTATCGTTTTTTATCTCCATTATTATTAGGCATGGATGTGTTATATGCCTTTCATTAGGCACAAATGTGTTTCTTGTATATATATTTTTTCCTATTAGGCGTGTGTGTGTTAAATTGTATTATGGCTATCCCAATCGAGGTCGTGCGTATCTCCCTCTCCTCTGCCTCCCGAGGGTGGGGGTAGGGAGACAAGGAAGGAAGGGGGGGATTAACAGTTCTCGTGTCCTACTTGGGAACACTTCGACCGTCGTCAATGTGGGTTAAATTTATAGATATGGAGCCTCTAGCCTATTTTTCACAAAACAAGTAAAAGACCACCTCGAGAGAGAGGTACCAGAGACAAACTGATGCATACAAAACCAATAGTTTGAAGGTTCAAGGACTATGTTACGGAATGGGAAGGTGTTAGGCACCATCCCACGCATTCGGTCTCTCGTGGGCTTGTGTTATTATTTTCCTTTATTTCTCCGTGAAGTGTGTGCACGTGTATATATAATGGATATCGAAATCGTTCAACTCATACCATGGGAATGGTAGAGTGAGGTCATCCATAGGAATGTTCCTAAAACAACATATATAGAAAATATTATTTAGGCGTTTATCACGATATTGATTGTTATTATGAAACGATAATATGTATTGGATGAAATGCTAACAAACATAATATATATATTAATGCAAGATTATGATAAATATGAAAATGAGGAATTTAGGAAAATCGTAGGATTTAGAGAAATTGGGAAAATTAGAAAATTGGACTCGAGTCTCGAGTTTTAATCTGAAACACCTACATAGCCTACAAGGCATCAAATCCCATGTAATTAGAATGAGGCATGGGGGTGGGGTTTATCCCATAGATCCGAACGGGATTTTATTATATGTGTGTGTAGAAAAATATGTTTTAGTTTTGAAAAAGTGTGAATGGATAATCCCGTTTGGAATTTATGGGCATAACCCTCTTTTTTTTGTTTTGGATTTTTTATAGAAAATAAAGTATGTTAAATATACTAATAATAATGTATATATTAATGTGTATGGACTAAATTAAGAACTAGATTATGAATCTAATGAGATTTATGCGAAAATAAGGAATTTAAATAGAAAGGGAAGGAATTCGACCTTCTTTGAAGCTTGATCTTTGATCTTGGATGAACTCCCTTGAGGGGTGGTATGAATATTGGATGAGATATTTTGCAAAATTGGGTATGAAAAGAATGGCAATGTAGCTTTAATGGAACTTCACACGGAGGAACTTTGCTGATTTTGAGAGGATGTTGCTGAGATCACTAATGCTGATGGATATCCTGTCCCTTGGGAATGAGGTGAGGAAATCTAATTATAAGGTGAAGGTTAGTTCCGATCAGCATTTCCCTAGTCCTACCCATCAACAGGTGACCCTAGATACACTGCCAATAGGCAGGGAACTGGACCTGCCAATTGGCAGTCTCTTGCTGATTTTTCTAAAAAAATGGTCGTAGGATATAATCCATTGATCCTAATTATGCATGGGGAATACCCTTAGAAAGGTAATTCAGAGACCTTCAAGAGTCCTTTAGACTTCTCTCGGGTCCGAGAGTTGACTTTGGGTCAAATTTGGCTCGGAAGTGCACATCAGTCTTTTGGACAGGAGATTATCGGACAAAAACGAATTGTTCATTCGCATGGGAAGTCAGAATCATGCATGGGGTGGACTGTTGGAAGTTAGGAGATTTACTTTGGATTCCAAAAGAGTTTCGCTTAGTTCAGAAAGTTGACCTTGGTCAATCGGGGCCTGAAAGCACCCAATGACATCTCGAAGTAAAATGGATAGTTCATCCTCACCATAAGTTAGAATCGTGCACGAGGCAGACCGTTAGGAAGTTTATTCATTGGCCTTTGGAGATTCATTTAGTCTCACTCGAGATGAAGATTTGGATTTGGTCAAATGGATCTCGGGAGCCCTTGGTGGCCTCTGAAAATATTTTTGGGGGAAAACTGATTGTTCATCTGAACGGTTATGCCGTTTTACGCACGAGGTGGACCATTGGAAAGGGGTTTCAGTTCCCTTCAATTATTCAAAGGTCTTCTCTCTTACAATGAAGTTTTTTGGTGTCAACTGGGGTCCTGGGAATGCGCGGTGGCCTCCGAATCAATTTTCTATAGCATAATGATCCAAATAGAGTTAACTGGAGACAACGGGGCTTGGGAGTGCTTGATGTCCTCTAGAGCGGTACTCGGAGTGCGACAGAGGATTTGTAGTGAAATGAGGAGGTTTTAGGGACCTAAGGAGAGACTTAGAGGGTCCTATAATGTGGTGTCTACAGATCCCCTCGACGGGTGAGCCTGGAACAAGCAAAAGCCATCGAATAGACACCACGTGATATTTTTGGATTCTGCGGACCTAAGGGATGCACATGATCGGTTGAGAGGGTCAAGGTAAATTCTGAGGACCTAAGGGGATACTGGGGATGACCTATTCTAAGGACCTGAGGAAGGTGACGATTGAGGTTAAAGGTAGGGAATGGCTAATTCTAGAAGTCGAGGTTAGTTCTGAAGACCTAAGTTCTAGCGACCAATTCTGCGAGTTTAAGAAAATTTTGAGGGCTTAAGATAGGGGTGACCAATTCTGTAGGTCAAAGCCAATTCTAAGGGCCTAAGGTTGAGATGACCAATTCTGCAGGTCCAAGCCAATTATGCGGGCTTAAGTAAAAGCCACCAATTCTTTGGGTTGAAGCTAATTGTGCAATCTTAAGTAAAAGAGACCAATTCCATGGGCTTAAGTAGAAGAGGCCAAATCTGCGGGTCGAAACCAATTATACGGGCTTAAGATAGGGGTGACCAATTCTATGGGCCAAAGCCAATTCTGAGGGCTTAAGACGAAGTGACCAATTCTACGAGCTTAAGTAGAAGCAACAAATTTTGTGGGTCGAAGCCAATTATGTGGGCTTAAGGTTGCAACTGACTTTTGGGGACTCTATTGAGATATGTATCTTGCGATTTTACTGGGGATGAATTTAGATTTCATTGGGGAAAAGGGAATGATTCGAGGATTGGATTTTTCTTAGGAGGGGAATTTCTTGGTTTCTGTGGTGTCTTTTGGAGATATTGTTGGGGAGATAGGATGTCGATTTCCACTGGGGAGATAAGAGTTATTCCATGGAAATGAATGTGGTAAAAATGTTTTTGCTTGGTGAAAATTTATTTAGTAATTTTGGGAATTTTCCAGGGATTTTTTCGCATTTTTTGGGAAGTTGTTATACAAAATTTTAAAGAGGGTGCCGATTGTCATGGTTGGAAAGGTGCCAAACGGCAGTGGCAAAATCTTTTGGGGTACCTCAAGAAGTTGGAGGGACAGTGCCGATCGGTGGGTGGCAGTGAGATGCCGATCGTCATGCCCCTTAGCCTCCTACAAAAAGGGGCGAGTTTTCCTCATTTTCACAGCTCTCTAACTTGCCTTCTTTTGTAATTACCTTCTAAAAATCATTCTATAATTCCAAAGTAAAAAGATGACTAAGTTCTCAAGTAGCGCAAAACACATGACATGGCTCGATGTTGACGATTGGGCAGGCTTGGAATGGAGGGCTAAGGTACCCCTAGTTTTGGGTAGCGAAAACTATTTTGACTCATTCGAGCCAGTGGTGGATGATCAAACTCTCTTGGGGGAGCCTTCACATCATCGCTCTTCTAGGGTGGTAAACCCTAGTGGTTATGCAAGTATTGATCACTTTTGGTATTCTCTACCTTTTGTCTTAGTGATATTTGCTTATTTTTTCAATTTTGACAAGGCTTTTGATTTTTTTCTTTTGACAGTCTGATGTTTCTATATTGACTATGCATGCCCAAGGGACGATGAGGCTCAAGGACGTTTGGGAGCACCTTTCGTCTATGGTGAATTGGATGGTGTCATCAGCCAATTTTGGGAGATTGGCGTCTGCTTTGGATGAGACGCCTCGTTCTACGGCTGTTCTCTATGCTCTAGGGGAGAGGTGGTGGGACACCACCCGCACCTTTGATTTTGGCTTTGGGGCGATGACGGTGACTCCCATAGATGTGTTGCAGCTGCTGGGGATGGATTGCGAGGGGGTGAAAATTAAGGTGGATAGGACTCTGAGGGTAATGCCGGAGGTGGTGACGACGGCGTTGGGTGATGTGGAGAGGGTGGTCTCTGGGGACTCTCTTCATTTGTCTATTTTGAGAGAGTTATTTCTAGAGAGATAGATTGATGAGAGTGATAGGTAGAAGGTGCGACAGATAGCCCATCTGTTTATTCTGCTAGTGTTGGGAGGTTCCCTGGTGGCGACAAGTTGCGACGTCGTCCACATGAGTTTTTTTCCATTTTGAAGGGTGTTTTTTAACATCCTTCTTTATGACTAGGGGGGCCTGACCTTAGAGACTCTTTGTTATTCTCTTGATGCATTCAGCTGGTGCCGCTGGCAAACTTTTAATAGGACCACGTATCTTTTTGAGGTATTTTTTATTTTTCGCATTTTCCTTCATACGTTTTATTCTTGATTTCTTAATTGCTGACCACGTGTAGACGTGGTTCTATGAGGTGATTGGGTTTAACACTCAATTGATATCTTTGAAGAACGAGTCTGTTGGAGACTTCTGTTGGATGTACTGGTGGTGGAAGTCCAATCGATAGTCGAAGATGTCTCTCTCTCTAGAGGCGGTGCATCAGGTCTTGAATGGCCTAACGAGTGAGCCGATACGTCCGTTTTTTCTTTTGAGATTGTATTTACTTTGATGGTTTTTTACTGATATTGATCTTTCTTCTCTTGCTGGGAAATTAGAAGGTGACCTTATATCCCTTGGGATGGCCATCCAGCATACGAGATTGAATGGGGGACATGCGTAGATGTGGCATCTGCTAGCACATGAGTTTGATCACTCTTCATACCTCCAAGAGAGAGTAGTTAGAAAAATTATGGAGGATGAGGTTTTGGTGCCACCGGTGAAGCCCCCGTTATACATGAGGTGAGTACGGGAGATGTATGATAATACGTGAGTAGCGACGATGATGGTCTGAGCCTTACTCGTTATATATCGACACAGGGTTAATGTATGACGATATGGACTTTAGGTCGAGCTGCTTAATGTCACCCAACATATATGATGTAAAGACTCTTCCTCTTGCGGGTTGTGTCGACTGATGAGATCTTCCCATAGCCCAGGTGGAGCATCGACATCAGTGGCAACGGTGACTTCGGAGTTTCCTTTTATTCGACTGGCTTCTCCTACTTATAATATCCGACGGGCCAATGGAGGTTCAGTGAGTATGCTGCACCGTCCTAATGCGATGGATCTGGAGGAGTTGGGCTTGACAGAGGTGTTGTTTCAACCTGACGTATTATTTTCATCTCTTTATCTTTTTAATTTCCTAATTTCTTCCTTTGCCTCAGACTGGCTGATTTTCCCTTTTTTATTTTCTTTTGCAGCACATCTGGGTCTCCACCATCTGGTTGAAGGATATTAGAAGTTGGATATCTTCGGCGGCCACCCATATTCAGGATGCAATTTCGGTTCCTTCTTGTCTGATGTCGCATGCCTCGTCTGAGGAAGGATCTGGCTCGAAAAGTGATGGCACGTCGTCTCGTTGCAGAGGGAAGAGAGCATGCCACATGGAAAGAGGCTCCTAGAGAGAGAGAGAGAGGGAAAATTAAGTGGGTTCGGGTTGAGTCCCGTTGTATTTTCTTATATTTCCTTCAAAACTGATGTAATACATAAAAAATCTATGCAAAAAAAATGAAGTTTTTGTTAATTTTTGTTTTTAGTGACTAATGCACACACTCTTTTTTACTTTGCTGCTTAGACCATAAAAAGAATTAAAAAATGATTGGAGAAGGATTTTATTTTAAAATGGTATAACTAAAAACATAAGGATAAGGACATTTATAATTCCCTTAAAATAAAAATTATTTTTATTAAGTTTTTTTTTTTATTTTGACTAAGAAAAGAAAAAGGGGAGTTCCCAACAATAGGGGGTTGCCGATTTGCATGACCCCTGTCCTTCCTGTCGGTATATCAGGTCAGTCTAATTAACCTAAGGCTTTGATTGTACTTCATTCAATTTCTTAGTACTTAGTGGGGAAAGTTTTCCTCTAATTTCTGCAGGGTTCCTTGCCTTTGTTTGAGAGATTTCAAGTATAAATAGGGGGTGTGCAAGAAGCTTTTTCTTCGCACTTTCACATTCCTTCTCCTTTGCATTATTATTTGCTCACTTTCTTCTTATTTTGTGATATGGATCTCCCTGGTAGTGTTGAGTTTTCAAACTACCTCGAAACCTTGGAAGCGATATCTTCCTATAACTTTGACTACAACGCTTTCAACATGCGGAGAGTCTCTTTGTGGCGTAACTGGACCATAGAGTGAAATATGCTAATGGTGGTAATTAAGTTCTAGTACCCCGAAGACCATGTCTTTCACTTCGAGATGGACAAAATTTGTCCGACCTATGAAGAGTTTTCTACCCTGTTGGGGATAAGTCCCAGCTTTGCAGTGACTATGCCAGAGTTTTCCTCGTCCCCTAAGGAGCTGTTAGCAGGACTTCTCCATATCTTGCCTTTGGTAGCCAGGTCATTGGTTATGGGAAGAATGATTTCTACTCCTACGGTGCTGCATTATATGCATTTGCAGGATATCGATGATGCTGGCTATGTTGGAGCCGTCATTTTAGGCCAGGTTTTAAAACTTATGTTGGTAACTGGGGAAATACTAGTGGACTCCCAACTTGCAGAAATTATTTCCTGGATGTTGTACCATCGCAATCCTATGGCCATGATACTGGAGGAGACTTTGAATGGTCTGGATGCCTAGCGGTAAGGTCATACTGACTTTCTGAGGGGTATCCCCATAATTCTATTCGTGTGCCTGTCATAGAGGTTTCGTATGGTGGTCCCACTTGAGTATCCTTTGTCGACGGTGACAAACTTCTTCTCACGATATTTCATCAATGTAGGCCTAGACATGTAGAGTTGGGAAAATTGGTTCATGGATCATGGCGCTCGAGGCATACGATGGTCAGTGCCTTGGTGAGGGGAGATGTTTCCCATTATTTAACTTGGGAGAATACCCGTATGTTCGGTTGGTAGGCCTCCGGTAAACCTCTTTTTACTTTTCGTGATGGTTTTTATGCCAATTTGGTCGGTAAAAAATTATGCCACCGCGAACACTGGAATTCTTTCCTATGGAGGATCTGACAAAGCGCATGTGCATGCGACTTAGATCTTTGTGGGAGAAGCGCTAACCATCGACCCACCCATTCCAGTTTGTTGGAAGATTCTGGCATATCTCAAGGGACTACATGAAGTGGTTGTAGAGAAAGGTAGTTGCCAAGATGCTGGTTGTGGAGACTGGGCAAAGGTGATTTATTATATCTGACACCATGGAGGGATGGCCTTATGGTTTTCCCCTGGCTAGTCCGACTTGTCATTCTATAGAGTGTCTGCGACACTCTATTCAGGCAGGTGAAGTTTGGGGACCCCATGATATGGCTGATGATGGGCATGATTCTTCTACCAGTTGCGGGTAAGATGTGTGAAGCTTTTGTAATGGGTGTGGTTCTATGTTTGGTAATAATTTGAGGGTTATTTTAGGTATAGTGGGACTTGATTTCTTTTGGCTTTAGGAAGGTAGGAGTAGGAAGCAATGGGACATTGTTTGACTCCATATACCGATGTGATCGTACTGAAATTTTAAATAATGAAATAAAGGGGGTTTTGATCATCTAGTTGTGCCTCCTGATGAGTTTTTCATTTGAATTATCTATACCAATCGCTAAGGCATACATAATCCTTTTGTTCATGTAGACATTAAAATGAACTCTTGTTCTGGGGTATAAGAAGAGAATAGCATTTTGTGAAAAAGAAGGGGGTAATGCTCATGTAAAGGGTATGAGATGCCTACCTACCTTTGGGGGTTTTGAAAATTTTCTAAAATACATTTTTTAAAGAAAAAGGATTTTTAGAGGATCAGACCCCACGTAGTTTTGAGAAGAGGGTAACGAAGATTTTTTTTACAATAGAAGGGAGATGAGAAGAATCGTAGTGCGCCGAGATTTCAGACTAGGGGTAGAATTTCTTGAGATGGTCCAGGTTGAATGGACGCTCCATATCTTCTCCGTCAAGATCAGTGAGAAGAGTGGCACCGCCTAATAAGATATTCTTCATAATGTAGGGGCCGCTCCAATTAGGCTTGAATTTCCCTCTGGGGTCCAGATGGGCTCTATAATTTCACTGAGGGATAAGTTCCCTTCTCGGACACCGCGATCCTTAACTCTCTTATTGAATGATTGCGCTATATGATGATGATACCCTTATATGTGATATAGAGTTTTTAGCCTCCTTTCGTCTAAGAGTGATAACTCATCGAGATGGCTTTGATGTGAGTCTTCCTCGCTGACCTTGCTTTATAGAATGATGCGCTGCGAAGGGATTATCAGCTCTACGAGTAGGACTGTTTCCATGCCATAGACTAGAGAGTAAAGGGCATCCCCAATCGAGGTTAGAATTGAGGTGTGTTAGCCCCAGAGGGCGTATGGGATCCTGTCGGCCTAATCTCGACAACTCTAGGTTATCTTGCTGATGATGGCTTTGAGGTTCTTATTGTCTACTTCAACTGCTCCATTGGTTTGAGGTCGATAGGGAGAGGATTTTTGTCTCTGAATCCCATACTCATTAACCACCTCTATAACTTATGCCTCAAAGTGTAACCCATTATCCGATACCAGCTCGTGCGGGACCCCATATCGACACATGATTTTTTTCGGATGAACTTGGTCACTTTCTTGACATTCGGCACTGCACATGATTTAGCTTTGAACTATTTAGTGAAGTATTCAATGGAAACTAGGATGAATTCATGCCCATTGACTCTTTGGGAGTAACTTTACCTATAATATCGATGCCCCATGTCGAGATGACCAAAGAGAAGTTATATTATACAATTACCACTGAGGTAAGTGTTGTAGGTTGGAAAACTACTGGCATTTGAGGCATCTTTGAATGCAGGTTGTGCAATCCTGAACCATGGTGGTCAAGTAGTAACCCTGTTGAACAATTTTCTTATCCAGCATATGGCCGTTCATGTAGGGTCCACATCTTCATTGTGGATTTTCTACATCATCTGTTTAATGTCAGCCCCTACGATGCAGTGCAAATGGGTTCCATCGAAGTTTCTTTTGAACAGTGCTTTATCACAAACAATATACTGAACAACTAGTCTACGGAGGGTTTCTCGATCTTTTTCGTCAAAACCTTGGGGATACTGACCATTCTTGAGGAGGCATCAAATATCATAGTTCCAGTTATTGTCTATATCACATCCTTCTTCTGTGAAGAGCTCAATGTGGTAGCAGTGGGTTGGATTATCTTACTTTTGGACAAGGAAAGGGGTCATAGTTATTCCTTTAGCCATGTCAATCATAGAGGCTAAGTTAGTAAGGGCATTGGCTAGGTTGTTCTTTGCTCGATGTAGGTAGTGGAAGGTGATTTCTTAGAATTGGGAAGCCACGTCTCCTAAGTGGGCATGGAAAGGTAAGAGTTTCTCATCCTTGATTTTGCATTTTCTGAGTACTTGATCGATGATGAGGGATGAATCCCCATAGACATGGAGGTATCGAATTCCTTTCTTGAGGGAAACTTTCAGGACTAACGTGCAAGCCTCGTATTGAGTAATGTTATTAGTGCAGGGAAAATCTTGGTTGATGGAAATGGTAGTGTGAAAGTCATAAGGGGCAATTAGGAGGATCCCATTGCCATACCCTTTATTATTGGCAGCATTGCTAAAGAACATTTTCCGTCTGATATCTTCTTAGTATGTACAGAGCATATTCTCATCTGGGAATTCAGAAATCCAGACATCGACTTCTTCCATAGGTTAGTTAGTAAGGTTGTCAGAGATGACTCTTCCTTTCACGGATTTCTGCGTGACATAAACAATATAAAATTTGGCTAGAAGAATCAACCAACGATCCATTTGGATGAATAGGGCGAGTATCTCGAGGAGGTATTTGATGGGAACCATTCAGGATACGAGTTTGATGGGAAAGGTGATTATGTAGTGCCGTAGTTTTTGGGTGACCCACACAAGAGAGACACATGATTTCTCCAAGGCTGTGTAGTTAACTTAGTACCTAGATAACTTGTGAATGGCATAGTAGATGGCTATCTCTTTGCGAGTTTCTTCAAGGTATTGGGCTAGCAAAGGCCCAACTGAGGTATCCATCACACTTAGGTATAAGAGTATGGGAATACTAGGTTATGGTGGCATGAGTACTGGAGTTCAAGTTAGGTATTGCTTTATTCGGTCAAATTCTTCTTAGCAAGCTTCATTCCAAACCTTGGTCGAATCCTTTTAAAGGATTTTGAAGATGTTTTCACAGATGGAAGTCAATTGGCTGATGAACCGATTGATATACTGTAATTTTCTGAGGAATCCCCAGATTTTCTTCTCCGTTAGAGGTGGCGGCATCTCGAGTATGGCTTTCATCTTGGCAGGATTTACTTATATCACTTTTTCACTAACCTTGAATCCTACGAGTTTTCCTTTAGTAACGTCGAAGACACATTTATTTGGGTTAAGTCGCGTCTAATATTTTCGCAGTCGTTCGAAGAACTTTCGAAGATAGGGAACATGACCTTTCCTAGTCTTAGACTTGATAATAATATCATCCACATAGACCTTGACTTTGTTGTGTATCAAATCATTCAAGATGGTTGTGGTAGCCCTTTGGTCAATATCCCTTGCATTTTTAGGCCAAATGGCATGACGGTGTAGAAAAAGGTTCCCAAAGGGTTGATGAATGTGATTTTCTCTTAATGATATGGGTGCATCTTGATCTGATTATACCCAGCAAACCTATCAATAAATGACTTAAGATCATGATTCGTCGTGTTATCCATAATCATGTCGATATTGGGTAGCGAGTAATCATGCTTTGAGAGGCCTTGTTCAAGTCTCGGTAGTCTATGCATATGAAAACTTCCCTCCTGATTTCAGCATGGTTACGGTAGTGTCTAGCCATGTGGGATATCTGATCACACGAATGAAACCCACGTTCAACTGTTTTACCACTTCTTCCTTAACACTAAGCAACCATTCAGCATGGAGTTTTCCCAGTTTTTGTTTAACCGATTTGCATTTTGGGAGAGTGGGAATCTCATGTTGATCTATCTCAGGGTCAATGCTAGGCATGTCATCGTAGGATAATGTGAAGATATCCACATATTACTCTTGTAACTCCTCAAGTTACGTGCACTCATGCTCATCAAGGGTAACCCCTATCCAAATCTCGCGCAGTTGGCTATTAGAATGGAGATTAATAACAACAGTTTCATCTTCATTATCTTGAATGTGGTTATGTTGTTTGTTATTAACCTTATTTAGATCAGTTAATAATTGTTCATTTGAAAAATCATCATCATCAAGAGTTTGATTAGAATCAAGACAATTAATGTAAGGCATATCAAGATACTCAAAATGTTCATTTATTTTATTGATTGGAAAAATAGCATTGAGAACCTCATCAAAGGAGGTTTTGATTACATTAGTGTAAGGAGGAATAAGTAGGGAATAAGAAAGGGGATAAACATCAAGGTTAGTTTGAATATCAGTAGGTGGCACGGGTGCATCATGCCAATTGAGGAAAGATGCATCCGTAGTTTTGATTAGACAGGATGGATCCGAGGAAGTAGCCCCTGAGTGGATCATACAGAGTGTCAGTCCTAGTGTATGCAAGTTGAAAGAATTATTGGATTCCTTTTCCTCAGTATTAGCTATGGTCTCATCAATTAATGGTTACACATAATACTGGGAACTTTCTTCCCATGAGTAGTTGTATTGGAAAAAGATCTCCATTCTTGGTTTCATCTTCTTATCCACATGATCATACCATGGTTCTGAAAAGCCGCAAAAGGGATAATATTCACCCTCCCCAATGAATCTTCAATTCAAGGAATCTCTCGAGAAAAATTTGGCGCTTTCTAGACTTATCTTTAGTTGAGGCTAACCGGCCATTCTGTATTCTTTTACTGACGGCTGATAGCCTATGCTACAAGGAGGAAATGATTTATTCAACACAATGGGTTCAAGTAACCCCTATTGTCATCATCCCAACCCCAGTCCGAGCATGAAGTGAATGTTCTTGAACATCTGGATTACATTGACGTTGCCATGGGGGTTGTAGTCTCGACAAACCCTATCTATAAAATTGTCCCTTGCTTGGAGTAGAAGTGGTTCAACTCGAAAAGCTAACAAAATCATATCATTTGTCCCGTGCTGTATCTCTACTGGATTACTGTTGCTTGCATTCTCAACATTGTCGTCATCACCCAAGATGGTGGTGACCTACCCATTAGCGAATAACTTCACCCTTTGATTAAGGAAAGAAGACACCCCCTTGATGCTACGGAGCCATGGTCATCCGAGAAATAGATTGAAATAGGTTGGGATATCTATGACTTAGAATTCAACAACTGGATTTATAGGGCCAGCCCCTATTACAAGCTTTATAGATCCCATCACTTCTCGACAGGTATTGTCATAGGAAAGTATGATGGCAGAAGTTGGGGCAAGGTCGCTGACTTTTAGTCCCAAACAATTGAGAGTCCTTAATGGGCAGACATTCAGAGATGATCCATTAGAGCGGGACAGTCTTTCCTATGACTTCGATGGAGATATTGAGAGAATAATTATGGTTTGCACCAATCTTGGGGATTTCTTCTTCAGAGAAAGAGAGCCCTCTAGTACAGGTTAGAAATTCAACCAGATTCACTGCTTTTTCTTGTGTGGTAAAAGGGGGAACTGTGGATCCTGCGAGTAGCTTGATCAAGTCATTCTCGTGCAACTAGGAAGATATAAAGAGTCCCCACATAGTGATGTTGGCTTGGGTTTTCTTCAACTGATCGAGGATGTTGCTTTCCTCGAGGGTCATTTTAGGCATAAGAAGATTATCAACACCCTTTCCTTTGTCGATTTCTGATGATTGCAGTCTTGAGATTTGGTAATGTCTCCCTGACCTGGTCATATGGTTCACAGAAGAGCGAAAGCACGGAAGGCCTCTTTCCACATTAATCTCGGGTTGTTCATCCACCTTGTTTATTTCTCCTATCATCTACTCAAATGATATCATTCCATATGTTGACTATCGGATTAGTCTTTTTTGGACTCTGCTCTTCGTAAGAAACATCGAATTCGTCCCCCCACCCGATGGAAAAGATATTATCTTTCCATGGAAAGTAAGTACACTCCACAACTTCAATGGCTTCTTCATATAAATCTTCCCATTCGATGGGGATATGTAAAAGCGAAGGGACTAGATGCCCTTGTAGTTTTAAAGCATCGAGTAGCTCGGACATACTGCAAATATTACCGATATGTGGGAATAAATCCATTATGATATGGACCATATCATCTAAACTAACTTCATCGGTTGGTTTCACCTAATTTCCAAACTCTCGGGCCCATTTTCGAGCTTTTAAGAACACACAGAATCTCTAACAGTCAACAGTCATCTGGGAGTGCAATTTTAGCTCCAAAATCTAGCAGTTGCTTCAATACTTATGATAAATCCATATCTTTACCTCCAAAACGGGTGCAAAGAGTGATGAATGCTCTGATAAGGTGTGATAGGGACTGATTGGTTAAGATGGTAGGGTGTGGGAGAAAGTATGAGCATGTTTGGAGAGGTTTAGGAGATTATATAGGTATGGTTAGTCATTTGCTTTGTATGATCTGGGTAAATGGGTCAAATTCTAGGTTTGCTTCTAGGAAGATGACATTTGTATGATTTGAGATTGGATTTTGAGTAGTGTTTGGTTTAAGATTGGCTAGTGGGGAATGACACCCCGATTAATCAGGCCTTGGATCACATTTCGAAGGTGAAAACACTGGTTGGTGGTATGGCCAGCAGTTTGGTCAAAGTTATAATGGGAATCTGGCTTGAAATTTTAAGGAAGTGGGTTTGGTAATGGACGAGGGTATAAGGGCTTGATAACATTTCAACTCAAGAGGGCCTGGTAAACTTTGGAGAGGGGAGCATGAAGCTCGACGTATTCCTTTCGGACTATGTTAGGGCGATTGTATGGTGCCTATGAAGTGGAAAGCTGAGAGATATTACTGATGGTTAAAACTGCGGTACTGATTGGCTTTTCAAATTCCTGGGAGCGAATTGTCCATATTTTTTTGGTTTAAATTTTATCTTGGCAAGACCTTCTTCGATCTCCACTCCTACTTCTCTAAGGTCTCAAAAATGAGGGTAGTACTGTCCTCCCATCATTTCTCGGACATGGGATAAGAATTTCTTCGTCACAATGCTGACTTTCTCCTCTTTGAAAGGCTGGTTGGTCATGGTGGATGCTTTATCTCTCCACTTTGCTATGAAGTTATAGACTGACTCCTCAGGATTCTGGTTGAGTAACTCTAAATCATGGCTGGTAACCTCTAATTCTTTGTTGTACTCGTACTGTGACATGAATTTGCGAGCAACATCCTCCCAACTGCAGATTCTGGATTCCTCAAGAGATAAAAACCAACAGAGAGCGCTATCCTTCAAGGTCTGTTGGTACATTTGGGCCATTATTTCCTCGGAGGCCCCTAGGATAGTTATACCTCGGTGATCGCTACAGAGATGAATGATCAGGGTCCTCTACCCCCATAATTTCTCGATGTTGGGCATCTTGAACTTTTTCGATAACCTTGCTTTAGGATTAGGAGACATGTGGGTGTAGACCATGTAGTTTCCAGAGAGTCTGATTTGGTTGAATTTCTTGGTCATTATCTTAAGGTTTTTATTGAATTCGTTCAACTCTTCCTCCTTTGGATGAATGTTCACTGGTAAGTTAGCCCCTGGATGGGTAAGATTTGGTATAGGAAGTTGGGTGGGCGGTGGCCCATTATCATGAGGATCACGTGGAGCATGATGGTATTCCTTGAAACCCAAATAGACTCGAGTGGGGGTAGAGCCGTAGTGTGAGGGAAGAGTACCTTGGGTTCCTCGGTAATAGGAACCCGATTTTGTTGAATCTCATGAACCTCGGTTTGAAGGTTTTCAATCTTGGCAATGAGTTGAGCTTGGACCATCATCGAATCCGGCTGCACATTTGATACTTTTTTTGTGTTCTCCATGGAAAGCGAATGAATTCTGGACTCGTAGGAAGTGAGGGGACTGACGGAGGCCGAGGCCAATAGGGAGCTAGACCAAGGGTATGCGATTGACCTGAGAAGGAGATAAATTAGGATTTATTTTTAGAAAAGAGGAAAGAAGGAAAACAGTTTTTGATATTTTTGGAAAGGATGAGGATAAATGTTTTTTTACACTTTTTAGAAAAATAAATAAGAAAAAGACGAGAGACGGGTCTCAGTGTGATTATTATTATGTTTATTATGTTCTCACTTATTAGATTTACCTAAATGCCAAAAGAAATGTTGGACGGGACCCAAGCCTGAAAAAATTGGGTTTGAAAAATATGTAAAAACTATGGTTGGACTTGTTACCAGGCTCATAGGCAGGGTCTCATTTTTTTAAATCATGCAAAAATTTGGGCGGCATGCCGAACTGTCATTTTTGCAGAGTTTCAGGTAGAAATCGACAAACTAAATATGGATGTCCTAGGTTTAACACCTATATGTGGGTATGCAGTTTTTGGGTTAATTGGAAGGTGTTCCCCCTTGGAATGACTTCCACGATATACGTCTTTCTTTTAAGGGAAATTGGTATGTGTGGACAAGCCATTTGATATATCTGAGTGTACGTGAAGTGCCTCACTATATACCTCTTGGGGAAAGTATGTGTGAGAGTGAATTCGATACTCAACGTACGTGAACTAGTTCCCTATAATATACCTACCGTCATGACTTTGATCAAGCGGTACGATGGGGGGGGGGGAACTTTTCGATACACGTCGAAGGTACTTGACTAATGGAAGGTAAGAGTTATATCGCTTAGGCTAACTGCGCCATGCCGGACCAATGCCAATCAAGAAGTGACCCTCAGTTACGGGACAAAATCTGGTCAATAGCAATGCCCTTTGGTGATGTGGTGTGCAATATGCATGATTCTTGATTATTATTTTATAGAGAGAGTATCTTTATTGATCAAGCTAAGTAGGGAATAAGGTACAAGAAAGTAAATCTATATTAAGCATGAATATGTGAGAATGAGTGGTGTGTAATTATCTACAAGTGAATGTGTGGTAGTGAACCTAAGAATGGATCAACTACAAGTGGTGTATAATAAGTGTGAGTGAGGATGGATATATACAAGTGTGATATGTAGAGGTGTGTGTTAGTGACACCTAAGCATGGATTTCTAAGTGATGTGTGAAACATGTGGATATAAGTGATCTTAGGTGCACGTGGTGTGAAGTGTACATGGAGAATTTCAGGTAGGTGAATACGCACACAAGAAAATAAAACACCCATGCAAACAGAGTCTAGCCATCTTATGAAAAAGTCACCAACGGAGTCGCAACTGTGGCTGTCCCAATCGAGGTCGTGCATCACTCCCCCTCCTCTGCATCTCGGGGGGGGGGGGGGAATAGCAAAGGAAGGGGGGATCGAAATGTCTTGCATCCTACTTGGGAACGCTTCGACCGTCGTTAGTGTGGGGTAAATATAAAGAGCTAGAGTCGTCAATCTATTTTGCACAAAACAGGCAAAAGAACATATTGCCTCCTTAAGCGATTCGCATCAGAGACAAACTGATGCATACAAAACCAATAGTTCGAATGTTCCGGGGCTTAATTACGAAATAGGAAGGTGTTAGGCACCCATCCTCCCCTTCTGGTCTCTCATGGGCTTGTGTTATTATATTCCTTTATTTCACCTTGAAGTGTGTGTGCGTGTATATATAATGGAGATCGGAATCATTTAACGCATACCATGGTAAAGGTAGAGTGAGGTCATCCAGAGGAATGTTCCCAAAAAAATATATATAGAAAATATTATTTATGCGTTTATCGCGATATTGATTGTTATTATGAAACGATAATATGTATTGGATGAAACGCAAAAAAACATAATATATATATATATATATATATATATGAAAATGAGGAATTTAGGAAAATCGGAGGATTTAGAAAAATTGATGAATTGAGAAAATTGGAAAATTCGACTCGAGTCTCGGATTTTAATCTGAAATGCCTATGTAGCCTATAAAGGTATCAAAGTCCACGTAGTTCGAATGTGGCATGATGGTGGGGTTTATCCCATAGATCCTAATGGGATTTTATCATATGTGTGTGTCTAGAAAAAATTATTTTACTTTTGAAAAAGTGTGAATGGATAATCCCATCAGAATTTATGGGCATAACCCTCTTTTTGTTTGTTTTGGATTTTTTTTATAGAAAATAAAGTATGTACAATATACTAATAATAATGTAGATATTAATGTGTATGAACTAAATTAAGAACTAGATTATGAATCTAATGAGATTTATGCAAAAACAAGGACTTTAAAGAGAAAGGGAAGGAATTGGACTTTCTTTGAAGCTTGATTTTTTATCTTGGATGAACTCCCTTGAGTGTTATATTAATGTTGGATGAGAGATTTTGTCAAATTGGGTATGAAAAGGATGGGAATGTAAGTTTGAAGGGAACTTCATATGAAGGAATTTCGCTGATTTTGAGAAGATGTTGTTGAGATCAATGATACCGATGGATCTCTTGACCCTTCAGAATTAGGTCAAGATCTCTATTTATAGGGTGAAGGGTAGTGCCGCTCAGCATTGACCTAGTCCTCCCCATCGACGGGTGACCCTAGATACACTACCGATACGTAGGGAACTGGACCTGCCAATTGGCAGTCTCGTGCTGATTTTTCTAAAAAATGATCGTAGGACGTAATTCATTGATCCGAATTGTACACGAGACATACTGTTAGAAAGGTAATTCAGAGACCTTCTAGTGTCCTTAGGCTGCTCCAGGGTCCAAGAGTTGACTTTGGGTCAAATCTGGCTTGGAAGCGCACGTCGGTCCTTTGGACGGGAGATTTTCGAACGAAAATGAATCGTTCATCGGCATGGAAAGTCAAAATCACGCACGGGGTGGACTGTTGGAAATTTTAGGAGATGTAATTTGACATTGCAAATAGTTTTTCTTGGTTCAAAAAGTTGATCTTGGTTAACCGGGGCTCGAAAGGACCCGGTGACTTTTTGAGTAAAATGGATCGTTCGTCCGCACCATTAGTTAGAATCGCATACATGGAGGACCGTTGTAAAGGGTATTCAGTTCCCTTTGAATATTCATTCAGTCTCATTTGAGATGAAGAGTTGACTTTAATCAAATGGAGCCCGGGAGCTCCCGGTGGCTTTCGAATCGATTTTCAGGGGGAAAACTGATCGTTCGTCTGAACAGTTATGTCGTTTGTGCATGGGGTGGACCATTAGAACGGGGTTTCGGGGACCTTTGAAGATTCAAAGAGATTTTTCTCTAAAATTGAAGTTTTTTGTGTCAAACTGGGGTCTGGGTGTTCCCGGTGGCCTCCGAATTGATTTTCGATAGTATAATGGCACATTCGTCCAAATCATCATGAAGATTTGCGCACGGGTCAGACCATTGGAAAGGGGATTCAGAGACCTTCAAGTATTTAAAGATATTTTTCTCTAACAATAGAGTTGATCGGAGTCAAACGGGGCCTGCAGCGCCCGATGTCCTCTAGATCGGTACTTGGACTGCGACCTAGGGTTTGTTGTGAAAGGAAGAGGTACTAGGGACCTAAGGAAAGACTTAGGGTGTCTTAGAATGTGGTGTTTATATGTACTTGTATAGTAGTATCAATTTGGATTTATTAGATGGAACATGGCAAGAAAAAAGTTTCTTAATTTGCAACATATCTTTGATCATTTAATTAATTTATCTTGCTGTACATGAATTCTTTACTGTTGAAGGAAATTTATGTTCGTGGGAAATAAATGTCCAAAAGGTTCCAAAATCACATTTCTCGAGATATGTGATTTGAATCAATTTGTTAGTAATATCTGAATTCCCATGGTATTTCCTCACTTAATATTTGTTTAAATTTATAATTCTCACATCCCCATTCTACATTGTATATCTATTTCACTCATGCCATAAACACAAGTATATAACATAATTATGAACATACATCACATCAGTATCAAGAGAAACATCCAGGTTAATGATCCCCTTTTATATTAGATGATCTCCATGATGCTAAGATCATGGTCATATTTTCCTACTTCTTTCTGTTAGTGCACATGAATGATCTTTGAGAAATTTAGCGTTCACAGCCATACAATATTTTATTTGGTAAATGTTTGTACACACCCTAAATTGAAGGGATAAATTTCTAGTGTGATCTATTTCACGTAGTTTCTTTCAACCCAGTACTGTGATTAATCAGTTTGAGATTGTTTGTGGCTGATTTTTGAACAAAATTCCATAGTGTGATAATGTTCCAACTCCATTCATGTCATTTGAAGTTGCTAGATTGCCACTATAATTATTGATAAAGGTAAGTAGTTCACTAGACTATGACTGTTCTTTTAAGCCCCATTGGTTTGGGGTGATTTTTTTTCTTTTTTCATTTAGGTGAGAAGTAAAGTGATGAAAATTATTTTCATCTATTTACGGTTGAGGTTTTTGTTGGTCTAATATTGGAAATGTGTGTACGTAACAATGGTATGATTATGGACAAAACAGTGAACATATTTTAATTCCGTTTCTTAAATTTTTTTTAATCTAAATAGGTAAAGGTACTTTTACCATATTACTTTTTACCCAGGTGAAAAATATGTTACCTTGAGTTAAGTGGAGTCTTATGTTTTAGGGCAGTATAGCAGACTTTTGGGATCCATTTCATTCGATTTCATGTTTGTCGTCTAATTTATATTTTAAGATTAAAAGTTTTCACTTGTCCCAGGTGTGATATCTTCTCTATAGGAGGAGCATATGTTGTATGCTTCACTGCTATGTGCAGTAACGCAACAGCTGTTCTGAGTTTTTTAGGCTTCAAAAATGGATAGTTGGAGCCTTCCTTTGGGAATTTCTATAAGGGTGGATTTTTTCCTCTTCTATCTTAAATGTCTCCTTTTTGCTGCCTTGAGTTGCCTTCAGTAAGCAACTGCGTACCTTTTTGATTTTTTAGCAATCTTTTTTATTTTATTTCCCCTTTTTTATTTGTTATACGGGTTATGGAATGTTATTCTTTGTTATTATAATAAAACATGGTTGAAATTACACAACTTCATTTGCTATGGTGTTCTTTATGTATGGTTTTTTTTCAGATTCACCCAGCTGGTTTTGCTTCCCCGACACTGATTCAGGCACAAACATAGACGATTGCACTACAGAATAGGGACATTGTAGCTATCTCAAATACCGGGTCTGCTAAAACATTGGTCTATCTGATCCCTACCTTCATGCTTCTCATACATGGCCAAAACAATCTAGAGAATGGTCCCACAGTGGTGATTCTTTCCCCGACTCGGGAGCTTACAACACAAATTCGAGAGGAGGTCATCAAGTTTGGTCGATCTTCTAGGGTTTCTTTCATGGTGTGTCCTCAGTTTTCATTATCCATCTTTCAACCCTTCTAATATTATTCTTTGCTTGCCTTTATGTAGCTAGGATTCATTATGTGACCCATTTTTTGTTGGATCTTTCACATAGGTCTTGGGAATTCATTCTATCTTAAGACAATTCTTGATAATTTTAGCTATCAGGATGTGGTTCGGATATTTTCAGATTATGTGTAGGGTGTGTTTGGAAACCCCAATCCAATCTATTGAATTGGGATTGGGGTCTTGAATTCCGATTTCATTGTTTGGTTAGGAAAAAATGAGTTTGGAATTGTCGTGGGGTTCTAGTTAGTAGAATTTCAAAGTAAAAGTAAATAATTACAATTTTTTTGGTTGGAATTGATTACACACATGCTCCCATGTCATGCACTCACACTCACACTCACACTAACACGCCACATCACACATTGTGAACACATAATTTCACACACACACACAAAATACATCACCCATTGTCACACAGTGAAAATCCACCCACCCACCCACCTACCTTGCAGTTTACACAATGCACACAGTTTTCCACACCCACCCACATAGTTGCGCAGACAGTTTATCACACTCTACGCTATAACACAACAGTATTTAGAATTCTTATAAAAAAATTCCCATTAATTCCACACTGGAACCAACACAAATGAATTATGGTGCCATTTAATTCGAATTCATTGAATTCCAACTCCTTAGAATTCAAATTCAATCGTAGAATTCTAATAGATTTTCATTTATGTGCATCCAAACATACTGGAAGGGTAATTGTGATTTTGGTAATGTATTTGGACTAAATCCAAATGCTCTTATTCAGCATCTCTGTAATCGGGGACATTTTTTTGAAGAAAAAAACTAAGTGGGTTGCACTAAACTAAAACTATTTTTTATGTGATCATTATCTAATATCCTATTATCTGTTTCAGTGCTTGTATGGTGAAGCTCCCAAGGGACCTCAGTTAAAAGGATTGGATTGAGGAGAAAATATTGTTGTGGAAACTCTTGGTCAGCTCAATGACATCCTTCAAATGAAAAAAGTTGACTATGGGCAAGTTGCCCTTCTTGTTCTTGATGAGGCTGATCGAATGCTTGACATGAGATTTGAACCTCAAATCCAGAAGATTGTCAATAATATACCTCCTCGCAGGCAAACTCGAGTGTATTCAGCGACCTGGCCCAAAGAAGTGAGAAAAATAGTTGGTGATCTTCTCATTAACTTGTTGAGGTGAACATAGGTAATGTTGATGAAATTGAAGAGAACAAGTCCATCTCTCAGGTAAATTAAGGCATCTTTATTCTGAGCATATTAGATTCTAAGAAATGACTCATACTACACACATAGTTTAATATGCTAACGCATTTGTTAGCATATTAACGAATTCCAGGCACACTAAATGCTCACAAGAATTGTGACTACTCGTAGGAGTCATATCAGTGGATGGAGATACAGGAGTTGTCAAGTCCACAAACTTGATGTAGATCAAAATTTTGTGGTGTACAATCAACGTGCATAATGTAACTTTTGAGTTACAAAGATCATAATAATAAATCAAAACTGTGACAGGAAGTTATTGTTATTTACTAGTATTAACACCATCGATTCTATTTCACTACTTGAGCTGAGTTGATTTATGAAAATAAATGGTTGTCAATGTTTTAACAATTTCATTAATAATTTTATTGAAAACTGATCCAAGATGATTTGTATGGATGGGGCATATGAAATGAATACATTATAAACTCTAATACTATGTATGAACTTTTAGCAAGGCATGGGTGCCTTTTAATGTTGCAATATTCATAATTTGAATTGCAATCATTTGAATAATTCCTATATGATATGCAACTGACATATTTAATACTGTGTAATTGTATTTTTTGTTTTTATAATTTAATTTTGTGAATATTATGTATGGATGGACCGAGGGACCAAAAACTTTTAAAGAATTTCGTACACGTGTCGTTTAAGAGAAGATGAATCAAGTGAAGGTGTAATTGCATGAATTATAGATCTTGGGAATTTTTCTTTCGATTCTACCAAATGTTTAAAAATAGGCACATGCGGTGGAAAAACAAACAGCTAGAGAGAGATTATAATGTATTTGGACGTTGATAAGTTCAATAAGAAGGTTATATTTTTAATTCAATTTTTTATGAACACATGATTCTTTGTGTTTCAAAATTATTGGCTTTGAGTAGTTTCTAAAGTTGACAGTTTAATGAATTGGGTAGGTTTCAAATTTGAAATACGAGATTTCTAGTGGAAAATTGAGAAGTTTATAGAGACAACACACACACATGGGTCTTTTTGAATATTGTTGTCGAAGTTTTTTGTTAGTTCTTAAACAGGTCGGGAAGTCCTATAAACAGGGGAAATTCTGTCAAATTTTTTAAAAATTGTTTACAATTATTTGTTTTATATTAAAAATATTTCCAACTTAAATTATATACCACTTAATACTTCGAAAAAACTGGAATTCATGTGTTGTGTTTTACATTGCACTAGATATTTATATATGGTGTTTTTTACTTATGGAGGAGCATTTACTTAGAGGAATGTGAAAGGTGTATGACTGTCAGACAACATGCTAGTAAACGTAAGCGGAAAGAGGACATCGACACATTATTGCCTAAAATTATGAAGAGATTACTGATATGCACCCAAAATTGTACATTTATACCCCGAATAGACACACTTTAGTTGCTAATTGTCGGCAATATGGGTCTTATGTGCTTAAATATTTATCTTGTAGGTCAAATGCATGTTGCGGTGTTCAAACGCGCATTTCAAGGCAATTGTGTGCAATACGGAGCTAAATACCCATGTCCCGTATCCTAGCCAACCCTAAACCTTCATAAACCCTGTGTGTGTTTTGTTTGTCCCTTTTTAATATTTTTTAGATTTTTATTTTTTGTCGTTTTTTTTAAGGTTTTATTTTAGATTTATTTGGGATTTCTAGTTTTTATTTTCTATTCTTATAATTTTATTTTATTTTGATTTTTATTAGTTTGTAGTTTTATTAGGATTAGTTTTTAGGAGATTATTTTTAGTTTATTAGATTTTATATTTTTTAAGACTTTAGTTTTCATTTAGATTTTAAATTTTTATTTCTTTTGTTTTATTTTAGTTTTTATATAATCTTAAGATTTTATTTTTTAGTTTTAATATTTTTATTTTTATTTTCTTTAGTTCGTTCTATTTTTAATTAAATTTTATTTTTTTATTATTATTAATTTTAGTTGAGTCTTTATTAATTTTTTATAGGAGTCCAAATTAAACACACACACACACACAAACCCCTCTTACACCCCATTTACACCAAATCTAAACCCCCACTCACACACACCATTCCATACACCCTCACCACACACAATCTACCCCACATCATCTTCTTTCCAACCTCATTTTCTCTTTTCTCAAACCCACCTCCATTATCCCTCATTGACAACCAAAATACCTCTCTCTACTCCCTCACCCCACCTTACAGCCCCATACCGGGATGACCCACGATCTCAAACCCTCTGTCTTGAACCACCTTAAATTCTTGAACTGAATCGGCGGCGTCCTGACCTGCAGAACCCGCCGGCGACCCATCAACACCCTTCATCGACCCATATCCGCCGGCCCTCACCCCAGGCGTCGGCCTGCCATTCCCGGTGACCCCACATTTCCCTTTCCAACCATGCCGCGACCCAACCCACTGGAACCTCCATCTCAGCCTTAACCCAGCGTCGGCGTACTCCAACCAATCAACCCGCCACACCAGCTACCCATGGAAGCGACCCACATCGGACCTTACCCCTGTCCATACCCACATTTCTTCTATCCCTTAACCCGTCGGAACCACCCAAAACCGGACCCCCTTCCTTATACCTTCAAGCTCCATTCCGATGGATTTAACCTGTACCCGCTCACCAGCAACACCCCCAGCTCCATTCTGACGAACCAACCCGACCTCCCTTTTTACCCCGGTCCGGACCTCAAATCGAAACACCTCTCACCTCTTTAACCCATTAACACACCGGAACCATCGATGGTTTACAACATGAAGATTGTTTATAGGTTGTGGACATTCAGAATTTTGTTTTTTATGTGTTACAGCTGTGCGGGCTTTTATTGTTTAGTTTTATGGTCGTGCGGGCATTCATAATTTGATTGTTGAATTTTATGGTCGTGCGGGCTTTATAATAAGCAGATTTTACATTTACAAGGTTTGGAATTTCAAGAAAATAGAGGAAACTCTGCCCAATTTTTTTTTTGGTCTGTGAATTATTAAGACATGTAATATTTTTAAGTTTGTATATATATATTTGTTTATTAACAACGTTTTCGATTCGCAATTTGTGACTTTTTTTATTGTTTTGTCAATAATAAATATTTGTAACACCTCGTACGCGTACAACGTTACACATAGAAACCGACGGTGCACTCACAGGACCCCCAATTTTAGGATTGGACAAAAAAAATACATTTTTTTTTAAATTATAGTTAAATATAGTCATGGACTTTGTCCATGACCATTTTTATTTTTTTCGTCGCGCATAAAAATGCTCGCGGCCAAAATTCGCGACCATTTTTTTCATTTTTTTCTTTACGGTTGTGGATCACGGACTTGGGCCGCGACCATCTTTTTTTATTTTTTTCTACACGGTTGTGGGTCACGGATGAGGGTCGCGACCAATTTTTTTTTGTCATGGTCGTGGGTTGCGGACTTTGGCCGCGACCAATTTGTCACGATTGTGGGTCACGGATGAGGGCCGCGACCAAATTTTTTTTTTTTTTTTGTCACGGATGTGGGTCGCGGACTTTGGCCGCAACCAATTTGTCACGGTTGTGGGTCACGGATGAGGCCCGCGACCCGTCACGGCATGGGTCACGGCCCAAGTCCGAGACCATCTACCATGATCCCTCTCGGCCGTGACCATTTTTTGGTCACGGACTTGGGCCGCGACCCACGCAAATGGTCACGCCCTAAATGGTCACGGCCCAACTCCGCGACCCACAGTTTTGGTCAGGGATTTTGGCCGTGACCAATCGCCATTTTTGGTGTAGTGATCTTCCATAGCCAAGACCCATTTCCCATCAACCAAGTCCAAATCGTGTCACCTGCCAAAATAGCCAAAACCAAGGCCAAACCAAAGTAGCAAAGCCCCATGTGCCTAATTAACCCTTTTGCCTCTTATTCCCAAAATGCCCCCCAATTACCAACTTTAAACCATTTCCAAAAATAACCCTTAACTAAATCTGATTTGCTTTATTCCAATCCCCTTATCCACATGACCTCACACCTCTCTTACCTCATTTGTACACACCTCATTTCCATGCACATTAAACCTTCCCAAAAATACCTCTTAGCCCCATGTGTGCCATGCATCTACTATAAAAGAAGACTCAAGGCCCCATTTGAATATATAGATCATCAAATAGAGAGAGAAAATTCTAGAGAAAAGTAGAAAGTTGGGTTAGAATAAATTAGGTAGAAATATTTGTAAATAGTTTTTTTTTATTAGATATTTGTGAGGTTAAATTTTGTAAGAGAGTTAATTGAGTGGATATTTAATTTCAAATCACTTGGATGCTCAATTAGAGGGATTGTATGCTTCAAATTGGAAGATTAGAGTTCAACTTTCTCAAAGATATTATTTGTTCATCATGTTTAATATCATGTAGGCTAAATTCCCTTTCAAGGGGTGGGGGGAAACCCTTATTTGATGCTATTTTAGTTAATTAGTTTGATTACTTGAAAATTCCCTTTGAATATTAATTTTGATCGCTCACCATTAAATTTACGCCTCGAGAGAGGGTAAATTATTTTCGAGAGAAAATCGAAATTCTAGTTATAATACCCATTTTAGATTTGAACTAGAGATAGGTATTTCTTAAGTGGGGTATTATAACTTGAATTTTAACTCTAAATTTATTTTCTAAGATTTCTATAAATTTTAATTGATCGGTCCTAGCGAATGATTAATTAAAAGGAATGTAGATATATTTTTCTAGAGTTTTGGGGTGTTAAACTTAATTTTTTAAAAGGTTAGTATTAAGATTACATTTGCAACGAGAGTTGATTTGTAATGTTGATATTAATTTGGAAAAATTCAATTAATTAAATTAATTAGTTAGAATAGCTAAAATTTGTGGTGTAATCCCACTACTTGATTGTTCTCACAATTATTTACCTCACTTTATCTCTTATTTTAGTGTTAGACTTTATTTTTCACTTTTAGTCACTTTCTAATTAGTTGTTTTCATCTCACATTTTAGTTTAGTATTATTTCACCTCACCTCAGCCAATTGTTTTAATATTGAAAAAGCAAAAAAAATTAGAAAGGTGAAAAAGAACAAAAGAAAATAAAATTGAATTACAATTGAGTTTGTCTCTAGCTTACCCCCTTTGATGTGAATTGATACCCTTACTTACCTCTACACTTTAGCTTGATATTATTTTGTAGGTATTTTGAGGTTTTGATTAACTTAACTTTCAACAACAACGACACACAAAAACCAAAGTTATAAAATGGCGCCGTTGCCGAGGATCGTGAAGCTCGGAGCAGATTTCAACTTGTAGTTCATTTATTTATTTTTGTACTTTATTATTTTTTTTGCACCATTTTTTTTATTTTAGAAGGCTTGTATTTAGGATTTTATTACCTTGCTTGTATTGCAGTGCATAGTGACACCATTTATTTTTCATTTAAATTTGTAATAAAACGAAGCAAGCGTGATAGGGAAACCGGACAAGGTAGAGAGTGGGCGTCCATTGGCGAGGATTTAGAAGCCTCTCTACCTTGGGACAGTAGGACTCCCGGGGACGACTGAGATAGGCATTATCTCCCCCTGTTCGACTCAAATTTTTCGGCACCCCACAGCGTAAAAACCAGGGGACGTACATTTCTAAACCCTCGCGCCTCTCCTATTAGCGAGTCAATTATTGTGTATGCTTTGTGTTCTCTTACTTGATTTTATTCTCGCATTTATTTTTGAATGGTGTGATGAATTAATTAATTAAGACCTCCACCCGATCACTCACGAGAAGGAATTTCATCACCCGACTCACTCGCTTACCATTGTGTGCTACCCTAGCCATCACTAAATTTAAAATCAATCAACAAGGTAGCCCAATAGGAGAAAATTTTGCTAAGGCGATCACAAAGAATTTCGTAATTTTATATCTCCCGCGGACATAATTAAAATTTGACTACCCTTTCACTTAATTTAAAGATAAAAATTGGCTATGTGCTAGTTAGGAAATTTTCTTGACTTGTGTGTGTTCCAATTCATTTTTTGGGGGTCGGTTTTAGTTGGTTCTTCCAAATTCAGAGAGTCCATATTTTTCCCCACCTTTTCTTCCAAAAAATCCAAAAATATTTTCTTTCATTTTTATATCAAAAATCCAAAAATATTTTCTTTCTTTCCTTTTAAAAAAATCAAATAAATATTTTTCTTCCTTTATTTTTCAGAAAAATCCAAAAATATTTTCTTCCATTATTTTTAGAAAATCCAAAAATATTTTCTTTCCTTTTGAAAAAATTTAAAAAACTCCAAAAAAATATTTCCATCCACATGGTCGAAGAACGTCCTTTACGGGACTACTTTGGTCATTTCTCAATGTCACGCGACACGTGTGAGAGTGATCCTGAGCCGTATCTTTATGATATTTACCTCTCTCACGAGTGCCCTTGATATTCTTGACCCATCTATGCACGCACCTCATTTTCCATCACCCTCGATGTTAAATGTCGACGTGTCTCATCCTTTGTTGTGCACCCACTGTTATTATGCCGATCACATATCCCATGAGTGTCCATACTATTCATATCCATCGGAACACACCATGGAACATGTGTATCAATATGACACTGTTTCGAAACCCACCTCGGCCTTCTATCCCGATACACCTAATCCCGAGTTGTGTGAGTACTCGAGCTATTCGTGGAGGCCTGATCACCCTTTCACGCAATACGAATCCCAACCCGATGTTGTGGATCCTCATACATTCCAACAGTCGCCATGGAAACCTTGTGCACCCATTCAAGTTCAGTTCCCTCGCTACGCACTCCATGAGTATCAACCCTTTTTCCATCACGAAAGCGATCCTTTCGTGTATGATGCACTTAAACCCGCTCCACGCACTCCCTTTGTCCATAGCTATAGCAGCGCATTGTGTCCACCTCAACCACCACCACCGCCCATCACTCCACAATCCACCTGAAAAATATAAAATAAAACAAAAGAAATAAAAACTTAAAATCTAAATGAAAACTAAAGTCCTAAAAAATATAAAATCTAATAAACTAAAAATAAACTCCTAAAAACTAATCCTAATAAAACTACAAACTAATAAAAATCAAAATAAAATAAAATAAAATTATAAAAAGAAAATATAAAAATAGAAAATAAAAACTAGAGATCCCAAATAAATCTAAAATAAAACCTAAAAAAAACGATAAAAAATAAAAATCTAAAAAATATTAAAAAGGGACAAACAAAACACACACGGGGTTTAGGTAGGTTTAGGGACGGTTTAGGGTAGGCTAGGATACGGAACAAGGGTATTTAGCTCCATATTGCACGCAATTGCCTTGAAATACGCGTTTGAATACCATAACGTGCATTTGACCTACAAGATAAACATTTAAACACATAAGACCCATATTGTCGAGAATTAGCAACTAAACTGTCAAATAGCATGCTAGTAAACGTAAGCGGGAAGAGGACTTCGACGCATTATTGCCTAAGATTATGAAAAGATTATTACGAAGAAGGAACACTTAATTTTGATAGACAAATTTAATTTGGTTGATATGTTAGCTCAATTTAATTTTATGTAGTTTTGTTTGATGTCAGACAAAAAAATATGTTGGTGGGAGTGTTGTATTTTTTGGCTAAATGATGTAATCTATAATATATATATTGTAACATTGAAGGTGGAATAAATGATTCTATCAACTTTGATTTTTGTTTAGATTTATTTTTCAACTATGATATTAATATTGGTTCTTAAATTTTGTATTATTTGTTTAATTTCTGACCGTTTTTGTTAAATCCTCATGTGATGAAATATTTTATTTGACCTTTTTTAATATTTGAAAATTGTCTGTCATGACACCTTTTAAATCAAATAGGACATCTTATAGAGTATATTATGACCCTTTTCTGTAACAAATATGACAGTTTTGAAAACAAGTCATATATAACCGTTACCTAATATGACACTTTTTACGGGTATCAATTATGACACCCAAACTTATGACGCTATTTATTGAAAAATAAAGCTTCATAAAATGTGTTTTATGACACTTAAAAAAGGTCATAAAATGCTTTTTTTGTAGTGAGTTCTTTGAGCGAATATGACAGTACCAAATGCGACTTAACCCATAGAAATGTGTCTTTGGTGTTACCAAAGGAAAACTCTTGGGATTCATGAATAGTGAGATTGGGATTGAAGCAGATCCTTCCAAGCTAAAAGCCACACTCAAAATGCAACCACCGCGAATGGAGAACGAAGTCCGGGGATTCCTTAAAAAAATACAATATATCAGTCGATTCATCAGCCAGTTGACTTGTATCTATGAACCAGTCTTTAAAATTCCCCAAAAGGATTCCACTAAGGTTTGGAATGAAGCTTTCCAAGAATCCTTTGGACGAATCATGCAGTACCTAACCTAACCTCCAGTACTCATGCCACTACAGCCTAGTCTTCCCCTACTCCTATACCTAATAGTAACGGATACTGCAGTTGGGGCTTTGTAGCCCAATACGTCGAAGAATCATGTAAAGAAAGAGACATCTACTATGTCAATCGCAACTTATCCAGGTACGAAGCTAACTACTGAGCCTTAGAAAAAGCATGTGTCGCCCTCGTCTAGGTCACCCAAAAATTCTGGCATTACATGCTCGCCTTTACCATCAAACTTGTGTCTTGAATGGATCCCATTGAGAAACGTGTGTGCTCGCGTTCAAATGATCAAGTTATATATAAAACCCTTTTAACACAAACAAACCCTAAACATGCAGCAGTATGTGATTGAATAAATTGATAATCTACGCAAGAACATTCAAACACAGGCAATTAAGGAAAAATCCCCCTCAGGGGCAAAGCGAATGAACTCAAATGCTTCCTTTGGTGTAAAAGAGTGACAGTATAAGATATTGACTCAATCAAATCAACAAATCAAAGCTCAAAATGATTTTCACACCAATAACGTCCAAAATGATTTTATGCTTTTTCAGGACTTTCAAGGAAGTGCAAACCCGTTTAGATTCTCCAACCAAACTCCCTCAGATATTGTATTGAATAGAGGCATTCTAAATTCTCAAACTTTGGAGAATTGATGGTGAAACCTAAGTGGCCCATATTTGGCATGAATTGCTTTTTATTGCCTTTAAATTTTTCCGGGCTCTTTTAACCTCTTTGGACCTCGGATATTAAAATTCCTCCATTTTTTAGGTCCTTTTTAACGGTGGCTTTTGCGCAAAGGATAGATGATTACCTTTCGCAGCCCCTCCACGTTATACAAAAACACATAGTCTCACCAAAACGGTTTTTACATGCATTCCAATCTTGTCAAGTTTTATCGCATATTGTACATTGTATAGACAGGATTGAGATGAAAACACGCAAGCCAACATGAGATAGACAAGTGCAATAATCAAATATAGCCGTGCATGTGTGTAATAAAGGATATAGGAGTCAAACATGTAGGAAGGTATCACTAATTGCATCTCAAAGACTCCAATCAATGTAAAGCACATGGATGAAATGATGTAGCCTCTCAAATCTATATCAAACAGTCACATGGATAAATGGAATGAAGTTGTGACTTGGCTATCTTACATGCTCATCCATAAAAGAAGCAAAATACAAAAAACTTTTTGGATTTTTTCAAAAATTTGGAAAAATAAAATCTTTTTGTGCTTTTCTCGAAATTTTTCTTAAAGGAAAATCTTTTTGTATTTTTTTTAAAAGAAATATAAAAAGCAAAAAGAATAAAACAAAGTTTTACAACAAAGTAATGGTACATATAAAACAGACTAGCAATAGGAAGCATATGATATGAACATGAAGAAGCATCCTATTCTAGACATAGACCAACCCCTCAGTCAACTGTGCAAATCCCTAAAGATTTCCTAAGACTCTCAAATCTAAGGGCATCTAAAGGTTTCGTGAAAATATCGGCTAACTGACGGTCGGTAGGAACAAAACTCAGGGATACGACTTTCTCTTCAACTAACTGACGAATAAAGTGCTCAGGTATCCTGATGTGTTTTGTGCGCGAATGTTGAACTGGATTGCGGGATATGTGTATCGCGCTCGTGTTATCATAGGAAATGGTCATGGTGTCCTGTGATATCCCATAATCCTCCAGCATTTGCTTCTCCACAAGAGTTATGTGCAACAACTCCCGACGGCTATGTACTCAGCCTCCGCAGTGGACAAAGAGATGGAATTATGCTTCTTGCTCAGCCAGGAGACAAGAGCAGAACCAAAATAGAAACACCCACCAGAAGTGCTCCTACATCCATCTACATCCCTAACCCAATCGGCATCCGAGTAGGCAGACAGACGGTCATCGGTATCAAAGGAATACCAAATCCCGTATGAGAGAGTCCCACTTACGTATTTAATAATACGTTTTAGAGAAAGTAAATGTGACTCTTTTGGGGATGCCTGATAACGCGCACAGACTCCAACATTAAAGGCGATGTCGGGACGACTGGAAGTCAAGTAGAGGAGACTACCTATCATACTCCGATATAAGGTTTGCTCTATGCCCTTGCCTGAAGTGTCCTTACTAAGCTTGGTAGTGGTACTCATAGGTGTACGTGCATGCATAGCGGAGTCTAAACCAAATTTATTCACTAAGTCTCTAGCATACTTGGATTGGGAGATGAACATCCCATCCTCTAGCTGACGAACCTGGAGACCAAGGAAGAATGTAAGCTCACCAACCATGCTCATCTCAAACTCACTTTTCATCTCCTCCTCAAAGTGGTGAGCATGCTGGGAGCATGTGGATCCAAAGACTATGTCGTCCACATAGACCTGGGCAACCAAAATAGCACCGTCATCTCTCCTAACAAACAACGTCATATCTACTCCCCCTCTCTTGAAGCCACCAGCTAAGAGATAGGAAGTAAGCCTCTCGTACCAAGCACGGGGTGCTTGCTTCAAACCATACAAGGCTTTCCTCAGATAGTAGACGTGCTCAGGGTGCTGAGGGTCTTCAAACCCTTTTGGTTGTTCCACATAAACCTCCTCCTGTAGAATGCCATTCAAAAAGGCACTCTTTACATCCATTTGATACACCTTGATGCGCAGATGACATGCGATGGCGAGCAGAAGACGGACGGACTCAAGCCTCACAACAGGAGCAAATGTCTCCCCAAAGTCTACACCCTCTATCTGTGTGTAGCCTTGAGCGACCAACCTAGCCTTATTTCGGATTATGGTACCATTTTCATCCATTTTGTTCTTAAAAATCCACTGGGTAACTATCACATTAATCTCACTAGGTCGGGGGACAAGTTCCCAGACATCATTCTTTTTAAACTGAAGCAACTCATCCTGCATAGCAGATATCCAGTGTTCATCCTTGAGTGCTTCTTTATGGTTCTTGGGCTCGACTTTGGACGTGTAGCAAATATGGCTAACAACGTTCTCTAGCTGAGCACGAGTCTTGACCCCTAGAGTGGGATCACCAACAATGGCAGAAGGGTCATGACTCTTGCGAACCCAAGCAGGTGTGTCCCCTAACACAGGAGTAGGATCCACAGAGTGTGAGAGAGGAACAGGTAAATCACTGTCAGAACAGTCCTCATCCTCACACTGAAGGTTAGGATCAATAACCGTCGGAGGTTCGTCATCTTGCACGGTGACGTTTATTGATTCCATAATCTTAGATATCTTCAGGTTAAAAACCCGGTACGCTCTGCTATTCGATGAATATCCTAGAAATATTCCCACATCGCTTCGGGAGTCAAACTTTCCTAATTGCTCTCTATCCCGTAGGATGTATCATTTACTCCCAAAGACACGGGAATATGCCAGGTTGGGCTTCTTGCCAGTCCACAACTCATAAGGAGTGTGAAGTGTGTGTGAACGCAGATACACCCTATTCACCATGTGGCATGCAGTAGACACTGCCTCTGCCCAAAATCTCCTAAAAACTTTACGACCTAGAAGCATAGATCTAGCCATCTCTTGGATCGTTCTATTCTTTCTCTCAACAATCCCATTTTGCTGAGGAGTTCTCACAGCAGAAAACTCATGTTGGATCCCAAGGCTATCACAGTATAAATCCACCCTTGCTTCCTTGAATTCAGTGCCGTTGTCACTACGTATTCTGTTAATAGTGACACCGTGTTGATTTTGCAGGACACGGCACTTGGTCGTTAAGAAATCTATAGCATCGGATTTCTCTCTCAGAAAACCTACAATGGAGTATCTGGAGAAATCATCTACCATCACGAGGATGTACCTCTTACCACCTAGACTCTCAGTACGAGTGGTACCCATAAGATCCATGTGAATCAACTCCAGAACACGAGAGGTGGTAATGGAATGTAACTTCCTATGAGGACTACGAATTTGTTTTCCCAACTGACAGGGTCCACAAACGGTCGAAGTTAACTTTCCAAGAGATGGTAAGCCACGTACTAGGTCCTTTTTAGATAAATGATTGAGATCTCTAACGTTCACGTGACCTAGACGTTGGTGCCACAGATCCATAGGAGTGATCGTGGCGCTGTTGCAGACAAGTGAGGATGTGGGCTCAGTCCCATAGCAATTATCCTAGGTACTCACCCCTTGCATCAAAAGTTTACCGGCTTGATTGTAGACTTTACACGCGTCCTGGTCAAACTTTACTGCAAAGTTAGTGTCGCACAGCTGGCTAATGCTGAGAAGGTTTGCTTTCAAACCTTTGACGTACAAAACATTTTCTAGCTTAGGAAAACCAGGTAACTCGATAGTACCTCGTCCTATAATGCTAGACTTACTCCCATCTCCAAAGGTGACTCTGCCATCTTGATAATCCTCAAGAGTAGTAAAAAATGAGGCATCACCTGTCATGTGTCTGGAGCACCCAGTATCAAAATACCACTGTGAGGTATTATGTGCTTTGAGAGCAACATGAACAACAAAGGACTTTTTATCTTTCTTAGGCACCCAAGCAGAGATGACCTTTTGTTTGCCTTTGTTGGTTTTAGCTGGAATGTAAGAAGCATTCACTAACGGTGAAGACATTAATCGGAATTCTTTCATCAAACTCTGAGTCGTGGCAGCTAAGAACTCAACTCTCTCTCTCAGACTAGAAAACTCATCAGTATGTCGTGGTGGAGCAATTGTACGTCGTGTCCGACCCATGCTATAACAAGTTTCCCTAAGGTGGCCTTTTCTTTTGCAATAAGTACAAAAGAGCTCAGTCAAAGGCGGACCTTGGTTTGCTTTTCTTGGTCGAACACTCCTTCGAGGTTTTTTACGGTGACCATAAGGAGTTGTAGTAAACTCAGGAACTGGTCCAGGTGCAATTTGGGACGTGGAGGCACCATCATATCCAATTCCTTGACGATCACCAAAACCTAAAGCGGGGCCAAGGTGCATCTTTCCCATCTTCCCAGATCTGTCCTCGATTTGTACCTTGACTTCCCGTGCTTTCTCAAGATCATGAGTCAGTTGGGAAACAAGGGCTTCAAGTTTCTTCCGAGTCTCCACGGAGGAATGGAGCTGACTCGTAAGACTATCCACTTGCTTGATCAAGTCCCCTCTCTCTTTCTCTAGAGTACTCTCTCTCTCTCTAAACAAATTCTCATTCTCGACACACGTAGATTCTCTCTCTCTCAGGGTGGTGCAGGTGGAGAACTCTCTTTCTCTCGCTTTCCTTAAATCTTCATTTAGGCAAGTGATCTTAAGAACTAACGCTTTGTTACGCTTTTTAGTTTTAAAAGACTCAGAATATAACTCAGCGTAGGCGCGTTGTATATCACTCTCGCTCTCACTTATGTCATCTTCCCCCTCACTCACATCGATCTCACTGTCGAGGTGTCCCTGTGAAGCATCATCCTCATCGTCGTGAGGAGAACTAGGAGTGTTCACTTGGCTAGCCATGAATGAGGTGAAGTTACACTCATGCGGTGACTCATCTCCAGAATCCACCGTCTCGACCTCACTGTCGTCACTAAGGGTAGCATTAAGGACAGCTTTCCCTGTCTCTCTATTCAGACGATTGGCACACTCAAAAGCTCTATGACCCCTACCATCACACTCAAAACATCTCTCACTTTCTTTCAGGGAAGGATTTTTGGAAACTTTTTCATTTTTCTTTTCAAACTTATTTTTTTGAAATTTCTTTTTATCTTTAAAATTGCCATTTTTCTTAAATTTGAGAATCCTCTTGAAATTTTTTGCGAAAAGAGCCAAATCATCTAAGTCAAAATCGCACTCAGAATCTGACGTGTCAGTCTCTCTCTTTCTAGATGACTCTACCCTCTTTCTAGCTGACCCCTCACTCCTTCTCTCTTGGTCTTTAAGAGCAATTCCCTTATCTTTAGATTTAGCATTTTTAGGGAACATATCAATTTCATAAGTTTGCAAATCTCCTACAAGTTCTTCCAATTTTAGCGCATTTAAATTACCCATAGAATTTAGCACAGTGACTTTAGGGATAAAACGCTTAGGTAAAGAACGAAGAATCTTTTTAACAACTCTAGCATTCGGAATTTGTTCACCAAGATTAAAACTAGTATTCATAATGTCAGAAAGTCTAGCATAAAATTCATCAAAGCATTCAGAATCATGCATGGTGATTGTTTCAAATTGAGTTGTCAAGTTTTGCAACTTAGACTCTTTCACAGCATTAGTTCCTTCATGGGTGAGTTGTAAAACATCCCATGCCTCTTTTGACGTGGTACATGTCATTATGCGTTTGAACTCATCAGGTGTGACAGACCCAGAAATAGCACTTAGACCCTTAGAATTAAAAGATGACCATTTAATTTCTTCATCAGACCAAGAAATGTCAGGTTTCAAGTTGGTCACATTATCAACAGTCACGGTGGGAGGAGTCCACCCTCGTTCAACCAAAATCCAGACACGTTCATCAATGGCTTTTAAAGCCGACCTCATACGGGCTTTCCAATAAGCATAATTTGTCCCGTCAAAAATAGGCATTTTATAATATGACTTCTCCATTTGAACACGCACTTTTTCAAAAATCAATTTTTTCAGAAAATTGATATCTTAGAAAAATTTTGCGGAAAAAAAGGAATACGCGATAGATTAGCGTAACCTGCTCTGATACCAAGTTGAGAAACGTGTGTGCTCGCGTTCAAATGATCAAGTTATATATAAAACCCTTTTAACACAAACAAACCCTAAACATGCAGCAGTATGTGATTGAATAAATTGATAATCTATGCAAGAACATTCAAACACATGCAATTAAGGAAAAATCCCCCTCAGGGGCAAAACCATTTATTTTCACTATAATTTGTAAGAGAACGGCTTACAATCGGATTACAATGAAAATACAAGTTGACTAAGAATTACTCTCGGGTATCGAATTCTGTAGTCGCGGATGGAATTATCCCTTTCCAGTAGGGCTGCAATGAATAAGAAGAATGGTCTCCTCCACAAGGGTTGAACAAACCAAAGTTGTGTTCTTGGGTTGCTTAAAGGATTCACAAAGGTTTGGCAATGATGTGTGAATCAAAACATGAGTCTTGGGACTCAATAATATGAAGACTAGGTGTACTTGGACTCTCAAATTCGTCTCCTAAAGTCTTGCAAAACAACTCCCCCGAAGTTGGTATTTATAGGAAAAAATATGAAGAGTCCCACGTTCTTAAAACTCTAAAATTCTATCCAGCGTACAAAAAAAAACAGCATTCTTTAAGGAATTTTCTCTATCTTCAAAAGGTCATAACTCCTTCACCGTAGCTCGGATTGAGGTACCGTTTTTTCCAGTATATTCGTTGTGGCGAGCTCTTCAACTTTCTAGTTGACCAGACCTCCGAAATATGGATGTGAAATTACGAAAATGCCCTTGAACTCTCCTGTCGTTCCTTTTTTCACTGTTTTGACTTCCCTTGCGTACCACTTGCATTAAGTCCCTAAAATCTTGGAACGTGAAGTCGTTGAGGCAGATGTGGGACATATTAGTGGAGATAATGCATGCTTGATTCCCGGAATTCGGATAGAGGCCGTCATGTGAGATCGTGAGGAGACGTGCCAAATGTAGCGGCGTACGACATAAATAAATGAAACATTTCGGACATGTGAAAAATGTCCTTACACCCATCAATTACCTACTCGAGAAGCCTACCCTGTCCAGCCGAATAGCCCAATGGTTGATGCTGCTAGCAGAATTCGATATTGTGTATGTCACGTAGAAAACCATGAAATGAAGAGTCATCTCTGACTACCTCGTCGACTACCCTATGGAAGAAGTCGATTTTTGGATTTTCGAGTTTTCAGATGAGAATATCTTTTGTACCTCCCAAGAAGACCTCTAGTGGCAAATTTTATTTGACGGCGCCGCCAACAAAAAAAAAGGTATGGCATTAGGATAGTCCTAATTGCCCCTGATGACTGTCACACTCCCATTGCCATCAAGCTGAATTTTTATTACAAAAACAACATGACAGAATACAAGGCATGCACGATAGGCCTCAAAGTTTCTCTCACGAAAGGAATTCAATATATAGATGTCTATGGGGATTCATCCCTCATCATCAGTCAAGTACACAAAATATGGAAAATCAAGGATGAGAAACTTTTACCCATCCATGCCCACCTAGAATAGATGGCTTTCCAATTCTAAGATATTACCTTACACTACCTACCCTGAGCAAGGAACAACCTAGTCAATGCCCTTGCTACCTTAGCCTCCATAATTGACATGCCCGAAGGAATAATAATAGCCCCTTTATTAGTCCAAAAATAAGACAAACCAACCCATTGTTATCATATTGAGCTCATCACAGAAGGGGATCCTAAAATTTTCGATTGTTGGTATTATAATATTTTTCATCTCCTCAATCATGGTAGGTATCCCTAAGATTATAACCAGAAAGATCAGGCAACTCTTTGCAAATTGGTTACCCAGTACATTGTCTGCGATAAAGCAGTGTTCAAGAAAAACTTCAATGGAACCTATTTACACTGCATTGCAGGGGCTGACATTGAAGAGATAATGCAAAAAATTCACAGCATGGAGTGTGGAACCCACACAAATGTCCATAGGTTTTCCAAGAAAATCATTCAACAGGGTTACTATTGGACTACCATGGTTCAAGATTGCACTGCCTATGTTTAGAGGTGCCTTAAATGCCAACAGTTTTCCAACCTCTAGTGCTTACCTTCGCAGGAATTGTACAACATGACTTCTCCCTAGCCGTTTTCCACATGAGGCATCGACATTATAGGGAAGGTTACACCCAAGGACTCCAACGGGAATTAATTCATCTTGGTTTCCATTGAATACTTCACCAAATGGGTCAAAGATGAATCATACGTAATGCTAAATGCTAAAAAGGTGGTGAAGTTCATCAAGAAAAATATCATTTACTAATATAGGGTCCCAAATGAGCTGGTATCTGACAGCGGGTTGCATTTCAAAGAAAAAGTCACAGAAGTTATCGATGAGTATGGGATTCAAAGACACAAATCTTCTCCCTACCGACCTCAAACCAACAGAACAGTCGAAGCCACTAATAATAACCTGAAATCCATCATTAGCAAAATGATCAAAAACTGTCGAGATTGGATCGGCCGAATCTCTTATGACCTCTAGAGCTACCTCACTTCAGTTTGAACATCTATTGGGGCTACCCCTTACTATCTAGTTTATGGCAGGGAAGTATTCCTACCAGTGGATTTGGAAATTCCTTCGTTATGCATCATTCTTGAAAGAAAAGTCGGTGAGGAGGACTGACATCAGAGCCGTCTTGATGAGCTATCACTATTAGACGAGAGGAGGCTGAAAACTCTATATCATATACAAAGGTATCATCACCTAATAACATGTTCATTCAATAAGAGAGTTAAGGGGATTGAAGAGCCCACCTAGAACTACGTGGGGCCTGATCCTCTAAAAATCTTTTTCTTTCAAAAATGAAACTCAATTTTTTCAAATCGCCAGAGGTACGTAGGCAGCTCATACGCTTTACATGAGTATAACCCCATTCTTTTTTACAAAATGCTATTATTTTCGTATCCTCGAGAATGACGGTTCATTTTAACATATACATGAACAAAAGGACTATGTATGTCTTAGCGATTGGTATAGATAATTCAAATGCAAAATTCATCAAGAGGGACAATAATATAATTAAAATTTTCTTTATTCATTAACAAAATTTTGTTTCTATTACATCAGTATAGGGAGTCAAACAACATTTTGGCAACCTAACCCTACTTTCCTAAATAAAAACAAAAACCAACTAAACCTGAAAACAACCTTCCCAAATAACTAAAACAACTAAACCTATCACAAAAGCTACACAAAAATCCCCAGGGATACTTCCCACAGCTGCCAGAGGAATCAGCCCCATCATCATCCACATCCTGGAGTCCCCAAACTTCCCTTGCTTGAATAAAGGGCCACTAAAACTCCATGAAACGATAAACCCGGACCAGCCCAGGTAAAAAAACAACACCTCCCTCCATAATGTCAGATATATGGCGGACCACCTTTGCTCGGTCTCCACGGTCTGCATCTTGGCAACTACTCTTTTCCAAAACCACTTTATGTAGTGTATAAAAATAAGTCAAACTCTACCAATAGACTAGGATGGATGGGTTAATGGTTGACGATTCTCATGTAGAGAGCCCAGACGCATGTGCATATGCTCTGTTAACTCCTTCGCCAAAAAGAAGTCAAGTGTCCAAGGTGACACAATATTTTCCCAGTCAAATTGGTGCAAGAGTCTCCATGGAAAGTAGAAAGAGGTCTAACTGAGGCTAGTTAACCTAATATACTCGTATCCCCCTGTTCCAGAATGTGCAACAGCTCCCCCCAACCAAGGCACTAACTAACGCGTGGCTCGAGCCCCGTGCTCCACAAACTAGTTCTCCCAGCTCTCGATGTCCAGGCCTATACTGATAAACTAGTATGAAAAGAAGTTTTTGACAATCGACAAAGGATATTCAGGAGGGACCTCCATGCGAAACCTATCTAACAGCCACATGAGCATAATTACGGGGATACCCTTGTTAGAGTCTCCGTCAATATCATCGTCGCAGGATTGTGATGGTATGACATCCATAAAATAATGGCTGCAAGTTATGGGTCCACCAGTAGTTCCCCAATCACCAACATCAATTTTGAAATCAAGCCCAAAATGACGGCTCCAGTAGAGCCAACATCACCAACGTCTTGAAATTTCACCGAATGTAGCACGACAAGAAGAGAAATCATTCCTCCTAGGGGATCGACAAAATTCAGGCATAGTTGTTGCAACACTGGAATTTATCCCCAATATTACAGAGAACTATTCATAGGTCGGATATATTTCATCCAACCTAAAGCGAAAGACGGAGTCTTCAAGATACCAGAACTCTACCGTTGCCATCAGCATGTTCCACTTTATGGGTCGGTTGCACCATAAAGAGACTCGATGCATGTTAAAATCATCTTATTCAACACTGTATGAGCACATCGCCTCCAAGGTTTCGAGTTAGTTATCAAATTCAACATTTTTGGGGAGAGCCATATCACAAAGTAAGAAAGAATAATGTAAAAGAGAAGGAATGTGGAAGTGTAAAAAAGAGGCTCCACCCACACCCCCTATTTATACTTTATAAACACCAACCAAAGATAAAAACCCTGAAGAAACCAGAGAAAAACTTACCCCACCGAATACCAAGAAATTGAAGAAAGTGCAATCAATGCCTTGGATTGATTAAACTGGACTGACATGCTGATACGCAGGACAAGGGGCATGCCGATCAGTAACTCATTATTTTTGGAAAATTCTCCTTTTCCTTTTTTGTCAAAATAAAAAAAGTTCAATAAAACTAATCTTTATTCTCAAAAGAATTCAGAATTTCCGCTTCCTATGTTTTTACTTATCTTGTTTTAAAATAAATTCTCTCAAATCATTCTGAAATTATTTTTATGGTCTCAGCAGCAAAGTAAAAAGGGCATGTGCATTAAATCACTAAAAACAAAAATTAACAAAAACTTAATTTTATTTTCATAAATATTTATTGTGTTACATTGATTTTGTAGAAAGAAATAAAAATACAGTGGAACTCAGACCGAATCCACAATCTCTCTCTCTCCCCTTTAGGAGCCTCCTTCCCCGTGGCGTGCCCACTTCCCCCAGAGACGAATCGTCGTATCTTCACTCCTCAAGCCAGACCCTTCCTTAAATGAGGCAAACAACACCAGACAAGAAGGAATCGGTATCGCCTCCTGAATGTGAGCAGCCAATGAAGCTATCTAATCCCGAATTTCCTTTAGTCAAGTGGTCGATACCCGGATATGCTGTAAGAAAAACAGAAAAAAATCAAATCAGTTAGTCTGAGGCAAAGAAAGAAATCAGGAAATAAAAAGACAAAGAGATAAAAAGTATATTTCTAGCTGGACAAAATCCTCTGTTAAGCCCAGCTCCTTCGGATCCATCGCATTGGGACGGTGCAGGATACGCATCGACCCTCCGTCAGCCCACAAAATATTCTAAGGTCATTGTCGCTACCGATGTCGATGCACCACCTGTGCTGTGGGAAGACCCCATTGGCCAACTCAAACCCACCTGGGGGAGAGGCATCACATCATATATGTTGGGCGACATCAACCAACTCGACATGAAATCTAAATAATCATATATCATTACTATGTTTTTAATGACGAGTAAGGCTCTCCCATTATCGCCGCTACCCGCGTTTCATTTGCCATCTTCTGCACTCGCCTCACGTACACCAGGGGCCTCGCCGGTGGTACAATCACCTCATATTCCATAACCTGTCGGACTAAACTCTCCCCAAGATACCAGGAGTAGCCGAACTCATACGCTAGTAGACAGCGCATCTGTGTAATCCCCCCAGTCAACCCCGTGTGCTGGATGGTCGTCCCCTAGGGATAGAAGGTCACCGATACCCCGAACCCGGTTCCCGAACCAAACCTAAGCCTATACCGAGCCCAGACTATCACCCGAGACTATGTGTGTTGAGTTTGTACCTTTATTATTTTTTTCATATTTTATTTTGAGTCGCTTTAATTTTTAGGATTTATTTTAGATTTATTTAGATTTTTCTAGGTTTTATTTTCTATTTTTCTATTTCTTTTTTATTAGTGTATTTTATTTTGATTTTAATTTCTTTTTAATTTTTAATCTTTATTTTATTTTATTACGATTAGTTTTTTTAGGATTTTAGATTTTAGTTTTACAAGATTTTTATCTTTATTTTTATTTCTTTTTAGTTTTATTTTTTTAATTGTTTCTATTATTTATAGATTATGATATTAATTTTTAGATTTTAATTTTTAATTTTTTTTGGGTCCAAACTAACACACACACTCATACTATACACTAAGCTACATTATCATACACCTAAACCTAACCTCTCACCCTCACACTAAACCCCATACACCCACACACACCCAATCATACGTCTACCATCTTCAACCTCCATCACCCCAATCTTCTTCTTCTCTCTCGTCCACTATCATAGCCACCCAACAACCAATCTTATACCTCCCACAAATCACCTTCCATACCCCAACATCATAACCCAAGACCCACTTGCTAAAAACCTATAATCCCATCTCAAAACCCGGAGCCACAACCCGAGACCCTCGGTTCTGTCCTACCCGAGCCCGGCACTGCCTTGTTTGCCCCATACTCACTGACCAGATCCGGTAAAATTGACGACCTCCTCTGCTCCTGCTCTCCTTAACCCGACGTCCACGCCGACCAACCCGCGGTAAACCCGCTAAACTGCACAAACCCGATCCCGGCCAACCCTCTTCCAAAAACCCAAAACAATTTTCTCCCTCCCAATTTCCATCCACTTGCCTTTGAGCATAACCAATCCCCTTTAAAATCGAAATCAATCCTTAGCCAAAAATGAGATCCCATAAAATCTTCGAAAGTGAACAAAATTGTGGGTTATAAAACAAGAGAAGGGAAGCTCATTTAGAGGGACTCTCAGCACAGAGATGACAGACACAGATAATAGAAAGAAAGTGTCTATATTATGTACAAAGTAGGTACATAAAAAAATTTCAAAAAAATAGTTGAACACCTCGTCCGCTCGAGGAGAGCGAGCGGCGCGCTACTGTCGATAAAACTAATCAAATCCATTTTAAATCCGATTTCAATTCCGCTTGAGGTTCTAATCTTCTAAAATCATAACCAACATATTTAACTAATAAAAATTATTTAAATTCAAAAATTTATTTTTCCTCTATATTTTGAAAATACCCCAAAAGTTACGCGGGTTGTTACACTTCTCTACTAACATTGGAATTTCACCCTCGAAATTCGCGGAATGTCTAACTCTCAAAAATCAGGCCAACAATATCCAAAAATAAACTCGTCACCAAAAATAAATTCGTCACATCTAATCTAAATGCCTAACACGAAACGATCATCTAAAGATTCTATCTCCAAAAATAAGCGCCACAAAAACGCAACAGACCCAAAACCCAAGACCCAAGGGTGGTCGTATACCTAAGCTCTGATATCATTTTGTAACACCCCGCCCGCCCGGGGAGAGTGAGCGGCGCACTAATGTCGATAAAACTAATCAAATCCATTTTAAATTCAATTTCAATTTCGCTTGAAGTTTTAATCTTCTAAAATCATAATCAACATATTTAACTAATAAAAAAAATTTAAATTTAAAAATTTATTTTTCCTCTATATTTTGAAAATACCCCAAAAATTACCCAGGTTGTTACAATAGTTTAGCATTAGAATAATTTTTAGGTTTAGTTTTAATTTTTTTTATGTAATCAAGTGCTGGATTTGTGAAAATATGGGGATACGCGTGCATAAACGCGATTTAAGGAATCAATTCAAAGGGAGACTTTTGTGTATTGTATTTCTTGCTCTACTCTTTAATTTGTTGTTCCATGTGTGTGACTGTGATTAATTATTTCATTATGCTTGGCTAGTCACCCTCTGTTCAAGGGGTGGGATGGACTGCGTAGAATATTAATTTTATTAATGTTGTATTTCTAGGAAAATTAATTTCTGGCTGTCACCAATTAATTTATGTAACGAGAGTTACTAAATTAATTATACAAATTAATGTTTGAATTTAAGGATTGAACTAGAGATAGGTTTTTTCGAAATTTGAATATTAATTATGTGTTGAAATTTGAGAATTCATACTTTTTTTTTTTGTTAAATTGATCCTAACAGGTAATTTTGTTGAACACAGTATAGTTCTTAATTTTTCATCGCATGACGTTTTTAAATTAGTTTTCTAAAAAAGATATTATTAAATTTATAATTGTAACGAGAGTTAGATTATGGATTCAATACTATCTCGAAATATTTCAAATTAATAAATTGAGAAATTAAAATAATTGATAATGCGGTGTAATCCCACCTCTTGACCTTCTCATATTTATCACACTCGGTTGCACATTATTTTTATTTCTTTAGTCATTTAATAATTTTAGCGTTTAGTAGTTAATTTTTCCCTTGAATTTGTTTTAAAAAAAATTAAAAATATATTTTAATAAAAAAAATTGAATTGCAAGTATTCACATTAATTGTTTCACCCTGAAAGTTGGATTGATACCTGAACTTACCGCAATACGAGTTGTTTTAAACAAGTTTGTAGGTACTCAAAGGAATTTTGATTTTGTCTTTTGAATACAACGACCATATACAAAAAAAAGCTTCTTATGACTGGACTTTTGTGCTTTGTTCTTCGTATTTTTGAAGAAAATCATTTTAACTTCCTGGATTTGATCTTTAGTCAACCAGAGTCAAAGTTGTAGTTTGTTTGCTCCTTTTCGAGTTTTAACCCAAGTTGAGTCTCTTCCTTTAATGTTACAACGCTTATATAAGATAACCGAGGAGTTTCTTAGCCTTAAATAGAAGTGTTTTGAACAGATTAGGAGGGTAGTGGCCGAGGAAGCAGAGTTATGAAGCCTAGGCCTTCCCAATTCGCCCCATTTATCCACCTCCACTGGTTGTTATACATCTCCCAGTTACTGAACCCAATGGACAATGTCTGAGTCGTCCTCTTCATCAGACAACCCTATGTCTACCTCTCAGCCGGTTGAGAGTGTGGATTCATTTGAGGAATCCATGGCACACCCCTCATCTTTTGTTTATGGGTCTGAGGAAGATGAGGCTTCTTCACGCATCTCATACTCCCATAGGGCCAGGAATTCGAATTAATCTGACTCCTCTATCAGAATACTTGAGGCTAATTTCGCAATTCTACCTCCATTAGAAGTGATTCCTCTCTCAACTGTAATGAGAGATGAGTTTGTAAAAACACTTCCAAGTGCCGATCCCAATAATCCTCAAGCTGGGGGATCAGAAGACAGCAGTGAGGAGAGAGAACTAGATACTTTTATTACTGAGGATTGTGAGAGCATTGTCTCTGAGGCCGACCTTCTAGTTTGGATACATCTTTACTGCGGAGAATCCTCCATCTATATGAGAAAACCTATTACGGATGAGAGAGACTCATAAGGCCGAGAAGGTAAAATCTGTGTTTACGAACAAATGTTTATGGTCGGCTTTTGTGTTCCTATTCACCCAACCATCCGAGCCATCCTAGCTCACTTAGGACTTGCCCCATCTCATCTTTCACCAAATGCCTGGAGAGTAATTCTCAACATCATCTCTATCTAGAATATCGTCCATCAGACCGACCTTCCAGTTAACATTTTTATGGCTTGTTATACTGCGTTGTCTCCCAAAACTCAACCTGGTTATTATCATCTCATATCCAGGAAATCTGAGAAGAAAGTTTTATTGGCCACTCAGACCTCAAACTTCAATTGGAAACCTCGCTAGTTTTTCATTTCTGGGGCTTGTAAATTTTCTCCAATGAGGCTTGTGGTACCTCTGAGACTAAGATTCCTCAAAGGTGGGCTAAGGTCCTTATTTGGGCAAAACTGGACCCTATCTTAAACCCTGATTCTATTGAGAAGGTCATAAAACTAAGGTCACAAAGTGATGTTGGTCATCTCATCAAGTTTGAGCATCTGATGACTCCTTATTACTTGGCTCAAGCAGGTCTTTGGGTTCCCCCTAGTCAAGCTTCGTAAATGATTTTTCTCACTAATTGTCGTCTCGTATCTTATATTTATTCATAACTGACTTTTTCTATCTTTTGCAGAACGTCCATAAGGCATACGAGATGAATTTTGGAAAATGCTAGCCCCTTTTGAGCAAACTCGTCAGCAAACATGGAAAAAAATTTAATCCTTTTGTCGCTCCAACTAAAAACTCTACTGTGGGTGGCCCTAATAGAGTCAATGTTGCGAGGAATAAATGAAAGGGCATATATGAGGATACTACTATTATTCGACCTTCAAAGCAGAGTCATCCTGATCAGGCGATTCCAATCGCCACAGACGAGGCTTTGGCAGCTCGTCTTTCACAATTGAAGCTTAATGATGAGAGCGTTATCGAACATGTTAAGATAGCTATAGATGGTGTTGGTTATCTGGTCTCTGAGGGCGATAGACGTTTTCTCCAGTATTTGGATATCTCTTTGTTGATTTAATTTGCCCTCCACTGGTCCGTCAAGGTATTTTCAAAAACTCACCAATTGTATCTTATTCATTAATTCTATCTCCTACTGACTTATCACAATAAACTTTTTCAGAGTGCGGTATCCCTCCATCACATGGGAGATTGGATCAATAAGAGGTTTCCCTTAATTGAGAAGCCCAGAGATCATATAGAAGGAGCTGATGGACGAGATTTCAAAATCAAAGTCGGCCCTGGAGAAGTCTAGGGACGAGGTTACCAACCTGAAAGCTAATCATGCCACTACCCTGAAGTAGATGGCCGAGAGTAAGTAGGCCGAGATTGATGTTGTGGTTAAGGCCTCTCTGAACGAGGTTAAATCCCAGGCTATTGTCGAGTTCAAAGAATCTGACAAATTCGGAAGCTGCCTTTAAATATCTTAAAAGAGGCATCAAGATTCCTAGTCGATGGGCTGCACTGAAGCATGCTGAGGTTCGTGACCTATCTCCCAGTGAATTTATGGGTCTTGACTTCAGCGAACCTCATCTCGGGACTTCCCTAATCCAGGTTGAAAATCCTGCAGACCTTGTGGAGACCATCCCCACTGAGGTCACAAAAAATAATAATAATAATACGATCGATACCTGCATAAATGATCATGGGGATGAGACTACCAATATTAAGGACGATATCACTCCTACTTATGAGACGACTGAGCAAAATGATGATGGGGCTGAGAGTTTAATCTTTTGTTGTTTTTTTTCTTTTGACAGGATGCCCTTTCTTGGCCTTGTAATTTTTGTTCCAGCCTTTGTATTAAACTCTCTATAACCTCGTTATTATTAATGAAGCTCTTTATTTTTGTCTTCTTCTTGTGTTGTGAAAACTTATTTTCTCTCACCTTTCATTAGTAGCATAATTTGAATCCATTTGAATTCACAAGTGTCCTCTCATCATTTTGAGAGTGTATGGATAAGTGTCGTCTCATCCATGCACTATCGTCTTGGCCGAGAGTTTAATAATAAACCACAACTAAGTGATTTTTAATTTGAATGGACCAAATTATGGTGTCATATCAGAAGTCCCCTCTTGTCATTTTGAGAGTGTGTGAATGAGTGTCGTCTTGTCCATTCACTGTTGTCTCAACCGAGAGAGAATTTCCACCAAATTAATGATGTTTAATATTGAACCAAAACTAAGTGATTTATAATTTGAATCCACCAAATTATGGTGTTATATCATGAGTCCCATATCATAGTTTTGAGAGTGTATGGATAAGTGTCATCTCGTCCATGCACTATCATCCCGGCCAAGAGAGAATTTCCACCAAATTAATGATGTTTAATAATGAACCACAACTAAGTGATTTATAATTTCAGTCCACCAAATTATGGTGTTATATCATAAGTCCCATCTCATCATTTTGAGAGTGTATGAATGAGTGTCGTCTCATCCATGCACTGTCATCTCGGCTAAGATGGAATTTTCACCAAATTAATGATGTTTAATAATGAACCCCTCTCGATGTTATTGTCAGTCCATGGACGAGGTCAACCCCCGTCTGAATTTTCATATCACCAAGACTAACTTAAGGCTACTTCACCATGAATGATGTTTTATAGCTTAATATGGGTTGATACAAGAAAACAACATATATTCAAATAGACAGACAAAGTATGGGATAACACTTGAATTTTTTATTGAATCTCATTGAATTTTATTTCAGTTATCATCTTAATATCTTATACAAGTACGATAATGTAATTAAAAAGAGAAAATAAAACTGGAATCTTACTGGTAATATGTTTTGAGGTGGTCGGTGTTCCATGGGTTGGAGAATGGATCCCCTTCTATATTTTCCAATTGATATGGCCCTGAAATTACCTTTTCAACCACTTTATACGAACCAAGCCAATTCAGATGAAGCTTGTTACGCTTCTGCCATGTCTTCTTCAACACCAAGTCTCCTACCTTCTGTGGGAGAGCTTTTACCCTTTTATCGTAGAACTTCGTCATCCTTTGCTGCTAGCCAGCTTCCCGAACCTTGGAATCTTCTCTCCTTTCTTCTACGAGGTCCAAATCAAGTCTTTGTTTCATATCATTCTCTTCTGGGTCATACGTTTGAACCCTATGGGTTGGGAGACCCACCTCTGCCGGCACCACTGCCTCTGAGCCATAAGCCAACATGAAAGGAGTTTCCCATTCGAAGTCCTCTCCGTCGTCCTGTAAGCCCCGAGGACAACGTATGCCTCCTCAATCCAACTCCCTTTGAAACCTCCAATCTCTTTTTGATTCCATTAAGAATCATTATGTTCGTTACTTCTGCCTGCTCGTTGGCCCGGGGTCGATCGGGAGTAATTAAGAACTACTTGATGCCAATTCGTTCATAATATTTTTCTAGGGAAATATTCTTGAACTGTGTTTCACTATTAAAGTTCAAGGTATTAGGTAGGCCATACCTATATATAATGTTTTTCCTGATAAACTGGAACACTTTCTTCTCTGTGATTGTAATCATCGGCTCTGCCTCTACCCATTTTGAAAAATAATCAATTACCAAAATCAAATAGTGATAGTTCTTCACGGCTCTAGGTAGTGGCCCAACCAAATCCATTCCCCATACAACAAATGGCCAAGGAGAATTAATGGAAGTAATAGGTTGATGAGATTGATGGGTATGGAGGCGAACCTCTGACACTTATCACACTTCTTAACAAACGCAACTGCATTTTTTGACAATGTCGGCCACTAATAACCCTGAGTGATGATCCTCTTAGACAACGACCTTCCTCTAATATGACTGAAGCAATACCCTTTGTTCACATCCTTTAAAATATACTCTACCTCAGATGATTGGACACATCTGACTAGAGGAAGCAGGAGCCCTTTCTTGTATAATATGCGTCCTATGACGGAGAACTTAGCAGACTTGTACCTCAACTTCTTTCTCTCAGCTTTAGACTCAGGTATCACCCCATCCCTAATGTACTGGATGACGGGATGTAAAGGTGGTGATCGCTTAAATAATCTCTAATAATAATGTGTTAATGCGGTGATCTTCTTAAAAATCTTTGATATCAATTTGTAAACTTGTGTAGTGCAGCAGAATATTTCAAGTGTTTTCAAATTGATTTAATTGTATGACAAATCAACCAAATTTAGTTAATCCCAAATTTTGGTTAAACCCTAAATCATGCATCTAGATCATTGGAAATCATAAAATTAGGAAGCATGCAAAGGAAACCAATTTTCAAGGAAAAATCACTTTTGGGTAAAAACCTTTATTTCACTAATAATTTGCAATTGACATCTTACAATATTACCAGCGAAATCTTCAAAGAATTTATCACGGAAAACTCTCATAGGCCGCAACCTAAATCAGTAATGAACTTCCGCAGTGAATCCAAAAGATAACAAGGAACACCCGTAAGCATTCCCAATAACCGCAGTCGTAGTCAGCTAACACCTCCCTCAAGAGGTACCAAGTCAGTCGTAGATTTACCCTCTCTATAAGAGAAACTTCAACAAAATTGTGTTCTTGTGTTCCAAAACAATTCACATAAACTATTAGGATCTTATGAATGGAAAACAAAAAGAGATTAAAATCCTAAAAGTGAGTAAACAAAGTATTTTTCTCGAAAACATAGTGGTTTAGCACGTTATTTACAAAAATGTTAAGGCGGCAGATTACTAGAATAAAACAGAGGCGTCGCTTGAACGAAGCAGGCTATCGCTCGAATGATAGCTTCGTACGAGATGCCATGTCGCTCGAATAACACTTTATCTCGCTCGAACGAGATTAAATAAAAATTAATTTTTTATTTTGCCAAAAACTATTTTACCTCAAAAATTTTAAAAATACTTTTGACGAAAACCTCCGCTCCAACGCTTAGAAAATATTTTGTAAAAAATATCTCAATAATCTAATTGAAATGCTAAGGTACTTAAACACAACCTTACCAAATTTATATCACGGAGGCTTGAATGTTGAAGAACTTTGAAATTCGGATCAGTCTTGACGCATGATTGAACTTAAATAAGTCTTCGACGGTTGCAGCGGTATACGACATACTCAAATATAAGCTGGACAATAAAATAATGTCTTTACAAATCTCCCCATTTGTCTATGCCGGTAGAAAATAAAAACTTCCAAATTATCAAATCAAAATGCCTACACAAATTTAATACTCTCCCATGAACCCAAAACTAAAAAGGTATTAAAGATGCAAGTATCAAACGTTTCTTCAAAAATCTTCAACTTCAAATCTTCAAATCTTTAAACTTTTCTCATCAAGGAATGCAAAATAATGATCTTCATTTTTTTACCTACACACATGAGACAAAGAAAATACCTTCGTGATGCATTGAGTTTGAAATGATATAAGAATAAATCTGTCCATAATCAGATTTCTCTCATAATGAAAAAACTCTCCCATAATTCGTTCTCCCCCTTTTTATGTGATCGAAATAGACAAGGAAACAAAATAATCATGTAGTTGTCAAAAAAATATGCACAGAAATTTTGGATCAAATTACGCTCATGCAAAGGAGTAACTCAAAAGTTTCCATAAACTATTTTTTGATTTTTCAATATTTCATACAAAAATGCAAAAATAATTTTACAAAAATCACATACCATGAATTTACACTAAAATATCCAAATCGTGGAAACATAATGAATGGGTGTGAACATATTCGATAAGCAAATCAATGCAATCACGCATAACATATGTGCACGATGAATACGTGTAATCCTAACAAATGAATCTCAAAATCGTCCTTAGGTGTAGAAAATTTGAATTTAAATGACATCGTCTTAATCTAATCGACAGATCAAAGCCAAATATAATTTTCACACCAATAACGTCTAAAACTACTTAATGTTTTTTCATGATTTTCAAGGACGTGATAACCCATTGGATATTCCATACAAACCCCCTCATAAATAGTAATGCTTTTATTATTTCTCTTGAGGTGATGAAACTAAAACCTATTGGCCCACTTTTGGCATATTTATCTTTTTATTTCCTTGAATTTTTCTTTGGTCTCTTTTAAATAGTGAAGAGTTAATTTGTACTCTCGCAGCCATTTCCCGTGAACACGCATCATTTTTTAATTTCATTCCTCATAGTAAACGATTATTACATGCACTGCTTTCATCATCAAGTTGTATCTCATTTGGATCATTTTAAAGACAGAATTCAGATGAAAACACATCGACCAACATGTGATAGACAAGAACAATAGTCAAACAAATCCGTGCAAGTATGCATTGAAGGAAATCAACAACTGATCAAATCTCAATGACTCCAAACATTGTAAGGAAAAAAATGGCATGATGACGCATATCAAAACACTATCAAATCATCACATGGATATAGAATGAAATTGTGACTTGGTCATCCTAAATGTCCATTCATAAACGGTGCAAAACAAAATACAAAACTCTTTTTGTCTTTTTCAAAAATTTTATCAAAAAAAATCTTTTTGTATTTTGCAAAAGTTTTATCAAACACAAAAACTGTACACATGTCATAACACTAGAAAAAATATAATATGAAGCACAACAAGTCTATGAAAAACAAACGACACAATCAACTAAAAGATCTAACATGGGGCGAATCACGTGCAAGGACCCGAGAGTCATGAACAATCATTTCAAAAGCCTCTAAACCGATTTCCTAAGCCAAAGAGATATATACCGACACGTGGGTGTTTGAGGAATCAGATTTATTCTCTTATTAAACTTCCTGGGAGTATTTTGAAATTTGTAACAAAAACGGCTAAGATGACCTTGCCTACCGCAATGTGTGTAAGTATTAAAAAGGCCATGCATATTCCCAAAAGTCGACCCTCTCCTAAAATTTCTAGGTGGCGCTCTCCTAAAATTCTTAGGTGACTCTCTCACGATGTTCTTAGGTGGATCTCTCCAAACGAACATAGGTGCCTCTTTCTTAACAGCCCGAGGAGGCTCTTTCACACGTGTAGGGTTAGCTGTGTGAATGGGTCCAACACTCTCATCGAAGCCTATACCACACATATCCTTCTTGATTTGGACAGTGCCTAACATTTTATCTAACTTTTCTAACCTAGACTCCAAATCAAACTTCACTTGAGTTGTCTCTCTTAAACTCTTCGCAAGCTCACCTATCCTCGACTCAAGTACACGTCTAGTATCCTCAAACTCTAAAAGCTCCTTTTTCATAGTCTCCATAAACCCTCTAGGATTATCTCTCTCGCCCTCCACACATCCTAGCTTTTCACTAAGATCATTAATTAATTCATTCGTGTTATTATTATGTTCGACACGTTTTTTCAATTTACCTTCTAGTCCCAAGTTTGGCTTTTTTAACTTTACAGATTTCACATACAGTTTATTGTAATCAACTTGCAACATACCCAACTCTTCCTCGTCCTCCTCACTCTCATCACTAGTCACAGGGGGGAAAGCTCTCTCTTAGAAGCATAAAAAACTTCTTTTTCAGAATCGCTATCATTAAGTGAAGAAACATGAGATGTTGGTTTATTAAAAAATTTCCTTATATCAGTGGGACACTCATCTATCGAATGACCAATTCCCTCACAACCAAGACACCTTTGAGAGTCTCTTTCGACGGATGATTTAAAACAAGAATTCATGTGAAATTTTCAATTAGACCTTTCAAAAAGTTGACATCTAAAATCATTATTACCACCAAAAGACATAATTAAGAAAATCTGGATTAAACACAATGACTTAGTGCAAACTGCTCTGATACTAATTTGAAAAGGTGGTGATTGCTTAAATAAGCTCTTATATCAATTTCTGAATGCAATGATCTTCTCAAAAAGCTTTTATATCAATTTGTAAACTTGTGTGGTGCGGCGAAATATGACAAGTGTTTTCAAATTGATTTAATTGTATGGCAAATCAACCAAATTTAGTTAATCCTAAATTTTGGTTAAACCCTAAATCATGCATCTAGGTGATTTGAAATCATCAAATTAGGAAGCATAAAAAGAAAACCAAATATTAGGAAAAAATCCCTTTCAGGTAAAAACCTCCATTTCACTAATAACTTGCAATTTACAACTTACAATATTACTAGTGAAATCTTCAAAGAATTTATCGCAGTAAACTCTCATATGCCGCAACCTAAATGAGGAATGAACTTCCACAACGAATCCAGAAGACAACAAGGAACACCCGTAAGCACTCCCAATAATCGCTATTGTCCCGGAGGCAGTACCAAGTCAGTCGTAGATTTACCCTCTCTACGAGAGAAACTTCAAAAAAATTGTGTTATTGGGTTCCAAAACAATTCACATAAACTATTGGGATCTTGTGAATTGAAAACAAAAAGGAATTAAAACTCTAAAAGTGAGTAGATAAAGTATTCTGCCAAAGTAGTTTTCGTAACTGATAAAAATGCAGGTTTTCTTCTTGAAAATGGAGTGGTTTAACACGCTATTTATAAAAATATTAAGGCGGAAGATTGCTCGAATTAAACCGAGACGTCGCTTGAATGAAGCCGGTTATCGCTCGAACGATATCTTCACATGATATGCCATGTCGTTCAAATGACACTTAATCTCGCTGGAACGAGATTAAATAAAAATTAATTTTTTATTTTGCCAAAAAAAAATTCACCTTAAATTTTTTTAAATACTTTTAACGGAAAACTCCACTCCAACGCTTAGAAAATATTTTGTAAAAAATATCTCAATACTCTAAGTGAAATGCTAAGGTACTTAAAAACAACCTTACCAAAATTTATCTCGCGGAGGCTTGAATGGTGAAGAACTTTGATATTCGGATCCATCTTGATGCATGATTGAACTAAAATAAGTCTTTGATGGTTATAGCGGTCTACAACATAATCAAATGTAATTCCAACAATAAAGTAATGTCTTTACAAATCTCCCCCTATGTCTATGTCGGTAGAAAATGAAAACATCTGAATTACCAAATCGAAATGCCTATACAAACCTAATATCCTCCCATTAATCAGAACTGAAAAGGTACTAAAGATGCAAGTATCAAAATTTTCTTCAAAAATCTTCAACTTCAAATCTTCAAATATTTAAGCTTTTCTCATCAGGTAATGCAAAATAATGTTCTTCATTTTTTGTACCTATACACATGAGACAAAGTAAATAAATTTGAAAACGTCGTGTAATACTGATTTATATTAAATTTCGCAAGATTCCAAGTAACCCTTATTTAGTTAGAGTCTACTTTTAAATCAAATAAATTCAACCCTTAAACATACATCTAAATCAACCCATCAAATATAAAGCATGCGACACAAAGTTAAGGAAAAATCCCCGAAGGGCAAAATCTTTTATTTCTAGAACTTTAAAGAATTTACAAGACCATTGACTTACATACAACCTGATAATCGCCCACAAGTGTAAGGCACGGTGTCTTCCGTAAACCTTCAAAGCAACGGCTAGAAATAGTGTGACACAGAAATACCCGCAGGTGTCAGTTCCTATGTCGGCAGCTGGAATTTTCCCTTTCCAGGAGGGCAGCAATGAAGAAGAGAACGGCTTCTCCACAAGGGTTGAACAAACTCAAAGTTGTGTTCTTGGGTTACCAAAAAGATTCACAAAGGTTTGGCAATTGTGTGAATCAAAACATGAGTCTTGGGACTCAAAAAATATGAAGACTAGAGTAATTGGGACTCTCAAAAACGTCTTCTAAAGTCTTGCAAAACAGCTCCCCCGAAGTTGGCTTTTATAAGGAAACCAAAAGAGTTTTAAAACTTGGGGGCTCTTGCAGCGTCAGGTACCCCGAACCGGTTCTGGGGTACCCCAAACCGGTTCCCCCCCGAACCGGTTCCCCATGCAGTTTGGGGTACCTCTCTGGTTTGGGGATAAAAAAAAACAGCATTCTTCAAGGAATTTTCTCTAACTTCAAAAGGTCATAACTCCTTCACCGTAGCTCGGATTGAGGTGTCGTTTCTTCCAGTATCGTCGTTGAGGCGAGCTCTTCAAATTTACAATTGACCAGACCTCAGGAATATGGCTATAAAATTACAAAAAAGCCCTTGAACTCTCCTATCGTGCCTTTTTTCACTGTTTTGACTTCTCTTGCGTACCACTTGCATTAAGTCCCTAAAATCATGGAACGTGAAGTCGTTGAGGCAGATGTGGGACACATTAATGGAGATATTGAATGCTTGATTCTCGAAATTCGGATAGAGGCCGCCATGTGAGATCGTGAGGTGACGTGCCAAATGTAGTGGCGTACGACATACATAAATATAACATGTTGGACATGAGAAAAATGTCCTTACAAATCTCCCCCTATGTCTATGCTGGTACATACATAAAAAATCCGAATTATCAAATAACAAAATTGCCTATACAAATCTATCCTTCCATGAACCCAAAACTGGAAAGATACAAATGAATAAGTCTTCATCGTTTGTTCTTCAAATCTTTAAAACTTCAAATCTTCAATCTTCAAAATCTCAAATCTTATCTCATCAGGGTGTGCAATTCAGTGATCATCAATGTAGTACCTACACACATGAGATAAAGAAAAAATACCAAGTGACATATCGAGTTTGAAATGAGATATACATAGATACCAATAAATGATAAGCATAAGTTAACTCTCAAAAACTCCCCCAAAATAAGATAATTATTTCTCCCCCTTTTTATGATGTCCCCAAATAGACAAATAAGAAGAATGAATCAAACAAGCAAAATCGGGGTGTCACGGTATACAAAACAAAGGATCAATCAAATGGCAAGCGCGCACTTGCAAGGAAATGCTCAAACAAATCTTCACAAACTATTTTTTTGAGTTTTCAACCTTTTTGTACAAAAAAAATAGATACCATTCGAAAAAAACATGCTACGAAAATCACACCATGGATTTAGACTCAAATAACCAAGTCATGAAAACGGAATGAATGGGTGTGAACACATTCGATAGGTAAATCAACTCAATCAATCATATGTGCACGATGCATATGTGTACCCCTAACGAATGAACATCAAACGTATCCTTAGGTGTAAAAGTCTATTGAATTTAGATGACATCGTCTTATACAAATCAACAAATCAAAGTCAAATGATTTCCACACCAATAACGTCCAAAACTATAAAGCGCATTTTCAAGGATGTGCAAACCCATTTTAATTCTCCAACCAAACTCCCTCATATATATTTTCTTTTAGAGGTAATCTAAATTCTCAAACTTTGGAGAATTGGTGCAAAAACCTAAATGGCCCATATTTGGCATGAATATCTTTTTATTGCCTTTTAATTTTTTCGGGCTCTTTTAAACCTCTTTGGACCCCGGATAATAAAATTCCTCAATTTTTTAGGTCCAATGTAAACGGTGGCTTAGTATTCGAAAAGGCAAAATGAACCTTTCACAGCCTTTCCCCATTTTCAAACAAAGCACACAAACTTACAAAACGATTTTTATATGCACAATTTCCTTATAAAGTTTTATTGCACTTGGTTCGTTTTAAGGACAAGATTGAAGTGAAACACCCAACCAACATGTGATAAGACAAGCACAATAATCAAACAAATCCGTGCATGTGTGCAATAAAGGAAACATGAGTCAAACATGTAGGAAGTAACACTTAAATACATCTTAATGACTCCAAACATTATAAAGCACAAGGATGAATTGACCTATTGTCTCAAAACACTATCAAATAGTCACATGAAAAAATGAAATGATGTTGTGACTCGGTCATCCAAAGTGTTCATCCATAAACGGTGCAAACAAAAAACAAAAATCTTTTTGGATTTTTCAAAAAATTTATCAAAAATAAAATCTTTTTGTATTTTTCACAATTTTTCCAAAAAAAATAAAACATACAAAAAGTACATGTCAGCACACTAGCAAATATGTAACATGAAATCTCAACTAGTGTATGACAAACATGCAAACACAATCATCTATATGATATGGCAAGAGAAGAATCATGTGCAAGCAAACGGGAATCAACTTGTCTAAAATCTAGTGCCTCTAAAACTGATTTCCTAACCCCAAATAGGTGTGAAACGTCGTGTGGGGGCTTTAGGAACCAAGGTAACACTAGACTTCGACATCCTAGGACTTCTTCCAAGATCAAAACAAAATCTCCTAAGGTGACCTTTCCTACCACAATGTGAACATGTGTAAACGGGAGGAATTTTACCTAAAGTGTGATCTTTTCTAAAGTCCTTGGGATTAATTGACCCTCTAAAATAAATAATGGTTTTGGCTTTAGCACTAAAAGCATGAGAACAAGATGAGCCATTACCATCACAATCAAACCTACTTGAATCGTTTAAATCATTTTTCAACTTCAAAATATTTGATTCACGCAACAAATTAGACTCTTCCCAAGGCAGGGATTGCTTTTTCAAATTTTCAACAATTTCTAAAAGGGTATCCCTCTCCCCCTCAATTAAAGCAAACTTTTCCCTAAGAGTCTCTTCACGTGCCACAAACTCATCGATTAAAATATTTCTTTCATCTTTGGCACAAACACAAACCATCGAATATTTAAGGTCCTCCAATTCTTTTTCTAAAAATAGAACCCTTTCATCACTCTCCTTCTTGGACAATTTTAAAGAAATAAAGTCGTGGTCCAAGGAAACAACTTTTTCAAGATAAAAATCTCTTTGATTTTGAACCTTTTGCAAAAGATCCATCGCGGATTTAAAACGATAATTTTCTTTTTCCAAAACATTAATTCTTTTGCAAAGTTTCAAATTCAAACTTTTTAAATTTTCAGCATGGTCGTGAATTTTTTCAAAAATAGGCTCCTCATTAAACGGGTGTTCCATTGAAAAAATTGCGATTTTTCACAAAACTGATTTTTCAAAAAAAATCAATATCACACAAATTTTGCGAAAAAGAGGAATACGCGATAAATTAGCGTAACCTGCTCTGATACCAATTTGACGACGTGAGAAGTCAAATAGTATCAAAAAAATCCTTGAAAAATCAAGATCATTCAATAAATTAGCGTAACCCGCTCTGATACCAATTTGAAAACGTCATGTAATACTGATTTATATTAAATTTCGCAAGATTCCATGTAACCCTTATTTAATTAGATTCTACTTTTAAATCAAATAAATTCAACCCTTAAACATGCATCTAAATCAACCCATCAAATATAAAGCATGCGACACAAAGTTAAGGAAAAATCCTCGAAGGGCAAAACCTTTTATTTCTAGAACTTTAAAGAATTTACAAGACCATTGACTTACATACAACCTGATAATCTCCCACAAGTGTAACGCACGGTGTCTTCGATAAACCTTCAAAGCAACGGATAGAAATACTGTGACACAAAAATACCCACAGGTGTCGGTTCCTATGTCGGCGGCTGAAATTTTCCCTTTCCAGGAGGGAAGCAATGAAGTAGAGAACGGCTTCTCCACAAGGGTTGAACAAACTCAAAGTTGTGTTCTTAGGTTACCAAAATGATTCACAAAGGTTTGGCAATTGTGTGAATCAAAACATGAGTCTTGGGACTCAAAAAATATGAAGACTAGAGTAATTGGGACTCTCAAAAACGTTTTCTAAAGTCTTGCAAAATAACTCCCCCGAAGTTGGATTTTATAAGGAAACCAAAAGAGTTTTAAAACATGGGGACTCTTGCAGCGTCAGGTATCCCGAACCGGTTCTAGGTTACCCCGAACCGGTTCCCCATGCGGATTGGGATACCTCTCTGGTTTGGGGATAAAAAAATAGCATTCTTCAAGGAATTTTCTCCAACTTCAAAAGGTCATAACTCCTTCACCGTAGCTCGGATTGAGGTACCGTTTCTTCCAGTATCTTTGTTGAGGCGAGATCTTCAACTTTCCAATTGACCAGACATCCGGACTATGGCTTTAAAATTACTAAAATTCCCTTGAACTCTCCTACCATGCCTTTTTTCACTGTTTTGACTTCTCTTGCGTACCACTTGCATTAAGTCCCTAAATTCATGGAACGTGAAGTCGTTGAGGCAGATGTGGGACACATTAATGGAGATGTTGAATGCTTGATTCCCGAAATTCGGATAGAGGCCGCCATGTGAGATCGTGAGATGACGTGTCAAATGTAGCGGCTTACGACAAACGTAAATGTAACATGTTGGACATGAGAAAAATGTCCTTACAACATTCATGATGCATCGAGTTTGAAATAATATAATAATAAATAGGTCAATAATCAAATTTCTCTAATAATGCAAAAATGTTCCCACAGATCGTTCTCCCGCTTTTTATTTGACTAAGATAGATAAGGAAACGAATAAACAAAATAATCATGGAGTTGTCACGAAAAATATGCATAGCAAATATGGATCAAACTATGCTCATGCAAAGGAGTAACTCAAAAGTTTCCACAAACTATTTTTTGATTTTTTAATATTTCATACAAAAATGCAAAAATAATTTTACAAAAATCACACACCATGAATTTACACTAAAATAACCAAATCGTGGAAACAGAATGAATGGGTGTGAACATATTCGATAGGCAAATCAATCCAGTCACGCATAACATACGTGCATGATAAATACGTGTACTCCTAACGAATGAATCTCAAAATCGTCCTTAAATGTAGAAAATTTGACTTTAGATGAGATCGTCTTAATCTAATCGACAAATCAAAGTCAAACATAATTTTCCCACTAATAACGTCGAAAACTATGTAATGTTTTTTCATGATTTTCAAGGACGTAATAACCCGTTTGATATTCCATCCAAACTCCCTCATAAATAATAATGCTTTTATTTTTTTCTCTTGAGGTGATGAAACTAAAACCTATTGGCCCACTTTTGGCATATTTATCTTTTTATTGCCTTAAATTTTTCTTTGGGCTCTTTTAAACGGTGGCTTTCACGAAGAGTTAATTTTGTACTCTCGCAGCCCTTTCCCGTGAACACTCATCATTTTTTAATTTAATTCCTCGTGGAAAATAAATATTACATGCACTGGTTTCATCATCAAGTTTTATCGTGCTTGGCTCATTTTAAAGACAGAATTGAGATGAAAACATATCGACCAACATGTGATAAACAAGAAAAATAGTCAAACAAATACATGAAAGTGTGCATTGAAGGAAATCAACTACTAATAACATCGCAATGACTCCAAACATTGTAAAGAAAACAAATGACATGATGACGCATATCAAAACACTATCGATTCGTCACATGGATATGGAATGAAATTGTGACTTGGTCATCCTAAATGTCCATTGACAAATGGTCCAAAACAAAATACAAAACTCTTTTTGTCTTTTTCAAACATTTTATTAAAATAAAATATTTTTGTATTTTTCAAAAGTTTTATCAAAAACAAAAATCTAACACAAAAATGGTACACGTCATAACACTAGAAAAAATATAATATAAAGCACAACTAGTGTATGACAAACAAATAACACGCTCAATCAAAAGATCTAACATGAGGTGAATCACGTGCAAGCAACCGAGAGTCAGAACAATCACTCCAAAAGCTTCTAAACCGATTTCTTAACCCCAAACAGATATATGCCGACACATGTGGGTTTGTAGAATCGGATTTATTCTCTTATTAAACTTCTTGGAGTATTTTGAAATTTGTAACAGAAATGCCTAAGATGACCTTGCCTTCCGCAATGTGTGCAAGTATAAATAAGGCGATGCATATTCCCTAAAGGCGGACCTCCCCTAAAGTTTCTAAGTGGCGCTCTCCTAAAATTCCTAGGTGGCTCTGTCACGATGTTCTTAGGTGGATCTATCCAAACGAACCTAGGTGCCTCTATCTTAACAACCCTAGGAGGCTCTTTCACATGTGTAGGTTTAGCTATGTGAATGGGTGCAACACTCTCATCGAAGCCTATACCACACCTATCCTTCTTTATTTGGACAGTGCCTAACATTTTATCTAACTTTTCTGACCTAGACGCCAAATCAAAATTCATTTTACTTGTCTCTCTCAAATTCTTCGCAAGCTCACCTATCCTTGACTGAAGTACACGTCTAGAATCCTAAAACTCTAGAAGCTCATTTTTCATAGTCACCATCAATCCTTCAAGATTGTCTTCCTCACCCTCGATATATCCTAGCTTTTCACTAAGCATCTCCTCACTTGTCCTAAGATCATTAATTAATGCATTCGTGTTATTCTTATGTAAGGCACGTTTTTTCAAATTACCTTTTAGTCCCAAGTTTGCCTTTTGTAATTTTACGGATTCCACATACAGTTTATTGTAAGCAACTTGCAACATACTCAACTCTTCATCTTCCTCTTGACTCTCATCAGTAGTCACAGGGGTGGGCAGCTCTCGCTTAGAAGCATAACAAATTTCTTTTTCAGAATCACTATCATTAAGTGAAGAAACATGAGATTTTGGTTTATTAAAAAAAAATTATATCAGTGGGATACTCATATATCGAATGAACAATTCCCTTACAACCAAGACACCGTTCAGAGTCGCTTTCGACGGATGATTAAAATAAGAATTCATGTGAAATTTCCAATTACACCTTTCAAAAAGTTGACATCTAAAATCATCAATACCACCAAATGACATACTTAAGAAAATATGGATCAAACACAATGACTTTGTGAAACTTGCTTTGATAATAATTTGAAAAAGGTTGTTATCGCTTAAATAAGCTCTTAGATCAATTTGTGAATGCAGTGGTCTTCTCAAAAAGCTTTTATATCAATTTGTAAACTTGTGTAGTGCCGTGGAATATGTTAAGTGTTTTCAAATTGATTTGATTATATGACAAATCAACCAAATTTAATTAATCCCAAATTTTAGTTAAACCCTAAATCATGCATCTAGGTGATTTGAAATCATCAAATTAGGAAGCATGCAAAGGAAACCAAATATCTAGAAAAAATCCCTTTCGAGTAAAAACCTTTATTTCACTAATAATTTTCAATTTACAACTTACAAGATTACCAGCGAAATCTGCAAAGAATTTATTGCAGCAAACTCTCATAGGCCGCAACCTAAATCAGCAATGGACTTCCACAGCGAATCCAGAAGACAACAAGGAACGCCCACAAGCACTCCCAATGACCGCAGTCGTAGTCAGCCATCACCTCCCGCAAGTGGTGCCAAGTCAGTCGTAGATTTACCCTCTCTACAAGAGAAACTTCAGCAAAATTGTGTTCTTGGGTTCCAAAACAATTCACATAAACTATTAGGATCTTGGGAATTGAAAACAAAAAGGGATTAAAACCCTATATGTGAGTACACAAAGTATTCGGCCAAAGCAGTTTTCGTAGCTGATAAAAACGCAGGTCTTCTTCTTAAAAACAGAGTGGTTTAACACGTTATTCATAAAAACATTCAGGTGAAAGATCACTCGAATGAAACAGAGACGTCACTCTAACGAAGAAGGTTGTCGCTCGAACGACAGCTTCACGCGAGATGCCATGTCGCTCGAACGACATTGTATCTTGCTCGAACGAGATTAAATAAAAATTAATTTTTTATTTTGCCACAAATTATTTTGCCTCAAAACTTAAAAAAATAATTCTGACGAAAAACTCCGCTCCAACACTTAGAAAATATTTTGTAAAAAATATCCCAATACTCTAATTGAAATGCTAAGGTACTTAAACACAACCTTACCAAAATTAATCTCGTGGAGGATTGAATATTGATTCGGATACGTCTTCACACATGATTGAACTTGAATAAGTGTTGGACTATTGTAGCGGTATACGACATACTCAAATGTAAGCCGGACAGTAAAATAATGTCCTTACATGGGATTCATCTAGGAGGCTCCCATACTCAAGTTGAAAAAAAATTCCATGGTATTTTTTTCTTTTTCAATCGTCGGTCGATGGAGGATCCCTATCGGGACTGTTCCTCTAATTTCAGTTCTTGTGGATGAAGCTAACCTTGTGAGAGCATCGGCTCAACATATTCTCGTTGGGGTATCCTCTTCAACTTTACTTCACTAAAATGCTTCGATACTATCTTCACCTTTCCCAAGTACTTAGCCATTCTGTCATCGCACGGCCTCTTAACATTACACCACCGAATCCCCAATCCTTGTGCTTGTTGTGAAGTGATAACACCAATATCCACTAATCGTTCTTTCCAGATACAATTCCTGATTTATCTTTCTTCTAATTCGTATATATGGGAAGCAAATTATTGTGTGGAGGAATCAAAATCTCGACATAAGACAAGAGGCAGATCTTGTGTCACTCCAGAATTTGGCTGATCTAGAACAGAACTATGACATTAACGATATCCTGAACAAGTAGAGGATATGATCAGGCTTTATCTTGTAGTGTTTAGGACAAAAGAATTGAGAAACATTTTTTTCTGCCTTGGACGAGCGCCTCAAACCTGATATCTGAGAGGAGTTGTCTTTGGGAGTAGATAAAGGAAGTGTCGCTTAGCGAATGAAGTGGAAAGGGAATTTTCAGCGTTGGTGCGCAAGGGTTCTTCCCTAAAGCTTTCCCCCTATTAGGTAAGGTTAGGACTTTTAGCAATATATCCTAAGTCATCAGGGATGGAAACGCTTGTTTCTTCCATATTTAGTTTCGTGGAACAATATGTTACTGTTAAAACACGAAAGAATTGAAATCTTAGATCAAAACACTCTGTATGGATGGTATGAACTGCCTAAATAAGAACTCTTGAATAGTGAATAACCAATTCAGATATTCACGACCAAGAAGTAATGGATTCTCTTTCGAATAAGAGAATCCAAAGTTGCAGACCTCATATCCCTAATTTATATATGATTGCCCCTCATTGTAAATTATTAAATTAATATATGATTAATTATGAATGTAGGATTGCCCCTCATTGTAAATTAGTAAATTAATAATTGTATACTTTAATTGTTAGTTTAATTGATGAAAATAATTAATTGACTAGATGAATTAGAAGGAGTACGGGATACACATTTGTTGTTGACGTTGCTGTGGGAGTATAGTGGATCGATGTTGGGTTAGTTAATTTTAAAAGTGGCATGACCACTGGATTATTATCCATATGGGGTGGGATTTTTCAACTTTTTTTAAAAATTACTTTGTATGTCGAACAATATATATATAGTATGATAATTAAATGAAAATAATTGAAATTACATATATTGCGCATAGATACTAGCCTTATAGTTCTTATGCCTACGCATTCAATAGCCCTTAAACCCGTTCGAGAGTCATTACCCATGTAATGAGATCTCTCGAATTATCCCGTTTGGACAGTTTGGGACTGCATAATTTCTGTATAATATTCTTAGTGTCTTAAACTTTTTAATTTTGGAGGAAGTTCTACAGTCGTATCCTAATGATCTCTGGGTACATACTAGATTGACAAGTGTGACTGTTATTTCAATTGAGCAATTGAAATAACACTCTCACTTGTCAATCTAGTCATGTACTTGAAGAACTACAGGTATATACTGCCGATTTTTTCTCAAATCGTAACAATGTGCATGAGCTGTTAAGTATATTATGCGGTTTTGAATGGGATAGGACCACTCACCCTTTAGAGGAGATGGAGGAAATAGAAATTTCTATTATAAATTGAATTTGAATTTGAAATTTAAAAATCGAATATAAATAAGACATAATTAAATGAAACATACTATGAATCTAAGTTTTGTTTACCTTTAATAGGTGATTAGTTGTGGTAGCTGTGATGGAATATCCGAAATAAAAAGAGTGGATGGGTGAGACAAATAGAATGGGGGATGTGTTTCGCTGAGGTGCTAACGAATTTATGAAATACGCAAAGAGATGTCATAATGAAGAGTTTTCGTGTCCGTGTGCTAGTTGTAAGAATGGTAAGGTATTTGAGTGGAAAATAGTTGAACTACATGTGTTAAGATCTGGTATGACAGATAGTTATCTCTTTTTGGAGTTTTCATGGTGAATTGAAAGTTCCTTTTGTCCCCGACCAACCTTCACAACAACCTTCAAAAAGTACGATAGATGTAGAAGGGGATGACGTAGATCATAATATGTTAGAGGATTTAATTGATGATGCATATGGAGTTTATGAAGCAGAAGAGAATGAGGTTACTGATGATCTAGAAGGTTCAAGTGCTCGTGAAGATATCACGATAAAACCTGACGATGACTACCAAAGTTAAAATTTAAGGCGACCCAACCGTTATACTCTGGCTATGAGAAAGATCAAACAACTTTACATGCCATGGTTGGTTTGCACAGTTTGAAGACGCGGTATGGTTTGTCTGGCAATAGCGTGACAGGAATTCTAAAATGGGTTAAGGGCTTATTACCCAAGGAGAATACACTTCCAAATAGCTATCATGTTATGAAGAACGGTTTGAAAGGTTTAGGAATGAAGTGTAAATCGATTCATGCTTATTTGTATGACTGCATACTATAACGAAAGGAGTATGAAAATCTTGATCGTTGTCCGGTATGCGATGGACCTAAATATGTCCAATCTACTAGTAAGGAAGACACAAGCTCAAAAGTTCCTCAAAAAGTATTGAAATATTTTCCTGTTGGGCTTAGATTAAAGCGATTTTTCACAGTACCATGGATAGTGGAGGCAATGACTTGGCAAGCTAGGGCAGAAGTAGGGCTAATATCATGCGTCATCCTATTGATTCTACAGCCTAGAGGTGGATGAATTATGAGTATCCTGATTTTGCTTGAGAACAACGCAACATTCGTTTGGCTATATCAACAGATGGTTTCAATCCATTTGGAAATCTAAGCACCAATCAGAATGTATGGCCAGTAATCCTAGCCCCACTCAACCTCCCTCCTTCACAGTATATGAGACCTGAATTTTTTATGATGGCTTTGTTGATACCTGGGCCGAAGGCACCAAGTGATGACATCGACGTCTACCTGGCTCCTTTGGTAGAAGAATTAAATGAGTTGTGAGAAGAGGGTGAGAAATCATTTGACTCTTTTAGAAAAGAAGAGTTTACGCTGAAAGCTATGTTGATGTGGGCAATTCATGATTTTCTAGCTTATGGAACATTATTCGGTTGTGTAGTACATGGTTATTTGGGGTGTCCTATTTATGGATAGGAGACTAAATATCTTCGTCTATCCTTCAGCTCAAAAAAATCTATACAATTGTCACAGGAGGGTTTTACCCCCGGCTCATAGTTTCATATTTGAGGAAGGTTCCAATTTTTTATTGGGTGGGGTTGAACATAGGCTACCGCCGAGACAAATTCCGGGTTCATAAATTGAAAGTAAATCTTCTGAATGTGGCCCTAATATGCCAGGTAAGAATCCCAAATTTAAGAATGTCAAGCATAAGAAGACCCCAACTGGGAATGAAACTGAGACAAGAAAGGCATGGTCTAGGAGGTCAATTTTATTTTACTAGCCTAATTGGAAGAATAACCCGGTGCGCCATGTATTGGATGTGAAACATGTAGAGAAGAACTTCGCTGAACATATTGTGGGCACTTGCCTAGGGGGGAGTCATTTGAAGGATGGAGAAAATGCACAAAAAAAACTTAAATCGTTGAAACTTAAGCCATAGCAATAGTTGAAAGAAGATAATAGGAAAGGGACAATAATTCCCCCTGGTGCGTTTACTTTGACGAGTGAGGAAAGGAAGGTGCTTTTAGAAACAATATATAATTTGAAGGGCCCATCTAATTTTGCATCCAACTCGCAAAGGATTGTGAATTATGTCACTCATGATTTACATAAGCGTAAGTCCTACGATTGGCATGTGATCATGCAATTGGTTCCTTTATTGTTTAAGCACTGCTTCTCCAAGCACAAGGATTTATGGAGGGCTATTATGCAAATTAGTATTGCCTTCTCACTCTTGTGTGAGAAGGTAGTCAATGGAGAACACATAGTGGCCGCAAAATTGGCGGTGACCGAAGCGATTTGTGTGTTGGAGAAGTAATTTTCCCAAGCATTCTTTAACATAAGTGTTCACTTATTGGTACACCTATGCGACAAGGCACTTCTTTGTGGTCCAGTTAGATATCGGTGGATGTATCCATTTGAAAGATTGATGAAAGTTTTTAAAGATTACGTCAAGAATACACGATACATTGCAGGATCAATTGCAGAGGAATACATCACTGTGGAGTCATCAATATATACTCGGGAATATATGCCTGACTCGACCAGCGTTGATGACATTGATGAGTTCGTCGATGATGGTGGTCATCTGATGGGAAAACGAGTGAAATTAACGAGTTTGCAACATGAACAAGTAGTTCGTTATCTATTTAATACACATGAAGATGTCGAATAATGGAAAAAGTAAGTTTCGATTATTATAAAGTTTAACATTATTTACATTATTTTAAACATGATTAATTTTGTAATATGCAGAAAATATGAAGATTGTGAGAATAATAAAAGACGAAAATTAATGGTACAATCAGACAGCGAATTTACATTATAATGAAAATGGTCGTTATATAACGTTACATTACACTCAAATTTTATAACTAATATAATTAATTTATCTATATTCTCAGCTCTTACAGACGGGTGATGCGACATCAAGGCTTGATCGTCTAGCCACTGGACCCTTGTTCGTGGCACAAGAGTACAAAAAGTATCGATTGAACGGTTACATTTTCGGCACTAAAGTTTACGAGGAAAGTAAAAATGTACAGAACTCGGGCATTTTATACAAGGCTCTTACTTTCTTTCGAGCGAGCGCAAAAGATAAAAACCTCGTTGAAGCTGAAATGACTTACTATGGTGTAATCCAAAATATATTTGAATTGGATTATATAAGCTTCAAAGAGGTTGTATTTTACTGTGACCCGGTAAGATTTGAGGATAAAAATGCTTGTAAAGTTGATCATGTCACCAACTTGATCATAGTTGACTTGTCCAAGTTGAAGAGCAACGACCACGTGAGCGATGAGCCGTTTGTTTGTGCATTTCAAAAGGTTAACCAAGTGTTTTACTCGGAGTATATCAACAACGAGCCGTGGTCAATTTTCTAACACGCACCAAAGCGTATAAATAGTAGTGTGGATGAATTGGTTGCTCCTACCGAATATCATTCCATTTTTTATGATAACCCGAATTTTAAATAATTTTTCAATTTGTAATAAATATTCCAATTTGTACCGAAACATCCATTTTTAATTCTTTTAATTGATTTGCACTTTATCATTTTCACTTTATCATGTCTCGCCTTAAGACATGCAAACATATTATGAGCTAGATGTTGTTGTTTTGGAATTCAGAATTGAGGTGTTTAACAGTAACAATTCATTTCTATTTATAGTAATTGTACATATTTGCAAGTCTTCTTCTAATTCATTTTGATTTGTATAATAACATTTTTTACGGCAAATGTCTCCTTCAGGTATGAAGGCGAGGATGATGATGCTGGTTATGATGCTGTCGTCTGGGCTCGGTGGTAGCGGAGGTGACGTGGGCTCCTCGGCCACCTAGGCTCCCCAAATATGGCTAATTGGGGATAGCCATCGAGAACAAGTCGGGGATATTAGCGAGATCCCTCAAGCTAGTAAAGACGATCATCGGCCCGAGGTACATTAGTTGGAAGGAGGTGCCATATGAGCTCAAGTTAGTTGTTTTACGTATTTATATTTATATTTATACTTATATGAATATGAATATTTCAATTTCAATTTTGATTTCAATTTTATTTTATATTTACGTTTATATTTATTCGCAACTAACATTGTATTTGTTGGATAGGAATAATTCAGCCTGGATCCAAAGCTACGTGATTCCATCCTGGATCAATTGAGGAAGAAACACAAGACGTGAAAGAAAAATATGCGGATCATGTACTTTGGAAAGACACGAGAGTCCGTTATCTGAATGTGTGAATCCGTCCCGCCGATGGAGACGATCTCATTGGCAAAATCGCAACAGTTCGTTGACAATGAGATCGGGGAGTGACAATTGGCATCTCACCAATCGGGGAGGGAAAACCAAGCAAAAAAGACGGATGTGCACTACTCCGGCCGGACGTCTTACGCCGAGGTGGAGCATAGGATGATGGTAAGATTTAATTTTTCTATAACTACAGAAATATATTATTCTGCATTATTTTACTTTATGGGGCCGATAATAATTTAACTCTAGTTTATTTTAGGGGACAGGGAGTGGCCCTGGGGGTGGGCCATATAGGCTCGATACTTATGTGGCTCTTCGAACGAAGAAGGGGAAGGACAAGGAGGTGTCCCCGAGCGTCGCGGCCATGATTGTAAGTAATCCGACAATTAACTTTTTGTTAATTACGTTATAATTTTTTGATTTACTTATTTTACTAATCATGTGCTTTTTGTCATTTCAGGCAAAGCTTAAAGAAGTTCATGAGTCCCAGTCTGATGCCGATAAGGTATCTTTGTCCACAGACGCACTCAGCCAAGTGCGTGGCTTTGATCACAAGGGGAGGACAAGCGGGGGGAGCTCGCGGGTGGCCAAATCTTGGATCATCGGATTGGAGACGATCGACACTAGGTTGGCTCGAACGGTGGACTCGCATGACGCGAATCTTTCCCGTTTGGAGGCGACGGTCCAAGATATGTTCTCATTCATGAAGCGTTTGTTGGGTGGAAAATGCAAGGGGAAAGGGAAGAAGAAGATGGTGGAGGAGGAGGTGCGGGAGGACGAGGTATAGGATGACGAGGATGTGGACCTCACTGCTTCATCACCGACACGTGCAGACTTTGATGATCCACTTCCCTATTGGGTTCCCTTCGATCGATCGATGTCGACACTTGGTTGGCGGAGCGTGTTTCTACTGGACATATTTGATGGCCAGTGGATAGGGCGGGGGTTGAGGAATCCGAATATCACCCAGGATGGACTAGTTCATGGACGTGAGCTTCAAGACATCGAGTCCAAGGTGCTCATCACGCATGTGATACCCAGGAAGGAGAACTCCCCATTGTGGTTGTGCGAACAATGCAGCACGATGTATATCAGTGGGTGTGTCAATTCGTATATCGTGTGGCCTACTCACCTCCTCAGATTTAACCTTACCCAAGACATGTAATGACATGATTTGAATTGAATTGTTTTTAAGTTGGTACATTTGAATTATATTTGGTTTATATCGTGATGCATATTGTCTCTATTTTGAATATATATTTGCATTATCTCTATTTTATCTGTATATGTGATGCTTGAACATGTACAACGTTGCTATAACATGTACAAATATACTGCTCGGCAGTGGCAGTGGCCAAACTGCCCAGTAGATTTTTTTTCAATTCTGCCCAGAATTGTCACGGTCATTGACCGTGAAAAGTCTGTGACAAAGGATTGTTGTCATGGACTTGTCACGATCAATGACTCTGATGATTTTTTTTAACATTTTCACAGGTTTGTCACGGTCCTTAATCGTGACAAAATTTGTCAAGGTCAAGGACCGTGACTGTGATAAGTCTAACGAACTTTTCACGGTCAATGACCGTGACAAGTTCGTGACAACAAAAGTTGTCACCCCCAGAATTGTCATGGTCATTGACCTCGACAAGTCCAACTTGTCAAGGTCAATGACCGTGACAATTCGACAGATTTGGTGTAGTGATACTAGATGGTCTTGCACAAAACTCATCAAAAGTTTCACTCTTATCCATCCTAGTGGTTTGAAACTGAGTGGTGACTTCTTGGAATTTGGAAGGCTTTATAACACTAGAACTCTCTTGAGTGAGTCGGAGTATGTCCTAAGACTTTTTAGACATTTCACATGTCATAAAATGGCAAAAATTCTCCAATATGACCAGATAAAACAACGCATTCAAACCACGGGAAATAAAACTACTCAACTTGTGCTCATCCTCACTCTAACTTTCTACGGGTTTAGGGACACGAATCTCACCTACTAAAGTCGTGGGTGGGGTACACCCCTTAACAATCGCTAACCAAACTCGCTCTTTTATGGACTTAAGTGTTGAATTCATATGCTCTTTCCAGGACGTATAGTTAGACCTACAAAAACGTTCATCTAGAAAATAAAGCCGCTCCATAGAAAAACCACCCGAATTCATGCCTATACAACTTATAAACATCCTATCTGATACCGATTTGAAAAGCGCTAAGGGCCTCTAATATGAAAGATTCGCGGCTAAAACACTAAATTTTATTATTTTTCAATTTTAATTAACGTAATGAAACTTAGCACCGATTAAACTTTTGTTATGTTAAAAAATTAAAAAACTTATCTTACCGTAAAACATGCATCTAGGCAATAGTATGATAAAATAAAATAATTAACCTCAATGCTTGATGTACGAAGAAAACCTAAATGGGAAAAACCTCAAGCGGCCCAGCCAATCCAATTCACTATGTCAGGAATTACACAAGGACACGACTGAAGACTTACACAACCGACTAGACACCTTAAAGCCTTTATCAATCTTTGTTCCTTTGACCTTCTACATAATGACACATAAGGATCCATCCATTCACTTCCAGAAGTGTGAGTCCACACACGCCTTGGTATCTATTGATCCAGTCACAGCTACCCATAACATATTAAACACATAGTTCACTACCTTAAACTGCCATACACAAGGAGTCCACCATATATATACAACAAACATGCATGAAGTCCATTGCACGAAAATTCTCTCAATAGAGATGATGAGAAAACAAACTTGTTTCAAAAAACTAAGACCTCCAACCATATAAAGATTGAATCTTGAATCTTGAATCTCAAACTATTTGAGTGGAAACATTGGTTTAGAGGCTCTTGGTATGTATTTGGAAAGCATTTTCAATAGCCTTGAAGAAAGAAAATAAATTCCAACACTCCTAGTTATAGAAAATACTTTTTTGGGCACTTCGTTCGAACGAAAACCCATGATCGTTCGAACAAAGTTACTAATCTCGTTCAAATAGTTAGAACGAACGAACCTCGAACGACATAGTTCTATCAAGCAAGAAAATATTATTTAAAGCCCATTTTATTGTCGTTTAGATGATAACCCATAACTCATTTGAACGACTCAAACATCTCATTCGAATGAACAACGTAGTTTCATTTAAATGAGTCGCTCGAATGACTTTTAACAAAAAATCAAATTTTTTTTTAAAGTTTTTAATGGAAAATGCCTTAAACATTATAAAAAATACCTAACATAAATTCTAAGGATCAAAATACTATGTGTTCGTACCTAATGAGATCCTTGAATGTTGAAGGCGAAAATTGGCATGAAAACACAACATGATGATGTGGATGCTCTAACTTGGCCGCCAAGATCTTCAATCAAACATATCATAGGATTTGAAGTATTAATCGATGCAAGTTTTAACCTATGACTCAAACAATTTTGTCTAAACGAAATTAAGCCACAATATACAAATGGACACGATTCATAAATTTGTCCTTGAAAATCTCACTCTTTCTATATTCTAAGACAAAACACAAAAATAAAAAACTATGGGCCGTCAAGCTCATCCAAAGACTCAATTCCATCCCCAAAAGGAAAAAGTACGGGCACCTAACAGATGCAAATATTAAGTAGCTTTGATCTTGTCTGAACTTTGTTATAGCATTACAAACCTTCACACTTAAACATATCTTTCAAATGCAACTTGAACATCTATAAAAATATAAATCCGCAATTCAAACATTCACCCCCTTTGTCTAAGATTCTCCACCTATGGTAGTACATATCCTCTCAAGGTAAAAAAAAAATTTATCCCCAGGAGTTAAAGAGTTAGATACCATTTCTCTCCTTTTTTGTTTAAGAATAGATAAATAATAAGATAGATAATATAAATAAACTCCACCTAAATATAACACATGTAAACATACATGAAAACAAGTAATATCATTCAACAATGTGAAGTAACATAAGCAACGAAAAACAACCTGAAAACAAAAGCACAAAAAATCCCAACTACAAACAAAAGATACCAATTTTGATACATAAATGAGATACTAATGACAGCAAGCAAAAAAGATACCAATGTGATCATATGTGATCATACAACATGCCTATATGGATCGACGATTAAGGATATGACAAATATGGATCAAATTCAAATGCAAAGACTAAAAAAACATGCCATATATATATATATGTGCAAAGATATTAATGATGCATAAGGATATATAAGTATAAACACTACACAATACACAAAACACATAGTTTTCCACATTCGCATACTAGCAATGTGTCAAAACCAAAAGTTATACGGAGTTAAGGGGTGTGAAGTTGAAACAAAAGAAATATGACACATTCACTCGAAATATGACACATTCACTCAAAATATGTCCATGTAGTTTTGTTTGATCGCATTAACTTTATTAAACAAAGCTATAACCTCAAGTGACAGATGAAGTGAAATCATAATGAAAAAACATACAAAATGTACACTAGCCTAGAAATCTTGAGGATTCTCATATCAATAGAGTCAAACAGTTAAGCTCATCTAGGACTTATTGTGTAAGCCCATTAATCTTCCACTTTATATCCTTAAAACATAGTTATATCAATTTTCTAATATTTGTTTTCTCTTGAAGATATCAATTTTGAAGCCTTCATAAAAACAATTTGGTCTTGGAAATATTTATTTTATGTGACTCTATTTTCTTTTAGGATCTTTCGAATTGTGGCCTTTCACGTAAAAGAGATTTACTCCCTCTGTAGTCCTCTTTCGTTACTCACTGGTATTATTATCAAATAAAATAAGCTCATAGGCTATGGTTCTTACATGCACAAATTTTTCGTAGCAAAAAATATTTATATGATAATACTAATAAGAGAACACCTCACTTAGGTCATGTAACATAGGCAGTCATAATCCAAAAGAGCTCGTGCAAAATGTGTGTATGAGGCATATGCAAAGTGAATCTATTAAGAAAACCAAAATCTAATCATTCCATGCAAGCATGATTAAGAATGATCCTAAGCATTGTAAATCATAATCAAATGTCCTATACACATGGAAAATATGCAACGAATGTGTTGACACCGCTAAAATGGTTTGAAGACAGAAAATGATCTAGGCCATTTTAATGGCGTCCACAGTAGATAAATGATGAGGGTGAGATTGAAGATGAAGATAAACAATCATATCAAACATATAAGAGACAAAGGTTTTTAATGTGGTTCGGCTATGAATAAAACCTACGTTCACTGTTCTTTTACTCCTAGGGGTATATAATAGTGCAATATGGTGTAAAGAGAGAGAGAGGTGTATCGTGTATATAATCTCTCTTATCCCTTTGGCAAAGGGAATGCTTGTATTTATAGTGATGGGAGTCCAATAGATGGAATGTCTTTATACATTCATACATTTACATCTACATACAATGAATATAAGTGTTAGTTTTCTTGGGTGGTTGTCCTTCCTTGAGTTGATTGGCATAACGTGCATTGGTTAGTATGCCTACCAACTCTTCTCGGGTGTCGACCAACTCTCCTCGGGTGATGATCAACTCTCCTTGGGTGCCGAGCAAGTATAAATATTACCACATAGGATGACAGGTGTCCTTTTCTGGCTGGTCCGCGTAGACGAAGAATATTTACATTAAGCAGATAAATAATGAGGATGAGATTTAAGATGAATATAAACAAGCATATCAAATTTATAAGAGACAAAGGTTTTCAAAGTAGTTCGGCTATGAATAAAGCCTACGCCCACTGTTCTTTTATTCCCAGGGGTATACAATAGCGCAATATGATGTGGAGAGAGAGAGAGGTGTATCTTGTGTATCATCTCTCTTTGTCCCTTTGGCCAAGGTAATGTATGTATTTATAGTGATGGGAGTCTAATAGATGGAATGTCTTTATACATTCATACATTTACATCTATATACAATTAATATAATTGTTAGTTTTCTTGGGTGGTTGGTCTTCCTTGAGTTGATTGGTATGTCGTGCGTTAGTTGGTATGCCTACCAACTCTTCTCAGGTGCCGACCAACTCACCTCTGGTGCCGAGCAAGTATAAATATTGCCACGTAGGATTACTGGTGTCCTTTTATGACTGGTCCGCGAAGATAGAGAATTTTTGTGTTAACAGAAGCCCCCAATGCTCCATGCTTGATGGTTTACAAAAAGGATGGAGTATTTATTCTGCAATGTTGGTCGATGCTCGTGCAAAATGAAATTACTGATCTGCCTTCTTTATTTGCTCAACATATAAGTGCCTTATCTTCTGGTCAATGGATGATTCAGGTTGATTGATGGTTGAATTGGAGTTAATCTTTCTTGTAAGTAACTCTGTTCGTCAAGTGAACGTGTGCTATGTATCACCCCTGGGAATCTGGATGCAGTAACTTCATAGTTTGCAGCCCTTAACTAGTCATAATCTTTAAGTATGTTGGTTGGTTGGTTAGCCGACCAACTGAGTGCTAATTGTCCATGTTTGATTTTTTTGACCTCTGCTCCTCTGAGTGCTTTGTTTTTGTAACATGTTAGTTTGTGAACCCAATTCTTTAATCTGATTAGTACCAAGCTAGTGGTGGACTTCAAAACATTTTCATACAACTTCTTCAATGCTGGTCAGGGCAGCAATATTAGAGATCTCTATTGATGAATATGTTGAATTTAACCCCTAAACTTCAATAGCATGTGCATAATAACTCCTGAATATGCCTCGTGAACATAACTCCTAAGCAAAAATAACTCCTGAATGATGATTGGTCGGGCCCCGACCATGTAAGTTTGTGGAGTTGAATTTGATGCTCGACTGATGCTACATGATGTTATGAGAATGTTCCACCGAATGAATAATTAATTCTGTAGTAGAAGCCCCCAAGTGTGGAATATTAACTCTGAATGCTTTCTTAGCCTTAAATTATGTTGGTCTTGCTAAAAAGGATAAGGCCGATGACATGTTCCCTGAAATGACTTCCCAAGAACTTTATATATTTGCATTTCCATACTGTCCTGATGTGACCATACATATAATTTTCCGACTAAGTAATTTTGGTTGAGTAAAACTTCTTTTAAAACATAGTCCAATTATAAATATGATGGCATTCCAATTAGGAATGTGATATATTCCAATTTGGAATCTGTGGGCATTCTAATTAAGAATGTGATATATTCCAATTAGGAATCTGATTCTGGTAGGTGCCATTGATTGGCGTATGTGGAGACTAGTTGGGCTTAGAAGACTGAATAATAATGATGATGCCCGAGCATTTGTCAGGACTTGATAGAATTATCCAATAATAAGCCTGATTGAGCATAATATATAATTTGTATCGAATATCCGTGCTAGTGAGAAATCCATATACATAATAGAAGCGCTGAGAAATCCAAATAAATAATAAGAATGCCGACCATCTGTTGGGCTTAATAAGAAGTCCAGATAATAAGAGTGCCGACCATCTGTCGGGATTAATAAGAACTCCGGATAATAAGAGTGCCGACCATCTGTCGGGATTAATAAGAAATCCAGATAATAATAAGGAAGGGGTCGATTGATCCTACATTGTTAGAGAATAATAGATTAACTGGGAATTCTTAAAATAATAATATATAATCATGAAATTTATCTTATGTTAAATCTCTATATATTAATTGACGATTTGTCGATTTCTGTTTGTCTTAGTGTGCCTAAGCAATGGAATATTTATCCCATGCTCCTGCCTAGTTGTAGCGATCTTTTGATCACCCATAAGTGCCTAAGAAATGGAATTATTTTATCCCATGTTCCTGCTTAGTTGTAACAAACTTATCTATATTGCCTTGGTGCCTAAACAATGGATGCCCCTTGAGGTCACCCATCTTCTTGCCTAGTTTTAGATGCCCCTTGAGGTCACCCATAATCAAACAGGCCTTGCCTTGTATGATTGTTGTGCCAACATTGTTGGTTAGGTTTCTTGATGCCGACCAACCTTAGTTGGTGGTTGTTGATATGCCGACCAACCATAGTTGGTGGTTGCTGATGCCGATCAGCTTTTAGTTGGTGGTTGTTGAATATATAGAGAGAGAAGAATTGTCCTGACCAAAAGTCTGTTGGATATAATATCATAACTGATGTAGATTTCCTTGGAGATGAATATATGATAATAAATATTTTTTCGAGCTCCATGCTGAGATAAATATAGAATATGCATCCGAATAGACATAAAGAATGATTCAAAATAATAATAAAGTGTCTGGTTGATCTGTCGAGGAAAAATTACATAATAGTGAACAAGGATAATATTTTCCAGAACATAAGAATATGGTTGAATACTTTTTCGGGCCTGAATATAAATAAGAATTACCCAGACCAACTGTCCATTAGGGGTGAAATATAATAAATGTTGCAGGTTTCATTGGAACTAAATAAATATTTTATCGAGCTCCATGCTGATATGAATATAGAATGGATATAGAGATTGATTCGTCCTTGAGCATATATGTCGGAGTATCAAGAATAATAATAGCGCTTTGCTGATATGTTGAGGCAAAAGTTTATAGTGCCGAGCAATAGTAATAGTTTCCAGAAGTTTAAGATTGTGGCAGAGCTTTCGTCGGGATTGAATCCTGTACCTGTGGAATTTAATAAGTTTCCCGGACATCTATGGAGGCTAAATCAATGAATCATGAGAATAATTTAGTCATCCAATCAATATATAATATGTATTAGCTCAAACATAAAAATTTCAAAATATGTTTAATGTGTGTCATGTGAGCAGATTTTTATTATCAAATATGTGTCAGCTAGAAGGCATAATGGTTTAGTATAAATTTTTTTATAAAATTATTTGAATTCGATTAAAAATTCAAATATAACTTGATTGAAAAACAGTTATAGCCTGAAGATGCCCACTATGAAAATAGGTAGGTGATAAAGTCAAAATGCATTGGTGTCAGGAACCAAAATCCCTCTTTGTTCAGTGGTCACCGACCAACAAACTGTGTAGCCCACCGACCAATTTTCCAATCATGTATGGTTGCTACCGAGAAAGAAATAAACCCAACCAAGAATAAGATATAGTCGAACAGTCATCAACGATTTCAAACCATTGAACGACCAAGAATAGGTGTCGTTAGTTATCGCCGACTAAGAATAGGGTTGCCGATCAGGTATTGGATAACGCCGACCTGAATAGAAATGTCCCGACCAGCATTAAATGGTTGAGGATACTTCGTTTCGCACCAAATATGTTGCCGACCAACTTTTTCTACCTTCACAGTAGTCGCAGACCACCGACAATGTTGTTAATGCATCTTTGATTAATTTTTGTATCATAAGCACTCTGATACAAAATAAAAATAAAGGGGACATACAAAGTTGTTCAAATTATCGTGGTATTAAGTTAATGAGTCATACAATGAAACTTTGGGAGAGAGTGATTGAATATAGATTGAGATTGAAGACAACAGTATCTGAGAATCAATTTGGGTTTATGCCTGGGAGGTCAACAATGGAAGCAATCTATTTATTGAGGAGATTAATAGAGAGGTATAGAGAGAAAAAGAAGGATCTTCATATGATTTTTATAGATTTGGAGAAGGCGTATGATAGGATACCCAGAGATATAATATGGTGGGTTCTATATAAAAGAGGTGTGACTCGAAGATATATTGACGTGATCAAGAATATGTATGATGGTGCGATGACTACAGTAAGAACATCAGCTGGAGAAAGTAGTGAATTTTCAATTACGGTAGGGCTACACCAAGGTTCAGCATTAAGTCCTTATCTCTTTGCTCTTGTTATGGATGAGTTGACTGGACAAATACAAGATGAGGTGCCATGGTGTATGCTATTTGCAGATGATATTGTTTTAGTCGATGAGACTAAGATGGGGATAAACGCTAGGTTGGAATTGTGGAGAGAAACTTTAGAAACAAGAGGATTTAAAATAAGCAGAACTAAAACAGAATATGTGGAGTGTAATTTTAGTAGTAATAGGAGGACAAATGGAAATGTGGTGAAATTGGAGGGTCAAGAAATACCTAGAAATGATCATTTTCGTTATTTAGGATCGATTATACAAAAAGATGGAGATATTAGTGATGATGTTACGCATAGGATTAGAGCAGGCTGGGTTAAGTGGAGAAGTGCGACCGGTGTTCTATGTGATAGGCGTATACCTTTGAAGTTAAAAGGAAAATTTTATAGGACGGCCATTAGTCCCGCCATGTTATATGGGACAGAGTGTTGGGCAACCAAGAAACAAAATGTGCAGAAAATGAGTGTGGCGGAGATGCGAATGCTAAGATGGATTTGTGGTAAAACTCGAAAGGATAAAATTAAAAATGAACAAATTCGTAAAACGGTGAAAGTAGCTCCTATAGAAGATAAATTGAGAGAAAATCGACTTCGATGGTTTGGACACGTCAAGCGTAGACCAATGGATGCTCCTGTAAGGAAGAGTGATTTAGTTAGTATTGATGGTAACCCAAGGGGTAGAGGTAGGCCTAAATTAACTTGGTGGGATATTATAAAAAAGGACATGATATCATGTGGTGTAACCGAAGATATTGCACTGGACAGAATGGAATGGAAAAATAGGATTCATGTAGCCGACCCCAAATAATTGGGAAAAGGCTTTGTTGAGTTGAGTTGAGTAAGCACTCTGATTGTGACCGCTACTTGGTTGGAGTTTGGATCTCAGAGAAAATTAAAATCAGAGATATGGTCGGCTGAGGGATGAGTTCAGTTCGCTTTCTTTGAGGTCTGGATGTTTTGGGTTTTCCCCTCTTTACACCTTATTGCCGACCAAGAAATAGTGATTCGATGATGCCAATTGCAAAAGTACAAAATTACAAATCTTATATTTCTTTATGGATATCATCAGCTATCAAGCTTGTCCATTTATTAGAAGTTGAGGGGCCAGTGTAATCTCATATTAAAACCCATAGTTTGGCTGAGTATTACGCAAGGCACGTAGATTTCAAATCAGAGACTGAAATATCAGACGAACGAAATTTCTGTTCGCCTCAAACTATGCAGTGAATGAAAAGTTTAGGGATTGACATTTTTTGTTGTTTGCAACTAGAATTTTAATTCAGAATTGATTGGCTGAGGAATTACAATCGACCATGTTCGTTGATCACCGCTATTGCTTGTGATCCGAATATTTGATTGAGATTTGATGCGCTGATCAACTTTGAGTAACTAATTTTGGAGAACCTTCCATCAAAATTTGCAAAACGGAGCTAAAAACGGTTTCTCCTGATAATCTAAAAATTGAAGATCTCATGTTGGTTTTAATATGGGTCAAAAATATATATTCTCATACAGAAAAGGTTAACAGATACAGAAAAATTATTCGACGTTTATCTCCTTCAAATATTATTAATATAAATGTGTCTGCACACAAATTTTTTAAAAACTTGTAATTCTCAGGTATGCAGATTCATATAATTTTTTAACACAATCAGATGATTAGGTTTACATATGTACAGAGGAAATTATTTTTCTGAAGAGAAAAAGTGGATCTGCTTCAATCCTTGTTAAGATGTCATTTGATAAACAAGGAAACCCAAACGTTTGGATTTCTAAATCAATTCCTTTTCACCCACGTATACATTTAGTACGAGGGATGCAATCAAACTATCTCATCTATGTCTGTACAAAATATATCTGTATAAAATATCTTAACATTTACAATTATGGTTACGCATATTCAAGAATATAAATTGATCCAGAAATTTATGAATAAAAGCAGGATTTGCAATATTTTACAGATTTCGTAAATAAAAATTGAACAACTAATATGTGTATATAAACATAAAAATCATGATTGAATCAAAAGATGTATATACAACATATAATTGATTTTAACCAAAGATCAATAAAACTTAGCGTATGATGATGATCTTCATCTCTTCAAATAAAAATGGAGAGAATTCTTGTGTTGAATTCCCACAAACGACGTCAATCTGTTGAAGACAGAAAATGGTCTATGCCATTTTAGTGGCGTCAACAGCAGATAAATGATGAGGATGAGATTGAAGATGAAGATAAACAAGCATATCAAACATATAAGAGACAAAGGTTTTTAAAGTGGTTCGGCTATGAATAAAACCTACGTCCACTGTTCTTTTATTCCCAGGGGTATACAATAGCGCAATATGGTGTAGAGAGAGAGAGAGAGGTGTGTATCTTGTGTATCGTCTCTCTTGTCCCTTTGGACAAGGGAATGCATGTATTTATAGTGATGGGGGTCCAAGAGATGAAATGTCTTTATACATTCAGACATTTACATTTATATACAATGAATATAACTGTTAGACTTCTTGGGTGGTTGGTCTTCCTTGAGTTAATTGGTATGTCGTGCGTTGGTTGGTATGCCGACCAACTCTCCTTGGATGCCGAGCAAGTATAAATATTACCACATAGGATAACAGGTGTCCTTTTCTGATTGGTCCACGTAGACGGAGAATTTTACGTTAACAGAATGGGATTCGAATACACTGATATGCATACATAATGCGTAAGACCAAAAGTCACAAACAAAAAGAAGCCTTTTTTTACTTTTCAAATTTTTTTTAAAAAATAACTCAAACGAACAAACGAAGTCCTTTTGTATTTTCCATAATAAGACCCAATAAAAAGAAAATCAAAATATGAAACACAACATCATACAACTAGCAATAACATATATCATGAAGTACACAAGCTAGTGTATGAAAATATGTGAACACAATTAACCATTAGATTTAATGTTGGACTAAATCATGTGTAAGCATAGGAAAGTCAACATGTCTAAGTTCAAAGCCTCTAAATTCGATTTTCTAACCTTGTTGCAACGTTTTTACCCATATGGGATCTGTCATGCTGGAACCTTGTGCTACTCGTATAGTAAATGTAATTTGAAGGAGTCTCGACCTGGCCGAGTACGATGTTGCCGATATAGTGCATAGCCTAACGCGAGAAACTGCCAATATGACATCTATTGACGAATGCCCGCCGAGTTTAATTAATTGACTGTGTCCTGGTATCGACTGTATGAGTAGCTGAGAGGCACCATTATTACTGAAGATCTTCCCCTGAAGTGTCAGCCCACTAGATGGCCGACGTTACTGTGAACGAGCCAACCCTGGTCCTTGACGAGTCCTAAAAACATCATGTGAACTCCTTATGCAAGCTCGGCTGTCTGAGGTCAGGAGGTCTCATATAGAGACGAGGATATGTTTGGGTATATCAATCACCCCTATCCCTCAGTCATCTTCGTGAGGAGATGACTGGGCGATATGAGTTCTTGAGTCTTTTTTAAGGGACTATGCACACGAAGCGTCTCAATTCTGATTAGATAGCTTCTGCCCCAAGCGTAATCTCGAGGCTGAATGCTTTGGTCTTTGTGCCCTATGTGATGATAAGCATGGGGAAGTGTTCTTAATCATTTGAAGACATTTAAACTATAAAAACCCTTTTGCCTCTTTTTTCCCCTTTCTTTGTAAACATGTTCCCGCTTCTTAAGCTGTCAAGACTTTAACCATCGCCATAACCATCGTTTAAGAATTTCTCTTTATGTCGTGTCTATTGACTTAGTGGTAATGGTAGAAATGTTTTTTAGTGGGTTTAGGTGTTCCACCACCGTGGTGAGTATTTTCAGGTGATCTTCGGTCACCTTCTCCGGTGGGAGTTTTTAGTTTTTTCTTGGATATTCTTCATCAAGAACGGTTGAGATTATAGCCATTGATCTTTTGGTCAACAAAATTTATCCCTTTAATTTGTTTCTCCCCCTTCACAATTTACTTAAGTGTAACCTCATCTTATTCATGTTAAAATGTTTGTATGAACTAGCCAAGGAATTTCCAAAGCTTAGGGAGAGGTATTTTCAAGAGACTAGGAAGATTGAGCTTGAGGAAGCCGAGAGAAGAAAAGCCGAGGTCGTCCCCCTCCGACCTATATTTCCACCCCCATTAGCTATCATCCTCCCTACAACTACCTAACCAAGTGATCCTATACCTGAGTCAGTTTCTTTTGAAAATGAAAGTATGTCTATCTTTGAACCGTCTGATAGTGTTGACCCTTCTGATGAGTTTATGGCCCATTCCTCACAGCATGATTTTGGGTCTGAGGTAGATGAGGTCTCCTCTCACGCGTCATTTTCTTAGAGGACCGAGTCATCAAATCGATCCGATGCATCTATCGATATTAATGACCCTAATGTTACCATCTCTCACCTACTTAATTCCATTTCAATATCGGCTTCTACGAGGGAGGAGTTTCTGTAACACTTTCCAAGTGTTGATCCAATCCAACCCGAGGTTGAAGAGTCAGACAATGATAGCGAAGGGAGCGATCTTAACCTACCCATAGCTGATTCATACGAGAGTTCGATCACTGAGGTCAATTTGCTGACTTTGAGACATTTATATTGCATTGGGCCCTCCATTTCTATAAGGAAACCATCTGCAGAAAAGAGAGACTTTGACGACTAAGATGGCAAGTTATGTGTCTACGAGAGCATGTTCAAGGTCATCTTTCGACTACCTATTTACTCCGTCGTATGCATAATTATAAATCGCCTAGGATTTACCCCATCCCAGCTTTCTCCCAACGTTGGAGAGTTATTCTTGGCTTTGTCTCTCTCTGGGAGATAGTTCATCAAATGAACCTTCGAGTTAATATCTTTATGGCTTGTTATACCCTATCATTCACCAAAACTCATCCTGGATACTCTCATTTTGTATCCAAGAAGTCTTCTAAGAAGGTCTTGTTGGTCACCCAACCATGACTGGAAGCCCTACTATTTCTTTATTTTGGGAGCTTAGGAATTTGGTCCCAATGAAGCTTATGGTACCTTTGAGCCCAGGGTCCCTTAGAGGTGGGCCAAGGTCTTTGTGTTGGCCAAGCTTGATCCAGGATTGAACCTTGATGTTGCTAAAAAAGTTGTGAAGCTTAGGTATTAAGGCAACCAAGGTCAACTCATGAAATTTGAGTAGTTTATGGCACCTTACTACTTATCACAGACAGGTTTAGGGGTCGACACCTTAACCGAGCTACATGAGTGGCTTCTCTTATTGAACTAATGTGTCGTATTTTTTTAATTTTTCAAAGCTAACATCATCTTTTTTTTGCAGATCATCCAAAAAATGGGTCAGATTACCTTTAGGAGATGGTAGCCAAGAATTTAAGTAAACTTGTCGACAAGTATGGAAAGGGCACCAACCCCTCTGCCACTATTGCCGCTAAGACTACTGCTGACGGCCCTGGCTAAACTACTGAGGCCACGAAGAATCAAAAAGGTCGAGAAGAAGAAATAATCTATTCGCGTCTCTTAAAATAGAGTCGGTCTGATCAAGCCATCCCCATCTCCACGGATGAGGTTCTTGCGGCTCATTTATCGCAACTAAAACTGGACAATGAAAGCATCATCAGTAATCCCATGAAAGCTTGTGATGGTGTCGGCTCTCTGATAGCCGAGGCTGACAAGCACTTTTTGTAAGCTATGGACATCTCCCTTCTCACTGAGTTCTCTATTCACAGGACCATTCAGGTACCTTTGCTAAAGTTCAGTTGTCAAGTGTAGTCTCGTACTTCCTTTCTAATACTAATTAACTTTTCTTCGGTTCCAGGGTCTTATTTCCCTCTATCATCTAGAGGATTGGATTAACAAAAAGATACCTTTTATCTAAAAGGGATGATAGGCCGAGACCACTGAGAAAAATTTGAAGAAGGATCTTGAGGGTTCCTAGAAGGCTCTGAAGCAGTCTCAGGACGAGGTAACCAACCTTAAGGCAGAGCATGTCAAAACCTTGAAGAAGCTCTCTGATGATAAGAAAGCCGAGATTGATGCTGCAGTCCAGGTTGCTGTGGACGGATATAAGAAGTCATATGAGTACAATGACCATGCCTTTAAATACTTGGAGAGGTCCATAAGAATTTATTTTCGATGGGCAGCTCTGAGGCAGGCTAAAACTGGGAGCTTGACCTCTCGATCCTTCATGGGACTTGACTTCAGTGACCCTCCCCTTGAGAAAGCTCTAGATGATGTTGAAATTCCTGGTCAGGGTGCTGAGGTCGACCCTGACACTTTCAGATCTCACGAGGATACAATCGCATTTGAGGCCAATGCTAAAAAGATCGAGGTTCTTAATGAGTCCAAGATTTCTGCTACTGATGGTATGGCCCTTGGAGATGCCGATGCTACACTAGAGGACCAGTGAACTAGAATTCTCTTAATGTTTTAAATTTTTATCAGGGCGGTCGTCTGTGACCTATTACCCTTTATCTAATGTAACACATTGAACACTTTTTCTTTTGTTTTGATATGTCATTGGAATATAAATATTTTCTTCCATCCTTTATGTGTTTCCTCTACTATATTTTTTGTGTTGGTAGTAAGTTCAACACCAAATTTCATAATGCTTGAAATCTCGTCTCGTCTATGAGGTAAGATAAGGATAACCAGAAAGTGATTTTGAATTTGAACTCACCAAATTAAGGTGTTATGCCATAATCCCTCCGGTTGTTTTGAGCGTGCATGGTTTAGCATCGTCACGTCCATGCACTTTTGTCTCGGTCGAGAGAGGGTTTTTCACCAAGTATTCACCAAATTAATGATGTTTAAGGTCTGAGATCACCAAATTAATGATGTTTAAGTAATGAACCACACCCAAGTGATTTTAATTTGGACTCACCAAATTCTAGTGTTATGCCCTACCCCCTCTCGTCAGTTTGAGAATGCAAGGTTGAGCATCGTCTCGTCCATGGACTGTCGTCTCGGCCGAGAGAGGTTTTTTTTCACCAAGTATTCACTAAATTAATGATGTTTAAGGTCTGATATCACCAAACTAATGATGTTAATTAATGAACCACACCCAAGTGATTTTCAATTTGGACTCACCAAATTATGATGTTATGCCATAATCCCCTCTCGTCATTTTGAGAGTGCATAATTGAGCATCGTCTCGTCCATACACTGTCGTCTCGAACGAGAGAGGTTTTTTTACTAAGTATTCATCAGATTAATGATATTTAAATAATTAAGTTAACCATTCTTGGTGTTATTGAAAGTCCATGGATGGGGTCGGGCCCTTTTCAGGCAATCATTTCACCAAGGTTGGGTTGTTTCTATCTCACCACGAATGATGTTTTATAGCTTTAAAGGGTACTTGAAACAAATCATTCAAAATAAAGTATATAAGATATGATGGAACACTCCATTTTTATTTTTCTCATTCATAATAATTCCTTTATACAATTATTCACAATGAAAAGATCCTATACAATCATCTATTGGTAGTACCTTTTTAAGTGGTCAGCGGAGAATGGTTCCCACTCTAGGTTCTCCAGTCGAAAGGTGCCTGGGAATGCCTAATATGTAACCCTATAAGGAGCATGCTAGTTGGCATGAAGCTTATTTAGTTTCTTCCAAGTCTTCTTTGGAACTAGGTCTCCTATTGCTACCGTCCTCGATTTTATCCTGTTATTATAGAACTTGGTCGTCCTCTGTTGATGGGCTGCCACTCTGACCTCAGCATCCTCTCTTATTTCTTCAATAAGATCAAGGTTATGTCTTCTCTCTGCCAAATTTCCCTCAGGGTTATATATGTGAACTCTATGAGTGGGGAGACTAATGTCAGTAGGCACCAGCTTCTGAACCATAAGCTAGCATGAAAGGGGTCTCCCCCGTCCGCATTTTCACTATCGTCCGGTAAGCCCATAGTACTTCATATACCTCTTCAGTCCATCTCCCCTTAGCATCTTCCAACCTTTTATTTATTCCATCAAGAATATTCTATTGGTCACCTCAATTTAAACATTGGCTTGGAGTCAGCGAGGCGATGAAAAGCAATGTTTGATGCTAACCCTTTTAGAATATTTCTCTAGGGAGATGTTTTTGAACTAGGTACCGTTGTCTGAAATGAGTGTATTAGGCAAGTCGTATCTGCAAATGATGTTATTTCATATGAACTGAAAGGTTTTCTTTTCTGTGATCTTGATCATGGCCTCGGCCTCTACACACTTTGAAAAGTAGTCTAGTGCACGATCAAATATTTGTAGTTGCCTATGGCCTTTGGCAGAGGTCTAATCAAATCAATCCCCCATACTATGAATGGCCATGATGAGGTGATAGACGTCAGAGGTTGATGGGGTTTATGAGGGATGGTGGCAAACCGTTGTCACTTGTCGCACTTCTTTACGTACTCGATTGAGTCTTTGGCCAGGGTCGGCCACCAATACCCTTGAGTGATGATCCTTTTTTCCAATGATCTTTCCCCAATATGTCTTGAATAATAACCTTCTTGAACATCCTTCAAAATATAATCTACCTCAGCTGGGTGGACACATCGAAGAATAGGTAAAAGAAACTCCTTCTTGTATAGCAAGTCCCCTAAGATAGAGAACTTAGTGGCTTTGTATCTCAACTTACTACTTTAGTCCATAGACTCCAACAAACTACCCTCTTTGATATACTGAATAAGGAGGTCCATCCAAGATGGTCCCAGGTTTAAATTGAAGGAAAAATGCAGCTTCATTTCATCCTCCTCTATAGTCGATCGAGGAAAGATTTCAATTGGCACCGATCTCTTAGTCTCTATTCGTGTGGCCAAGAATAGCCTTACCAGAGTGTCGACTCGGCTATTATCCAACCGAGGAACCCTTTTGACATTGATCTCACAAAATTCCTTCATTATCCTCCTCACCTTTTATAGTTACCTTGCCATTCCGTCGTCTTTGGCTTCATAAATACCCGGGACTTGATTAACTACAAGCTTAGAGTCACTATGAACTAAAAGTTGGTTGACATTGAGAGCTCTTGCAAAGAAGATTTCGGCTATGAGGGCCTCATATTCTGACTCATTATTGGAAACCTTAAAACTGAACCTCAACGCGTACTCTATATCTGTTCCGTTTGGGGCCGACACAATCAGGCCGACTCCACTCCCATTTTCGCAGGATGAACCATCAATAAACAAGTTCCACACTGTCCCTTCTTAAAATGGCCCTTCTTTAATAACTCTATTTCTGAGCAAAAACTTGTCAGTCTCGATTGTTGGAGGTCTTGCCAAGCTTGTCTCGGCCTCTGACGCGTCTATACTGGTTTCGGTCGACCTTTTAAGATGGTCTACTTCTTCTCTATCGTGAACTCTTCAATAACGTTTGCTAAGGCGTGCCCGTTGATTACTACCCGAGGCTGATAGACTATGTCGTATTCTCCCAGGTCAATGGCCCAGGCCATCAACCTACCTGATTTCTCAGGTTTATGGATGACTTGCCTGAGGGGAGAGTCCGTCAAGACAACCATTATATGAAATTGAAAATAAGGCTTCATCTTTCTTGAAACGTGGATGGGGGCATAGGCTAGTTTTTCCATCTTAGGGTACCTCTGTTCAGCCCTCGGAGGGCGTTGCTGTTGAAATACACTAGTCTTTGTACACCCTCATCATCTCGTACTATCGTCGCGCTGATAATCGACTCAGACTCGGTTAAGTATAGGTAAAGTTTCTCTCATTGGATAGGATGAAACAGTAAAAATGGAGAGCCGAGATAAGACTTTATCTCTATAAAAGCTCTATCACATTCCTCGTCTCACTAAAAAGCTTTTTTAAAAATCTTAAAAAATGGAAAACATTTATCAGTGGCTCTTAAGATAAACCTGTTTAGCGCGACTACTCGTCTGGTCAGCCTCTGAACTTACGCGATGTTCCTCGGTATCTTCATCTCTAACAGGGCTTTTATCTTCTCTGGGTTGGCTTCTATACCCCTCTGATTGACAATGAAACCCAAGAACTTTAAATCTCCGACGCCAAAGAAACACTTGGCTAGATTGAGCTTCATCATGTACTCGTCCATGGTGTTAAAAGTTTTTTCAAGGTCGACCACATGAGTGTCGCCCTTTAGACTCTTGGTCAACATATCATCAACATAAACTTTCATAGACTTTCCAATCTGGTTTTCAAACATCTTATTTACCAATCGCTGATATGTAGCCCTGGCATTCTTCAAAACGAAAGGCATAACCTTATAGCAATAGGTCCCCTTATCGGTAATGAAGGTTATCTTTTCTCTGTCGGTCGGGTCCATAAAAATCTAGTTATAGTCAAAGTATGCATCCATGCAGCTCATCAATTTATGCCCTACTGTAGCATCTACCAACTGATTAATTCGAAGGAGAGGGAAGTTGTCTTTAGGATAAGATTTGTTCAAATCAGTGAAGTCCACTCACATTCTCCACTTTTTGTTGGCTTTAGGTACTATGACAGCATTTGAAAGCCATTTAGGGTATATCACTTCTCTAATGAACTCAGTCTTCTCAAGTTTTTTAACTTCGTCTCTAATGACCTCGTACTTCTCCCTCGATTAGATTCTCTTTCTTTATTTTATTGGCTTGGCACTATCAATAACGTTCAACTTATGAGACATTACTTTTGGGTTAATCCCATGTATTTCATCGTGACTGCACGCGAAGATTATTAGTCTATTCCTCAAAAATTAAATCAGCTCATCCTTGATATCCTATTTTAGGGCTTTGCCGACCTGGACAGTTTTTTTGGCTCGTCCTCATTGAGGGTGATGGATTCTACCTCTTTCGCGGCCTCCCACTTCTTATGTTTTGCCTCATCTCTGGAATCAATGGTGTCAATGTTGTATGTGGTGGTTGTTTTCTTCTATGCATCTCTCTTGGACTTCTGACCCTTTCCGTCACTGTGTGCTCCCTTTTCTTCATCTTCTTTGGCTACCATCGCCTTCTCTGCGTTCATGACTCTCCCAATCGTATCTAGGAGTTTAGCTATGTACTTTAGAGGGTCCTCAACCAGCTTCCAGAGTAGCCTTCCTTTCTGAAGACCTCCCATAAGGGTTGTCATTTTGATACTTTCTTCGTAATATTTGACTTTTGACATTTTCTTGTTAAAATGCCTATAAATTCCCTCAGAGTCTTGTCATTCCTCGATTTTATGTACAACAGGTGGGTCGTCTACTTCCTAGGTTTTACCCTAAAGCAGAAGTTGTGATCAAAACTATTGGCTAGCTGCTTAAAATTACCTATAGAGTTCTTAGGAAGGGAAGTGAACCATACATGGATTGCCCTTGTCAACGTACTTGAAAATGCTTGGCGTCTCATCATATCTGATATTGAATAGTTGTCGGAGGTTGACTGATACATCTCCATATAATGCACCGAATTTGTGCTCTTGTCATACTTTGGAGTAACTACTGGTGGTTTGAACTTGGCTAGGGTTGGATTGTTCAGTATCTCTGCCACAAATGGATATCCTTCAGCATATCCCCTCTGCAAGGGGTCTTGGCTTTTTATAATATCCCCTATTTTGTTCTCTAACCTCTGTATGGACTCATTCCAAGGCTTTTCTACTGTAACATCGACTTTTGAAGGGATAGCATTTTCCCCGGCATTTTCTCTATCATCTGGCTGAGCTGATCGTTCTCCGTTAGCTGGACAGGCCGAGGCTACCCTCTTTTCACACCTCGATCGGCTGATGACCTGTATTTGCTCCTATCGTTCTTGGGGAGGTATGTAGTTAACTCTCCTCTCATTTCTTCTTAAGTCAGCAACACTCCTTGATCTGGACAGACGGTCCCTCAGATCTCCCCAAGGGTCGAGCCTATCAAAGGACGACCCCCTGCTTAGCACATCTAAGGTTGATTGCCTTGGTCTTACCTCTCTGTTATGCTAATGCTATTCTTCCCAGTTTGGCTATGGAGGAAGAACAGTGCCCCTAGAGATCTGATATCGTTCCCAGCATTCCCTCTCTTCATCATCCTCATAGAGGTCGCCCCCCACCCTCTCACCTCGGGGTTCTTAACTCTCCCTCCCTAGGCGTAGAAGCCTGGGGTCAGCAACTTATCTCCTTCTCTGTTATGGAGGGAGATCCTTTTCGGTGCCGGAGGTGGTCCCCTAGCTTTTTGATTAGGAATGTTTTCTTTGACGGTCGGAGTCACAATCTCAGCTCTAGCGCCGCCAGTCCTGGCCGCTAAATTTTAGCTGAACATAGCAAATTGGTTTTGCATTCGATATTGGATAGCTATAAGGGAGCGGAGCACAATTACCACCTCATCCATCTCTGACTATGGGGTACTTGGCTGGAGCTTGCACCACCTCCATGTGGTGGTGCCAGCCGATTCTTAGGAGGAGGTGGTGAATCCATTGCCATTGGTGTAAGTTGTTTGAGCTATGAGCGGGAGAAGACGCGCTTAAATGCTCAACAAGAGCTCCTTCAATGGATAAACATCTACATAAAGAGGTAGGACTAGTTCACTACCAGAGACTCTGATGAGTATAAGCTAAAATAGGGAAAAGATCACTATCTTCGTTCCCACAGACGAAGCCAATTTGATGATGTTGTTATTAACACCACCAGATCAAGATGAGATTATGAATAGCTTAAGCTCAATCATATCAGAACAATAGATATGTATATATATATATATATATATATATATATATATATATATATATATATATATATATATATAAGAGAACGACATGAGGATAAGAAGATCAACCCAATGATTTAAAGTGGTTTAGCCAATTAGGCCTACATCTACTGTGTGAGTGTGTGAGAAATCCACTAAATAATGGCACTAATGGCTATGGCTACAACACTTAAAGCTCTCTCTCTCTTGTGTATAAAATTGGACAGAGTTCTGTTGGGGTTATGAGTTAAGGATACATTCTCATGGAGAATACAAAGTGTATATATAGGACTTGGGGGTGTAGTGTACCCCCTAAGCATGTAACCAGAATGTGCATAAGGAAACTTCCAATAAGATGAAGAATAGTGTACCTGGCACATGGATATAATAATGATGTAATATTCCCTCACGTGAGGGAATGATCTTATTGTAATGGTTTTGCCCATCTGGGATCTTTCATGCTGGAACCTTGTACTGCTCGTACAGTAAATGCCATTTAAAGGAGTCTCGGCCTGACCGAGTACGATGTTGCCGACATAGTGCATAGCCTAACATGGGAAATTACCAAGTTTGATCTCTGCTGATGAATTTCGGTCGAGGTTGATTAATTGACCTTGTACTAGTATCAATTATATGAGTATACGAGAACCGCCCTTATTGCTGGAGAACTTCGCCTAAGGTGTCAGCCCATTAGATGCCCGACATTAGTGTGAACGAGGCTGACTCTAGTTCTTGACGAGTCCTGGAAGCATCTTGTGAATTCCTTCTGGAAGCTCGGTTGTCTGGGGTCAGGAGGTCTCATATGGATACGAGGACATGTTTGGGTATATCATTCATTGTACAAACCCATTAATCTTCATCTATAACACCCTTAAAAGCTAAACAAATATCATATATATTTTCATTAAATTCTTTTGAAGATACTATTCTAGAAAATCAATCAAAAAAACTTATTGTCCTTTAATCTTTTCCATTTTTCCTCTTATTTGTTTAGGCTCTTACCAACGCTCGCTTTTCCGCAAAGGAAATTTTCTCCTTTCATATCCCTTTCCTGTTCACTCTCATATTTTCAATAAAAATCAACTCAACCCTTGAACAACGGTTTCTATATGCACAAATCCTCAATAGTCAACATATATATAAACTACAAGATTGAAGGGAGAGCATCTCACTTAACTCACATGTAACATGTGAAGTTAAAATTCAAAAAAGCTCGTGCATGTAAGTGTAGAGGCATATAGAAAGTGAATCCCTTGAGGAAATCAAAGTCGAACAACTCCATTAAAGCATTATTAAGAACAATTTAAGCATTGTAAATCATAATCAAATGTCCTAGAGACATGGAAATATGGAATGAAATGATTCAAATACACCAATATACTGCACAAACTATGTAAAACTAAACTACACATAAACCAAAAATCTTTTTGAGTTTTTAAACATTTAGCAAAATGATACCAACTTAAAAAAAATAACTCAAAAGATAAACAAAATCTTTTTGTATTTTTCTTGATAAGACCTAATAAAAGAAAACTCAAAATAAAAGAGACTCAAACCACATACGACTAGTAAGAACATATATCACGAAGTACGTAAGCTAGTGTATGCAAACATCTTAATACAATCAACCATTTTATATAGCATGAGAATCATCATGTGCAAGCATTTGAGAATCAATAATTATATCAGGTAAAGCGTCTAAATAGGATTTCCTAACCCACATAGATGTGACGTGACACTCTACGGTTTTGGGAACCTTTGTGAGTCTATACTTAAAATTTCCAAGACAGTTTTTAAGATCAAAGAAAACATCTCTAAGGTGACGTTTTCTACTGCAATGTGTGCATGTGTAGACATACCGAGGAGTGTTACCTACGAATTAACCTTTTCTAAGGTTCTTAAAAACAGTTAACTCGCTCAAAAAAATAGTCTTGTCTTTAATAGCAGAAGAATATTGATCATCGAAGCCAATCCTACACTTATCACCTTTGATTCCAACGGTGCCTCACATTTTACCCAACCTTTTTTACATAGATTCCAAATCAAATATGACATGACTCATGTATCTTAATATCTCTTCTAGCTCCGCTATCATAGATTCGAGTAAATGTCCAAACTCTTAAAAATCAAGAAGCTCTTTCTTTACAGCCTCCATCAAACCAAGAAGGCAATCTCCCTCACCCTCAACATAATGGATCTTCTCCTTAAGATTCCTCTCACATGCCCTAAGGTCCTCCATCAATTTAGCATTACTAATGAATATGAAATGCTCTTTTAACTTAGATTCCAAATTCAAGTTATCCTTTTTAACTTTTAGCGTTTTTGCATACAACTCCCGGAAGGCAACTTAGAGTTCACTCTACTCCTCTCTTCTTCATCCTTTTGTTCTTATCCACTCTCTTCACCATCATTTACTTAGAAATAAAAAATGATGACCTCAAAAGTTTAATTCTCAATTCATGGGAAGATTTTTCATCATGTCTCGCATAACAATCAACGAACGTGGTGTAGTTGTGCTCAATGGGGGGATCGAGTCCCTATTCCAGATCACTATCACTTACACTAAGTGTGGCATTTTGCACCTTAGATTTCTTTTCCTCCTTCCTTAGTTTAGTCAGACACTTAGCTGCTCTATGAATATAACCCTCATATGTAAAGCATCTATCTGACTCATCCATCTGGAAATTATGATTATGATTTTTAAGGAATTAATAGGCCTTATTATACTTGTTTTTCTTAAACTTCTTCACATCTTGTTTTTAAAACTTGAGAAATTTTTTGAACTTCTTCGCAAACATGTCCATGTCATCATAATTGATGTCAGATTCATTATATGAAATAGGTGCTTTCTCCTTTCGGACTTTTAAATGTTGGAGATGTAAGACCCCCAATTTTTAAAATCTTACAAAAAGTAATCTCCTTTTAGATGCGGAATAAAGATGGTTCAACTAAACAATTACATAAACCAAATTTTAATTTCTTTCAAATTAAAATTAAACTAAAACTCAAAGTGACATTAAATTAAACAACAAATTAATTTTCATTTAAACCAAATTAACTCAACCCATGTCCTAGAAATTTTCCGAACAAATAATAAATTCAATTTTGCAATTTAGGCCAAACCAAATTTTATCCAATAAAATTAATGACTTAAATTAAATTAAATTAATAATTATTCAAATTAAATTTGCACCAAATTATATATACCAATTTTATCTTTTTACCTAACCATGCATCTAATGTGATTTGCAAAAGATAAAATAAGTAGACAACCACTACGCCGTGATGTACGAGAAAAATCCACAACGGGAAAAAACCTCGGACGGCCCTAGCCTCCAATCCACTAAGTACGATTTTACAAGTACAAGACAAAAATACTTACAACACCCGACTTGACTCTGTTCAAACCCTGACGCTCCTTCTTGTACCCACCTCTGCCTAGAAAATAACCACGGAGGTCCACCGCGGTCTCGAAATCCACCAATCGGACTTTTTCTGGTCACCGCCACCCGAACAAGGAGCTTTTCTCCAAGTGGGTATGTAACAGCAAGCAAACTTATTTTTTGTGGGATGTAGAAGTAAAACCAAACTTCTCTTCTTTGAGGTGTAGAGAAAAACCCGGTGCCAAACACTCCAAGCAAGGATATATATATTAAGGAACTTGGAATAAACAAACTATTAGGTGTGTATGTGTTTTTGATGAATTCAATCCATAAAAATCAAACACAAAACATGGAATTTTTTATTGAAAGTTTTGCTCTCTCTAAAAATTCTTAGAATGTGAAAAAGTTAGATAAAAAAATTTGGTTTCCGCACTTGATAAGTCTGTCAAAAAGTAGTGGGAATGTGGAAAAACTGCTAAAAACTATTCCCGCCAAAGTCGTTCGAACGACTTTACTAACGATGTTATAGGGAGAAAAAAGGAATCTCGTTCGAACGACCTGGGAATCTCGTTCAAACGAGATTCCAGTTCGTTCGAATGACTTACTAGAAAATGCAAAACTCTTTTTAAGCCTAAAACGTTTTATGAAAAGTTCTAAAAAGTATTTTCTGAGTAAAACAAAGTCGTTAAAACTATTTTATAAAAACTTTATAAAATACACCCAATAAATTTCCAAGCTCCTATATATATAAAAAATGCATTCATACCTTAGGAGCATTGGAACTAATGTTGTTGACATAGAAACGAGGCTCACTAAACCCAGTACATGACGAAGCTTTATAAACTTGGTCACTACATCTTCAACTAACACATCATAGGCTTGGATGGATACACTTAAACACTATCCTATGACTCAAATGTTTTTGTTCGAAATTGAGCCAACACTACATTAAGACTTAATCTGATACTTGTGTCCTTACATTAAATTAATTCCTTATCTTTGTTCTTCATTTTAGAGGAAAACATGTTGAGCTCATAAGTTTATAGGTTTCTTACAAGCTCTTCAAGTTTTTTAGAGTCCAAAGTACTCAAGAAAATCAAATCCATTCCTTTTGAATTAAATCTTTCAGGCAAGTACCTTAAGATTTTATTTATTACTCGATTTTTAGGTATTCTATCTCTCAAGATAAAAGACAAGTACATAATATCTAACAATCTAGTATAGAACTCATCAAAGGTTTCATTCTCCTACTTCTTAATGGCTTCAAACTAGTGGCGAGGTTTTGGAGTTTGGAAGCCTTAACGGAACTAGTACCTTTATGGGTGAGTTAGAGTATGTCCCAAGTCTCTTTTGACATTTCACACGTCATAATACAACAAAACTCTTCAGGTGTGACCGAACAAAACAGAATATTTAAACCTTAAGAATTATAATTAGCTAACATGTGCTATTCCTCACTCCCTGATTCTATAGGTTTTAAAAGAATTGTTTATCCATCTTTGGTGGTTGGAAGAGTCCACCCTTTAACTAATGTTAATTAATATACGAAGAGATGGTCTAAACAACAAAAATAATTTATTAATTTTTTCAAAATAATTGTTAAACTTTAAACATAATGGCTCAAATAAAACTTTTTGCACCAATTTAAACCAAGTTATTGTGATAAACCAATTTACCAAATTTAATCTTCTTAACCTAAAACATGAATCTAGGTGATAACAAATAAAATAAATAAACAAATTACACAACACGACGATGTCTGAGAAAAACACACAATGGGAAAAACCTCAGAGGGTCTAGCCACACAAATCACTATGATGAGGAATTACATAAGTCGATATATGACGTACTAAATAGACTCAATTCCCTCGTAGGCCTTGATGTGTCTCTGATATTTAAGTTATCCTTCATAGGGAAATACAAATGTCCACCAATGCAATTTTCCATAACGTGTGAGTCCACACACACCTCGATATCCAATGATCGTAGATTAGCTACAGTCTACGAATACTAAACATGGTTGCAATGTTTCTTCAATGCACCACGGAGTCCACCGTGAGTAAAAACAAACTTTGAATGGAGTCCACCGCAAGAAATTTTTATCTATCAAGATTATGAGAGAAACAAACTATAATTCCCTCAAACTAAGATCTCAAAGCATATCAAAGATGAAACTTGAATCTTAAACACTTTGGTTGAAACTAAGGTTTGAAATTTTTTGGATATGTATTGGAAAACGAATTTTGCCAAAAGTATCTGTAAAAACTGATGCATGACCCCTTTTATATCGAAAACACAAAATTTAAGGCGAAGTAATTTTTAAAAGAACTCATTCAAACAAAAACAAGACGCCATTCAAATGATACAGCAATCTCGTTCAAACGAACAACTGAACTCCTTCAAATGAACTTGGTTTTGTAAACAGATAAAAATGTTTGATGTTCATTTGAATGAACTATCGTTCACGTTATAACGAAACTCTAATTTCGTCGAAATGAGTTTACAAAAAATAGATTTTCTTTAAAAAAAAACATTTAAAAACAAATCTTAAAAGAAAAAAATGTGGCACGAAACACAACACGATGATATAAAATTTGAAGCCTTGCCCTTACTTCTTCATTCAAACACATCATAGTCTTGAAAGTCAACAGCTCAAAAGCCTAACCTATGACTCAAAATATTTTTTCCGGAATCAATCCAATACATAAAAATTGCCTCAATAGGAAATTTGTCCTTACATTATAAAACATACACCCAACTTAAAATCCAAAGATCAAAATATATGTGTCCATTTCATAAGATCCTTGAGTGTTGAGATGAAACAAGGTAAGAAAACATGGAACAATGATGTAGACCCACTAACTTAGACGCTAGAGTCTTCAATCAAAGATATCACAGGCTTTGAAAGATAAACCAATGCAAGTCTTAACCTATAAATCAAACAGTTTTGTCCAAAAGAACTTAATCCAATACATACAAATTGACTCGATTCGATAATTTGCCCTTACACTTATTGAGAAAAATACAAAAAGATTTTTTTATCTTTTGAGTTGATTATTGAAATTTGTGCCTTTTATGAAAAACATTTAAAAACTCAAAAATATTTTTATTTTGTTTTCAGTAGTATAGTTTTACATATTTCGTGTGGCATAGTAGTGTGTCTGAATCCCATTCGTTCTATGTTTTCATTTGGCCTAGAACATTTGATCATGATTTTCAATCCGAAGGATTGTTCTTAATCATTTTGGCATGTATTTTTTCGATTTTGATTTGATTAATGGATTCACTTTGCATATTCCACTGCACACACTTTTCACGAGCCCTTTTAGATTCTAATTGCTTATGTTGCATGAGCAAAGTGAGGTATTCTCCTATCAATCTGGTCATTTACATTTTTTTTTACTATAGGGGATTTACGTATGTAAGAACCATTTCCCGTGAACTTGTTTAGTTTAATAAAATATGAGTGAGGAATGGAAAATGAATACAAATGGAGTAGATCTTCCTTATGTGAAGGCCACAATTGGTAAGAGCCTAAAATAAAAGAGAAGCAAAATAAAAGATAATATTGACAAGGCCTAGTTTTTGCATTGATGCCTCTTAATTGATATCTTCAAAAGAAAAATAGAGTGAACATTGATCAATGGGTTTGCATAGCGAGTCCTAGTTATGCTCATTATTTGACACTATTGATCCGAGAATCGTCAATATTTTCTAGGCTTGCGCACATTGTTTATGTTTATCCATTTTGAGTTCCTTATTTGTCACTTGAAACTAAAACTAAGTTTGATAAGTTAATGAGATCAAATATAACACCTTGGATATATTTTTTAAAAATTCAATCATATTTATTTTGATTCTAGCTCATTCCCCTTCACTCTGTACGACAATTAATTTAAATAAATTCATACTATAGGAGTGTTTAAGGGTTATTTGCTTTGTGTCTTTTGTGATGTTCATACTTATATATGATTGTGCATTATTGATACAGTGGCATATTTATATATATATTATATTTTGTTTTGAGTCTTTGCATTTGCATTTAATCTATGTTTGCTGCATGCTTCATATTCGATTCAAATTGGCATAATTCATGATCATATTAGTATCATTTATTTCTTTATTACATTAGTATCTTATACTTCAATTTTTGCACCCAAATTGGTATAATATGTGCATAATTTGGATAATTTGTGATTGTGTTGTCGAGTTATTTATCATTGCACTTTGCACTTGACATCATCGCATGATTTTACTTGTGTTCCTTATGTTTACATGTGTTATGTTTAGGAGAAATTTGTTTATATTATGCACCTTATTCTTTGTATGTTTCTGAATGAAAGGGTGAGAAATGGTATCTAACTCTTTAACTCATGAAAAAATTTTACCCTTAGGGGAGACGTCTTATCTTAGGTAGAGATTGTTTAATAGGGAATGATTTTTCATATGCAGTTTATATTGTCATATTCAAGCTTCATTTGAAAGATGTGTTTAAGTGTACAGGTTTTCAATTGTGCAAAAATTTTTACACAAGAGCAAAGAGACTCAGAGTATATGTTTGTTAAGTCTGTACTTTTCATTTAAAGCTTGGGGATTGAGTCTTTAAATGAGCTTGACAGTCTATAGATTTTTAGTTTTAGTTTTTCTCCCGGAATCGCCAAAGGGGGAGATTTGTAAGGAAAAAATTCTGAATCGAGTCAATTTATATATATTTTCGTAATTACATTTGGATAATCCTGTTTGACTCAAAGGTTTGGAATTGCATCGATTTATCCTTCAAATCCACTATCATGTTTGATTGAAGACCATAGTGATCAAGTAAAGCATCGATATCATTGTGTTGTGTTTCGTGCCCCGTTTAATGTTCAATGATCAAGGATATCATGAGGAATGACTATATATATTTTCTACCCTTGGAATTTCTTTGGGTGTATTTTTTAAAATAAGGTTTGAGTCTATTTTCATAGAAAGGGTTTTAATGAAAAATAATATTCTTTGTGAAAAGTCGTTTAAATGATCTATTCAAATGAAATCACAATGTTTGTTCAAATGAGGTTCTCCATTGTTTCAACTGAGTCAGTTAAAATCATTCAAACAATATTCAAACAAAGTTTAAATGATTAGTCTCTCTTTAATAGTGGATTCTCGTTCAAAGTTTGTTCGAATGATATCAGTCGCTTCATTCGAACAAGGTTGTTTTTCATTTGAATGAGACTATGCACTTCATTCAAACAAACCTACTTTTTTCATTTAAAAGAGTTTATGCCGCCTAAAATTTTATGGTTTCTATAAATAAGTGTGGTGATAACATTTCTCAATGATATTTTTTATAAAAATTGACCTTATGCTTATTCAAAAGCCTCTGAACCCGTGTTCACACCTTAACACTTTAAGATCCAAGATCTAATCTTTATATTCTTTGAGATCTCTGTTTTGAGCACCAACTCCGTTTTTCTTATCATATTAATTAAGAAGAGTTTAGTGTACCGGATTCTGTGAATCGTTTATTGTGTACATATGGTGGACTCCGTGTGTGTGGCGATTTGAAGTGATGGCCTCCGTTGTCAAACCGTTGAAAGTTACTGAGCCCAAATCGGTGGATACTTAGGCGTGTGTAGACTCACATGACATGGAAATGCGTAGGTGGAGTCATATGTATTATTGTGCAGAATATCAAAGGAACGAAGACGCATCAAGGCTTGAAGGAGTTCAGTCGATTGTGTAAGTCTTTTGTCGTGTCCTTGAGTAATTCTCGACATAGTGAATTTGTGTTGGCTGGGTCATCCGAGGTTTAACACATTTGTTTTTTCTCATACATAGGGAGTTGTGGTTTGTTACTTTATTTTATTCTTGGTATCTCCTAGGTGTATCTTTAGGTAATATAAAATTTGGAAATTTGTTTAACACAACATCCATTTAATGGGTGCTAAGCTTAATTTGGTTAGTTAAATTGAAAAATCATAAAAATTGGTGTGTTCACAGTACATATAGAAACTAAGTTTTTCAGTAATATAATGCTTAAATGAACCGAAAGGTCAAGAGACAAGTTTCAATGGTTAAACCATTAATATAATAGTTAAAGGATGATTTAACCCATAAGAGGGTATTTAAATAGACATTTTAATTAATAAAGAAAATGAAAAGCCAAGAAGTTAAAAAGACATATCTTAATATCCCATTTATTTTGAAACTAACTACAACAAAAATAATATATTTGGAGCTTCAAGTCCAAATTACAGATAATAATATTTGGGATTTTAGTGTCCATACTCTATATTATAAATAATTAAAACTTTAGATTTTGATTTAGGATATTATATATTTATTGGAGCTTCAGGTCCACATATTTTTAAATAACACTACACCAAATTAACAATTTACTAACGGATAGTGAGTGTTAGTAATAAGTTTTCTAACGGATATATCCGTTAGGAATAATGGGTTGGAAATAGTATTTCTAGCAAGCATAAACCTCTACTAAATTTATTAATTCAAATGGATTAGAACTATTAGAAAGTTGATATTTCTAATGGACAATAACTGTTACAAATAATAAAAAATCTTTATTTATGTGAGGAGTTTCTTTATCATTTATGTAGTTCTCTTATTTACTAACGGATCTAAACCGTTACAATTGTGAATTTCTAATGGTTTTACTCCATCAGAAAATACCGTATTTTCAATACATATATATATATATATATATATATATATAAACACACACACACACATACATGCATGCATATTTTTTTAAGGGTACAACCAAATCCGCCCTTTTCACACCCTTCCAAAATCAATCCCATCACTGAGTGGGAGCCAAAATAAGTAATCAAAGACGGACACCAAAAAACAATCCATAAAATCTCATGCTTGTTAAAATTTTGAAATAATTAATGAAGTTGGTATACATTAAAAAAAACGTCAACCTGTAACAGTTGTGCTCATTTTCTTATTTACGTAAGCAGATATATCCACAACATATAAAGGCTAATAAATAATTCTACATACAACACATACTAAATAATAAACTAGTGCACAAAATGTGGTCATTTCCATCCCACCTCCAAACATTAAGAATGATGCCAGCTCGAAACGAGACATCACTAATCACCTTCAAGCTATCAAAGTTAATAATACTAGGAATAGACTTGAGACGACTTAAAGAGTTTTCAACCTGCGAATAAGGCAAAATAAAATCAGCTACATGGATCGAAAAGAAAAAAAAATGAGTATAAAAATTAAGGATTCTTTTCTAAACCTATTTTGAAAAGGAAAAAAAAATGAGCTCAAAACCCCCCATTTTAAATACAAAGTTGAACCCACGACACCTTATTTTGAGAGATGAAATACATACATTGGTCATTGGAGATGTTCTTTAGCATGGTTTTAATTATTGATGGTCGTGAGAAGAGAGCGAGAACATAACCATATTCGGCATCCATCTCCAGTTACAATACCCGACAGATGAAACCATAAAACCATTAACAAAAACTCAAAAAATGAATGATTAAACTTGCAAGCACATCTCGTATAATACTGTAACTTAATGCCGAAAATTCCTCAAATGGTGATAAATATACAACAACATACAACTGTGATTGCCAAAATCCCCCATATCATGTTCAAATGCAGATTTTACGTAGACTAGTACATACCAAAGTGATACACGAGTTTGAAAAACGTCTTGTGATTTTTAATGAGAAAACCTTACTAATTAACATTAAGCATTAATTTATAAAATACACAAACATCCATAGATCCATATACTTGTAGGGATAGAACACATGATTTTTATACTAAAACTACACATGCCACTATAGAAAAGTACACCAAATAATAGGGCTACTTGGAGTGAATGCTTTTAATTTAGCAAAAAAACAAAGAAATGGCAAAAAAGTTGAAGCCTAAAAAGTAAAAGTTATCGGGATGCAATAAAAGAACCATAGTGTTAGTGTGTACATATAGTGTGGAATAACAAAGATGGGTGGAAGAAACTAGCATATACATAGTATAAGATAACCCATGGGTAAATTTTTCTTCTTCTGTAGCCATGCTATCAAGTAAAATTATACGTCGAATTATGGACTCTATGTAAATGCGCACTTGGCATAGGTTGGTCACAATAGGTAATTAGTTTACTCTAAATATAAAGTCATTAAAGTAGATACATTTACACTACATATTACTAACAAAATAAGAAATAACAAAAAGATAAAAACAAGATCAAAATTAAAATATATGTTGACCTGTGTCTACCACACTATAAAGAAACAATCAATCAATCCGTAAATACATCATGCTTGTCTTTCCAACCTACCTTTCAATATGGAAAAACAACCGAAGTTGATAAAACCTGAAATAAAAAATAAACATTAAAATGTGAAATGAAAAAAAAGGAGAATAACATGAAGAAATAATAAAGGGGACTGCAATATGATAAAGACGACAAACGAACCGAGACCAACACAAATTAAGAAGCATAAAATCAAAGTTAATTTTCTTTGAAATACAGCTTCTTCCCTGCCTAAACAGACACAAATGAAGAATTACCCAAGTTACAGTTAGTTCGACGGTCGCCATTGATTACCAGAGTAGTATCCTCGCATGTTTTCTTAGCTGCCTATGGTTTCTTACATGTTACCTGTAAAAAATCAGCTAGGGATAATTTTAAACAAACCAAGATCATGACAAACATATGATTAACTAATGGGAAATTTCCACAAGCAAAGAAGATTATAGACATTATGTGCTTGCATTGAAATTGGCCAAAGACTGTATGTTTGCAATTAATTTGCTTATTTTCTATATTGCATGTATAACTATTGTTTTGAATAAATCGTAATAAAATATGCGATCAGTAAGAAAAATACATGTAGTTTGCATAATTATTGTTGTAGTGCCTTTTGAAGTCCCATATGTGATGGTCTATATATAATGTATGGGTATGTTGATGATTGTTCCCTATAGTTAAATAGATTGCATGCAAAATTATGTAATATGCAACACATATTTGACCAAACAAACAGGAAAGAGCACGTACAAGGAAAGTAAAGTTTATTAGTTGGATCAAAGCGGAGTCTTCGTCTGGCGGGAAAAAGTGATCTAGCAATTGTAGTATAGAAAAATGAAGAAGATGATATCAATTTTATTGATCAAAAAGGATATTTTCATTACAGAGTCATTAGTGTATTTATACACTGTTAACCAGAATAGAACTAACTGAATTAGTTACAAAATAAAATCTCAATTAACTAAAATATATCTTCTAACTAATTCAAGGGTAAAATAGTAAATCTGTCTAAAACAAGCTCTGTTTGGATGACTATAAGGTATGACTTAACATCCCCCTTCAAGTTGATGAGGATGGTGAAGACACAGAAGCAGCAACTTGGTGAAACAACGAAGAGGACTGAGTGTGCATAATCTTGTCCCTGAGATAGTGAAATCTAGGAATGGAAAGGACCTTGGTAAACATGTCTGCAAGTTGTTATGTAGAGGGAATGTGAGCTACTGTAAGCTACTTGGAAGTGACTTTCTCTCTAAAAAATGAAAATCCACCTCAATATGCTTACTCCTTGAGTGAAAAACAGGATTGGCAGCAAGAGAAAGAGCACCAATATTATCACACCAGATAGTAGGAGTAGAGAGAAGTGGAATAGACATATCTTTGAGAAGTTGTTGGAGCCAAACAACTTCAGCAGTTGTGGATGATAAGGCCTTGTATTCTACTTCAGTAGAAGATTTGGCAACAGATGTCTACTTCTTAGCTGACCAAGATAAGAGATTAGGACCTTAAAAAACATAACTTCCCGATGTAGACTTCCTATCCAAAGGGTCTCCTTCCTAGTCAGAGTAAGTGTAGGCCAAAAGCTGAAGTGGCCCGGGTTGCAGCATGATACCGAGATAAAGAGTACCTTTGACATATTTTATAATTCTTTTTACAGCAGTAAAGTGACAATTTAGAGGAGCATGCATGAATTGACAAACCCAATGAACTGTATAAGATAGGTCTAGCCTTGTAAATTTCAAGTACTGAAGAGAACCTGTGAGACTTCTGTAGAGATAAGGGTCAGCAAAGGGAGTAAGATCAGAAGAAGCTGGTTGCTTAGATGCTGAGAGAAGGAGAAGATTTGCAATCTTGCATGCCAGCTTTGTGAAGAAACTCAGTGGCATACTTAGTTTGGGATAAAAAATGACCATGAGAGGAGGATTGAACCTCAATTCCTAGAAAGTAATTTAATAATCCCAATTCCTTCATGGCAAACAAGCTTTTCATAGCAGCAAGAAGTGAAGATATAGCAGAAGTAGAACTCCCAGTAACCAAAATGTCATCCACATAAACTAGAACCATTATAATATGAGTGGAATGATGATGAATAAACAAGGAAGTATCACCAGTACTGTTAGCAAACCCATAATGAAGAAAATATCTGGAGAAAGTAGCAAACCATGCTCTGGGAGCCTGCTTTAGACCATAAATTGCCTTGTGGAGTTTAAAAATTAAGTTTGGTTGAGAAGCATCAATAAAACCAGGAGGCTAGACCATATAAACCTGCTCCTCAAGAACACCATATAAAAAGGCATTGGACACATCTAATTGTTGAACTTGCCATTAAAAATGTAGGGCTATAGACAAGACAAGTCTAATTGTTGGTTGTTTGATGACTGGACTGAATGTCTCAAAGTAATCTAACCCTTCAATCTGATGAAATCCTTTGGCCACAAGTCTGGCCTTGTATCTGGAGAGACTGCCATCAGCATTAAGTTTGATCCTGAAGACCCATTTGCAGCCTATAGCAGTTTTTCCAGCAGGTAAAGAGACCAATTCCCAAGTCTTTTGAGACAGTAAAGCATTAAATTCATCAGACATTGTTGATCTCCAAACTAAGGATGTGTTTGCTTGGGTGTAACAAGTAGACTCATTGGTGAGAAAAGGATCAGAGGATATGGTAAGAATATGGGCTGAAGGATCAAAAATAGGTTTAGGTTTGGAAATACCATCTTTGGATCTGATAATCATAGAGTGAGTAGGAGGGGGGTTGATGAAGCTTGTGTGATGTGTGTGGAAGAGGGACATACTGATGAAGATAGAAAAGAGGAGGAAGAGAGCGAAGATTGGGGAGGAGAAGTAGAAGAAGAAGGGTGAGAGGAAGGATAAGAAGAAATGAAAGTAGGAGTAAGAATGTGTGAAGAAGAAAGAGAAGAAGAAAGAGAAGAAGAAAGAGAAGAAGAAGAAGTAGGAAAAAGAGAAGAATCAGAAAGAGGGGAAAGATAGTGAATGAAAGAGGAAGAGAAAGGAAACTGATTTTCAACAAACTGGACGTGTCTTGAGACAAACATTTGTCCAGTGGTAGGATCAAAACATTTGTATCCCTTAGAGTCCGAAGTATAACCAAAAAATACACAATATCTTGATTTAGGCTCAAGCTTAGAATTTCTGTAAGGAAGGAGCCAGGGATAGCAACAACATCCAAAAACTCTCAGAAACATATAATCTGGAGGGTGATGAAACAAAATTCCAAAAGGAGATTGAAGATTAAGATTAACAGATGGAAGTCTATTGATCAAGTAAGTAGCTGTAAGAATGGTATCTGGCCAATACTTTGGAGGAACAGAAGAGTGACTCATTAGAGCAAGAGTAGTTTCCACAAGATGCCTATGTTTCCTCTCACGTACTCCATTTTGCTCAGGGGTGTAAGGATAGGAAGTTTGACGACAAATGCCCTTTTGGGACATGAAATTAATCATGGATTCATTTTTTGTATTCAGTACCATTATCAGTTCTAAGAACTTTGATAGGAAGTTTGAGTTGAGTAAGGATCATATGGACAAAGTGAGTGAAGACAGAGTAAACATCAGATTTCCTTTTAAGAGGAAAAAGCCATGTATATCTTGAAAAATCATCAATAAAAATGATGTAATACCTCAGTCCAGTAGTGGAAATATTAGAAGTAGGACCCCATACATCACTGTGCACTAGTTCAAAAGGATGTGTAGTAGCAGTAGGTGAGAGTTTGAAGGGTAGCTTATGGCTTTTAGAGATGCAACAAGCATGACATTCAGAAAGAGAAGAACCAGAAGCTATAAGATGAGTTTTAGAGAGATGAGATTGAATTTTAGATGTGGGATGTCCAAGTTTGAAATGCCAATAATGAGTAGAGGTAGAAACAGATACAAAAGCATTATTAGAGGAGGGAGAAGAAGAAGGAGCCAAAGTATAAAGACCATGACTACAAGGTCCCTATAGAAGAACTTGGTTAGTGAGTTTATCTTGAATATAGAAAATATTAGAATCAAAGATAACTCTACAATTATTTTCCCTTGCCAATTGATGTACAGAAAGAAAATTGTGAGTGATTTGAGGAATATGGAGAATATTAAAGAGAAGTATAGACTTAGAAGGAGTAGGAAGAATACCATTTCCTGTATGTAGAATAGGAACCTTGGCTCCATTGCCAACAGTAACTAATTCAGAACCCTTATAAGAATGAAGTGTATGAAAATGAGTAATATTATTTGCAAGATGACTTGTAGCCCCAGTATCAAAGAGCCAAGTAGTGTTGGGTATAGAAGAAGTGGTGGAAGCAATAAAAGCGTGAGAAAAGGAAGGTTCAGAAGAAGAAAGTGATGTGTCTGGAGAGGAAATAATGGAAGAGTCAGAGTACCAAGTAGATGGGGGAGTAGATTTAGGAAAGGAACATGTGGGAGTGGGTAATAAAGGAGATGAGGTGTTTGGAGTAGATGATGATGAAAGTGAGTGATTTGGTGAAGAATAAGGTTGGGCAAAGTAGGCTTGTGTGTGGTGTTGGGATTGAGCCATATAAGATGGATTGTTAATGTTTTGGCTACCAAAAGAACTAGGATTGTGATAGGTGTTATTGAACCTGTGAAAACACTCTATAGCACTGTGATTAGTTTTTCCACAAATTTGGCATTGTACTGTAAACTGATTAGTTCTACCGTATCCTCTGCCTCTTTGAGTCATGTGTCTACCTCCTCCTCTAAAATATCCATTAGGATGATGTTGGGTACTTGTCCTGTATCCAAAAGGTTGCATATTATGAGATACAGGTTGGGACAACACATGAGTAGACTGTGGTAGCATGGGTGTAAAGTGAGGTTGGGTAACAGCAGCTAGGGTTGTGGTGGTGTTAGACACATTGGTCAATTTCCTGTCTCTAAGCACATGCAATTCTTCTGATCTTAAAAGAGTTTGCAAATCAACAAATGAAATTAACTGAGAACTTGCCCTAAGTGTAGTTTTTAGAGAGTGAGGCCATTAACAGTGTACAAAACAAGATCCTCTTTAGAAATCTCAACCCCAGATGCAGTTAATTTGTCAATACAATCTTTAATATTATCAAGATACTCATCCATTGTATTCTGATCCTTAGAGGCATTCAACAACTTCAATTTCAACTCATGAACATGTGATCTTGACGAAGAAACGTAGCGCTTTGACAAGTAATTCCAGATATCAGATGCATGCTCAAAACCCACAATTTGGGGTAAAATGGATGGTGATATAATCGCATTCAGGCAACTAACAAGTTGTGAACCAACATTATTCCAGGCAATATAAGCAAGATTTAGAACCTGATTACCTTCATTATCAGTTATTTCTTGAGCTGGAGATCTGATTGAACCATCAACATACCCAAGAAGTTGATTCGCATGTAGAGAACTCTTCACCTGTAATTTCCAAACCATATAATTGGATTGATCAAGACGAATGGTGATCAGAGAGTTGAGATTAGAGACAAAGAAGATGAGATTTGAGGGAAGATTGAGATTGTGAGTTATTGTCATTGATGACTGGTTCAAAGCTCTAATCAATGAGCGATGCAAAAATAGGATGATTCAGAGAAAGAAGATGATGAGTTAGGAGGGAAAAAAAGATGATGAGTTAGGTCAAGGATTGACCTCGCTCTGATACCATATAGAAAAATGAAGAAGATGATATCAATTTTATTGATCAAAAAGGATATTTTTCATTACAGAGTCATTAGTGTATCTATACACTGTTAACCAGAACAGAACTAACTGAATTAGTTACAAAACAAAATCTCAATAAACTAAAATATATCTTCTAACTAATTCAAGGGTAGAATAGTAAATCTGTCTAAAACAAGCTCTGTTTGGATGACTATAAGGTATGACTTAACACACAGAAACCTTATCATAAGAACAAGCATTGGATCCGATGCCATTATATTGGGTTTGGTTATCAATATGTGATTGTGGGTTGAGGAAGATAGCCAAAAGGGACAAAGCCTCCATAGCTTCTCATTAGTATGAGAGTTTTGGTTATCGGTGATCGCTATGCTGTCACACGCATTCAACTTGTTATGTTTTAGTTGAGGATATAAAACTAGGTTTTATTCCAGCCCTCCTAGAACTCAAGTGATAATTAATAAGCGTTTTTTTGAAATTACACGCACGCACACACACACTCAGTAGGTTCGTCGCAAGTGGAGCGTCGGGCGATGACTTAAAATGTAATTGACTTTGTATTGACTCCCCTCCACACACATGTTCATGCAATATCCCAAATTTAACTCTCTCCTATTTAAAAAAACCAAGGTTCTAAAAAACGCAGGGCGTGATCGAGGCGTGGAGGCCAAGCCTTAAGCCTTAGAAGCCTAGGCGGGTTTAGGCGTAAAAAGGCGTGAAAAGGCGTTTAGGTCTTCTTAATATATTTTAATAATTTTTAGCCATAACAAGGCTATTAAAATACTAAAATTGTACATATCATATAAACATGTCTGAATATATGCAAATTAAAATACTATTTTATTAATTTGGATCAGATAATGGTCCGGTTTGTAAAAAAATTCTTTAAAAGGCGATATTGTTTCACTAAAGCATTGTTGATTTTAGAAAAAAGTGCGCCGTAAGGATTTTACCAAGAATAAGGCGTGAAAAGCGTAAGGCGAGGCGTTTCTCCCAAGCCTCAAGCCTAGGCGGATTTTTTAGAACAGTGAAAAAAACTAAGAGATATTCTATGCTTCAAAAAATGTTTTTTGGAGTTGAACTCCCACTTTTATGAATCAAGTATACCTCTGATTTTATAATTGCATATTATTTTATTTTGTCATAAAGTTGAATACATTTTTAAAAGGTATTCCTCTAAAATGTTCTTTATAAGTCTGCACACTACAAACTCGAAAATCTCAAAATAACTTTTTAAGACGTGAAACTCATCCCATATAATTGGGGCCTAACTCACATGGATCTATGATCCATCACACAACTAGATAAATTTATGGCACCACTGCAATTATTGAAAATACACTCCCAAACTAGTTTTATAAAATTCATTCAAACGGATATAATAAATATATATGAACTATTTGATGTAATTTTAGAATGAAACATTGACTAGACCAAATAATATGAAATTTTAACTCTGTAGAGAAAAATAAATAGATGGACTTCTAATAGAGGGACTCAAGTTTTGCTACTTGCTTTGTAGCCTAAATTCATTTAAAACACTAATACTACCCACTAACATGTCACCTTCTTCCGATATCCAATCCTCGTAACCACAACATTTGGTATTCAGAACCATAAAACTTGAAAGCGATGATATCATTCCTTGTGGAAAAGAATTGAGATCAACTATATTGCTCAAATCCAAGACTTTCAAATGTGCAAGTTGCTTAATCTCAACTAGAAATTTTGTCCCGATAGTTTGAGAGAGACTAAGATATTACAACTTGGGCAAATATTAACGACCAAAGGAGGGTTCTCACCTATGTTACACAATGATAAATCTAAAACTCTTTGGGCCCGTTTGGTTGCGTAAATTATTTAATTTTATAAGTTGATCAATTTGAAATGAATAGATTGTTGATGTATTAATTTTAAATGGGTTTAAATCTAATTTGTGGTGTGTTTGGAAAATAAAATGGAGTTATTTACTTTTGATGCGTGTGTGTGTGTGTGTGTAGAGAGAGAGAGGGAGTAGTATGGTGAGAGGTACTCTATGGGAGTGGTGCATTTAAGATTCATGTTCTAATTATAAATTGTGCAATTTCAAGCTTTTGGTGAAATGAACTAATTTAAGTTTTTATGAATCAACAAGAATTGATTCATTTTTGAATTTGTTCATTCTTGTAACCAAACATTAATAATAAGATAATTCATGAATGAGTTAATTTTAGATGGACTAATTTACAATTTTGGGGACAACCAAACAGACCATTTGAGTTTGCTTAGATTTAAAAAAAATATTGGGAATTGTTTGTATACCACTTTTGAAGAGGGTTAAAGTGGGGAGATAAGGGTATCTCGAGTTCTCAAGTAGATAACATCTCAATCCCCTTATGGGCTAATGATGTCATGTACGCCTCATTCCACTCGATAGCAACCTCGGGTGTTTGCGTAAAAAAGGATCCCATTGGCACGAGAAACTTTTCTCCATTCTTCCTAGCCATATCTAGTGCAAACTCATTGACTAAATCGTGCATCATTATAGAATTTCGTTCGACCTTCAAGAAAGAGGACCGTTATAGAACATCAATAATTGTGTAGCCAAAATATCGAGCATTGCTATTTTTTCCAATAAATTCTTCTTCTTCTATGAGTTAAACTACGAACGCGAGAAGTAGGGAACAATATCTGAAACAGGATTTAATAACATTGTCTTCTTAACCTTCATAAGCATATAGAAGAGGGGATAAATGACGCTTCAAATTAGGCTTTGACTTTTAATCACGCAGCCTACGCAGTTTGTCCTCCAATTGTGATTTGCACGTATGCTTTCCAACCATGACTCGTCCAATAATAACTAGAGCAAGAGACACACCATCTCAATCTGAAAAAGCATTTCAAGCCAGTACAGTTAATTTCTCAGATTTGAATGCGTACATTCCTACCGTCTTTAATAATTTCTATGCTTCCTCTAGAAGCAAAGCATCTAAAACAAATTTCACATCATCGCAGATGTTCATATCGTCAAAGACCTTCATAAATGGGGTAATGATCACTACATTTGAGTTCTTTTTTGGCCATTCGACTGAAAAATTGGAACCCCCACTTTCTATAAATCAAATCCCTCACTTACATCGTCCAGAAATAGCGTTAATTTTTATCGCTCAAGATGCTACACATATCTCTGCTTTTCTCTCTCAGGCTATTGGTTTCCCAAGTATGGTCCATTGTCCCCAAATACTAGAAAATTTCATTATGAACTCAGTTCATATATAGTTATAAGATCCCATGAACTGAGATAACCATGTCGAAATAAAATTCTTCTTTTCGTTATTCCTCTTCAATGTTTTTTGAAAACAACTGTCTTTTTTACTTATATCCAAAGAACTGAGTTAACTCGCATTCCCTACTATTTTGATGACTCTAGGGATTAGATCTGTAAATTAGTTCCATACTTGGGCTAAAACTAGTTCTTAGCTATCAAACATTTCTGCAGCCTTTGGAATGTCTCGAACAATTGTCTCACACAAACAATTCTAGTATTCGAAAATTTGGTAAGAATATTTAGAAAAACCTAAATGCTACGGAAGTTTATTTCCTTGCAGCTTATGGTGCAATCAACCTCACGAGTTTATTCCCGAAATTGAATAGTAGTTTGACTTCAAATAATCTTGATAACACTCAACATGAACCTTCATTTAACATGAAGGTATGCCTACAATATCGTGAAGTAAGTATGTTGTACATAAAGAGTTGGTCTAGTGGTAGCGCACTAGTACTAAAGCTCCAGGCTCGACTGGGTTTGCTCCCCAGTTCGAGTCTCGGCAGCTGCAAACAATCTGGGGGTCAGCGGCTGGCCACTGATCCGCGAGTGGGGATTAGTCGCTGCCCCGGACACCTCATGGTACCTCTAAAAATGGGGGAATAAACCAAAATAAAAAAGGTATGTTATACATAAAAGGAGCTGATGCGACTAAAGTAATTCTTGTTATTGGAATTATAAATCTTCATTATTTTGGGAAAGGCTCTGGTGTTAGAATAATTATATATTTTATTTTAAGACAGAGCATCAAAGTCAATAAAGGAACACTGAAATTAATTTACTAAAAAGGTTTACTTCCTCAACACAAAGACTTGATTAGGGGTGGAAGCGGTACGGATTTTTACCGTACTGTACCGTTTTGATCCGAAAAAAAATTGTTTTGGCTTCATATATTAAAATACCAGAAACCAGTCTTACCGAAACCAAAATTACAGCAAAAAAGTTGGTTGGTTTTGGTTTTAATGTTTAAAAAACCGATTTACCGAAATTACCGTACTGAATTTACTAAAACCAGAAAAAATCGTACTGAAATTACCATACCGTACCGAATTTACCGAAACAAAAAAAACGTACCGAAATTACTGTACCGTACCGAATTTATCAAAATTACCGTACCGAATTTACCAAAAATAGAAAAAAGTTGGTTTTGATTTTGGTTTTAATATTTAAAAAAGTTGGTTGGTTTTGTTTTTGGTTTTTTGGGACTTTTAGTGTTGTTTACCGAAACCATAAATCAGAAAAAATCAGAATTTACCGAAACCAGAAAAAACCAGAAGAAACCATAATTTACCGAAACCAGAAAAAAAACCGAAAAAACCGAAATACCAGCCGGTTTGGTTTGGGTGTACCGGGTGGTAAACTGATACGATTTGGTTTTACCATCTAGAGTTTGGTTTTGGTATTGGTATCTACTATTTACCGACCAAACCGTACCGCTTACACCCCTAGACTTGACACTTCTTTTGCAATCTCTAAAACGCCCTTTATTAGCGACCTTAATCCTTTTTCTGGAGAAATAACCATCTACTTCTAGCACAATCTGATAAAAATTAAAAGCATCAACTTATAAGCGTATAGAATTATATGAAACAAAATCTAGGAAAGATGCGAAAACATAGATCATAATTGCTAGAGAATGCATATTCTTTCGACATTATTTATGTCAAATAGTCTGTCTAAGGAAGCTACTTAATCCTGTTTGAGAAATTTCCCTCAAAGTTGGCAAAAACTTTCCATCTACCACCCTGCAATATACATTATTTCAAGAACTGTAAATAGGCAAAAATAGATCCCAATATTTCAAAATCTATTACTAAAGCCGTTTATTAAAAATAAACTATTCAAGTAACTCCGAACAGTTTTTTGAAGAAACTCTTTTCTTAAAAATCAAAACTATTTGAACACAAGATGTGTTTAACAAAACAGTATGTACGAGATCTATTCAAGATTTGACTAACAGGTTTATAAAACAGTTTAAACAAACTTTAAACTCAGCACAACCAAGAATGAGATGAGAAGATGCAGGAAGATTAAGTTCACGATTTTTTACGTGGTAAAACCTCACCAACTGAGGAAACATCCACGACTCAGACTATATAACTAACATGCATACAACTCAGACCTATATAAGTTTAGGAATGTACCCTCTAGTATCGTATCCTTCTAACTTCTCTGCAGTTCTGATTGTTGATGTTGTTCTCCTAGTTTGTTAACTTCTTTTTTGTTCCAGCACTTTACGTCGACTCTTGTTCACAAGATCTTATTACCAACACTTTTCGTGTGGTAGGGTGAAAGTGTTTGTGGAGGTGCTCTCTAACACATGCATGCACACACTCACACTTATTAAGTACAAACAGTCATAACAAATTACATATAAGGCTATATGCAGTGATTTTTCTTTTTCTCTCTTTTCACAAAACTTTAACCCTTTTTGACCTTTAAATCAATCCCAGAATCCACGGATATCTTGCTCAGAAGACTTATCAAGATCTTAATCAATCTCAGAGTTTTGAAAAGATTTTTGAGATTGAAAACCTCCAAGTGTGATTCCAAACTAGGTCAAAGGTTTAGTTTTAAGAGAACTAGAAACAGAAAACATTTATTGTTGATTTCAACGTTAAAAATGATTTTCAGAAAAGAATCAACAATATATTTCTCAAGATGAGAAATAAACCATGCAGATGTAAGTGTGATGTAACATGCAGAACATAGATCTGAAATTTCTATGAAGAAGAAAATAGATCTAAGTAAACAGTTTAAGTTGGGAACAAGATCTAACGAACAAGAGATTACAGCAACAAACAATATCTCTCAAAAACTCAAGAACACTCAGGGTAGTGTTTTGGATATGTAGGAGTTTTTTTAGGAGTGTTTGGTTTGAAAGAGGCTTGACGAACAAGGATTAGGGTTAGGGTTTCTAACTCTCTCTCTCTTTTTTTTCTAGTTCTCTGTTCTCTCTCTTCTCTATACCCTCTCTTTTATTTTCTCTCAAAAAGGAAATGGCCAAAAATCTTAGACGATTGAGAGGAGGGTTCCTTTTATAGGACGAAGAGAAGGATCGAGAAGATGGTTCAAAAATAAGGGTCAGGATTAAGTCAAGCTGGATTGACTTCGATCCAAGGGCTCACAGAATGCGGTGATTAAAATTCAACTGATTGGTTCAAGAGAGATACACAGAGATTACCAAAGAAAGCATGCAGGTCGTTGATAAGGATAGATCCAACGGATGTAAGCATACGCTATTATATACTCAGTAAAGAAACACAAAGTGCACCAATCAGCAAGCAACATGTGTTGATCAATTAAGCGTTATAAAATGCGCGTCATAAAATAATTACAACCACACCCTGAATTCTCTGCGGCTTTTGGTTTCTACCCAAAGCAACTTTAAGCCAATAAACCCATTAAACCATAATTGTATATTGAACCCACAAACTTTTAAAACTAAGTTTTAATTAATAAAACCTTTATTAAAAAAAGTGTATAAAATCCCAAAAAATATTTAAAAATCAAATTTAGGGATTTAAACATACTCAACATATGTACACACATAAATATGCAATATGACATGTATATGATGCATTCTACTTTGTGTGAGTGTTGGTAATTTAGTCTAGATCACTACAAGATAGATGAATGAAATAGCTAACCAATCTCTGAGGTTCTTTGGTTTCTAGGATAGACATAATTTTGTCACAATTTCCAAACTAGATGAACACTTATACAATGTAGACTCAAGTGAGTCAAGAGTATAAGGGCTTCAATCTCCCCCTTTGGAAATATGAGACAAAATCTCCTTTGAGTCATCTAAAACTTGTAGGGTAACAAAAATAAGAAAAACCTATTCATATAAAGATTCTATCTACCCAAATCCTAGAAAACAAAAGTACATAACTCAACTATTTACAGTTGAATACCCTATTACATCAATTGAGAATAACTGTACAAAAACCTGCAATGAATCCCTAAGATAAAGCTGTTTAGTATATATACAAATATTCATAGAGACTCAAATTTCTCCCCCATTTTGTCTCAAATGGACAAAGGGAAAAAACTTGGATAAACAGCAAAGATATTACACAGCACAAACCATACCAATAGATTTACACAAGGAAATGAATCTATTATAATCTAGAGGTTTGGTAAACATATCTGCGAGTTGCAAATCAGTAGGAAGATAATTGATTTCTAATTCCTTAGTTTCAACCAATTCGCGTATAAAGTGATGTCTTATTTTTATGTGCTTTGTTCGCGAGTGTTGAACAGGGTTTTTAGAAATATTAATCACACTTTGATTATCACAATAGAGATGCAATTGGTTTTCTTGAATACCATAATCACTTAGCATTTGTTTAAGCCACATTAATTGAGCACAACAGCTGCTAGCGGCTATATATTCAGAGTCAGCTGTTGAGAGTGATGTACAGTTTTGTTTCTTACTACTCCATCCTACCAAGTTATTACCTATATAATAACATGCTCCTGATGTGCTTTTACTATCATCAGTACACCCAGCCCAGTCAGCATGAGTGTACCCAATTATAGTGCTTGGTGTGTCATTAGTGTACCAAAGTCCTAGATTCAGAGTGCCTTTTACATATTTAATGATACGTTTAACAGAATTCAAATGGATCTCTTTAGGGTTATTTTGATATCGAGCACAAATACACACAGCATACATAATATCAGGACGCGAGGCAGTAAGATATAGTAAGGTTCCTATCATACTATGATATAGAGTAGGATCTACGAATTTTCCAGTTTCGTCTTTAGAAAGTTTTATCGTAGTACTCATGGGTGTTCTAGCATCTTTAGCACTCTCAAGGATAAATTTCTTTACTATCTCTAATGCGTACTTAGATTGCGAGACAAATAATCCTTCTAAATTTTGTTTGACCTGGAGACCTAAGAAAAATTGTAACTCCCCCATAAGAGACATCTGAAATTCGAATTCCTTACGCATAATTTCAGAGAAGGATTTTACTTCTGAGGGAGAAGTTGATCCAAAGATAATATCGTCAACATAAACTTGAGCAATAGTGATGTGTTTGTCAAAATGTTTGACAAAAAGGGTTTGATCACTTCCACCTATTTTGAAACCTTTATCTAAGAGGAAACTGGAAAGACGCTCATACCAAGATCTAGGAGCTTGTTTAAGGCCATACAAAGCCTTTTTAAGACGAAATACATGATTTGGATATTGAGGGTCAATGAACCCTTTAGGTTGTTCTACATAGGTCTCTTCATTCAATATTCCATTAAGGAATGCAGATTTAACATCCATTTGGTAAAGTGTAAAATTCATGTGGCAAGTTATAGCAAAGAGCAGACGAATAGATTCTAAACGAGTAACAGGAGCAATAGTCTCATTAAAATCTATTTCTTCAATTTGAGAGTATCCTTGAGCAACTAATCTAGGTTTATTTCTAATTATTATCTCACTTTCATCAGACTTATTTTTAAAAATCCAACGTGTGCCAATAACCTTTTTGTGATCAGGGCGAGGAACAAGATACCAAACATCATGAATGACAAATTAAAGAAGTTCTTCAAGTATAGCAAAAATCCAGTGAGAATCATTCAATGCCTCATTTACATTCTTTGGTTCCACTAGGGAAACAAAACATGCATAATGTGCATAATTTCTAAGTTGGGATCTTGTACGCACTGGCTCACTAGGGTTACCAACTACGTTATTTATGGGATGATCATTAGAAACCCAGTTAGGTACTTCAGGTATCTCAATTGGTAATGAATTATCTATTTCATAAGAGTCATTTTCTAAAGTGTTTGTAGGCTCTTCCTCAATAGTTGATTCACTAGTCTTGTTCTCTACAATAGTGTCACCCACAATTGCATTTATGGATTCCATCAAGGTTTTAGTGTGAAGATTATACACTCGATAGGCTCTACTGTTTGGCGAGTATCCTAGAAAAATATCTTTATCTCCCCTGCTCTCAAATTTGGACAAGTGCTCCCTATCTTTGCAAACATAACAAGTGCTACCAAAGGTTCTAAGGTACATAAGATTAGGCTTTTTATTATACCGAAGTTCGTAAGGAGTCTGTTTGGAATTCTTTCTAAGATAGACCCTATTTATGATGTGACACGCAGTACAAATAGATTCTACCCAAAAGTATTTAGGCAAATTTTTGGCATGTAACATAACACGTGCCATCTCTTGAAGGGTACGATTCTTTCTCTCGGCAATTCCATTTTGTTGAGGAGTCTTAGGAGCACTAAACTCATGTTTGTAACCATTATAGTCACAATACTCTATTATACCAGTATCTTTTAATTCTCCTCCTCTGTCACTACGGATTCTATTTACTTGAGTGTCCTTTTCATTTTCAATCCGAAGAAGTATTTTTAGGAAAGTTTGAAAAGTGTCAGACTTTTATTTTAAAAAGGCTACCCAAGTAAATCTGGTGAAGTCATCGACCATAACAAAAATATAACTATGTCCACAGAGACTAACAGTTTGGGAGGGACCCATTAGGTCCATATGGATGAGCTCTAAGGGATTAGAGGTAAGAATATCATTAACTTTCTTATGAGGTGCCTTAGCAATTTTACCTTCCTGACAGGAACCACAGACAATGTTAGGAATAGGTTTGATTTTAGGAACTCCTCTAACTATTTCCTGAGAGGTCAGTCTACTAAGATTATCGTAATTTATATGACCCATTCTGTTATGCCATATCTCGTTGTCATCCATTCTGGCAATATTACAGGTTTCATAATTGTTCATGACAGTATAGCAATTGTCAGGAGTCCTGAATCCTGTAATTATGCATTCACCCTTTTCATTTAAAATTTTGCAATTGTTCTTTGAAAAGGTAACATTATGATCTGAGTCACAAAATTGCGAGATACTAAGTAGATTGGCCTTAAGACCTTTAACTAGAAGGACATTTTCAAGAATAGGAAGTCCATCTTCTTGGAGAGTTCCTTTGCCTATAATTTGAGATGATACTCCATCACCAAAAATAACTTTTCCACCAGCAAAGCTGGTTTTGTTCAAAAGTTTAGTATCATCCCCAGTCATGTGCTTAGACATCCAGAGTCTAAATACCAAGCAGATGATGTGTGCTCAGCTTTTAAGGCAGTAACAACAATGTTACACTTCATCTGGGGTAATAGATCATCTTTTCTAACCCAAATTGCTCTAGTTTTCATTTTGCGCTTATTAGCTCTCAATTGATAAAATTTGTGAGCATTTAATTTTTGTTGAAAAATGTTTTGCGCGTGATTTTGAGTTTTATGAAAAACATGAGCATCTGGTTTAGGAAAGTGCTTAAGGATCCTTCTAGGAATTGTGCTTTTAGTTTTGGTCTTTCTCTTTCTATAATTAGAGTTTTTGTCTGGTTGTCTAAGAAGTACATAATTATTGCGGCTTCTCCTAGAATAGTTAAAATTCTGATATATATGAGGATAACATACTGGTTTAACTAGTCTCCTAGCATAGAAACCATCAAAAGAGTGACCGTATATATCGCAGTAGGAACAATAAAGATTGCTCAGGATTGGGGTCTCCTTAGGAAATTCTCTAAACAAAGGTTTTGAGGAATTATGAGGTTGAACTCTATTCCTAGGTATTACAGGTTTGAATGTAGATTCACTCTTCCTGATAGAGGGGCAGACGTATTTAGCCTTAGGTGAACTTACAGGTTTAGAGCAACTTGATTCCCCAATGTTAAAATTTTGATGTTTTGAATCAAACTCAGTTTTTAGGGAATGAAAATCTGGGCATGTTTCAATAGGTCTTTTACCTCCTGACACAAACTTGATAGGTTCAAACAATTTTGTTTGTGTCTTCAAATTGGGGCAAAATCCTATTCCAGTTCGATCATCAGAATTGGTTTTAGAATCAGCAACAAATTCATCAAAACAGTTTGAATTATTTTCAAATTTTGTAAATTTTTTAAAAACAGTTGCTGTCTTTTCTTTGGTTTGTTCCAATTCTAACAATGTCCATTTATATTTTTTCTCCAAAGTTTCATTTGTTTCAGTCAAATTTCTGAGTTTTTCATCAAACATTTTTATTTCACTTTCATGAGTTAAACATTGGGTAGTATACTCTTCAGCATTTAGTTTGACCATCAGGCTTAGATCTTCTAATTTCTTAGTGAGATCTTTCACAATCTTTTCTAGTCTAGTGCTTTTCTTGAGAGTTTTTGCATATAGAGTGTGAATATCTGGGAGGTCTTCATTGTCCGAGTCACTAAGTGTAGTGTGTGAAGTGACCCCTAGGGCTTCATTCTTTGAACTCACACACCCATTGACATCGTCATTATCGCTTTCCCTTTGACTCACACACCCCGAGGAAGAGATAGCAATATTCTCAGTAATCAAAGCATCTAAACCAGTAACAGCAATATTCGAAACATCACTCATAGAATTACTTGATTCATCCTCACTAACAAGCACAGGTGTTGATGTAAAAAATTAGATCACTCTAATAATTCAATCACAGATAAATAGATGAGACAAAAGATTTTTAAAGTGGTTCAGCCTTATATGAATGGCCTACGTCCACTGTTGTTTTATTGCTGAGTGTTTGGGAATTCTCGATTACAAGAAATTGCGTTCTGGATCCCAAAGTTTGGATTCAGAATCAGCCCCCTTTACAATGAGGATTGTACCACGTATTTATAGCCTTAAGGCTGTCATATGAAAGGGTGATACATTAAATGATATACTTATGAAAAGGTAATACATTTAATGCCTTTTAAGCGTGTGCGTCTAAATGATAAGCATTTAATGAACCAGTTGAACTGTTGGTTATTCATCAATTAATGCTTTGTTCGAGATGCAGCTCGGACCGCCTAAGCTCTCTGGTATTCAAGAGTTCCTCGGAGAGGTCTGTTCCTCGGAGGGTATGAGTTCCTCGAAGTAACATGGTTCCTCGGAGCGTGTGATTATCTCAGAAGTGCATGTCGTCGCCATGTAGATAGCCACGTGTCTTCATATGATTGATCCAAGTCAGTAGATTAAATTTGGTATCAACAACAGGCATATCATCATTATAGATAATCTTGGCAAAGAAAGACATGCAAGGGTCAAAAACATCAGATGACTCAGGTTCCTCATTTTCAGAGTCACTTGAATCATCCCATGTCTTGCAAATGTTGGCTCTAGTGTGTTTGTTTTGAGTGTTCAAGTTAACTCCACAGTCTTGTACAATGTGTCCTAGTTTACCACATATATAGCATTCAGTCTTCTTAAGGTATCTGTTAGGTCTAATGTGAGAGTCCTTATGGTATTTGTCATGTCTTTTCTCATGAGGTTTATGATTAGAATGAGTTGGATAATTTAACTTGCCTTGTTTGTTTGCCATGTTATTTCTAAACTTAATGATTTTCTTAAACTGTTTTGACATTAAGGCAATCTGATTGTCCAAGCTCTCTATATTGCATTCCTCATCAGAGTCATCATTGGAAGTATTAAACTCAGGCTTAATCAATTTAGAAGAGAAGCTTATATTGGAACTATTTTGTTTCCTATGGGACTGGGTCAATTGTTTCTTAAATTCCAGTTCCATTTCCACAGTTCTTAATTTACTACTGAGTAGTTCAGGAGTGAGATTAATATCACACATTTCGTCAATAGCGTATCTTTTGTTATCAAATTTATGTGGTAATGATCTCAGAATTTTAGATACAATTTCTTGTCTGTCGTAAGTTATCCCATTAGCATGCAGTTTTGTCATAATATCAGTCAGGTTCATATAGAAGTCATCAAATGACTCAGTCTCAGACATAATTAAGGAATTATACTGTTGAATGAGCATTTGAGTTTTAGCAGCCTTAACTCTAGTGTCACCTTCATGAGCAGTAACCAAAGTGTCCCAAGCATCCTTAGAAGTGGTACAAGATGAGATTCTTTTGAACTCATGTTCATTTATGGACATAAATATGGAATTCTTTCCTTTGTTATTATTTCGAGAAACTTGTTTCTCTTCTTGAGTGAACTCACTTAATGCTTTCTTAACCCTCTCATTACTTCCTTCAGTGGCTGTTTTAGTAGGAAAAGTGTAACCATTTTCAACAATGTCCCAGACATCATCTCCCAGAGTTCCTTGAATGAAAGCAATCATTCTTACATTCCAGTAAGCAAAATTGGTTCCATCAAAGATAGGAGGTCTGGTCAGGTTACCAAATCTTTCATTTTTCTCGTCCATGTTTGATTTTTAAAAAACAATTTTAGAAACACAGGATCTCTTTAAAATAAGTTACCAAATCTCTAATGCCAATTGAAAATCTGTTACTAAATCCGTTAATTAAAAATAAACTATTTAAGTAACTCCGAACAGTTTTTTGAAGAAACTCTTTTGTTAAAAACCAAAACTATTTGAACATAAGATGTGTTTAACAAAACAGTATGTACGAGATCTATTCAAGATTTGACTAACAGGTTTATAAAACAGTTTAAACAAACTTTAAACTCAACGCAACCAAGAATGAGATGAGAAGATGTAGGAAGATTAAGTTCACGATTTTTTACGTGGTTAAACCTCACCAACTGAGGAAACATCCACGACTCCCTCTACGGAGTAAAATAAAAAAATCCACTAAAACAAATTTACCAGTTACAAACTATATAACTAACATGCATACAACTCAGACCTATATAAGTTTAGGAATGAACCCTCTAGTATCGTATCCTTCTAACTTCTCTGCAGTTCTGATTGTTGATGTTGTTCTCCCAGTTTGTTCACTTCTGATTTGTACCAGCACTTTACGTCGACTCTTGTTCACAAGATCTTATTACCAACACTTTTCGTGTGGTAGGGTGAAAGTGTTTGTGGAGGTGCTCTCTAACACATGCATGCACACACTCACACTTATTAAGTACAAACAATCATAACAAATTACATATAAGGCTATATGCAGTGATTTTTCTTTTTCTCTCTTCTCACAAAACTTTAACCCTTGTTGACCTTTAAATCAATCCCAGAATCCACGGATATATTGCTCAGAAGACTTATCAAGATCTTAATCAATCTCAGAGTTTTGAAAAGATTTTTTAGATTGAAAACCTCTAAGTGTAATTCCAAACTACGTCAAAGGTTTAGTTTTAAGAGAACTAGAAACAGAAAACATTTATTGTTGATTTCAACGTTAAAAACGATTTTCAGAAAAGAATCAACAATATATTTCTCAAGATGAGAAATAAACCATGCAGATGTAAGTGTGATGTAACATGCAGAACATAGATTTGAAATTTCTATGAAGAAGGAAATAGATCTAAGTAAACAGTTTAAGTTGGGAACAAGATCTACCGAACAAGAGATTACAGCAACAAAAAATATCTCTGAAAATCTCAAGAACACTCAGGGTAGTGTTTTGGATATGTAGGAGCTTTTTTAGGAGTGTTTGGTTTGAAAGAGGCTTGACGAACAAGGATTAGGGTTAGGGTTTCTAACTCTCTCTCTTTCTTTTCTGGTTCTCTCTTCTCTCTACTCTCTCTTTTATTTTCTCTCAAAAAGGAAATGGTCAAAAGTCTTAGACGATTGAGAGGAGGGTTCCTTTTATAGGACGAAGAGAAGGATCGAGAAGATGGTTCAAAAACAAGGGTCAGGATTAAGTCAAGCTGGATTAACTTCGATCCAAGGGCTCACAGAATGCGGTGATTAAAATTCACCTGATTGGTTCAAGAGAGATACACAGGGATTACCAAAGAAAGCATGCAGGTCGTTGATAAGGATAGATCCAACGGATGTAAGCATACGCGATTATATACTCAGTAAAGAAACACAAAGTGCACCAATCAGCAAGCAACATGTGTTGATCAATTAGGCGCTATAAAATGCGCGTCATAAAATAATTACAACCACACCCTGAATTCTCTGTGGCTTTTGGTTTCTACCCAAAGCAACTTTAAGCCAATAAACCCATTAAACCATAATTGTATATTGAACCCACAAACTTTTAAAACTAAGTTTTAATTAATAAAACCTTTATTAAAAAATGTTTATAAAATCCCAAATAATATTTAAAAATCAAATTTAGGGATTTAAACATACTCAACATATGTACACACATAAGTATGCAATATGACATGTATATGATGCATTCTACTTTGTGTGAGTGTTGGTAATTTAGTCTAGATCACTACAAGATAGATGAATGAAATAGCTAACCAATCTCTGAGGTTCTTTGGTTTCTAGGATAGACATAATTTTGTCATAATTTCCAAACTAGATGAACACTTATACAATGTAGACTCAAGTGAGTCAAGAGTATAAGGACTTCAATATTTACAACATCGTGTAACTAACATTATCAACAATAAATTCTTGAAATCGCAGTGAAAATAGCTTCCAAGTTATCAGGGGTTGGGGCTATTGACAAAAGTATTTTCTGCTCAATTCATATGTTGGTCTCGTATCAGAGGGGGGAACTGATGGATTCAAATAATAGAGCAGCATCAAGGCCACTTGTTGGAAATGTTCTAATCAGCTCTAGGTAGGAAGCGGTAAGCACTTTTATTTTAATTTTTAAATATAACATTACAAAAGGAAAATATTAGGACAAGCTTAACGTTCAACAATTCAACACAAAGTCTAAGTAACTAAATCAATGTTGTAATAACGATACATCAAAATAGTAGTAAAGAATGTATATGAGCATCAAGGAGAGATGATATAGGATCACTTAGTGCTTCGGTGGGCCAGCAGAACACTGCCTAATGCCTTGGTGTGACTTTTAAAACACTGGATAGGGGCATTAAGCTACTCTGAGCTGCATGACAGTTTGGCCTATGTTGCATGCTATATGCAATACAATACGATACAATACGCTAATAAAACTATCTAAAAAGGATAAGACATGGTCTACGACAAGGATACAGCAACAAACAATATCTATTCTATAATATGCATGTATATTATTTATGAAAAAATATTTACGATTATAGTATTAAGGCACAAAATTCATTAATAATTCATATGTTACTTAATAGGAAACCAAGAAATTTGAATATAAGAAAATATTCTCATGGAACATACTGTATATATGTTTCATTATATAATTGAACCTTATTTTTTCATCATTACAACTGGAAACTTGTTTTTTAATATAAAAATTATCGATTGTCCCTTGCCGTATCTTAAAAATATATAAAACGTCTCCAATATATCGAGTTGTGTCCCTAACATATAATGCATACACACACACACACATATGTTATTTGTTATATACTTATATGAACTCCTAAATTAATTTATGACAGGAACTTAAATGTTTCATTTTACACTAGCAAATTTGAGTTTACAATTGCAAATGTAATGTTTATTCAAACACAACATTTTCTTTCAAGATCATGTTTTTTTTAGAAGTTTTTAGGATCCCCAATATTTGACATTTTAGGATTTCACATTTTGGGTAATTGTGTTTGGTGGATAAATAAAAATTCGAAGTATCAGTTTTAAACATCGAACACATTGTGTATATTGAAAACCAAATAGATCCAAATTCATATATATATATATATATATATATATATATATATATATATATATATAGCCGGGATCTAATGCGGACGCAACTTGCGGGCGAATTTTTGTGTATTTTTTAAAAAAAGCAAACAATCAAATTTTGACTTGATTTTTTTTAGTATTTATACATTTCGGGGACCCCTGTAAAAAAAATCAACTCAAAATGAAATGTTTTACTATTTTTAAAAAATCGGTCAAACATATTTCAGTTTTAAAGAGCTTTAAAAACTAACATATGTTTGACCAAATTTTCAAAAATAGCAAAACAATTCATTTTGAGATGATTTTTTTTATAGGGGTCCCCTGAAATGGTTAAATACTATAGAAAAAATCAAGTCGAAAAAAGTTTTTTTACTATTTTTAAAAAATACGAAAAAATATGTCCGCAAGTTAAATCCGCAAGTTCCGTCCGCATTAGAGTCAGCCTGTATATATATATATATATATATACTGATAGAATCCTAAATCAATATTTATAAAATTCAAAATCAAGCCCTAAATCAAAATAAAATACAAACCTCAACTATTGAGAGCCCTAACATATATTCTATACATATACATAGAAAATATACGTGTATGTATTCATATACATAGAAATTATACATATATGTATTCATATACATAGAAAATATACATGTATGTATTCATACACACATCATAGAAAATATACACAAACCCTAAACTGCATACCAAAATGTGAGAGGGCCGAGGAAAGAGAGAGAGATGGGGCTTTCAATGACGGAGAGACATAGTGGGTGAGAGGGGGAGAGAGTGGACTGAGAGAAGAAGTGAAGAGAGTGGCAGGGAAAGAGCTAACAGTTTTGGCGCCAACTGTTAGCACAAATATTTTAGAAATAACATTTTTTTATCAATTCATAAATTATTTAAAAAGAAAAAATACATTATAAATTAAAATAGATACCTAAAGAACGAATTGTAAAGGATATGACATGTTTCTTACAGTTTATGTTCGTTAGTAATTTCTAACGGATTATAAATGTTACAAAAGAAAATTTTGACCCGTTAGAAATATTGTCCTAAGGTGTAGTATAAGTTGAGTATTATATTTATTAATTTGTGAACTTTGGGTAATAATAAATAAGAGACACGTGGCATTGAAGCCCACGCAGACACATGAAGATATACTCAAGGACTGCGAAAAGGCCTCGACATGTAAAGAATACCACGACCTGGTACCTAACCAGGCTATATACTGTACTATGACCATTACCTGGCATCTCAAAATACGCAAAACCTAAGCACAAGACTAACTCAGAACACCACGATGAGATGCCTAATAAGTTGTAGCTCCTCAGCCTCAGCATACTCTAGAAGTAAAGGTCATGGACCCTTACATGTCAGTAACGAAATGCCAAGTGTCCACCCTCTAGAAAGATTCCTTTACATCATCCTTATCCACAAGGCACGTGCATAGTGTTGGTGAGGTTCATAACCAACGACTATAAATAGAGGTGCGAACCCCCATTGGAGAAGGAACATTTGTGCAGCTAAGCTTTGCTCAACTCTCTCCAACTTCTCTTTACATTGGAGTTCCACTCTAATCACCTGCTTTGGTAACCCCAATTTGGTGTAGTCATGACCTTTTACCAGTTCTCACTAAAAGACCACGACCTCAAATTCACAGTAATAAATATATCGATGCATTTAGCCTACTACTCTCTTATTGTATGCCTCCAAGGCTCCCGATATGTACCGAATATATATATATATATATATATATATTAGGCTCCATAGTGAACGTAGTCTTGTTTTAATGGTCGAACCATTCTAAATCATATGTTACCTCTCTTTTACACCATTTTTCATAATTTGACCAATGTGCATATCTTTGACTCTATGATTTAATTTAGTAGTTCCATTTTTATGAAATAAAACTTTTTCTTCGTCTGTGGGAAATAAGGTGTTTTATCGATTGTCTCACAAAACAGGTTTCATCCGTAGGGATCTTCAGATCTACATCTTATGGGTGAGATTTTGGTGGTTTGGCATGTATTTAAATATAAACCCTAGTTAGGGTATCTTTATCCTGTTAGATATATTTTCCCAAGCCTATTTGGGGTTTATTGGCATATATGTTTTCCCCAATGATGTTCTCATGTCCAAATATGCTTAAGCTATTAAAATGGCCACGACGATATAAAGACTGGGATCTAGGGATGAGCATATTTGTTGTTTCCGTAAATTTTATGGTGATTTAGACATTTTATGACCTATATATTAGGTATTTTCTATTAAAATTTTTCTTATTTGCACAAAAGGATTTGTTATTCCTTTGATTAACACACCAAAGGCTTTTTAGTCTAATTCTTGGAGTGGAAAATAACTTTTAGAAAAAAAAAATTGGGCTAAAATTTGTATTCTACTCTATAGGTCCACGAACTTACATGTTGTGATGTTACAAGATGCAACCTACTAGTGATATCACATACCAAAATTCTATATTTGGAATATTTAGCATTTCTAATCATAACATTATTTTCTATTAGACCGAAGATGCCACAAAATGATTAAAATACCCATAAGATGTTTCATGGCTTTAGGATTGGTTAACTTGCATAAAGCTAGGTTTCCGAATTAAAAATCGATTTTTCTATTGGAAAGTTCCGAGAGGGTTATTTCTTTTAGGATTGTTAAACCGTACGAGATGGGTAAAGATGTTTTACTAACTTTTAAGTTATCACATTACCATTGCATCCAATGACAGGTATTCGAAAAAATTTCTATCAGATGGAATCATCACAGGAGAAAATCATGTTTTATCATGTTAATCGCAGTGAAAAAAATCCATATAAAGGACAATGGCCATGACCTCATCCCTTTTAGCTTGACAGGACATGACTTCCAAGGAGTAGACCTCATCTTATTGTTATTGTCTGCCCAATATATGGTTCTTCTCTCTCTATGACTTGGATTTCTCACTTTGTTTAGTTCATCTCAGAGATAATAAAGATGTTCTGAGGAACTAACTATTTAAAAAGAGAACATCATGGAAAGTAACTCAGGATTAGGGTACACACAAATTGAAGATGTGGAACATCTCATGAAGTGTATCAACCATTTCTACGAATGTCATACCTCACTCTAAGTTCAAATCAGTCTCCTCGGCTAGAGAATCCTAATGCTAGAGTTCACGGCCTTCACCAGCACATTGAAGGGTGAAGACATTGAAATGAAGGCAGAGGCCTCAACCCATAAAAGGAAGTTCACAATAGAACTGATAGAGATGAAGAAAAAAAAGCAGGAGGCTCATCCAGAGAAACCATATGACGAGTTTACTCCTCTCAACTGTGACCTAGAAACTATTTCACTAGCATTAAAGAAAAAAAACTCCTCAAATGTGTAGAGAATCTCAAAACTCCCACTACTAGGAGAGACAAAAGAAAATGGTGCGAATTCCACAATGGGAAAGGCCATACAACAAACAAGTTCCCCAACCTAAAAAATGATATTGAAATACTCGTTGAGAGGGGATGCTTCAAAAGTTTATAAAGATCGCGACCTTTAACTAAGTAACAAGGAGGTCGTGACATGAAAGTTATTTTGAGGGAATTTCGCTAATTTTGTATCTTATAATTATTATAAGGTCATAGTTAGTCAAGAAAAGAAACTTTAATATCCCTCAAATTCATATCAATGAAAATTTAATGGTTTGCCTTAATCCCTTTGCATTTTTATTCAATGGGTTTAACTAAAAACCAAAAAACAATCACACATAAAACAACTATAAAGGCTATGGATCATCGGATCATAAAAGAATAATGCAACTATAAATGGCGCATGCCTATGAACAGTCTCAAATATAGAAATGCACATTAACCCAGGAGTAAGAAGACTGCGGTTGTAGATGTCGTATGCTTGTGAATGATCGTGAAGGCGGAGGTGCCCATATACTTAGGAGCTAAAAGGAAAAAAAATGGATTCATCTCCAATAATAAAACCTAAATCATAAAAAATACGGACTTCGATTAAAGTAATCAGACTTAGTTTGCACAGATATTCCTACGCAAGAGCATTATGTAAGTAGTTCTAGTTGGATCCTCAAAACAACGGTACCTTGATATGAGTGAGGTTATTTTACTAGACTCGGGGCAGACCCCAGAATAGCACATCATCTTGGGAGGGTATTAAAATGCACCTCATCAGTCTGGAGGGATCCTAAACGTACCTTAGAAGCCTGGGCAGGCTCCTAAATAATACCTTAGCGCATTTTGAAGATTTCAAGAACTAGAAGATAGTGGTGATAACTGAAAATAGCAAAATATGATGACATCACACAAATGTTCGCAACCATAGAGAGGAAGAAGCCATTCCCACAGATAAGTTGGGTTTCTAATACCCCAGATGCCGTGGAAAATAATTAAAAGCCTTTGGGAATAAAAGTAACTAAGGCTAAGACCAAAAATAAGTATAACAAGATCACATTTTTGAAAAAGATCTTTATGGCTACAATGTTGTGGAACTAATCAATAAAGTATTCATCATAGAAGAAGCTAAGGACACATATGGTATAAGTCAAACCTAGGGGGTTACTATTCTACCACAGGTCATAGAATGTAACCTAGAGCCTCTAGAAGACTTCAAATATCACGGACACAAGTAATTCTAGTAGTAATATAAGTGCAGTTTACTATATAAGGTTGTGAATATAAGGGATCAGGCTGAAATTGTTATAATGATACAAAGTGAAGACAATAATGTATATAACACAAAGACAAACTAAAAACATAAGGTTGGGGATTAAAAGTAAATTTCATTCGTCGTAATATTATTCGTTATATGGTAGTTAAAAATTACAAAGTTCAATCCAAGCAAGGAAGAAATGATTAAGAAACTAGAAATTACATATAAAAGATGATACAAGCTATAGACAAGCATTTATGATTATGCATCTTCCTCTTCATCACATTTATCCTCATTTATGTCAGTTTGAGTCTCCTCAACCTCCAAATCAACATCATTTGTAGCTTCCTCTTTCTCTCTTAGATGTTTCTCTTCAGCTTCCTCCATATCAGTGCTCAGCGTCGAAGAACATCCAAGTAAAGATGGTATCCTTGGATTTAAGAATCTATTTGGAAATCGTGTGCCTCATCTCTTTGTATCCATAGATGTATGCCTTATTATGGACAGTCCAAAAGTCTTTTTATGTTTTAAAGGATACTACGACCTCTTCAGCTGCCTTTTTGAGGTCCACGATGTGTTCATCAACCATCTTTTAAATGGTTAAGGCATTATCCTCAACCTCTTTTTGCATGACCAACGCATGACTTTGAGACATGGAGGAAATCTATGCCTCAAGGGTAGTAACTTTATCTTAGCTTATCATGGCATGACTAATATCTTCCAAACACTTGGCTTTATACACCTTAAGGCCATTCGCGGTTTGTTTAAACTATACATGTCATCGATCTTGGCTTGTTCAATTTCCTCCACATTAGTCGTTGCCTCAAGTTGACTGCTTTAAATGATGCTGCCATGGATATTATGCCTGCTTTAAAGGAGGAAGACTTGCTTTTCTCCTTCTTAGACCAAAAGGTTACATCCACGATTATATTCTTAACATATAGCTCCTCATATTTTTCCCTCTGACTCATAACAGCCCCGACAGTCTGGAGGAAAAAATGTTAATAAAAACAAAATAAGGCAACTTGAAATAAAAACACTACGGATGTATATGCTTACCTTGAGAAGGCAATGTAGTTAATAATTTTTAAGGTCCTTGATATCTGCCTCAAATAGACAATTGAGGTAAGAGGAGTGGAAAACCCTTTTTATTTCTAAGACTGTGGTGGCATAAGTGTCTCAGGGGGACTTGTCAGTTGGTCTAACATGAGTCCTTGATTGCTGACGCAACACCCTATTAGTGGAGGTAGTAATGGTGGTTATAACTGGAGGATTAGGTCATAGAAGGGTCTCACTCAATGTGATATGCGCGGGAGAAACTAATCTTGATTTTTTCCCTGAAAGTGGGAAAATATACGTCATCATTAGCTATGCTTACCGCGGCATCATCAGTAAGCGATGGGTTTGAACCAGTCCCAAAGGGATAGCGAAAAGATTGGGAGACCACCCCCACCTCTGTTACACAGCAACTCTACAGAGGAAGAGGATCTACTAATCAGAAGCAAAAAAAAGCAAAAGGACAATCATGATACTATTATTGAAATGGACCTGGAGAACTATGCAGAAGCAATGACCACCCAGAGTAGAAAACAACATGAAAATACTGCTAATGGAGATGGTGTTAATCCATATATGGACAAAGAGGGTCTGCTCAATAGAAATGCTTTAGAGGCAAGTACTGTCTCTTGTGGTGTTGGGAAGGAGAATTCGAAAAAGACACTATCCTACAAGCATGTGGTGAGAAAGAAAGTAAACTATGATATCCTTTTTTACACTGGAAACTATATGTCATTAGATGATGATATGGAGGTGTTGATTGAGAACAACGTCTTTACGGTGGACCTCAAAACAAATCTGATTGACGAAGAGGAAGATCCCTTATGTCCATGGTCTCTATCCCAAAAAAACATGTGGAGAAACTAAGAAAGAAATAGAATGATAGTGTCATAGTAAGTATTATTTGTAAAAACATAGGTTTCAAAGTGTTAAGTGCTATAGTTCCCTCTTTATGGAATTTGCAAGGAGATTATGAAGTGGTTGACTTGGAAGAGGTCCATTTCATGTTTAAGTTTATGATGTAAGAGGTTTATCATAATGTCTTGACAGGTGGCCCACGAGTGATAAACAATCACTATCTTATCGTTAGAAAATGGGTGCCTAACTTTAACCCTCTATAGTCCAACCGTGTTACTGCAGCGCTATGGGTCAGGCTTCCTATTGAGTGGTTTAATGAGGGAGCTCTATTCCAAATAGGTTGTAAACTTGGAAGACCCATTCAAATGGATTGTAATTTAGTATACTCTACCAGAGGAAAATATGCAAGAATATGTATCAAAGTGGATCTCCCTAAGCCATTAATACCGTGTTACAAGTTGGATGGTAGAAAATACAGAGTTGAATATGAGTTCCTACCTTATGTATGCTTCAGGGGTGTGGTAAGATTGGCCATAAACCATAGTTTTACCCTCTTAATGCGCCTCCCCAAGAGAGATACAGTCCACTAGAAAACACTACTGCAAGGAATACCAATGAAACCCATCCTGCAACTTCCACCAACGGCTATTTTGATCAAAATAAAAGTAGGGGTAGAGAGGTAACTTCCACAGCTTACATGGAGAAAAAGGAAGACCTTTTTTGTCCTTGGATGTTGGTGCAACGAAATAGGAGGAATTATAATGCAAGAACTAAAGCTAGTTCTAATGGCACCAAGTTTTCTTTGAGAAAGACCAACAATAGATATGTTGCGTTTGACAGCGTTGGAGGAGACCGACCTCAGTCGGGTACTGACAATCAGCATGGGAAAGGAATAGTAGAGCCTGAAAGCCAACAGACGAAGGGACATATGGGTATCAATAAACCTGGAAACCATATGACATTGAATAGAGGCTATGACCTGAACTCAGTCAACCTTAATGGCAGCGGTACGAGCTGGGATCAGGTGGCTAAAAGAAAAGGTTATGCTATGGAAGAGGTGACAGCTAAAAGCTCACACAAAATAACTACTAAGGAAAGTTAGTGTACGGCTAAATTTCTACCTACCCTGCTAGCGGAACAGGACATGGGTAGGAATGGTCATACTACCTTAAATTCATAAAATAAAGGTGACGGCATCTCACAAAATACAAATCCAATACACGTAATTAATTCAAATAAATTTAGTTCATCCCAAGATTTCAACCACATACTTCCAAAAATCTCAAATAAAGCCCCTCCTCATGCACGTGAGGTTGGGATTCCTCCAGATAAATGAGGTACCACCAACAGCGGTAATCGTGGTGGCTCTACAGTGCATGGCTCAAAAAGTTTTGATCTTCCATGCCAATTTGTATACCTCAAAAGTTCACCTGATTGTGTTCAGATAGTTTCCACTGACAGGAGTAATAGCTCCATGGCCCCTAAAATGGTGGAAACCAAGAACACACGGTGTGTATTATCGAAGATGATTGTGTCTCTCGCATGATAGAGTAAGGTTTGGGTTAATTTTAATCTAGTTTTGATCGATGGTTGCGATTATTTGGAACTGTCGCAGGGCTAACAAACCCTTATTCAAACCTACTATGAAGTAGTTAATGAATAACTACAGGCCTGACGTTGTGATCATCCTTGAGACTCACATTTCCATTTCCAGTGTGGTGGATTTTTTAAACAACCTGGGTCTTACTAGGAAAATTATGTCCTATCCCATTGGCCAGATCAAAGGTAATTGGGTGACATTGAACCCCCACACAATACAACCCCAATCTCTTGTCATATCACATCAAGCCATCCATGCCATGGTTAAGAAATCCCATTACGACGAGTGGTTGCTCTCGATAATTTATGCTAGCCCTCTCTCGCGCCTGAGAAAACATCTGTGGGAGAACTTGTCTCACATCGCGGAAAGCATGGATGTCTCGTGGATTTTTGTAGGCGACTTTAATGACCATATTTATGAATCATAAAGAAAGTCCTACTCTAAACAGGTGGCTACAGCTAAATGTTCCAGATTCCTGGGCAACGTCAATATTTGTAATCTTTCTGACTTGGGGTGCAATGGTCCTAGACTTACCTAGTCTAACAGTAGTGAGGGTTTTGCCAACACTATGATCCATCTGGATAGGTGTCTTTCCACCAGTGATTGGAGACCTATGTACCCAAACGCTATTATTGAAAATGTGCCTAAGACTCCGTCTGACCACTACCCGATGGTTCTCCAATTTGAAGGTACGATTTCTAATGAGAAAACTCCTAAACCTTTTAGATTCCTCACTTGCTGGTTTGATAGGTATGATTTCATAGATCTCGTTAAAACTACTTGGGATAATCATTCAAACATTGAGGATAATATCTTCATGTGCAGAAATTCTATCAAAGATTGGAACAAAAATGTTTTCAGTAATATTTTCCATAATAAAAAATGAATCTTGTGGCATCTTAAGGGAATCCAAAAAGCCCAAGAAAATATTTTTTTCCCACAATTTTGACACTCTTGAAAAAACTCTTCAAACTGAGTATAACACAATCTTAATCCAGGAGGAGAAATATTCGCATCAGAAGTCTAGAGTTCAGTGGATTAGTGAGGGAGATAGGAATATGAAGTTCTTTCACACCTCCACCATAATTACAAGGAAGAAGAATAGAATTAACCACATCATGATAAATGGTGAATGGATTGAGGACCCTACCACCCTTACCACCCACATAAACTCCTACTTTAAAAACCTTTTCCAAGTGAACTTTTCCTATGATATTAATAGCCAAATGTTTGACTATTCGCATCCTAAATTTTAGAGTAGGGATAACTTTACCCTCACTTGCCCCCTTACGATTGATGAAGTTAGCCATGTTATTTTTAGCATGAGAACTTGTAAAGCCCCGAGCCCTGATGGGATCCAACCCATGTTCTACCAACACTTTTGGAGTGATATAAAAGATAGCTTGTTTAACTTTGTTAACAAATGTATGAACCAGAAAGAATGCCCGACCAACATGAATAATATCCATGTGACCCCGATTCCCAAACTTGACAATCCTGAGGATATCAGTGAAATTTGTCATATCACTCTTTGTAATGTCTCCTATAAAATCCTTACCAAGGTGATAGTTAACAGACTGCGGCCTATCCTCTGTCGGATCACTGACCCATGTCAGGCTAGTTTCCTATCGGGTAGAAAAACTTTCGATAACATCATTATTACCCAGGAAATTATCCACACCCTTATGAAGAAAAAAGGTAAGGCTGGTGGTGTTATCCCCAAAATTGACCTGGAGAAAGCCTATGATAAAGTTAGTTGGGAATACCTCGAAGAAGTCTTAAAGTGGTTTAATGTGGATTTAGAAAGTTGATTATGAGCTGTGTGAAAAATACTTCCACCGCTATACTTTGGAATGGCTCCCCGTTACCTAGTTTCACCCCCACGAGGGGGCTCAAACAAGGTGACCCGCTTTCCCCATACTTGTTTGTTATGTGTATGGAATACTTGTCCGCCAGTATCACTGATAAAGTTGAGAATGGAAAATGGAAAGGAATTAAGTCCTCCCCTAATGGCCCTTGCATATCGCACCTCCTCTTTGCGGACGATCTCATACTCTTCTCTAACGCGACGATTAGCTCCTGTGAGACTGTGTTGGACACCCTCAATGATTTCTGTCATATCTCGGGTAAGAGAGTTAGCTACCCCAAATCCAAAATCTTTGTCTCTCCTAATATCCCCATATCTAAAGGCATTGATCTCAGCAATAAATTTGGGATGGGCCTCACTGATAATCTGGGAACGCACCTAGGTGCCAATCTTGTCCACGGTAGGTTCAATAATTCTCCCCTAAAAAATGTTGTTGAAAAAGTGCAAAATAATCTCACTGGGTGGAAAGCTAAATTGCTATCCTTTGAGAGAAGTACCACCCTTGTCTAATCGGTTACCTCGACGATCCCCATGTATAACATGAAAACTTCTCTCTTCCCAAAAAAACTTGTGATACTCTAGATCGGCTTAACCAAAATTTTCTATGGGGAAGTAATGAGAGTAATAAAAAGATAAATCTTGTTAATTCTGATATTGTCTGTAGGGACAAAGACAAAGGTGGGTTGGGCATTAGAAAAGCTAATGATAACAATAAAGCTATGATTGACAAATTAGGTTGGAATATCAAGAACAATAGGGGGTCCCTATGGACTAAGGTCATCACTAGAAATACAAGGTTTATCCTAACCCCATATTATGGTGAAAGAAAAGCAACACCTCCCACATTTGGCGAAGTATCTTTAAAAGTAAGTAGGTCCTTATCAATAACACCACGTGTAATGTGGGCAAAGGAAATAATATTAACGTCATGAAAGACTAGTGGTGTGGGAACTCCCCCTCGCTGATAGAGGTGACCAAAAGCCCATGCGTGTTAGTGATGCTAATGTTAACAGTCTCTTAATAGATAATGGGGACTGGGACCTTAATAAGATTCATATGGGGTTCAATGACATAATCATGGATGAAATCATCAATACGCCGCTCCCTATAAGGGGCCCCAGGGAGGAAATGCCTTCTTGGCAACCTAGCACTAATGGGAAGTTCTCCATTCATTCTTGCTATGGGAAAAATTATTGTGGGGGCGGATGCCACCCCCCCTGGAACGATTGGAAGAATATTTGGAAGCTTCACATCCCTCCCCCCCCCAATCTGAGGAACTTTGTTTGGACTCTTCTCCATGGTAAGTTGCTCACTAATTCTCATAGAGAGATTCGAGGCCTCACCACAGATAATACTTGCCCTAGATGCTCTTGTAAGGAAGACCTCAACCACCTCTTCAAAGATTGCCACTTTGCTTCCTAGGTTTGGCAAAATCTCAACCCTTATCTCAACTACAACTAAGGTATGCACACGGATTTCAACTCTTGTGGGTCCAATAATGTGAGGAATAATGTAGATAAGAACTGGTATGTGACTTTCATCTCTTCCCTTTGGTATATTTGGAAAGCCCTTAGCAAACTTATTTTTTATAATGTTAGCCTCCCCCCCCCCCCCCCCCCCCCCCCTCCCCCCTATTGGTTAATAAGCTTACTTTTGAATTTAGTTGTGATATCTTTGAAGCCCAAAGTAAGATTACTAATCATAAAGGGGAAATTTCTAGTATGTCCACTAATTCTAGATCTTGTATTGCAGGTACCTACGTCATCCAGATGAACGAGAGTTATGTTAGTAATGGCAGGACGGGAACTTTTGGAGTTACCGTGCAGGATGAGGACGGAAGATGGATTATCGGCTTAACTGGGCATATTCTAGGAACAGCTATCCCCCTTAGAGCCGAGTTGGAAGGCGTGCTCCATGGGCTTAACATTACCAACAGGGAGAATTGGAGGAATGTTTGTCTTATGACCGATTTCCTTCAAGCAGTCCAACTGCTAAAATTAGAAAATAAGGGAACCACCCCATTACGAATATCATTGAAGACTGTTGTGAGCTTACTAATTTCCTTGATGACAAGATCATCCACATCCCGAGGGAGGAGAACATCCAAGCGGACTGCATGGCAAGAATTTCTAAAGAATCTCAAGACCTCTACTTAGAGTATGAACATCCCTCGGAGCGTCTCCTGGTGATGCTCGATCGTACCGATGATGTCAATGATATGACCTAGCCCCTGCTTGTTATTTTATTTACTTTTTCCTTATGTAACCAAAAAAAGACACAACTTAATTTTGGGTAATAATAGGAACCTCAACAGTTGGAGTTGGGTCCTTATTGGTGGCTCTTTTTCTCTTCTTTACCTTGGCCTTCCTTAGATCCTGTTTCAAGTCGGGGACATTCTCCTCCGGTTCATCAATCTGGGAAAGAAGCACCTCTCTGTATATTTCCATGATTGGTTCATCACTCATGGATGTACATACACAATAAAATAATGTGAGCATAAAAAATGAACATATTTATTTGAAGACAAACTAGGCAACAACTTAGAGATTTATTATACTTCCGCATGGTATAACAGGTGCACAGTGTAATAACCAAATCTATACAAGGCTCTAAAAGTAACTATGAAAGGGAAGTGCTTCGTGCTATCAGATATGTTTACAACAATCTTAATTATCTCTTTATGATGTTTTGAGGGAGTCAATACTGGACACACTTCAACAAAACAATACATAGATACAAGTTAGAAAATATTTAAGTATAAAGAACAAAGACCACAGTAATAGTAAAAAGATGTTACTAACTTCCAAGGGAGGACGACTCTAAGGTTGTGGAATCTTATGTGAACTCTAAGACAGTGGAAGTTTATCTCCTAATTTTCTCGGGAGATGAAAATTACTTTCCTTTCCAGTTCTTGGAGTTGGAAGGATTTCCATTCATGAGGTATGTTCTTGCATGTCTCATAGCCATGTAACAGTACCACAGATTATTCACCCTATCCATGTTCAGCCTGTAGCAATTGAAGAATTTTGTGACTGTTATATCCATTCAAAATTATTTCTTCCAGATAACTAGGGACACAAAAATAACCCTCAACCCATTTGGATCTACCTAGGATGGTGCTAAGTTCATCACTTAAAAAAATTCTAATTGGTCTTATGACTGGTAGCCTAATTTAGAGAAGGAAGGTATATAGAGGAAATAAAACTGAATCATCAGGGGCCACGTAAGGAATAGTGAAGGTACCTATATAGAGCACACCTAGGGTCTTCTTTCCTTGCTTTAGCTATATAGACCTTCATCTAGTTCGACTCGAATTTTGACAAAATATTTTTGTAATTAGGATTGTGTCTTGCCTATCGACGTCAATCTCTCTATGATCGTCTGCATCAAATGAGCTCTCGCTTCGGTTCGTCATCTCAGAAAAGGTAATTTCCATACTCTATGGCTCATAGTATTTATTCTGTCACGTAGAACACGACACCACGTTGCATTTGCATTTTTGTTTATCGTATCTTATGATAGTGCTGGGTTTTGTCAATATAAAGTCTTTTTTAGTGTAAAAATTTTAAATTTAAGTTTATATAACAATAAATAATTTTGTGAAAATAAGTTTTTGACACAAAATATTTTTAAAGAATAAAATTTGCATAATTAATTTTCTAAAATTAAAAATATTTTTCTAAAATAAATTTCATTTTCAAATTTTAAAAGGTTTAATGTTTTTTCATCATATTAATTGATATATAGTTATTTTTTCTGCAATCGTGTGTGTGTGTGTGTGTGTGTGTGTGTGTGTGTGTATGTTTGTTTGTGGTTTATTGTATAATATCATGATATATGCGGCTTGCAATATATGTAATTATATCTGTGCATGCGTAAACCCTTGTTTTAAAGATTTGTTTGTGTTGGCGTGTTTAAAACTTTAACAGGTCCTGTTCGTTTAGTTGCGTGAGTTTGTGTGTGTGTATATATATAGTTCTTATATGCTTGTGCGTTACATATATAGTTAGGGGTGTGCACAAACCCGAACAAACCGAATGGACAGAAAAAACCGAACACGTTTTTGCGGGTTTTTTTTAATTCGGTCTTAATTCGGTCTAAAAATATATAAGACCGCATTATTCGGTTCGGTTTCGGTCTTAGATCATAAAATTCGGGTTTGGACCGGACCGGACCGCTTTTATATATATATATATATATATATATATATATATATATATATATATATAACCTCAATAACAACTTACCAACTCACGCACATCATAATATAACCCTAACCCCCAATTCTTATTTTCTCTTTCTCTCTCTAAGTTACGGCGGTAGCAGCATTACCTCATCTCGTCCTCCGACTGTTTCCCTTATCTCGTTCAACTGTCTCACGGTGCTGATTAAAACTATGTAAACTATCAGATCGATGTCTCATGGTGAGTGCCCTTTTAATGCTTCCCTTTGATCCAAGGATTAGAGAGTTGAAACTAGAAATGTGGGTATTCTGGAAATACTTCCCTTTTGATGCTTCCCTTTTGCTCCTCATGTCCTAGTATGGAAATTCGTCCGATTTTATAGCTATGGCACATGGAGGTTGTTATATACATGTGTATTAATAAGGGTATTATGATAGAATGTGGACACTGCTAGAAACTAAAGGCATATATTTATCAGTTCTTTGATTCTGAGTTCTGTTGGATTTTAATTCTTCTTGTATATATTTATATTTCCATCAGAGCGATCAAAAGAGGGACTCTAAGGACATTTTAGGGGAGGTATCAAAGACACATCATGATGTATAGTAAGCTTCTTTGCTCATTATATCTAGACTCGTTTGGTTTTGATAAAATTTTATATTTTGTATTACTTGAAAAAATATGTCATACAATGTGCAGATCATTGGATAAAAAAAATTCAAATTTGGACCGAATAGGACCGAGACCGAACACGAACCGCTTGAAAATCGAATTGGACCGAGACCGATTATTCCGGTCCGGTCTCGATCCTTAATTTTATAGGACCGATTAATGCGGTCCGGTCCAAAAAATACCTCAAAACCGGACCGGACCGGACTGCGAACACCCCTATATATAGTTGTGGCCTTACCTGTCTGTTATGACCCATAGCAGGTCTAAGTTGTGGACTGTCCCCTTAACTGTGATGTCAATAGTTCGCGTGTTCCCCATATTTTTACTGATTGGACCTTAGATCTTTAGCTTACACGATATTAGTTTATACTTGTACCTGCCGATTTGACCAAACAGTAGTAAGGATATTACTTGGTTTTAAAACCTTGGCTGAAAAACATTACTTAATGTGACTATACAAGTAGGTCTGGTTCCTTTTAGGTGTTATCGTTTTGACTAGGGGTGTGCAAAAAAACCGACCGGCCCGAAAACCGAACCGAACCAGCCCGAATCGAATCGAAACCGGCGGTTTTTTTTAGCCCGGTTCGGTTTACGGTTTAAGGAATTAAAAAACCGGCCATGTCGGTTCGGTTGGCGGTCTAGCCGTGGAAAAAACCGAACCGAACCGAAACGAACCGATATCAATATTTATATTAAAAAACTTATATTTTTATATGCAAAATCCATTAACCGACCTTAAAAACCGGCCAAAACCGAAAACCGCCCAAAAAAACCGACCAAAATCGAAAACTAACCAAAACCGAACCGAAACCTAGCCGAACTGAAACCGATATAAACTGAAATCGAAGGTTTTTTTCATTATCGGTTCGGTTTCGGTCTAACCCTTTCCAAAACCGAACCGATCGGTCCGGTTGGGATTGCGGTCCAAAACCGAACCGAACCGACCCGTGCACACTCCTAGTTTTGACCGATATTGGACCTTAATTATTTTTAAAAGCGACGGCGTTCGAGTTTTTTTTAACTTACAACGACAACATTTGTTTTTAGTTAAAAAAAATGACGTTGTTAACATATCATTTGGTTTAGTTCGTTACAACTCTATTTACACGTGTCACGATTTTAACACACTACTTTGTGTTTCTTTGTGAACCGTCAGATTATTTTTAATCAGTGGTTGTGTGTATATTATTTGTAATCCTTGTGAACCTCTTTTACACCAATCAACACACACTTGTGCACTCTATAAATAGAACCCTCTGAGTCTCATTTTTCGGAGTCCAGGAGAATTATTTTTGTAGCCAAACTCTGTCAAAATTTTAATGAGAGAGAGAATAAATCAGAATAATTTTTGCATCTTCAAGGGTTGATTTCTGTTCAAAACTCAAATAAAGATTGGACATCTCTCATTTTAAATCTGCACTTACGTTTTTTCAAGCGTATATAATTTTTGTAAGTGATTTATCTCCTCTTTGTATATTTTATTTAGATCTAATATTTGTACAAAACACACACTTGATTTATGAAATTAATTTTTGTGTGTGAATATTCTGTTTGTATATTGATTGTAAGATCTTTGATGTTTTTAAACATTTTATTTTAAAACATATTTTTTCTGATTTTTTGTATTAATATTCAAAAATATATCTTGTTTGTGGTTTAGAAAGTTAAACCTAAGATTTTTGAGAACTAATTTCTGAAGATTTAATATCTGGTCTGAATATTATTTTCTTGTGTGTTTAAGACTATTTTCGACTAATCAGAAATATTTATAAAAATAGCCTTGATGATGTTTTAGATTAAAACTTGATTTAATCTAATATTAGTTTTCTGAAAAATAAATTGTGTATAGTTGACTTTGTGATTTTATTGAATATATTTGAAGTCATATTATTTATGTGAATACGATTGCTTGGTGTTTGAAGTGATTTCAGGATTATTCATGTGCCTATCACTTAGAAATCACTCAATACACAACACTTATTCACTTAGACACTTTTTTGTGTTTATATATTATATCAACTCTCATTGTTCGAATTTTTTGAGAAAAGAGAAAAATAAAGTTTGAGAACATTGTGTTAAATTACGAAAGTTTGATTTAAATAAGAGAACATAACATAAGACTTATTGATGATATCTAGGAGAAAGATAAATTATTGTATTGCATTCGGTTGTAACATTAAGTGTGGGTGTGTCATCTAGGATAGAACACCGCTTACAAATACTTCACTAGAACTAGGACACAATAGGCATTTAGCTAACCTCCGCTACGGAAGCTAGATGGGAGGCCAAGACGTGAAGAAAGCAAAGTGAACAAGAGCTACATTGTGGGGATAATTACGGAAGACCAACCAGAGTAGAGAGAAGATTGGTCGAGATAGGTAATATCTTGTTCTGATTTATCTTGCTTTGAGTCTTGTTGCATGTTTGTATAATCGTTCCTATTTCGTTTGGTTTTAGTGGAAGTAGAATAGGTTAACTCTTAAGAAAGTCCGTCGATTTTATTGGGGAAGGGTTTTTGTGACGTTTAATAAATACCGCGTGCTTTATATTTTTCGCATATCACCTCACACGAAAAAGACGGTTTCAATAAATTAGAAATTCGCATAAAAACTGAATAGGTTACTTGTAAGGCCCTAAAACAAGATTAGTAAGGTTAATTATACGATTAAGTATAAGTTATGAGTTATAAGTTATAAATTGGTTATTTGGTTAAATGCATCATGAAAATATGGTTCTAAATGCATCATTATGTTTATAAAAAGTAAGCTAGAGTGTTGGTGCGAAAGTGGCGATGTTTGGTCGCAAAATGTGAAAGTTATGAAATTTTGAGTAAATAATTACTCTTCTGTTCGAGCCCAAATTAGGTGTACTAGTTGTATGATTTTGGGAAAACACAAAACATGAAAGTTGTATATGTTTAAGTTATATACTCATAGACACAAAGTGAGAGTAAATCGGGGCCCGAAATAGTGAGTTATGGTGATTTTACGAGGCACGACAAATCTGTCATTAACGGAATTGTCCAATAGGACCCCTTGCCCAACGAATAGCGTAATACCACCTTAAAGTGGTCACATAGCCACGTTTTTAAGCTTATAAGGCAGAACTTATCATCTTTTTCATTTCCTATTACAAGCTTGAGAAAAATATGCTTATGGAGAGAGAAAAACAAAGTTAAGGAAGAATTTCTTTTAAAATTCACCATAAATCGAGGAATTCTCGTGAGGTAATTACATTTTTATTAAAGTTTGTCACGTGGATGAGTTATATACTTGGCATGTTTTTATTTCTGATTTGGATATATATTTTAATGATACCCATATTGCTGAATTGTGTTGGAACAAGGATGGGTTAAGAACATAAGTTAGAACCAGAGCTAGGATCGTAAATGCATACTTTAAAGTCCTAAATTTACATCATCTTTTCGTAAAGCATTTTTATTTAGAAAATTCATGATTATGATGTATATTTCTGCTAAAACATGTTTATTATATGTTTCCACGAATTATACTCAAGGTTAAGGTTATGTATGCTTAAAAATGTTAAGTTATGCCTTAATGTTGTATTTTGACCTAGTTAGGCTAAAAATGGCATAAATCATGGAATACTTATTGGGATTGAGTGATTCAAGTTGGAGAGTAAAATAAACTCATACATGTATAACATATCCGAAAATTGTGTAAAAATACCAAGGAATGAACCCTTGGTGATAGTTTGAAGTCTTGATTTAAAATCTTCCCTAAAGGATCAAGAATGCATACCAAGTGTTTGACGTTTTGCTCGACATAGAAAATGAGCCCTAAAAATTATGAAACATTAAATTTGTATTATTCAATGTGTTTACTGATATTGGGTGGAATATAATGGAAAGTTAAGTTGTAAAAAAATTATGAGAAATTCATGAATTTGTGTTGTTGTTTTTCTTGAGAAATGATTTGGAAAAGGCTGTAATAAAATGGGCGTAACTTTGTCTAGCAAATTCGTAATTTAATTCTGTAAATTGTGTTAGAACCCTAATTAATTCGATGTTATAGAAATGTGAAGTGTCATATTTAATTCATCCTTAGTTATTTATGATTGACCAAATGATGTGATGTGTTATTGGGTTTGATGTTAATCGGTGTATTCAAATACTAACGACATTGACTTGTTAGGTGGGGAAGCAGCTAATACTACCATACCAAGGAAGTAGTTGGTATTAATCTTATCACTAAATCCAAGGTGAGTGACCTTCCTTATGAAATATAAATGCTTATAATTTCATATGGAAATGTGTAGTTAAACACATGTGTGAAAATGTTTATGGGAGTGATGTTGTATTTATGAAACATATGCATATGATTAAAAATGTTAAGCGATGTTACATAATGATATGGACTAGTGAGTCCTTTATATAATGTTAAGGACTGTGGTGGGTCCTACGGGATGTGGTGGTCCTGTTAATCCAACTTAAAGGTTTGTGTACTCGGGCCTAATAAAGGGATGTGGTGGTCCCTAATAACTGTGGTGGGTTAATTGGGTTGTGGCGGGTCCAGGCTTGCGAGAGTTTAATAATTCTTGTTGGGTTATAGCATTAGAACAAAATAAAAATGGTTATTCAAATTGGTTATATGTGTGGTATGTGTTCATTCACTAAGCCTTTATAGCTTACACTCCTGTAATGTTTTGTTTTAGGTATGCTTATAATTTGGAGTTCACTGCCAAGTTAGGAACTTAAAACAGGGGAGTGACGGATATTTAGTATGGTTTGAATATCATGATTTCTTTTGTGTAATTATTAAACTAAGGATCTTGGTTATGTAAATTTATGTAGTACTTATCAGTTATAAGTAAAGGCAGTTATGTTTTCATCTACACATACCTTTGGAAAAAAAAAATCTTATGCTATTTTCCTTAGAGATTTAAATTAAAGCATTGTTTAAGCCAATTTATCTCAAATTAAAAGTATGAGTTTAACAAAATTAAGTCGGGGCGTGACAACTTGGTATCAGAGCGTGGTTATTAGGTTCTGGATAGGGTGTGAGGGTCTAGATTGGCAGTGGACAGTAGAAAGTGAGTTTGTTATGTACCTGGATTTTGACTAACAATGTTAATATTAAATTGCTGCTATTGTATTTTGTTTAAGTGAATTATATTGCAGTGAATGATGGATCCACATGAGCCACATGATGGAGCGGAGGGTGAGGCATCTTATGTTCCTAATAGTCAGCAAGGACATAGACATATTCAAGTGGAGGAACCGGAGGTGCAACAACAACCTATTGATGATGTGGGAAGAATATTACGTGCTGTGGCACAACTTATGGAACAAGCAAGAGGTGGAGAACATGGTGGGGATAGGGACAAATTGCATGAGAGGTTCATGAAGTTAAATCCACCGGCATTTACTGGGACTACTGATCCGTTAGTGGCAGAGGGGTGGATTAGAAAGATGGAAACAATATTCAAGGTGATGGAAGTACGAGATGAACAAAAGGTTTTGTTAGCAAACTTTAGATTGGAGAATGATGGAAAGTTATGGTGGGATGCTACAGAGAGGTTACTTACTATGATTGGGGGAGTAGTGCCAGCAAATCCTCCACCAATTACATGGGAGAGGTTTGTGAAGGTGTTCTTTGAAAAATATTTCCCAAGGCTTTATAGGAAGGAGAAAGAGGAAGAATTTATCACGTTGAAATAGGGGAATCGAACAGTGGCAGAGTATGAAGCTTTATTTATATCCTTATCTAGATTTGCACCTGACTTGGTGAGGACGGAAGAAAGTAAATGTGATCGGTTTCAAACCAGACTGAGTGTAGATATAAAAAGCATGGTTGCTAATATGAAGATGACGGATTATGTGGACTTGGTGGATAGGGCCATGGTGTCAGAAAAGTCAATAAAAGAAATGCAAGTTGAACACTCGAAGAAAGCTAGACATGATAGTATAAGATCATATGGATGGGAGGCGGGAACCTCAACTCAGAGTGTAGCACGAGGAATGCTTAAGGGCCAAGAATTTAAAAATAATAGAAATGCACGTGGAAGATTTCAAGCTCGAGGTGGAAGGACTGGGATGAATCGGTCAGAAAATGCATCTGTGATGGGATCGAGGGCCATATTTTGTTATAGATGTGGTGGTCAAGGGCACATGTCTCAGGAGTGTACAATAGCTGAGACGACACCTTTATGTTTCCATTGTCATCAACCGGGGCACTTACGAAAGAATTGTCCAGCGATGGGAGCTACAACTTCAGTTGGGAGTGTGATAGTAGGAGGTAGGAGTTCTACACAGAATGTACCCAGGGGAGGTAGAGGAGGTATATCGCAAAGTCAAGGCCAAGGCAGAGTGTTTGCACTGACGCAACAAGATGCACAAGCTATGCCTAACGTAGTGACAGGTACACTTCCTATTGGTGATAAAGATGCTTATATGTTGATAGATCCTGGTTCTACGCATTCTTTTGTGTCTTTGATTTATCTGTTGCATCTTAATAAACCATTATCATCATTAGATTTTGGTTTAGCTATTGTTACTCCAGTAGGGGGGTTGGTTTTTATTGAGAGGGTATATAGGGATTGTGTGGTGAGAGTGGGTGAAAAAGAGTTACTAGTTGACTTATTACCTCGCGATATGCGCAACTTTGATGTAATACTGGGTATGGATTGGTTAGCTTCATATCATGTATGTTTGGATTGCTTTAAAAAGGAGGTAGTGTTTCAATTACCGGGTGAACCTGAATTTAAATTTATTAGGGAACGAAATGCCACTCCAACTTGTTTGATTTCTGCCACAAAATGTTATGAACTGCTAAGGAAAGGATGTGAGGGTTATCTTGCCCATGTGGTGGACATACGACAAGAGGCTGGAAAACTATCAGATATACCAGTAGTTAATGAATTTGCAGATATCTTCCCAGAAAAACTCCCAGGGTTAGCACCAGATCGTGAGGTAGAATTTGCGATTGAGTTGGTACCAGGCACCGCACCGATATCTATTGCAGCATATCGCATGGCACCTGCAGAATTAAAGGACCTAAAAATACAGTTGCAAGATTTGTTAGATCGTGGTTTTATAAGGCCTAGTGTATCACCGTGGGGAGCCCCAGTATTGTTTGTGAAGAAGAAAGATGGAACCATGAGGCTGTGCATCGATTATCGTCAATTGAATAAGGTGACTATCCGTAATAAATACCCACTACCCCGCATTGATGACTTGTTCGATCAGTTGCAAGGAGACAAAGTGTTTTCCAAGATCGATCTCAGATCTGGATATCATCAATTGAAAGTAAGAGATTGTGACATTTTTAAAACTGCTTTTCGTTCCAGGTATGGACATTATGAATTTCTTGTCATGCCATTTGGGTTAACAAATGCACCGGCCGTATTCATGGATTTGATGAACCGTATATTTCACCCATACGTGGATTCTTTTGTTATTGTCTTCATTGATGATATTTTGATATATTCTCATAGTAGGGATGAGCATGAATGCCACCTGCGTATTATTTTATAGACCTTGCGAGAGAAGCAGTTGTATGCTAAATTTTCTAAATGTGAATTTTGGCTAGACAGGGTAGTATTTTTGGGGCATGTTATTTCTGCTGATGGTATTTGTGTAGATCCCAAGAAGGTAGAAGCAGTAATGAATTGGGAAAGACCAACTAGTGTGACAGAGGTACGTAGCTTTTTGGGATTGACGGGCTATTACAGGAGGTTTATACCAGGGTTTTCTTCTATTGCATTGCCATTGACTAAGCTTACCAGAAAGGAGAACAAGTTTGTGTGGAGTGGTGATTGTGATAAAATCTTTGAAAATTTAAAGGGTAAGTTGACATCAGCTCCAGTATTGACTATCCCAACAGGTACAGAAGGTCTAGTTATTTATAGTGATGCTTCGTATCAAGGACTTCGATGTGTATTAATGCAGCATGGAAAGGTAATTGCTTTTGCTTCTCGACAGTTAAAGATACATGAGCGCAAATACCCTACTCATGATCTTGAGTTAGCTACAGTAGTTTTTGCATTAAAGATCTGGAGACACTACTTATATGGTGTTAGTTGTGAAATTTTTACTGACCATCAAAGCTTAAAATACTTATTTACTCAAAAAGACTTGAACTTGAGGCAAAGAAGGTGGATGGAACTTATAAAAGATTATGATTGTACGATACATCACCATCCAGGTAAAGCTAATGTTGTTGCTAATGCTTTGAGTAGAAAATCTCTAGGCATAGTATCTTATATTTATTGTATTCGAGTTGATCTGCAGAGAGAGTTAGCTTTAATGGGACTGGAATTAACTTTGAATGAGTCTTACGGAATAGTAGCACATTTAAATGTTAGACCCACATTGATAGACTGGATAAAACAAGCACAAGGAGGAGATCCAGAATTGGAGAAAGTTAGAGATAATATGAAAAAGGATAAAGCAAATGAATTTTCTATTCGGGATGATGATATCGTTATGTATGGGAACCGTTTGTGTGTACCTAATGTGCCTGATTTGAGAAGAACGATTTTAGAGGAATCCCACTGTTCTTTATATGCTATGCATCCAGGGAGCACGAAACTGTATAGAGATTTGAAACAATGTTATTGGTGGTCGGGAATGAAACACGACATTGCAGATTTTGTTGCTAGATGTCTAGTTTGCCAACAGGTGAAGGTGGAGCATCAGAAGCCAAGTGGTTTACTACAGCCCTTACCTATTCCTGAGTGGAAATGGGAGCATGTTACTACAGATTTTGTTATAGGTTTACCAAAATCATCACGAGGGTTTGATTCTATTTGGGTTGTCGTTGATAGGTTGACTAAGTCTGCACATTTTCTTCCTGTTAAAACTACTTACTCTATGGATAGATATGCCAAATTATATGTGGATGAGATTATTAGATTGCACGGTGCACCTGTTTCTATTATTTCTGATCGAAATCCTAAGTTTACTTCTCACTTTTGGCCTAGTTTACAAGAAGCTTTGGGGACTAAATTGAATTTAGTACAGCTTTTCATCCTCAGACTGATGGGCAGTCAGAAAGAACGATCCAGACACTCGAAGATATGTTACGAATTTGTGTATTGGAGTTCAAAGGTAGTTGGGATGAACACTTGCCACTAATAGAGTTTGCTTATAATAATAGCTATCATTTGAGTATTGAGATGGCTCCTTATGAAGGTTTGTATGGGAGAAAATGCAGAACTCCAGTGTGTTGGACTGAAGTAGGAGAACGAAAACTACTTGGGCCAGAAATTGTACAACAGACTACTGAAAAGATCAATGTTATCCATAATCACTTAAAGGTGGCGCAAAGTAGACAGAAAAGTTATGCAGACAACCGAAGGAAAGAATTGAAATTTGAGGAAGGTTATCGAGTATTCCTACGTGTTTTTACTTGGAGAGGGGTTATGAGATTCGGGAAGAAGGAAAAGTTAAGTCCCAGGTACATTGGACCTTATGAGATAGTGAAACGAGTTGGAGTTGTAGCTTATAAATTGGCGTTACCACCAGAATTATCCCGGATACACGATGTTTTTCATATATCCATGTTACGTAAGTATGTGTCTGATCCTTCACATGTGTTTACTTCACAACCGATGGAGCTTCAAGATGACCTAACCTACGTGGAGGAACCAATTGCTATTGTAGATCGAAAGGAGCAAGTGTTACGTAGTAAAACCATTTCACTAGTTAAAGTGATGTGGAGAAGTCAGAATGTGGAGTATGCCACCTGGGAAGGGGAGGATAACATGAAGAAGAAGTGTCCTCATTTGTTTGGTAAGTTTCTTATGCGTTAAATTTCGAGGACCAAATTTTTATAAGAGGGGTAGAATTTTAAGGCCCTAAAACACGATTAGTAAGGTTAATTATACGATTAAGTATAAGTTATGAGTTATAAGTTATAAGTTATAAATTGGTTATTTGGTTAAATTCATCATGAAAATATGTTTCTAAATGCATCATTATGTTTATAAAAAGTAAGATAGAGTGTTGGTGCGAAAGTGGCGATGTTTGGTCGCAAAATGTGAAAGTTATGAAATTTTGAGTAAATAATTACTCTTCTGTTCGAGCCCAAATTAGGTGTAGTAGTTGTATGATTTTGGGAAAACACAAAACATGAAAGTTGTATATGTTTAAGTTATATACTCATAGACACAAAGTGAGAGTAAATCGGGGCCCGAAATAGTGAGTTATGGTGATTTTACGAGGCAGGACAAATCTGTCATTAACGGAATTGTCCAATTGGACCCCTTGCCCAACGAATAGCGTAATACCACCTTAAAGTGGTCACATAGCCACATTATTAAGCTTATAAGGCATAACGTAACATCTTTATCATTTCCTATTACAAGCTTGAGAAAAATATGCTTATGGAGAGAGAAAAACAAAGTTAAGGAAGAATTTTTTTTAAAATTCACCATAAATCGAGGAATTCTCGTGAGGTAATTACATCTTTATTAGAGTTTGTCACATGGATGAGTTATATACTTGGCATGTTTTTATTTCTGATTTGGATATATATTTTAATGATACCCATATTGCTGAATTGTGTTGGAACAAGGATGGGTTAAGAACATAAGTTAGAACCAGAGCTAGGATCGTAAATGCATACTTTAAAGTCCTAAATTTACATCATCTTTTCGTAAAGCATTTTTATTTAGAAAATTCATGATTATGATGTATATTTCTGCTAAAACATGTTTATTATATGTTTCCACGAATTATACTCAAGGTTAAGGTTATGTATGCTTAAAAATGTTAAGTTATGCCTTAATGTTGTATTTTGACCTAGTTAGGCTAAAAATGGCATAAATCATGGAATACTTATTGGGATTGAGTGATTCAAGTTGGAGAGTAAAATAAACTCATACATGTATAACATATCCGAAAATTGTGTAAAAATACCAAGGAATGAACCCTTGGTGATAGTTTGAAGTCTTGATTTAAAATCTTCCCTAAAGGATCAAGAATGCATACCAAGTGTTTGACGTTTTGCTCGACATAGAAAATGAGCCCTAAAAATTATGAAACATTAAATTTGTATTATTCAATGTGTTTACTGATATTGGGTGGAATATAATGGAAAGTTAAGTTGTAAAAAAATTATGAGAAATTCATGAATTTGTGTTGTTGTTTTTCTTGAGAAATGATTTGGAAAAGGCTGTAATAAAATGGGCGTAACTTTGTCTAGCAAATTCGTAATTTAATTCTGTAAATTGTGTTAGAACCCTAATTAATTCTATGTTATATAAATGTGAAGTGTCATATTTAATTCCTCCTTAGTTATTTCTGATTGACCAAATGGTGTGATGTGTTATTGGGTTTGATGTTAATCGGTGTATTCAAATACTAACGACATTGACTTATTTGGTGGGGAAGCAGCTAATACTACCATACCAAGGAAGTAGTTGGTATTAATCTTATCACTAAATTCAAGGAGAGTGACCTCCCTTATGAAATATAAATGCTTATAATTTCATATGGAAATGTGTAGTTAAACACATGTGTGAAAATGTTTATGGGAGTGATGTTGTATTTATGAAACATATGCATATGATTAAAAATGTTAAGCGATGTTACATAATGATATGGACTAGTGAGTCCTTTGTCTAATGTTAAGGACTGTGGTGGGTCCTACGGGATGTGGTGGTCCTGTTAATCCAACTTAAAGGTTTGTGTACTCGGGCCTAATAAAGGGATGTGGTGGTCCCTAATAACTGTGGTGGGTTAATTGGACTGTGGCGGGTCCAGGCTTGCGAGAGTTTCACAATTCTTGTTGGGTTATAGCATTAGAACAAAATAAAAATGGTTATTCAAATTGGTTATATGTGTGGTATGTGGTCATTCACTAAGTCTTTATAGCTTACACTCCTGTAATGTTTTGTTTCAGGTATGCTTATAATTTGGAGTTCACTGCCAAGTTAGGACCTTAAAACAGGAGAGTGACGGATATTTAGTATGGTTTGAATATCATGATTTCTTTTGTGTAATTATTAAACTAAGGATCTTGGTTATGTAAAGTTCTGTAGTACTTATTAGTTATAAGTAAAGGCAGTTATGTTTTCATCTACACATACCTTTGGGAAAAAAATCTTATGCTATTTTCCTTAGAGATTTAAATTAAAGCATTGTTTAAGCCAATTTATCTCAAATTAAAAGTATGAGTTTAACAAAATTAAGTCGGGGCGCGACATTACTATTTTGTAAATCACCTAGATTTAACAAAGATAATAATTTGGACTTTTAATTAACTATGCAAATTAAATTTGTTTTTATAAAGAAATTCAAGAAAAATTTGAATTGGCCCCTCATAGAATAACCGGTAAAACTCGTAGGTAAATTGCGTTTAATCGGCAATCGTTTACTTTCGCACATAGTCTTCTTACGCATCGTGGGTGCTTTCAAGTGGTATAAGAGTTAGACGTTAAAAAGATTTATTTTTAAAAACTTTTTTCAAACTCTTTTTACCTTGTTTTAATGGAAGATTCTAGTCAGTTGTTTAGGTTAGATAATTTCAGTAGACCTCCTATATTTTATGGCACAAATTTTTCCTATTCAAAACTTATAATGATAGCATTTATTCAAGGTACATTAGGAGTTGATGTTTGGGATTTGATTGAAAATGGTTATAGGCACCCCACTACTCCTATAGCAAAAGGTAGAACTATTTTCAGAAAACTTAGAATAACTGAATTAAGTGTTGATCAGAAAAAGATAAGCAATTTCAATAATAAGGGCAAAAATGCGATTTTCATGAGTGTGGCTGAAAATGGATTGAAACGTATATGTCATTGCACTACTAGTAAGGATGCTTGGGATAGTTTAACAATCGCACGCGAGGGTGACGATAGAGTAAAGCAATGTAAAACGCAAATGTTGGTTCAACAATACAATATGCTAGTTATGAACGACAATGAACCATTTGATGATTTTTATATGTGTTTGACTAATATCATTAACCAATTACATGCGAATGGTATTGAATATTCTTATAAACACGTGTCTTCTAAAATTCTGAGGTCCCTTGCCCCTAGATCTGATCATAAACGTTATATCATAGAAGAGATTAATGACCCATCTCTCACACCTAAATTGCTAAGCTCTAAATTGAGAAATATGGAACTTAAATCAGCCTTTAGGAAGACTCTCACATCGTATGCTAAGAATGAGTTGACCAATACTTCTAAAGTTTCTTTTAAAACTTCTTATCCTAATAAAAATAAGCATAAGGTAGTTAAACAACAATCTGAGTCAGATGATGACTCTGATGTGGAATTGGATGAAATTGATAAGATTGCAATCAACTTGTTGTTATGTCCTCTCAATTTAAGAAACTTTTGGAGCATAGAAATGCTATTTCTAAGAGACGTGCGCAAGTGAATAATAAATATAGTCAGTTCACCCAAAAACATAATAGAACATCAAAGCGAACTTCTGATTATGATAGTAGAAGTAGTAAGGTTAATAAATCTGAATTGGCTTGTCAAACTTATGGGAAACTTGATCACTTTATTGCAGAGTGTAGGTCTAAGCCACAGTCCAATCATTCTAAACAATACAAGGTGCACATAACTAAAACTTGGGATGACTCTTCTAATTCTGAATCAGAAGATAATGAAGAAAATTCTGAATCAAAATGCCTTGCGTTTTTAGGAGAAGTTTATGATTGTTATGGAGACGTGTACTTAGCAGGAATGACTGATTCTGAAGATGATTCTGATTATGATGAAGTACTTAATTTGATTGATGCAGCTAAATCTTTGTTAGCTATATAACCTTATATGCTTGAAATAACTGCTCTGTTTGATGCTAAATGTGCCTTATATGATACTAAATCTGATGATAGCAACACTACTCACACGGACACAAATGATCATGAAAAATTTGTTGGCTATGATGATTACTAGAAATTGTATGTCAGGACTTTGAAAAATAAACAAGAATTATCGAACTTGGTTACAATGCTTAGTGAGACCCTAGAGAATCAATATAAGATCATTCAACAAAATTCCATTGAGATGATCAATGTCAAAACTGATTTTGAAAAACAAGCACTTGATTTTAAATTTCAGATTACAACCTTAAATGAAAACTTGTCTTCTTTTGAAGAAAAATATAATGCAGCGCTTTTGCAAGTTGAAAAATCCAATCAAGTTTGTGAAACAACTTTCAAAATGTGTCGTAGTCATGATATAAAATATTTTGACCTTAACAAACTGCTTGCTGAACAACGATATAATGGTGATACTAAAGGATTTGGATATGAGGGTCCTCTAGAAAAATTTGATCCAAGTAGACTAATCTTCTTTGTAAAAGCCCAAGAAGAAATGGATCTTCCGTTGGATAATAAGTTGTCCAAAAAGGCTAAAGGAAAACAAGTTCTAATTGAAAGTGATTATGAAAGTGACATTGAAAATTTCATAAAGAACTTTGTAGGACCATCTATGTCAAAATATTTCCCCCCTGCCAAGAGAATCTATAGACCTCCGAAATTATTTATTCGTAATAAATTTGCTAAGCATGTAGAGGGAAAATACTACCATTCAGACCTACCTACTTCTAGTAAATTCTTTACTAGGTGTGATATTTTTGGACACCAAAACTGGGAATGCCTTAGTAATCACAAGAAAGGTACTCATTTTAAAAGTCATAACCGAAATGTGAACTGATTTATAAATTTTCGTAAGCAGCGCACTAATAATAATTGGAATAATTTCTTCAATACGTCTAGGCCTCATGTTAACAAGAAAATATTCTCGAAAGATAAATTTTATCCTAAATTCTTAAAGGCACAAAAACCTTTGAAAACTTTGCCCATTTGGATTAGGACTTGTGACTTGACACCTTAAATGGATTTTTTAAAGTCGAATAAATGTCGAACTAATGTATGTGGCGCTTGCGAGAGTGAGAAAATGATTAAGTCTACTTATAAGAAGGTTAAGGACTTAAACACCGCCGAACCATTAGATTTATTCAATGATGGGGGGTGAGTTTAATCAAAATGGAGTTACCAGGTATTATGACGCTAATGGATATTCTTACCGGTTTAATGCTCCAAAAACTCCTAAACAGATTAAGGTAGTTCCTTCTATTGATTGTGATTTTCAGCTTGCTGATATGCTTTCTATGCCTTATGATAACTCTTTTTTAGAAATAGCTTCAACATTTGATTGGAGAGATTGTACTCGAATATTAGCTTGTGTTTATTTTTCATCTTGATTAATAGATCTCCGAGGTTTTAGGATAAATATATCTACTAATAACCGGTATCTCTTAATGTCATGTTTAATGTAGGAGACGCTTATTTTGCCGTTTATAAACACTTACTATTTTTTCTTACCATTATCTAATTTAGTTAAAATGGGGGAGAGTTGAGTACATATTCTTGTCTTGTGTTGTTGATATTCTTCATACATATTCTGTTTTGTTATTTCCTACACATTTAATTCGGTCATTTTAATATTTTGGTAGAGCAAGTGCTACTAACTTGATTTCTCGGCAGAAAGTGTAATTATGTTTTGCAGGTATATTCGTCGATCATCATGATTTGTGTCGTTTTCATTTCTAGGATGGGTGGGTAGTTAGATACTCTTTTGTATAGGACATATTAGGAATTATTTTACCATAGTATATCATTTGATGTACTCAAGGGTTTTGTATAAATTAGTCCAATGGGGAGTTTGAAGGTACTTATACAGAGCACACCTAGGGTTTGCTTTCCATGCTTTAGTTATATAGACCTTCATCTAGTTGGACTTGAATTTTGACAAAATATTTTTGTAATTAGGATTGTGTCTCGCCTATAGAAGCCAAGATCTCTATGATCGTCTACATCAAACGAGCTCTCGTTTCGGTTCGTCATCTCAAAAAAGGTAATTTTCATACTCTATGGCTCATAGGATTTATTCTGTCACGTAGGACATGACACCACGTTGCATTTGCATTTTCATTTATCATATCTTATGATAGTGTTTGGTTTTGTCATAATAAAGTTTTTTTGAGTGTAAAAATTTTAAATTGAAGTTTATATAAGAATAAATATTTGTTTAAAAATAAATTTTTTGACAATGAATATTTTTAAAGAATAAAATTTGCAGAATTAATTTTTGAAGTTAAAAATATTTTTCTAAAATAAATTTCATTTTCAAATTTTAAAATGTTTTAAAATTCTAATGCTTTTTTGTCATATTAATTGATATGCAATTGTTTTTTCTGCAATCGTGTGTGTGTGTGTGTGTATATATATATATATGTTTGTTTGTTTGTGGTCTATTATATAATATCATGATATATACGGCTTGCAATATATGTTATTATATATGTGCATGCTTAAACCCTTGTTTTAAAGATGTGTTTGTGTTAGCGTGTTTACGATTTTAACAGATCTTGTTCGTTTAGTTACGTGAGTTTGTATATAAATATATATTGCTTATATGCTTGTGCGTTACATATATAGTTGTGGCCTTACGTGTCCGATATGACCAAAAGCAGGTCTTAGTTGTAGATTGTCCCCTTACCTGTGATGTTAACAATTGGCGTGTTCCTCATATTTGTGCTTATTGAACCTTATCTCTTTACCTTACATGATATTAGTTTATACTTGTACCTGTCGATTTGACTAAACAGTAGTAAGGATATTAGTTGGTTTTAAAACCTTGGCCGAAAAACCTTACTTGACGTGACTATACTAGCAGGTCTGGTTCCTTTTAGCTGTTATTGTTTTGACAGAGATTGGACCTTAATTATACTTAAAAGCGACGTCGTTCCTGTTTTTTTTAAACTTACAACGACAAAATTTGTTTTTAGTTAAAAACGACTACGTTTCTGGCATATTATTTGGTTTAGTTTGTTACAACTGTATTTACACGTGTAATGATTTTAACACACTACTTTATGTTTCTTTGTGAACCGTCAGATTATTTTCAATCAGTGGTTATGTGTATATTATTTGTAATCTTTGAGAACCTCTTTTACACCAATCAACACACACTTGTGCACTCTATAAATTGAACCCTTTAGGTCTCATTTTTAAGAGTCTGGGAAAATTATTTTTGTATACAAACTCTGTCAAAATTTCAGTGAGAGAGAGAGAATAAACCAAAATAATTTTTGTCATCTTCAAGGGTAGATTTATGTTCAAAACTCAAATGAAGATTGGACATCTCTCATTCTAAATCTGCACTATGTTTTTTCAAGGGTAAATAATTTTTGTAAGTGATTTCTCTCCTCTTTGTGTATTTTATTTAGATCAGACTTTAGATCTAATAGTTGCACAAAACACACACTTGATTCACGAAATTAATTTTTGTATGTGAATATTCTATTTGTATCTTGATTGTAAGATCTTTGATTTTTTAAACATTTTATTTTAAAACATATTTTTTCAGAAAAAATTTATTAATATTGAGATATATCTTGTTTGTGCTTTAGAAAGTTAAACCTAAGATTTTAGAGAACTAATTTGGGAAGATTTAATATCTAAACTAAATATTATTTTCTTGTGTGTTTAAGACTATTTTGGATTAATCCCAAATATTTGTAAAAATAGACTTGATCACGTTTTAGATTAAAACCCGATTTAATCAAATATCAGTTTTCTGAAAAAAGTTGTGTATATTTGACTTTGTGATTTTATTGAATATATTTGAAGTTGTATTATTTGTGTGAATACGATTGCTTGGTCTTTGAAGTGATTTCAGGATTATTCATGCGCCTATCACTTAGAAATCACTCACTACATAACACGTATTCACTTAGACACTTTCTTATGTGTATCTATTAGATCAACTCGGATTGTTCGAATTTTTTTAGAAAAGAGAATAGTAAAGTTTGAGAACATTGTGTTAAATCAAGAAATGTTGATTTAAACAAGAGAACAGAACATAAGAGTTTTTGTTGATATCTAGGAGAAAGATAAATTATTGCATTACATTCGGTTGTAACAGTAAGTGTGGGTGTGTCATATAAGATAGAACACCGCACACCAATACTTCACTAAGAACTAGGACACAATAGACACTGAGCCAACCTGTGCTAAGGGAGCTAGAGCGGAGGCTAAGACGCGCAGAAAGCAAAGTGAACAAGAGATGCATTGTGAGGATAATTACGGAAGAGCAACCAGAGCGGAGAGAAGCTTGGTCGAGATAGGTAATAGCTTGTTCTGATTAATGTTGATTTGAGTCTTGTTTCATGTTTGTATAATCGTTCCTATTTCGTTTAGTTTTAGTGGAAGTAGACTAGGTTGACTCTTAGGAGAGTCCGTCATTTTTCCTGGGAAAGGGTTTTTGCAACATTAAATAAATAGCGCGTGCTTTACATTGTTCGCATATCACCTCACACGAAAAAGTGGGTTTCAATAAATTAGAAACTAGCCTAAAAACTGAATAGGTTATTATTTTGTAAATCATCTAGATTTAACAAAAATAATCATTTGGACTTTTAATTAACTTTGGAAATTAAATATCTTTTTATAAAGTTAACAATTCAAGAAAAGTTTGAATTAGTCCCTACTAGAATAACCGGTAAAACTTGTAGGTAAATTGCGTTTAATCGGTAATCGTTTACTTCCTCACTTAGTCTTTGTGACAACCCGCCTAATTAAATACCGGTGATCAGTCCTTTATAAAATGGAGTAGTGATGGCAGTGGAGTAGTGCTGCATTAACCACGTCCGAATAGGTGGCCAAAGAGAGATTGCCTATCAAATGTTGGTGAATCCTACATATCAACCCATCCATAAAATGTTGAATTTTCTTCTCCTCGGTCGGGATTCATCCGGTACAATGTTTAGAAGGTTGATAAACTCTGCCTCATATTCCGCCACGGTCTTTCCTTCCTACTTCAAATTCACCAATTTTCGCCTCATCTCTATCTGGACGGCCGAGGGGAGATACTTGCGATCGAACCGCACATAAAAGTCTCGAATAGTGAGTGTGTCTCTCTCCTCAGCGGTGGTAATAGACTCCCACCACTGCAGTTCTACTCCCACTAACTTGAACGTGGCCAGTATCTTACTCTGCACCTCCATGCACTCATGCATCCTCAAATGCTGTGGGATGTCCTTCTTCTATTGGTTCTCCACCACCACATCGGAGCCCCCTATAAACTCCGGAGGATGAGCCTTCTGGAAGGCGTCCCTAACACGTTCCCATGAAGATGGGAAGGCCTGGTCGTGAACTGGATCCACTATCGGTGCTTGAGGTGGTTCCTGTTGCACAACTACCAATGCCGCATTTACCTCCTGAGCTATACTAGCGGTAACTTCAGTGGCTTTCATTGTACCCTGAGCTGCTGCAAGCTGAGGCTCGGGCTGGACATCCCTGGGAACTCTCTGTGCACGTTGAGGAGGCGTTTAAAAGGAGAGAAGAGTTTCATAAGTCTACAGTTATTATCTCAAAATAGTTGAAGAACATAAAATGAGTAAAGAGTACAACAATCCTAAATTATAATGCTCTATATCAAAGGACGCTATGCGGAAACATAATAAGTCGTACAAATCCTAAGGACACTAGAACATGATGCTCTGATACCACTTGTGACACCCCGCTTAATTAAATACCGGGTGATCAGTTCTTTATAAAATTAAATCAGAATATCCAGTTGGTTCGAATTATGCATCACTGTCGAAAATTTATTATGAAAACTAACCACCTACTATTTAAAAAGGTTGATGTCAAAATTTTATCTTATTATTAACCATCATCATTAAAGATAAATAATTAATCATCACCATACATCACAATAGCATAATGAAAGAACTAACTGAATTTAAATAAGGAACTGGAGTAAACACGTCCAGTCAAAATCCCATACAATAATCCCAAATATGAAATCAAAGTCTAATTTTTTTTTTGGTAATATTCCCCCTTTTTTTAAGTACCATAAGGTGTCTGGGCCAGCATTACGCGCACCTCGACTAATCCCCATTCGCGGATCATTGGCCAGCCGCTGGCCCCCAAGTTGTTTGTAGCTGCCGAGACTCGAACTGGGGTGCAAACCCAGTCGACCCTGGAGCTTTATTACTAGTGCGCTACCACTAGACAAAGTCTAATGATAGAATAAAACAACTCTAAATCTCTGAATGTAAAATAGGAGGGACGACATGTCCAACTGAAATAAATGATTGATAGATAAGGAGAAATAGACTCAGAAGCGTCTACTAGCAATATCCTGTAGCTTCCACAGCAGCTACAGCTCGGTAAATGAATGGAATCTCCTAAGTCTGGTGTCCATGTGGCTGAACACCTAAAATAATATAACAAGAAACGAGATTTGAAAAAAAAGGGGTCAGAGCCCAAGTAGAAAACAATTTACATATAGCAAGTTCTTAAATTGGTTAATTAGCATAATATTATTCATGTCAGCGTTAGCGTACTCACTTGGGAAACTCACCTCTCATCTAAGGTGCACAACTAGCGAGCCTAACTACCTATACTAGTCATGATGATCTACCTGACTATCCGCCACTATGCTTGATAAAATCTCTAGATTACTCGAATCCAATATATTTCTACTATTTAGGAATATGTTTAAGACGTCTTAACTCATTCTCATAGCATTCTTAATTCTCAACTGGTGACCCAATCCGTATACACTTTAATAAAGTATCCAACATGAAAGATAGAATAGGACTCAGTATACATATATAAAATACCTCTCTCTATGTATAGATACAAATATATATATATATATATATATATATATATATATCAATACGGCACATATGGTTAAGAAACCCCTGGTGCTAGGCATACTCGTCTATCTAGTCCCATTGCAAACGCTCGCGCATGAAGGACAATAGGTTCAATCGCTCAGAAACCTATAAAACATATACACATACTCGAGGCAAACATAGTCCCAAGCCGATGGACTATGCACATACCTACGCACTCGTACTACCGCCATCACTATCGTTCTAACAGATAGTCCATACCTAGGTTCCATAATCTAGTGGTACGACTCAAAATCCCCCGAAGGCACACAAAATATAGTTGTCCACAATGCGCTAACCTCCGTTCGATATCCAGTAGCTAGGTATGTCATACACATAATATTCCAAGTATTAAGCATGCACACAACTTATTTAACTTAATAGGCATCCACGTAACCCAATTACCATAATACGTAAGTAATATTAACGTCTTTATTCTCCACGATATCCATTTATATATAACCTCCCTAGGACTTACATTCTCTCCTAGGTTTCCATTCAAGTTCAATACCTTGAGTATCATTACACCCTTAATTCCCTAAAACTTTGTATTTTACATCACCCGTTACTCACTTAGGTTAATACACTCGCTTGGATAAACCTAGGATGGTTTTTAACTCGATCGGACCCTAATAACCCATTCTTGAATCTCGTTAGAAGTCAAGGAATTCTCGTTTGAACGAAGTTTCCACTTTGAACCAACTCAGCAACTTGTTAGAAGGGTCGTTGGAAATCTCGTTAGAAGGATCTTTCGAACGAGGTCGTTTAAATGACTTGGGCATGTCTTCGAACAAGATGTCCGAACTGGACCTATTCTTCCCTAAACACATTTTTCTCTAATTTTCATTCTTCAATCTCATTCCAAACTCAACCCAATCCTAATGTAATTGTTTCTAAACTATTCTACATTACCATAGGACACTACCTAACGCAAATTAGAGGTTAAATCCTTATGGAATCAAGAGGATCCAGTAAATTACTCAATTTCTTATAAATCTCTTTGATATGAACCCAGAAACTTCTAATTATTCAAAAAAAAAAATTGATTTCGTGATTTTAACATTTAGATACCAACATTAACAGTTCTAAGAAGGGAAGTTCTTCTACATGCCAACCTATCTCCAATTCATGGGGTTTCTTTACAAATGAGTCAAATTAAACCCTAGTTTTCATTATAATAATTTCATGTCATTTAATCTAAATCAACAGGAATAATATATGCTAAAAGAGGAGCAAGATAAACACTTGCCTTGGTATGGATTTATGATTCTCGGACTAAAATGGGTATGTAATTGATCCTCTCGTCGTGATCTACACTTTGGTGTAATTCTTGGTGGAAACCTCGAGTTCTTAGCTTAGTTCTCCTATAGAGTCATCTTCTTCCTTGGTTCTCTCTCTCTCTATCTCCTTCACGTAGGTTAAAAACTGACAGTAACCTCTAAACCACGTTGCTTTTAATTAAAACCAAATTTTCGTCCATTTAATTCCCCAGAAGACTAAAATACCCCTATGGGGCATTATTTTGGGCTAAAATGCCTCGGACTCCAAATATAACATCCGAGTAGTGTTTTCTGACTATTTCGACCCTTCCGGACACATAGTTCACTCAAAATAGTCGTTCGAGATATATAAAAATAATTTACCTTTTTAACCCCCAAATATATAAGAGTGACGCGACCCATACGCGAGTCCTGAATGATCATATCTTAACTATCGTGTATCTCATCCTTGGCCATTTTATTATTTTCGAAACCATCTATTACGTTACTCATTACGTAATGATCGACATAGTTATTATTCAACATGAATTATACATAATTATTTTCGATAACTACTAACTCTCGTCACGCTAGTAATTATTACCATAAAGTCGGATTAATTATAAAATAACTTTTCTCCCTTTAAATTAATTAATCTCAATTTTCATAATTTCATAAAAATAAATATGCATAAAAATACGGCGTATTACAGTCTTCTTGCGCATCGTGAGTGCTTTCAAATAGTGCATATAGTTCCGTTAGGGAATGCATACTTTGACCAGATGAGATATCCATTCCTCTGTCATGATGCAAGGATATTTTAGTGACGCGGGTTCCATTAATCTCTCGATGTCTGTCCTAGAAGGCCCGTTCTATGTTCCTCATCTTCACGGTGGTTTTAGTGTGCTCATTTGGATCCATCTTAACGGTCCTAAGAGACGTGACGGTATATGCTGACCTCTTAGTGACTGGGAGCCATGCTTCGCCTCCAATATGTTTGTTTTTTGTTAATACAGTTCGAAAGTGATTCTGAACTAGTATTTCCCTTTTGTACGAGAGATACGGGAACTTGATTGCAGAGTATGCCAGCACCATAGATTTATGTGGGGTTCCCTATTAGTATATATATTGTGAGTGATAAATATATGTACCTATGATTCATCTACTGTGCTTATAAGTAGATAAAATTGAGTAATTAATAATAAATAAATTAAGTGGTTGAGAACTTAAGACTGTATTGAGATGTACATAGCTGGCTTAGTAAATTCATAAGAAGAGGCTATCATATATAAACTATAGTCATGCGATCACGTGAATTAGGATTGGTAAGGGAAGATTGGGTTAGACTAGTTAACTCGGTTATCTTCATCTAGAGTAATTCAGTAGTATGTTAGGCGTGCACATTAGTTGAGAGGTGAGAATTCCCAAGTGAGTGTCGAGGCACTAATATCTATGTAATATCAACTGGTAAGCATTTTATACCCTTACTAAACTATTTTAAAGTTATTTTACACTCGGGATCTGACCCATTTCCTGCCATCTCTTCTTTCTCTTATATATATATATATATATATATATGGATTACAGGTGCCAAGCCATAGGAGCATCAGATTTAGATCTTTGGACGTTGATGTTCTGCAACTAGTGTGGGAGTTACATGTCTTTACATTTAGACGAATTCATCCTTGTCATCTCAGCTCTTCACTTAGTCATTTTAAATGGGGAATGTGTCGCCCATTTCCAGTTTTTATTTAGTTCAAAGAGACTTGTACTCTTTATTATTTCAGTATTCAGTTTTATTTAGGATTATTTTAATTATTTCATTGTCCTTCCATTTGGGATATTTTATTTAGATTGATTAATTTAGCCTGTTCATTCCACTTGGATGATTTGGTATTCAATATTATTATATGTGTTCATGAAAATTGTTTCGTATAGTAAATCATAATAATAATACTTAATCTATAAAATTAAATGTTTTAGCACTTAGCTTAATTATTTATTAGGTGATTAATAAAGAAAAATTATTTTTTGATAGTGATGCTAAGAATGAACCAACCGGACACTTAAATTTAATTTAATAAAGGACTGATCACCCGGTATTTAATTAGGTCTCAGGGGTGGTATCAGAGCATCGGGTTCTAGTGTCTTTAGGATCTGCACGACTTATTATGCTTCCACCTTAGCGTCTTTTTATATAGAGCCCTATTTTTAGGACTGTTGTATTCTTATTTATGTGATTACATCTTCAGCTATTTGAGATTTAATAATAACTATGGACCGATGAATTCCTTATCGTTTCATATGCCTCCGAGATGAGCCTCGAGGGACATAAACGCCCAACCCGAGCAGCCAGCAGCTCAGGCTCAGGGAACAATGAACGCATATGAGGTTTTCGCCATAGTTGCTCAGGATGTGAATGCAACTTTAGCAGTGGTGCAGCAGGCCCCACCCTAGGTTCAGTTTGTGGCGCCAGTTCCAGCTCAGTTTCCCACTGCATGGGAGAGAGTTAGGGATGCCTTTCATAGGGCACATCCCCCAGAGTTCTCGGGCAGTTCTGATATTGTCATCGCGAGCCAATGGAAGAAAGAATTCCGAAGGCATCTTCCCATGTACGAGTGCACAGATATTCAATGATAGTTACTGGCTTACTTCAAGCTAGTATGGGATGCCTTACAATGGTGGGAGTCCGCTACCACTTTGGAAGAGAGGTACAGTTTGATGATTCAGAGTTTCTGGGTGCGATTTGACCGCAAATACTTTCCTTTCACTGTACAAACTAAGATTAGGCAGAGACTGTTGAATCTAAAGAAGGAAGGTATGACTATCACGGAGTATGAGGAGGATTTCATGAGATTGATTACCATAGTTACAGATGAGGTACCTACTGAAGAGAAAAAGATTCGGATGTACATGGATGGCTTGATCTGGAGGATTTGCCAGCACCTCTTGGGTAATCTATCACTGGGTACTTATTCTGATGTACTCAACGCCACCCTATTGTATTACCAAGTCCACCGCTTGCATCATCAGGGGAAAAAATGAGTCGAGGAGTCCATCCAATAGGGTCGTACATGAGGTAGTAGTGCCAGTGGGGCACCAGCAGCTCAGGGGCAGGTCCGTCAGGGTGAGCAGATTTCCCATCAGGGCGACCCTGCTAACCGATTTCGATCTGGTGACTTTAGGCAGGGATATGGGGGCTATAGATAGGGTCAGTCCAGTCAATAGGGCCAACAGTGGTATCAGCAGGGCCAGTGGAGGGGTGGTAACAGCTTTCAGGGCTGAGGATAGCAAGGATAGAGGGGAGCAAATTTCAGGGGCCGATGCTTTGGTTGTGGAAAGAATGGCCATAGACGTCAGGACTTCCCCGAGGGGGATAGGGCCCCGCAGCAGTAGGGTGCCCGTCAGGAGCTGCAGACACCGATCTTCCCAGTCGACCTCCCAGTACCACCACAGATACCAGCCTTACCAGCAGTCCCAATTCAGCAGGGACAATTACACTATGGGCGTGTTTATAACGTCCGCTAGGCAACAGCATCGCAGACGCCACCCATAATCGAGGGTAAGTTTACTATCCATGGTACTATGGGGCACATTTTATTTGATACCGGGGCATCACACTTCTTTATATCCACTGGTTTTGCATGGGCCACGGGGTTATTAGACATAGCAGAGAGTACGATGACATATGTAGACTCACCGTTGGGTAATGGGTCATTGATTTTCTTTATATGTCGGGGATTAGGTACAGATATTGGGAGCTAATTTTACCTACAGACATGTTAGTCTTAGATATACACGAGCATGATGCCATTATTGGCATGGATTGGCTTGGTGTTTATAAAGCCACGATAGACTATTTCAGCAGGAGTATTATTTTTTATATTCTGGGCCAAGAGATTTTTCTGGTGGCGATGCCTCGTTCTGAAGGATGATCGTCCACCCATTTATATTATATAAAGGAGGAGACCTCTAAGGAGATAGTGATTTCCATTGATTCGATTCCTGAAGTTCTTGAGTTTTTTTATGTGTTCTAGGAGATACCAGGGTTACCTCCTAGCTAAGAGATAGATTTTGTTATAGATTTGATTTTGGGCACTCGGTCGATAGCTCGTGCACCGTACCGTATGGCTCCGAATGAGATGAGAGTGTTACGGGATCAGATTGAGCATCTGTTTGGACAGGGCTTCATCCATAGGAGTACCTTGCCTTGGGGTTCTCCCGTATTGTTTGTTAAGAAAATAGATGGGTCATTTAGATTGTGTGTAGACTACCGAGAGTAGAATGAAATCACGATATGGAATAAGTATTCGTTGCCCCGAATTGATGACTTGTTTGACCAATTGAGAGGAGCTTCCTTTTTCTCAAAGATAGACTTGAGATCGGGATATCATTAGTTATGGATTAGGGAGAAGCATGTGTCGAAGACTACTTTCTTGACACGATATGGATCCTACGAGTTTTGAGTTATGCCATTTGGGTTAACCAATGCACCCATCGTGTTCATGGACTTAATGAATAAGGTGTTGAGAGAGTTCCTAGATCAGTTTGTCATTGTCTTCTTAGATGACATTCTGATATATTCCCAGACTGAGGAGGAGCATGTCGAGCATTTGATACGGGTTCTTCAGACTCTACGAGAGCATCAGTTATATGCAAAGTATGAGAAGTGCGGATTTTGGCTCCGCAAGGTCCAGTTCTTGGGGCACATTATTTCAGCCAGGGGAATATCCATCGATCCGGGAAAGGTATTCACAGTAAGGGAGTGGGGGTAGCCCACGACACCATCAGAGATCAGTAGTTTCTTAGGATTGGCAGGGTACTATAGGCAGTTTATTCGAGGATTCTCAAAAATTGAGGGTCCATTGATAAATCTGACTCACAAGAGTGTACCGTACGTATGGGATTACGCTTATCAGTTAGATTTCGATGAGCTAAAGGATAAGTTGACTTTGGTGCCAGTTCTTGCTTTACCCGAGCAAGGAGTGGAGTTACTGGTGTATACTAATGCTTCCCTGCAGAGACTTGGTGGAGTACTTTAGCAGGAGGAGCAGGCTATATCTTATGCTACCTGAAAGCTCAAGCCTCATGAGAAGAATTACCCCACCCACGACTTCGAGATAGTAGTGGTCGTGTTTGCCTTGAGGATTTGGAGACACTGCTTATTGGGGAAGAAGTTTCGCCTATTCACAGACCATAAGTCACTACAATACTTGTTCACTCAGCGGGAGTTGAACATGCGTCAACGCAGGTAGATGGAGTTTATGAAAGATTACTAGTTCGAGATACAGTACCACCCGGGAAAGGTTAACGTAGTTGCTAATGCATTGAGTCGTAGGCCAGTGAGTGAGGTCGCGGAAGTGTATAAGGCGAAATGGAAAAAGTTAGGACATCAGGAGGCAGTGGCCAGATCCTTTATGTTCATCATGATAGTCACACCAAAGATTGTTACGAGGGTGATCTAGGCCCAAGCAGATGATTCATTTTTCCAGGGTCGGATTATATGGCTTCTAACCGAGGGCGCAGAGTCCTACTCAGTGAGTTCAGATGGGGGATTGCGATTTAATGGTAGATTAGTGGTCCCGGAGGGGGAGGACTTACGTCATGCAGTGATAACAGAGTCGTATGGGTCTCGATTTTTATTACATCCCGGAGGGGATAAGATGTACCAGGATACGAGATAATAGTACTGGTGGAGTGGGATGAAGAAGGACATAGCGGAGTTCGTGTCCAAGTGTGCCACTTGTCAGTTGGTAAAGGTGGGTCATTAGAATCCATCGAGGTTACTTCAGTCGCAAGAAATCCCTATGTGGAAATGGGACTGCATTTCCATAGATTTCATCACTAGGTTTCCTACATCACAATGGGGTCATGATTCTATATGGTTAGTGGTGGATCGATTAACCAAGATAGTTCATTTCCTACCGGTGTGGATAGACTACACTACAGAACAGGATGCCCAGTTATTCACTACTGAGATCGTGAGGTTACATGGGGTGCCCCGGGATATTGTGTCCGACAAAGATAAAAATTTTGTGTCACGCTTTTGGGAGAGATTTCAGGAGGCTATGGGTACCGAGTTTCGATTGAGTACGCCTTATCACCTGTAGACATATGGGAAGACTGAGCGTACTAATAAGATGATGGAGGATATATTACGCATGTGTGTCCTTGATTTTGGAGGGGGTTAGGAACAGTACCTCCCACTGGTGGAGTTCGCTTATAATAACTCCTACCAGTTTTGGATTGGCATGGCCCATTCAAGGCGTTATACGGAAGACCTTATCACGCTCCCACTTGTTGGATAGAGGTGGGAGACAATAACTTAATCAGGCTAGAGGTGATTCAGGACACGTCGACCAGGATTGAGTTAATCAGGAGTCGTATTCGAGTAGCCCAGGACAGGCAGAAAAGCTACGCCGATGCAAAGCGGTTCTTCAGGGAGTTTAGCGTGGGGAACCAAGTATTACTGTGAGTGTCTCCTATAAAAGGAGTGACGAGGTACGTAGGACCATTCCCTATTATCGATAGGATAGTACCGGTGGCATACAGACTTGGGCTGCCGGAGCACTTGCACCGTATTTATGATATGTTCCACATTTCGTCGTCCAGGTGGTATCTTCGGGATGATTTGGCCCACACTCACATTGCGATAGAGGAGATTTACTTGCATCCTGAGAGTTCTTATGAGGAGAGACCAGTGGCTATCCTAGACCATAGTGAGAAGAAATTGAGGTCGTAGGTAGTTCCACTTGTACAGGTTTAGTGGGAACACCATAATGTTGAGGAGTCCACTTGGGAGCACGAGGCTGATATGCGTGAAAAGTATCCAGAATTGTTTTTACCAGGTATGCCTTATTTTTCAAATTTCAGGAACAAATTCCGTTATTAAGGGGTAAGTATGTAACACCCCATATTTTTATGGCCTTTAATAATGGGATTAATTAAATCAAATTGAGATAAATAAATTTAATATTAATCCGAATTTTAAATTGAATATTTACTAGCGAGACGAGAGTTAGTAATTATTGATAAGAATTGTGTTGAATATTAATTATTGATTAAATTAATATATTATACTGAATTTATTAAAATTATCATGAGTGAATAACACGACAGTTATAGAAATTAAGTCGGGATGCGCATGTCAGTCGTGTTTGGACTAATTTAAGGAAATAAAAAGTAAATTAAATCTAAGTCACTCGTGTGGTCATTTTAAGTGTGCCAACGTGTCTGGAAGGGTCGAGATAGTCAGAAAAGTATACCCGGAGGTTTAGTTTGGATCTCAGGAAGTTTTTAGGCCTAACAAGCAACCAGGGAGGGCATTTTGGTAATTTCCAATTTGAGGCCTTAAGTAATGACGAAAATTATAAGGCTATGTTTTTTGTTAGATTTTGTCTTCTAGGGTTAGAACAAACACAATTCACAGAGGCCATTTGAGGAGAGAGGTCAGGAGCTTTCCTAAGGATAAAATCACCCTAGCTACACCGCTCTCACCACAAACACCACCGGAGTGCAGATCGGAGGAAGAGGAACTCAGCCACACCATCAAATCCCAAAAATTCAGACCTTCATTCTTGAGGCTAGTATCTATCTTGTTGTTCTTGAGTTGATATTTCATCCATGTTAGAGTAGGAATTATAATTAGGAGTTCTCATGAAGATTAAATGTATTTGGAAGACTAGAATTCACATAATTGGATAGAATTATGTTAGCCTGATGTCCCTATCACATGTAAAACATTTACCTCGAATTTTATTGATGATTAGAAGAGGTAATCTCACTATACCAAAAATAGGAATCTGGCACACCGTGCCAGAATCAGGGGTGCCAGATTTTCTGGCACGGTTTTAAACCATGCCAGATTGGTCAATCTGGCAAGCTTTTGGCACACTTTTAAACCGTGCCAGATTTTAATCTGACACGCTTTGGGCACGCTTTTAAACCATGCTAGATATTGATTGTGGCACGCTTTTGGCACAGCTTAAAACCGTGCCAGATTTTTCATTTTCTGGCATGCTTTTGGCACAGTTATAAAACGTGCCATATTATTTTATAAGCGTACTCAAATTTTAAAATTTGGCACTATTTTGGCACGATTTTAAACCGTGCCATATTTTTCAATTAATAAAAAAAATATTTGGAAAAAAATCAGCAAATTCCAATTATGGTAGGCACAATATTTATTATTTGCAAAAGAAATTCTAGAAAATTCACAAATTACGAATATCGCACGTTGTTGATAAACTAATGTACATATAAACTTCAAAATATTACATGTGTTAATAGTTCCCATATCAAAAAAAATTCGCAGAGTTTCCACTATTTTCTGAGAATTCCAAAACCTGCTAATACAAAGCCCGCACGGTCATAAAAGTTGACAATAAAACTACTAAAGCCCGCACGGCCATAAAAGTAAATAGTAAAACTATTAAAGCGTAACTGACCATAACACCAAACGGAGTCCTGAATATTAAGGACACTAAATAAATAATCCCCATGTTGTAAACCACCGACTTCTTTGCGTGTTCCACGTGGATAAAAGATAGTGATTGAATGTTAACTTGCAAAAAAATAGGACATGAAAAAAGATATGACATTAGTAACCAAGTAATTTTTTTTAAAAAAGGATATTCAAGATGAAAAATTACATATACGAGTTACAATTATTATTATATTCTCGAACTGGAAGTTTCGTGACTACGTGGCCAGTTCATACGATTTACATTAGTCTCATACGAGGTGTTAGTGCCTCTTACGGAGCCGTTTGGAGACTAGATTGGGTTTTCACCCTGTAATAGCTTATTTTTAAGTTTAATCTAGATATTTTTAAATTATATTCATATTCTCAAACCAGGAGACCCGTGACTATTCATTTATTTCGTACGAGTTGCTTGGGTCCAGTGCGAAGGGTTCATGCATCTTACGGGGTCGTTTGGGCACTGGTTTGGGTTTTCATCCTATAACATCTTATTTTTAAGCCTAATCTCGATAGTTTCAAATTATCATCATATTCTCAAATCAGGAGAACCCTGACTACGCGATCTGATCCTATGAGTTATATTGGTCTCGTGCGAGGTGTTAGTGCCTCTTACAGGGTTGTTTAGGAGATGGTTTGGGTTTTCACCCTTTAACGGATTGTTTTAAGTTTAATCTATATATTTTTAAATTATCATCATATTCTCAAATCGGTAGACCCGTGACTACATGGGCACTTCCTATAAGTTACATTGGTCCCGTACGAGGTGTTCATGCATCTTACAGGGTCATTTAGATGGTAGTTTGGATTTTCACCCTTTAACGGCTTATTTTTAAGCGTAAGCTAGATATTTTAAATGATCATCATATTCTCAAACTGGGAAACTCGTGACTACATGATCAGTTCCTACGAGTTACGTTGGCCCCGTGTGATGTGTTCATGCCTTTTACGGGGCTGTTTGGAGGTTGATATGGGTTTTCAACCTTTAACGGTTTGTTTCTAAGCCTAAGCTAGGAACATTCAGATTATTGTCATATTCTCAAACCTAGAGACCCGTGACTACGCTGTCAGTTCCTACAACATACATTGATCCCGTACGAGGTGTTAGTGCCTCTTACGGGCCGGTTTGGGGGCTGGTTTGTGTTTTCACCCTTTAATGGCTTATTGTTAAGCCTAATATAGATATTTTCAAATTATCATCATATTCTTAAATCGGGAGATTCATGACTACGGGATCAGTTCCTACGAGGTACATTAGTTCCACGTGAGGTGTTCATGCCTTTTACAGGGCCGTTTGGAGGCTGATTTGGGTTTTTCACCCTTTAATGGCTTGTTTTTAAGCCTAAGCTAAAAACATTCAAATTATCATTATATTCTCAAATCGATAGAACCGTGACTACAAGGTTACTTCTTACGAGTTACATTTGTCGCGTACGAGGTGTTACTGCCTCTTATGGGGCTGCTTTGGGTTTTCACCCTTTAATGGCTTATTTTTAAGCCTAATCTAGATATTTTCAAATTATCGTCTGAAGACCCCAATGTTTGAAAAACAAAATTCTTTTATACACAAAAAGATAATAATTTCCTTTTAGATAAACGGAAGCGTAGGATGATGGTTCAAATTAAAAACAACATAACAAAATTTAATTTTTCTCAAATTAAATATACACAAAGTGAAATTAGATTAAACACACACACTTATTTAAATTTCACTTAAACCAATTTAATCAACCCAAGTCATAAAAATTTCCCTACGTCATATTTTTCATTTTTTTGCAAATTAGGCTAACCAATTTTAACAAATTTATTTAAATGACTTGAATTAAATTAACATAAACATTACCCAATATTTAATTTAGCACCAAATTAAACATGTAGTGATTAAAACCAAATTTTATCTTGAATTACCTGAGCATGCGTTCTAGGTGAGTATAGCAAGATAAAATAAACAATAAATCACTACGTCACGATGTACGAGGAAAAATCCACAAGGAAAAAAAACTCGGATGACCCTAGTCTCAAATCCACTAAGTACGAAATTTACAAATACAAGACAGATGACTTACAACACTCGACTCGATCCCTCTCAAGACCCGATGCGTCTTCTTCTATCAACCTTTACCTAGCGAATAACCACGGAGCTCCACCGCGGTCTCGGAATCTTTCGATCGGACTTTATATGGTCACCGTCACCCAAACTAGGAGCCTTTCTCCACGTGAGTAAATCAACGCAAACTTCTTCTTCTTTGTGGGATGTAGAAGCAAACCCAAACGTCTCTTCAAACGGTAGAGATGAAAAATCGGTGCCAATCACTCCAATATATATATATATATATATATATATATATATATATATATATATATATATATATATATATATGTGTGTGTGTGTGTGTGTGTGTGTGTGTGTGTGTGTGTGGAACTTGGATTAAACAACAATTGGGTGTAAACAAGTGTTTTAAAGATTTTTCTTGAAGAATTAAACACTCAAAATCATGAACTTTTCTTGGAAGAATTTTCTCTCAAAAACTCTCTCTAGGAGTTGGAATAGAATGAAAAGTTAAGTTAGAAAAGTTCATTTCCTCACTTAAGAAGTTCTGTCAAAAGATAGTGGGAAAAACAAGTGGGAAAGTGGGTCAAAACTTCTCAAAACTACCATTTAATTGTTCCCGCCAAAACTCGTTCGAACGACATTTTCATTTGAACGAGGCTTCTAACGAAGTTCTAGTGCGAACTCTTTAGAAATCTCGTTGGAAGTCTCGTTCGAACATCATGTTCGTTCTACCGACACTTCAAACTAATTTCCAGTGGCTTTGGGGGAACTCGTTCGAACGACAATGTGGCTCGAATGACAAACTCGTTCGGACGACATTTCAAACGAACTTCCAAAAAGTTTGAAAATTCTATTTTTAGCCCAGAAACTTTATATACTTTATATTAAAGTTTTGATAAAATCTTTCTGAAAATAAACAATAGTTTTAAATAAACGTTCACCCAATATAAAATGTTCCAATCTCCTATATATATATATTCAAATGCATTCATACCTTAGGAGCAATGGAACCATGTTGATGACGTAGAAACGAGGCACATTTAAACACGGTAATTTGATGAAGCCTTATAATCTTGGCCGCTATGTCTTCAATAAAAACGTCATAGGCTAGAAGGAAGATCAATGAACTCTATCCTATGACTCAAACGTTTTTGTCCGAAATTGAGCCAAAACTACAAAGGACTCAATTGGAAATTTGTGTCCGGAATTGAGACAAAACTACAAAGGACTCAATTGAAAATTTGTGTCCTTACAAATCTCCCCCTATGGATATTCCGGGACAAAAAAAAAATCCTAAAGGGCCGTCAAGATCTACTAGACCCACAAAAAGTCCCACCCAAAATAAAAATACAATGCTTGAGTCAAACAACCCAAGGATCACAATCTTTGCCGGTGAAAGTTGCCACTTATAATATAATTCCTGCACACTTAAGCAAACACATTACACGCATAGGGAATATCAAATCAAAATATTTAATGCAAGTAAAGTAAGTACTCCCCCTAAATTGATTCTCTCCCTTTATCAACTATGATCAACTTAGAAAGACGTCTCCCCCTAAGATAAATCTCCCCCAAACTAAGATATGGTTATAATAGGATTAGATACCATTTCTCCCCCTATCATTCTCCCCCTTTTTGTTCAGGAATAGACAAAGACTAGAGAATCAAAAATTAACTTATCTCCCCCAAATAAAGCATATACACCCAAATAACTTATCTAAAATAAGCAAGGGATAAATAAAATGGGATAACAAGCTAAAACATGTAATTGTGCATAAAGTGATGAGAATGTTAAAGCACATGGGCAAAAAAATCATAACTAATCCAATAAATAAGAATGGATACCAACTAAGATGCCAGAAACAGATACCAATATGATACATAAGTATTAAGCATGTGATATCAACAAAGAATGCAATAAGATGGATACCAATTATGAATTAAAGCATACATGAACTAGAAAGCAAGGCAAAGACTAAACAAAAATATATCAAATATATGTATACATAATATATACCAAATAGATTCAAGTACACATATATAGATATAAACCCACAGATGACACAAAATAAGGTAAGCTTTTCACACTCGTATGGTAAAAATGTGTCATAGGGAAACGGAACTGTTGGGGTGTGAACTAGTAACAAGTAAATTTAGACCCAATCACTTAAAACATGTTTACGGAGTTCTCAATTGATTGCAAACTTCATCACATTTGAATATAACCTCATTTGACAATATAGATTGAGCTCAATGAATAAACATACACAATGCATACAAGCCTAGCATGTTGATGATTCAACAAACTAATAGAGTCATGACATTGAAAACGCAACTAGGATAAACGAACATTGTGCAAACCATTGATATACCATCCAATCTCCCTCAATAAGCATATATTATTTTTGAATGAAAATATCAATCAAACATATAAGGCCTTGGCAAATTATTTTTCCTTTAATGCCATATTTTCTTTTAGGCCTTTGGACCACGTATTTATTTTAGGTCCAAACAAACGGTGGCTTACTATTCGCAAAGGATAATAAATCCTTTCGGAGCCCTTCCCCATGCACATTTATAATATTATTTTTATTTCTCACAAATCTCACATGCAATGGATTTTGACATGCACTAGTCCTCCTAGGTCTCAAATGTGTAGATGACAAGATTGATAGGAGAACATCTCACAAGGCTCAAATATAACATGTGAAGTTAAATTTCAAAAGAGCTCGTGCATGTGTGAAAAGAGGCATATAAAAATAGAATCCATTTAAACAACTCAAAATCCAACTACTCCATGTAAGCATGGTAAAGAACATAATAAGGGTTAACAATATAAACCAAAAGTTCTAGCCACATGGGAGCATAAAATATGGAATTCAAACACAAGTATATGCCACATAAAGTGTGTCAAACAAAAATACACACAAAAAAAATCTTTTTGAGTTTTTCAAATTTTTGACTAAAAATAAAAATGTATACTCAAAAGACAAACAAAAATCATTTGAATTTTTCATTAAGCTTAAATTATCAAGAAATAAAAACCAAATCATATACAAAATCTTTTTGTATTTTTCATTTAATGCAAATTAAAATGAAAGAATAAAATACAAAAGATAAACAAGTCATGATTTCTAGCATGAGATATGAAATAAAGCAATGACTAGAAAATGACTAAACATGCAAAGATATATAATATGAAACACAAAACGCTAGAGTATGCCAACAACACTAACACATTGAACCTTTAAATTTAGCAAGGGAGGTTTCATGTGAAAGCAACTGAGAATCAACAAATCTAATATCAAGCGCGTCTAAAAATGATTTTCGAACCCATATAGATGTATATTTAAAATGATGGGATTGGGAAACAAATGGGATGCTAGACATAGACTTACTAGGTCTTCTTTTAAGATCAAAACAAAATGACCTAAGGTGACCTTTCCTACCACAATGCAAACATGTGAAAACACGAGAAATGTTACCTAAGGTGTGACTTTTTCTAAAGTCTGTGGATAAAGTAGACCCTCTTAAACAAACAATGATTTTAGCTTTAGCAACGAAAGTATTTGAACTAGATGAGCTAGAACCATTATCACAACTACTCGAGTCTTGTAAATCATTTTGAATTTTTAAAATTTTGAACTCAAGTAATAAATTAGACTCCTCAATTTTATGGGAATCCATAATTAAATTTTCAATTACACCTAGAAGGTTATCACGCTCCTCCTCAATGTGAGCAAACATGTTCCTAAGAGTCTTTTCACGATTATCACTCTCTTTCTTGGACATTTCTAAAATATTATAATTGTGATTTATGTCCATGAGCTTTTCACAAAAAATATATTTTTGAGATAGGGAGGTTTGCAAAAATTCAACTTTAGCTTTAAAACAAGAATTTTCATCTTTAAGAAATTTAATTCTTTTTGCAAATCTCCAATTTAATTCTCTTATTTTTTGTTACACTTATTAAGCCCATTAAATTCCTCACGAATAGCAAAAATTTCATTACCATTAGAAATGGACAAATTATCATTAAGACGTCCCATCGAGAGATACAACAAAAATGAGATATTAAAAATTGAACCACTTATAAAATACAAGGAGCACAAAAAATTATGGAAGCCGAAAAACGGATCTTTAACGCAATAAATTAGCGGTCTGGATCTGATAACAATTTGAAAACCCCAACTTTTGAAATTCGATAAAATTCTTTTTACTTCAAAAGTAATAATTTCCTTTTAGATGCAGAAGCGTAAGATGATGGTTCAAATTAAAAACAACATAACAAAATTTAATTTTTCTCAAATTAAATTTACACAAAGTGAAATTAGATTAAACACACACGCTTATTTAAATTACACTTAAACCAGTTTAATCAAACCAACTCCTAAAAATTTGCCTAAGTCATATTTTTCATTTTTGCAAATTAGGCCAAACCAATTTTAACAAATTTACTTAAATAACTTGAATTAAATTAACATAAACATTACCCAATATTTAATTTAGCACCAAATTAAACATGTAGTGATTAAAACCAATTTTTTTTCTTGAATTACCAAAGCATGCGTTCTCAGTGAGTATAGCAAGATAAAAAAAATAATAAATCACTACGCCGCGATGTACGAGGAAAAACCCACAATGAAAAAAAACCTCAGACGGCCCTAGCCTGAAATCCACTAAGTACGAAATTCATAAATACAAGCAAGATGACTTACAACACTCGACTCGATCCCTCTCAAGCCCCGACGCGTCTTCTTATATCAACCTCTGTCTAGCGAATAACCACGGAGCTCCACCGCGGTCTCGGAATCTTTCGATCGGACTTTATATGGTAACCGTCACCCAAACTAGGAGACTTTATCCGCATGGGTAAATCAACATAAACATCGTCAAATTATTAAACCGGGAGATTCGTGACTATGTGATCAGTTCCTATGAGGTACATTGGTCAGATGTGAGGTGTTCATGCCTCTTACGGGGCTGTTTGGAGGCTGATTTTGGTTTTCACCCTTTAACGTCTTATTTTTAATACTAAGCTAAAAAATTTCAAATTATCATCATATTCTCAAACCATAAGACACATGACTACACGGTCAGTTCCTATGAGTTACATTGGTCGCGTACGAGGTGTTAGTGCCTCTTATGGGGCCATTTGGGGGCTGGTTTGGGATTTCACCCTTTAACGGCTTATTTTAAGCCTAAGCTAGATATTTTCAAATTATCATCATATTCTTAAACCGTGAGACTCGTGACAACGTGATAAGTTCCTACGATTTATATTGGTCCCGTGTGAGGTGTTCATGACTTTTATAATGCCATTTCGGAGGTTGATTTGGGTTTTCACCCTTTAACTGCTTATTTTTAAGCCTGAGCTAGAAACTATCTAATTATCATCATATTATCAAATTGAGGGACCTGTGACTACGCGATTAGTTCCTACGAGATACATTGGTCCCGTACGATGTGTTAGTGCCTCTTACGGGGACGTTTCGGGGCTGATTTGGGTTTTCACCATTTAACGACTTATTTTTAAGCCTAATATAGATATTTTCAAATTATCATCATATTTTCAAACCGGGAGACTCGTGACTACGTGAGCAGTTCCTATGAGTTACATTGGTCCCGTGTGAGGAGTTCATGCCTTTTACGGGGCCGTTTGGAGGCTGATTTAGGTTTTCACCCTTTAACGGCTTATTTTTAAGCCTAAGCTAGAAACTTTTAAATTATCATCATAGTCTCAAACCGAGAGACCCGTGACTATGAGGTTAGTTCCTACAAGTTAAATTGATCCCGTACGAGGTGTTAGTGCCTCTTACGGGGCCGTTTGGGGGATAGTTTAGGTTTTCACTTTTTAATGGCTCATTTTTAAGCCTAATAGATATTTTCAAATTATCATCATATTCTTAAATTGGGAGACTCGTGACTATAGGATCAATTCCTACGAGGTACATTAGTTCCGTGTGAGGTGTTCATGCCTTTACGGGGCCATTTGGAGGCTGATTTGGGTTTTTCACCCTTTAATGGCTTGTTTTTAAGCCTAAGCTAAAAACATTCAAATTATCATTATATTCTAAAATTGAGAGAACCGTGACTACAAGGTTACTACCTACGAGTTACATTTGTCGCGTACGAGGTGTTACTGCCTCTTATGGGGCCATTTGGGGGCTGGTTTGGGTTTTCACCCTTTAATGGCTTATTTTTAAGCCTAATCTATATATTTTCAAATTATCGTCAAATTCTTAAATCGGGAGACTCGTGACTAGGTGATCAGTTTCTACGAGGTACATTGGTCAGGTGTGAGGTGTTTATGCCTCTTACGGGGCCGTTTGGAGGCTGATTTGGGTTTTCACCCTTTAATGGCCTGTTTTTAAGCCTAAGCTAGAAAATTTCAAATTATCATCATATTCTCAAACCGAGAGACCCGTGGCTACGCGTCCAGTTCCTATGAGTTACATTGGTCCCGGACGAGGTGTTAGTGCCTCCTATGGGGCCGTTTAGGGGCGAGTGTGGGATTTCATCCTTTAATGGCTTATTTTAAGCCTAAGCTAGATATTTTCAAATTATCATCATAATCTTAAATCAGAAGACTCGTGACTACATGATAAGTTCCTACGAGTCACATTGGTACCGTGTGAGGTGCTCGTGACTTTTATAGTGCCGTTTGGAGGCTGATTTGGGTTTTCACCCTTTAACTGCTTATTTTTAAGCCTAAGATAGAAACTATCAAATTATCATCATATTATCAAATCCGGAGACCCGTAACTATGCGATTTGTTCCTATGAGTTACATTGGTCCCGTACGAGGTGCTAGTGCCTCTTACGGAGCCGTTTCGGGGCTGATTTGGGATTTCACCATTTAACGACTGATTTTTAAACCTAATCTAGATATTTTCAAATTATCATTATATTCTCAAATCGGGAGACTCGTGATTACATGATCAGTTCCTATGAGTTACATTGGTCCCGTGTGAGGAGTTCATGCCTTCTACGGGGTCGTTTGGAGGCTGATTTGGGTTTTCACCCTTTAACGGCTTGTTTTTAAGCCTAAGCATGAAACTTTTAAATTATCATATTATTGTTAAACGGAGAGACCCGTGACTACATGGTTAGTTCTTACAAGTTACATTAATCCCGTACGAGGTGTTAGTGCCTCTTACGGGGCTATTGGGGGATAGTTTGAGTTTTCACCCTTTAATGGCTTATTTTTAAGCCTAATCTATATATTTTCAAATTATCATCATATTCTTAAACCGAGAGACTCATGACATGGGATCAGTTCCTAAGAGGTACATTGGTTCCGTGTGAGGTGTTCATGCCTTTTACGGGGCCGTTTGGAGGCTGATTTGGGTTTTTCACCCTTTAACAGCTTGTTTTTAAGCCTAAGCTAAAAACTTTCAAATTATCATCGTATTCTCAAATCGAGAGAATTGTGACTACACGGTTACTTCCTATGAGTTACATTTGCCTTGTACGAGGTGTTACTGCCTCTTATGGGGCCGTTTGGGGGTTGGTTTGGGTTTTTACCCTTTAATGGATTATTTTTAAGCCTAATCTATATATTTTCAAATTATCGTCAAATTCTTAAATCGGGAGACTCGTGACTAGGTGATCAATTCCTATGAGGTACATTGGTCTGGTGTGAGGTGTTCATGCCTCTTACGAGACCGTTTGGAGGCTAATTTGGGATTTCACCCTTTAACGACTTGTTTTTAAGCCTAAGCTAGAAACTTTTAAATTATCATCATATTCTCAAATCAAGAGACCCGTGACTACACAGTTAGTTTCTACAAGTTACATTGATCTCGTACGAGGTGTTAGTGCCTCTTATGGGGCCGTTTGGGGGATAGTTTGGGTTTTCACCCTTTAATGTCTTATTTTTAAGCCTAATCTAGATATTTTCAAATTATCGTCATATTCTCAAATAGGGAGACTGGTGACTACGCGATCAGTTTCTATGAGTTACATTGGTCCCGTACGAGGTATTCATGCCTTTTACGGGGTCGTTTGGAGGCTGATATGGGTTTTCACCCTTTAACGGTTTGTTTTTAAGCCTAAGATAGAAACTTTCAAACTATTGTCATATTCTCAAACCGAGATACCCGTGACTACGCGGTTAGTTCCTAAAAGTTACAATGATCCCGTACGAGGTGTTAGTGCCTCTTACGAGGCCGTTTGGGGGCTGATTTGTGTTTTCACCCTTTAATGGCTTATTTTTCAGCATAGTCTAGATATTTTCAAATTATCATCATATTCTTAAATAGGGAGACTCGTGACTACATGATCAGTTCCTATGAGGTACATTGGTCCCTTGTGAGGTGTTCATGCCATTTACGGGGCCGTTTGGTTGCTAATTTAGGTTTTCACCCTTTAACGGTTTGTTTTTAAGCCTAAGCTAGAAACTTTCAAATTATCATCATATTCTCAAACTGAGAGACCCGTGACTATGTGGTTTATTTCTACAAGTTACATTGATCCCGTATGAGGTGTTAGTACCTCTTACGGGGACTGATTTGGATTTTCACCATTTAACGACTTGTTTTTAAGCCTAATCTAGATATTTTCAAATTATCATCATATTCCTAAACCATGAGACTCGTGTGTACGTGATCAGTTCCTTCGGGCTACATTGGTCCCATTTAAGGAGTTCATGACTTTTACGGGGCCGTTTGGAGGTTGATTTGGGTTTTCACCCTTTAACGGCTTGTTTTTAAGCCTAAGTGTAAGGACAAATTTCCAATCGAGTCATTTGTAGTATTGGCTACATTCCTTTGGACAAAACACTTTTGAGTCATTCCTCATCAAGCGTCATACAACCTTAAGTGAATCGAGCATCCAAAGTTCACGCGACATCAATATGCACTTCAAGTCCATTCTCCTAAAAAGGTATATGACCAAAATATTTTTATAGGTTGGAGTAATTTTCATAAAGAATAATTTTCATAAAGTGTAATTTTCATAAAAACCATTTTTGAAATTAATTTTAACTCTTTTTTAATGAAATTGAAAATCTCGTTCGAAGTTCCTCCAAGTCGTTCGAACGACCTGAATCTAACGACATTGCCCAGTCCTCACTGGTAACTCATTAGAAGCTCGTTAGAAATGTCATTCGAACAAACTCGTTCGAACAAAATTTCAAACGACTTATCTAACTTTACACTGTACTTTCGTTAGATAACTCGTTCGAACGAAAGGTCGTTCGAACGACCTGGTTCGAACAAGATCTGTCAGTTTTGAATTTTTTAACTATTTTTCCTGCAATTATTTTATATTACTTCTATGGTCCACTACTTTTCCAGTTTTAATATATGGCCGAAAATGAGTTCTTTGTAATAGTGAAGTTTTATATATTCTCAAGAAAAAAAATTCACATCTTCCCTTTTTGTTAAAAATCCTTCTCCAACACAATTTAACTTTTGAACCAAAATCCCATGCCATCAATTTGAAATTCAACAAGCACATTTACAGTGGATCTCTGCATTCAAGCTTATTGGAGACGGTAGTGTGGGCTTCGGTGGATACCGCAACACGAGTAGTGTCGAGCAACGCATTGGCGCTTCGCGTACTACAAATTTGGAAGTAGAGGACAGCATCAGCATGTCTTGATTGAGTCAAAGTCTATAAGTATTTTGAGTCCTTTTGTAAAACCTATTTATAGTGCATTTGTCTAGGCTCAGTCGTCCGAGGTTTTTCCTATTTGGGTTTTCCTCGTACATTGGCGCTTTATGGTTGTGATTTTTGCACTTTACTTTACTATATCACCTAGATGTATGTGTAGGACAAAAAGGATAAAATTGGATAATTTTATTTATCTTAATCAAGATATCAATCCCATCACTTTAACTGTCATTTATTCATGCTAATCTTTAAATTTGCAAAATCAATTAAAATTGGAATTTATCTCTACTTGACAAATTTTTAATAGCATTGTGTGTGTGTGGTCTACGAAATAAACTAAGTACATATAACCTTACAACTTCAAATTGTATCAGACGAGTCTTTAAAAGTTATTTAGATGAATCTTGTAGGTTATATGAAAAGTTTTTCGTCGAATAGACCACCTATGTTTGATGGAACTAATTACACCTATTGGAAAGCACGTATGAAATCTGCCCTTAAATCAATTGATGAACGTGTTTGGGTTACTGTTGAAAGAGGATGGTCTCCTCCTACTATGGTTGTTGATGATGAAATTATTTTAACACCTGTTGAACATTGGTGTGAGGAAGAATTGAAATGGTGTAACTTTAATTCTAAAGGATTAAATGCCTTGTTTAGTGCGGTGACTCCCCATGAATTTTGTCGTATAATGACGTGTGAGACGTCAAAGGAAGCTTGGAATATTCTCCAAGTTACTCATGAGGGAACTAGTGTAGTCAAAGCCTCAAAACTTCAAAACTTAACAACTGAATTTAAAACCATCACCATGAAAGAAACTGAAACGTTTGATGAGTTTTATGCTCGTATATCTGATATTGTGAATTCTTTCTTTAACTTGGGTGATAAAATACTTGAAGATCGTGTTGTTAAACAAATTCTTAGATGTCTTCCTAAGCGATTCATTCCAAAAGTCACTGTTCTTAATTCATTAGGAAATCTAAATGCTTTAAAACTTGAAGAGCTTGTTGGTGATCTTCAAACATATGAATTAGATATGTTTCCTAAAGATAACAAAAGCAAAGATAAAGTTGTTTCCTTGAAAGTAAAGAAAGTGGAAGTGTCTGAATCTGATGAGTCTGATATAGATCCTGATCATATAGCTCTATTTGCTAAAAAATTAAAAAAAAATCACAAGTTCAAAAAGCAAAACTCAAAATTTGAGAACAAAAAAAATAAAGGAAATAGAAATTTCAATAATCAGGATCCTAAGAAGTTTAACAGATACAACTTTAAAAAGGATGGTTCGGAGATATGCTTTGAGTGTGAGGGATGTGGTCATAGAGCGTTTGAGTGCCCTACTAAACTTAAGAGATAAGGTAAAGAAAAGTCCGTTTACAATGCTACTCTAAGCGACAGTGATAATGAGTTTGAAGACCCTGATGACTCTACCCCGTCTAGAAATAATTTCACTATTTTTATAGCAATTCATGCTAGTAATTCAAGTGAGTCCCATCCTAATGTTGACAATTTCGAGCAAAATCTTAAGGTTACTTCCATTCACTATACTGGTAGTGATGAAAAAGTAAGTGAAAGTGAAATAGATGAGAGTGAACTACAATCCGCCTATTCTAAACTATACACTGAGTCTCTTCGTATTCAAAAAGTTAACAAAAGATTAACCTTTAAGGTATTAACTTTAGAAATAGAGTTGAAAGGCCTGAAGGAGAAGGAGTCTTTAGTTAGTTAACTTGAGGCTATTAAGATATCCCTTTCTAAGAAGCTTATATTGGTAGGTAAAGAAAAATGTGATTTATTTAACTCCTTAGAAAGTGCAAACAAAGATCTTCATGAGTCTATAAAGATTAGAAAATCTCTTGAAGCTAAATTTGTCCAACTAGAAAACGATCTTGAGTCCTCTCGTGAAGTTAAAGTCACTCTCGAAGATAATTCAGGAAGAATGGTAAAATTATTTCTAGGTCCTATTTTAGGATATAAGGAGAAAGGTTATCAAGAGAGAAAGGGTATATGATATGAAGAAGGAGCGCCATCCAAGGTTAATCCCGAACCCGTAGCTAAGTTTGTTACCAAATCTAATTTACCTAAACCTTATCCACCTAAAATAAGTCCTCCTAAGCAATCTTCAAAAGCGAGTCCAAAATAACCCTATGTGTGCAATTATTGTCACAAACGAGATCATCTTAAAGATTTTGGTTATAATCTTGGGAAGAACTCTTATTCCACAACTCCTAAGCAACATTATAGCTCCTTAGATAGTCTTAAGAGCCAAGTTGAGTATCTAGTTAATACGTTTAAAGGTCTAATGGAAGAGTTTCTTAGGTTTTCTAAAGTCCAAGGAAATAAATCCAATCATAACACTAGAACTAACAAATAAAAGAATACAACTCAATCTTGGGTTAAGAAAAATCATACCAATAAAGCTTTTGTTGCTCATGTTGCACTTAAGGATCAAAATACCTCCCAATGGTACTTTGATAGTGGTTGTTCGAGACATATGACCGGTGATAAATCGTTGTTTACCACTCTTGAAAATTATAAAGATGGTAAGGTCACATTTGGGGATGGAAGTAAATCTCGAATCATGGGTAGAGGATCTACTGAAACCTCCGAGTTTCCTAAACTTGAAAATGTCCTTTATTTTGATGGTCTCAAGGCTAACTTGATAAGTATTAGCCAATTATGTGATGAAAATCTTGATGTTAAGTTTAGTCAATCGGAGTGCACCGTATATGATCAATCGGGTGAGTTTATCTTAAAAGGTGTGAGAACTAGTGATAATTGTTACGGAATAATTCCTAAATCCTCTTTGGTTTGCAATAGTGCAAAAGCCTCGTCTTCCGATCTTTGGCATCAAAGGTTAGGTCATGTTAACTTTAGAGATCTTGATCGATTAGTTAAAAAAGAGATAGTTCGAGGGTTAGCATCTCTAGGAAAACCAACCTCCACTATTTGTGGGCCTTATCAATTAGGAAAGAAAATTAAGAATCCTCATAAAAAGTTAAACTCAATAACTACCTCTCATATCTTAGAATTGATACACATGGACCTTATGGGTCCCACTCGAACCGAGAGCATAGTAGGAAAGAGATATATCTTAGTAATGGTGGATGATTTTTCTAGATACTCCATAGTAGGCTTTCTAAGAGAAAAATCTGAGACTGTTGATTTTCTCACTTTTAAGTATAGAATTCTTTAAAATCAACATGGTGTTACCATAAACCACTTTAGGAGTGATAATGGAACCGAATTCAAGGAATCCGGTGTAAATGTCTTTTGTGATGAAATAGAAATTGAATATGAATTCTCGATCGTTCGAACTCCACAACAAAATGGTATAGTTGAAAGAAAAAATCGAACGATCCAAGAAATGGCAAGATCTATGCTTCTAGGAAGAAATGTGCCTCGTAGGTTTGGGGCCGAAGCTATTAACACCGCATGTCACACCGTAAATAGGGTTTATTTGCGTCATAATACTAACAAAACGCCATATGAATTGTGGACGGGCAAGAAGCCTAATTTGTCCTATTTTAGAGTTTTTGGTAGTCCCTGTTACATTCTCCGGGATGGAGAACTTCTTAGGTAAATTTGACTCTAGGAGTGATGAAGGTATTTTCCTAGGATATTCTCAAAACAGTAGAGATTTTAGAGTTTTCAACTTAAATAGTTCTAAAGTCATGGAATCAATAAATGTTATAATAAAAGACGACGCTTCGGCCACATCTATTGAAAATGAGAAAGATTTGTCATGTGAGTGTGATGTTGTTTCCACCTTCTAGAAATATTCCTTCATATCATCCTTACCCATAAGGCATGTGCACAGTGCACGTTAAGTTCATAACCAACTACTATAAATAGAGGTTCATAACCTTCATTAGAGAAGGAATATCTGGGTAGTGAAGCTCTATCCAACTCTCTTCATATTATCTCGTTATCAAAGTTCCACTTCGGTCACCTACTCCGATAATCCTAATCTGACGTAGTCATGGCCTACTACCAGTTTTCACTATAAGTCCACGACCTCAAATTCACAGTAATAAGGATGTCAATGTATTTACCCTACTACTATATTCGTCTATGCCTCTAAGGCTCCCAGTATATATATATATATATATATATATATATATGAGAATCACGATCCAAAGTTGACGTAGGCTTGTTTTAATGGTCGAACCACTCTAAATCTCGTGTTATCTCTCTTTAACTCTATTTTCTGTGCTTTGACTCTTGTGAATAGCTTTGACTGTACGATTACTTTAGTAGATCTATTTTTACGCAGCAAAAATATATAATCAGAACTTCTAGTTTTGATTGAGGGAATATATCTATTGGAACTTCAGGTCCACATATCTTTTAATAAGTTAAGTATTACAAATAGTAATTAGTGTACTTGTGGTAACAATATTAACTAAGGATCTTTATGTCCCAAATTAATGATGATTGGGGGACATCCGGTCCATACTCATTCATTTAGATAATTAAAACTTCAAGTTTGATTATGATATATTTTCCTAAGACTTTGGGTTCAAATATTTTAGGAACTTCAGGTCCAACTATTTTAATGAAAATAAATTTTAAGTCCCACATTTGAATAATTATCGGGGAGCTTCATGTCGCAATTGTTAATAATTCAGGTCCCAATTTTGAATATTTAGATATCTTTAAGTTGATATTGTCTAACATGGAAACTTCAGGCCTCGAGTTATAATAGTTATATGAGAACTTCAAGCCCCTAATGAAAATAACTATATGTGAACTTCGGGTCCTAAAATTCATATAGTAAATAAAAACTTTATGTTCCAATAATAATTAGGAACATCAAAACCCCCAGATTAAATTATTATGGAATATCACGTCTTAAATATTGAATAAAAAATTCAATTTCAATTATAATTAACTCGAGAACTTCAGGACCCAATATTTTCTTGATAGTAATTGGAAAACATTGTGTCCCAAAAATTAATTGGAAACTAGTTAATAATTTTAGTTAGGTCTAAATAAATTTAGGGACACTTATACCAAGATTATAAATAACACAAAGAAAATCTTAGATTCCATTTTTCATTAGGTGAATTTTCTCTTTTCATACAGAAAATGTAGTTGTCGAAAGAAGATTGGTAAATCTGCTATATAACATTGAAGGTAAATAAAAATATACATTTTTGATAGTCTGCCAATTCATTTTACACGTTAAAAAAAATAGTGTAGTAGTATTAATACATTATACACTATAATAGTGTATATCATCTTACAAGTTTAAGATTGTTGATTTAAACTATTACTTAAATGATGTGTGTGTATATATATATACACATATATTTATATATATAAAGCATACATCCATATGCACAACAACCATGTTATAATCAAAAGCACGCATATAAATTAGTTTCACATGCACCTTTAACTTGTCAATATATGGGCAAAAGTAATGTTCAAATATACATAAAAAAGTCTATGTAAGAAGACATATAAGGATGTATAATAAACATATTAATATTCTTATTTCAAAATAAATGCATACCTAGGAAGACTATGATCCTAATTCCAATTGGAAAAAGAAAATTACAAATCTCGATTTAGATCATAAGTAAATAAGTAAGTGTCGACGTGATGTTTGTCTAATGCGAGAATTAAGAATTAAACTTTTGTGGGCATCAAGATCGAGGAACCCAGCTATCACATGAACATGTTATAAAATAAATGACAAATAGAATTTTAGAGAAAGAAAAAACTTTTAATTTTATTAATATCTCAATACTTAAACGGTATCATTCATATTTATAATACAAAATAAATTATTTCAATAGACCCCTTCATAAATGTGGGATACAAATATATATTCACTTATATATATTTTATAACAAACTCAATATTTTTTTGTCTCTTTCTACACAGAGCGAAAAAGAGATATCCGTTGAAATAAATTAAAAAAATAAATAAATAATAATAATAATAATAATAATAATAATAATAATAATAATAATAATAATAATAATAATAATAATAATAATAATAATAATAATAATAATAATAATATGTATATGTATCCTTAAGACACATATTTTAAACATCAAAATAATAAACATTATAACTTCACATAAATATATATTCCCTCTATTCATTATTTTTAGAATCATAATACGTAGTCTTAAATCACATATTATCCACCCCAAAAATCCTCATGTACATGTAACTAACAAATTACCCAGCCCAAAAACCGAGACATGTCCCCCCAATGTGGGGAGCCAATTTGTGAGAAAGGTTGCTATAGATTTGAAGATGGTCCGTTGCTCTATAAAGATAGTATAGAGTAATAATTGACTTTTATCCCCTAATAAAGAGAATCATCTGCCACTCGTTATTTACATTCAACCTTTTATTAGATAAGAGCATCAACAGTGGGGAGTCTCGTGAAAGGTAAGAATACAAATCCAAAAGCAGACTTTGCCTTTCGTTAGAATTAATTCTCACAGTGGTGAAAAGTCTGAAATTTGTAAAATCATTCCTACGAACAATAAAAGTTCGTAGGAAACAAAATTAAAACTTCTTACGAACAACAGAAGTTCGTAGGAATTCTAACGAACTTCTGTTGTTCGTAAGAACCCAAAAATATGATAAAAATGATTATTTATATTTCTTACGAACTTCATTTGTTCGTATCAATTGCTACGAACAAATGAAGTTCGTAGGAACCCTTACAGAATTTGTAACCGTTCTCTAAACTTGGAGAACGCTTACAAATTCTTCTACAGAATTTGTTCATTTTCATCCATCACTACATGCCTCAAATTCTGTAAAATTACAAAATCTCTTGTTTTCTTCTTCTCCCATTGTGGATGCTCTAAGGTGAGTTATAGGACGCTTTTAATTGCTGTGTACCATCATTGCGAAGTTGAGTAGCTTGTTCTATTCTCTATTGCTGATTAGCCTCAATATGTTCCACCTGAAATTATAGCTAACATCATGTGGGACGAACATTTTTAATTTCCACGAGTTCTTGATAGGGAACTTTTTGGCTTAGAATCCCATTGATTGCATTGATACCCTAACTCCAGGCTATATCGAAATTGAATTCTGTATTTTTCATTTGGAAGGACAAATATTTATGCGAATAGATTATTGTAATTAATTTTTGGGGTTAACCATAATTTTTTTCCTGAATTTTATTTCACTTTTTACTTTGTCACTTATATTTTTATTTTTTGAACATAATCGCCATGAACTTTATCTCTTGCCATTAAGATTTCTAGTTTTTTTATGAGAAAATGACTCATGCTCATGACACATGACATCAAATGAGGGTACTTTTGTCAATTCCAAAATAAATGGGCATCTTAAATTTACTATATTACAAAAATAACTAAAAATAATTCAAAAAATTCAAAAATCCTAATAATATATAAAATATTAGGAAATTAAAAATATTTAAAAATTCATAAAATTAAAAAATAATAATAATAAAACTGAAAATCACTAATAAATGTTTAAAAAATGATTCCCATCAAAATAAAATTTAATTTAAAAAATTAAACTGTTTTCATTTCAAAATTAATTTCGACCAAATAAAATAATTTTCAACAAAAGAAAATTATTTTCCAACCATAAAATCATTTCCAAATATAAAATAATTAATTTCTAGCAAAAAAAACTGATTTTAGTAAAAACAAATTCGAATTTTTTTCCACCAAATAAAATGATTTTCAACAAAATGAAATTGTTTTCCTCCCAAAAATAATTTTAAATCACAAAAAAGTAAATTTTCCAACAAAAAATAAAAAATAGAACTAATTTCAGCTTAAAAAAATTATTTCCAGAAAAAACTTTTTCTTCTTAATAAAATGATTTTCAACACAAGGAAAAAAATTCTTCTAAAAAATTATTTCCAACTACAAAAAAAAAAGAATTCCAGCATAAAAGTAAAAAATAAAACTTCTTCTAGCTAAAAAAAATTAAGTCGGGAAAAAACACGTCGTCCACCAAATAAAATGATTTTAAACAAAAGAAATTTTTTTTCCTCCCAAAAAATTGATTTCCAACTGCAAAAAATAAATTCCAATAAAAAAATATAACTCATTTAAGTTAAAAAAATCTATTCCAAGAAAAAAACGTTTTCCAAATCTTAATTAATCAAGCCCATCAAATTTATCAAAGCCACCAAATCCACTAGATCCATCTCAAACCCATCAACACATGAAACTCACTAGATCCATATGTCTTCTTCTCTTAGTTGCGAGGAGATAAATATAAAGAGGGGCGGAAGGAGAGGGTGGAATGAGGGGTTGTGTAGAGGGAGACGAGGGTAGACATGGCTGCCATTAGAGAGAGAGAGAGAGAGAGAGAGAGGGGGGGTGAGCGAAAGAGAGAGAAAGTGAAATAGGTATAAAAGACTTTTAATTTTTTTTTAAATGTGAGATAAAATTCCAAAATACCCCATGCCATATATATGATCCTCTTTTTCGTTTGTTGATCTCTAAATTTGGGTGATATATTTGAATAATGATCTTCACTCTAGTTACCCAAAATTATAATCACGGATAAAGAAAAAAAAACTAAAAAGAAACGCAAGATTTCTACGTGATTCAACTCAATAAGGGAGCCTACATCCATTGGGTAATGCCATTAAGGGTTTAGGACTTTGTTCTAGTTTCTTAGTTACAATCTTTAGGATTTGAATGATGTGTCCCCAATCAGCTGAGAGTTGGAATGTATTTATAGTAAGATAGGGAATGCCTTTATATCTTAGGCATTTACATCTTTACATGATAATATGCAGCTGGACATTGCTCAGGTATGTGCATGGTGACTGTTGAATATCCCACCAGTATTTCTCCACCTTACTGATGGTTCATCTTCCTGGTTGTGATTGGCTGCGACCGACCAAAGGGTAGCTGAGCTGATCAGGTTTGCCCGTTGTTGAGGGTCAAATGGCAATGTCGACAGGTGTCACTAAAGTGCTCGTCCACTTGGCCTAATAATTTTAGGCTACAACAAAAGCCTCCAATACTTCATCCTTGATGGGATAGCAAAAGGATGGAGCTTTTGTTCTAAAATCTACCTGGCACCTTGGGAAAGCATTGGTTGGTAACCGACCTCAAGGACTTGTAATATTTCAATCCGTCATACTAAGTGAGAGTACGATTGCGACCTTAATAGAAGGATTTATATAATTAAATGTCCACCAAACACAAATCCAAATATTATCTGATTAATTTAGGTTTGCATGTGATGATCGTTCCAACCATATTAAATTAACTACGCAGGCAAGAGAAAACAAATATGAGGTAAAATTCCTAAAAAGGGCAAAACCTATTTCAGTACTTTGGACAGTTTTACAGGATAGCTTACTTACAAAACTTATCCAAAGAAAACTACTCAGCTTCAGAGTATTCCACATATGGCGTTCCACCCTCGGTAACCATCGATCAACCTTTGTCTTCCTTCCTTCAACAATGATCGTCTCAAGAACCACAAGGTCAACACTGAAGAATGTCTCTCCATAAGAGTAACTCAGATATGAAATGCCTTAGGGATTCAAATGGATTCACACATATATTAGGGATAAAATTTGTGTATCAAAAGGTGTTATAAATCTAAATAAAGTGAGGATTTTTGCAGCAGTTAAACAGTTTTCGATTTGCGAAAAGTTTCTGTGAAAAAATGTATGAAGCAGATATTTATAAGACGACACAAAATTTTAGGCGGCTTCATTCATTCAAACGAAAATAGCTTTGTTTCAACGAGAATAACATCTTGTTAGAACGAAAGCAAGGTTGTTCGAATGAAAACACTATCTCGTTAGAACGAGCTTCAAATGAGCTTCGGATAGTACGCCCTCGTTAGATGAACATTAGATAAAATGCAAAAACAAGCCTCTAACGAGTTAGACTTCTCGTTCAAACGAGAATGACTTCTCATTTGAACAAATTCACCAAATTTTGAAAAAAATTTAAACATAAAAATTGCTTCATTTTTAATAAAAATATCTCCCAATATAAATGCAAATAAATCTGAACTCGTAATTTATTTATACCTTCGTAATGTGGAGATCATCTTGAACTTGGAGATGTTGGAGATTCGGTTCTTCACAATGGGTAGAGTCAAATGGTAACGGAATACGCCAAAATCTATGTAAGCGTAAGCAATGAGCAAATTACAAAAATTATGCTCTTATACCAAGGCGGTAGTAATGAAATAGTTTAAAAAATAGTGAACCGCTTAAGGCTACATTGGTCTTTTGATCATCTGGGGATATAGGATGCCTTCGATATCTAAAATGCTTGGTACGTTTAATATTTTCAAATTTTGGAGATCAAGAGTCATCAGTCTCTATATAAAGAGTCTCGCCCCCTCAATCCCACTTCATCTTGCATTTTAAACTCCTTCCTTCATTATAGAGCTCTTACTTTGCAGTTTAAGGACTTCAACTGGTTGTTACCACTGTAAGAACTTTTTTTCATCTTTTTTCTTTCTTATTTTTTAAGATGGTTTAAATTGTGGATGAGAGTTCTTTGGAAGAATTTATGATAAAGAGTAAAATTCCAGATTGGGTAACCATGGAATAGTTACTGGCCCTTGTGATCTATGTACTTTGAATGAGGGGCATTGGCTTCCCAACATATTTATCGCTGAGTGCAACATCAGTTTCCCCCCAAAGAATATATTCCTCGAATTTTGTCAATACTTTGATGTGGTCCCTGCTTAGGTGGCCCCAAACATTTGGAGGGTTATAAATAGATTTAACCGCCTTTACGAGCTATATGGAACTCAAATAAGAATAACTGAATTAATGTATTGCTATAGTTGGGGGACCACTGCTGACAACATTTACTATCTTAAGACACGATATTCTAATAGTACTTTTGTGGTGAACTTACCTGACCCTAATAAAGATTATTAGGATTATAGAATAATTGTTAAAAACTGACAGTATGCTCCTCTTTCTGAGGGTGTAGAATATAATGGGCTAAGATGCCCTCAGGAAGGGCATGGCATAGGTAGACATATTAAATATTTGTATATTTTCTTTCTGTCTATTTTTTCCTTTATGGGTTCGCTGATAAGTACATTCATGTTTATGTTTTGCAGAAAGAAGGAAGAAAGACTGCCCCTGACTCAAAAGTGAATTTTGCTTACTTGAAACACATTTCACCTATCCAATGGAGGATAAAAGAAGCTCACACACGCTCGACATTTGTCTTGCTTGATTACTGGAGTTCCATTACTTCTTTTGTACCTTGGCCTATAGAAGATATCCGAATAGATCATCGTCTTCATCTGTTGTGCTAACACGTAGTGAACATGCTCGGAAAGGACATTTAAAAACAAAAATTCTATTTCTGTCTTTTCTCAAATTAAATCCCAACACACACTTCAAATTTTACCAAATTTTTATTTCTAATTAAATTAAGTTTGAATAAGCTAAATGATCCAATCATAAAAATTAACCAAAGCATGCAATCAAACACGACATAAAGGAAAAATCCCATTTCACGGCAATACCTATTTTTTAGCACTTTAGAAAATTTTACATGACTTACAGAATACTTGATACACCCACAAGTATAATGAACAATATCTTCACAGAACTTCTAAAAAATACTACTCAGATCCAGAACAGTCCATAAGTGGAAGTTCACCATCAGTATCCACTGATCATCCTTTTTCCTTTTTCAGTCGTGATAACTCAATTCACTAGATCAGCCGTAGAAAATTCTCTCCACAAAGTGTATGCAAGATGCAAAACTTCTAGGGTTTTAAAAATATTCACAAAAACTATCCAGGGATGTAAAGTTGTGAATAAAAAGTGTTTTGATAATAAAAAACTTAAAAACTTTTGCAACAGATATGTAGGAAACGTTTTGTCAAAAGTCTTACAAAATTTGGAGTCAAAAGAGTTATTTATAGCCCTGACACAAAATTTAAGGCAACGAATTCATTCAAATGAGATTGACATTTCGTTTTAATGAAAAGTGCAGTTCATTCGAACAAGATAACAATCTCGTTAGAACCAACTTCTAACTAGCTTCTAACGAATTAAAACAGTATGCCATCATTAGATGTTCGTTTGATGTAGAGACAAAATGACATTTAAATGAAAAGGCCATTTCATTCGAACGAGATTCTGATCTCATTATAACGAAGCCAAAAAAATTATAATTTAAATTAAAAAATCCTGCCTTGGTTTTTTATAAAAAATAATTTCCCAAATAAAATTATGAATAGTTATGAAATCCTAAAAGATTTATACCTTCATGGGATGTAGAGGAGTCTTGAAATTTGAGATATTGGAGTTCAACTCGAGTTGACGGTGCTTATCGATTTGTAATGAGATACGCCAAATTTGTTAAAGTGCAAATAATATCAATAAAAATCCTAAGCTAAAATATATACACTTAAAAATCTTTCCCTTTGACTATTCTGGTACACAACTAACTGAAACCCAAATTATAAAAATTACCCATTTGTGACAAAAAAATCCTAACACTCTTGTCAATCCCTAGAAATGGAATGACATAGTGAAACTTCGCCTTCCATCTCATTTTACTCTTCCCTTAGGCAACTTTGTATTTATTCGGTGTTAGATGTTCTTACTCTTGGATACCTACACACATGAAGTAAAGAAAGTACCAATGATGCATAGAGTTTGAAATAGAAAACAAAAATCATAAAACACATAATGCGATATCCACTATAAATCAAATTCATCATCAAATCTTTCCCTTAATTTGTTCTCCCCTTTTTTGTTTGAAATGGACAAAGGAATGGAATCTAAACATGAAGTATTAAGCATCACATATGATAAGTAAGATACCAACATAGATATGTAAACAATGCACATGTAATGATAATCTCAAAGGAACGATGATGAGAACCCGGTTGGATTTTACCTTTAGTTTTGAAAATTTTCATTTTTCTAAAAAAAATGTACAGAGCACAATAAATCATGGATGAAATGTAAATCGCAAAAACTCAAAACACGATAACATGTATAATATATGAAAAATATACCAAAAAATATCCAGCACACATATATATAGGTATAAACAACCACAAAACTCGACACAAAATGCATAAGCTTTACACACTAACATAATATCGATGTGTCTAAACATGTGGGATGGAATGAATGGGCGTAAACTAGATACAAATGAATTATAAACCAAACACTCAAATATGTTCAAGAAGTTCTAACTGATTGCAAAACTTTGTCAAACTAAGCTTTAGCCTCACTAACAAGATAAGGTGAACTTAATGAACAAACAAGCACAATGCACACAAGCCTAGAATATTGGTGATTTTACAAATCAATAACATCATGACAAAATAAACATCACTAGGATTAATTGTACAAACCCATTGATCTTCAACTAAATTCCCTCAAATATAAACATATATCATCTTTTATTTTCTTTTCTTTATTATTTTGAATAATCAAACATTAAACTATGTTGGCCCTCTTCGACAATATCTCTCTTTTTATTGCATTTAATATTTTTATTTGGCTCTTGTCAACGATGAATTTCTCGCAAAGAGATTTTCTCCTTTAGTATCCCTTTCCCGTGCACTATCATATTTGTTAAACTAATCAAATATTCTCACGGGCAACGGTTCTTACATACACAAATTCCCCATAGTCACAAAACATGTAGATGAAAAATTTATGGGAGAACATCTCACAAAGCTCAAATATAAATGTGAATTTAACATTCAAAAAGCTCCTGCATGTATGTGCGGAGGCATATACAAAGTCGAATCCATTAAGCCAATCAAGATCGAAATAATTCCATGTAAGCATGATTAAGAACAATCTAAGTATGGAAAGTATGAAATGAATTCGATTTCAACACATAAATATGTCATGTCAAATGTGTAAAACTAAAATACACAAAAATCAAAACCCTTTTTGAGTTTTTCTAAAAAATTTCAAAAGAAAATACCAATTTATTAATTTTTGAAAACACACTCTAATTCAAAAGACAAGTAAAATATTTTTGTATTATTTCAATATGACACAATAAAAGAAAAAATACAATCATTAAGATACACATGTCATAATACTAGAAGATATGTATCATGAAGCACAACTAGGGTATGACAAATAAAACATGCAAGCAATCACCCATAAGATATAGCAGGTGAAGCATCATGTGCAAGCATGTGAGAATAAACTAATCTATAATCTAGAGCCTCCAAAATGAATTCCCTAACCCAAATAAATGTATACGTAAGGCATCGAGTTTTGGGTAACAAAGGGATACTAGACTTCAACTTACTAGGACCTCTTCCAAGATCATAACAAAAATACCTAAGGTGACCTTTCATACCACAATGCGAACATGTGTAAACGCAAGGAATGTTAACTATGGATTGACCTTTTCTAGCATCCTTGAATATGGTTGACCCTCTAAAATAAACAATGGTCTTGATTTTAGTGATGGAAGAATTAGAATCATAGGAGTCAGTACCATCACTACAAACGCTATTCGAGACTTTTAAATAAACTTTTAACTTCAAAATTTTAAACTCAAGCAAAGACTTAAGACTCTTCAAGTTTAGGGACTCCTTCTTCATATATTTAATCATTCCTATAAGGTTATCTCGCTCCCCCTCAAAGATAGTGAATTTATCCCTAAGAGTTTTCTCACGTGCTCTTAAATCATTAATCAATTGATCATATCCTCATTGGCACGTAAAATCACCCTAGAAAATTTAGAGTCTTCTAATTCTTTCTCTAAAATTAGGACTCTATCACCACTCTCTTTATTTGACACTTTTAAAATTTTAGAATCACGGTCCATGTCCACAATCTTCTCACAAAAGAAATCTGTTTGAGTCTGAAAAGTTTGCAAAAGTTCTATAGTGGCTTTAAAACGAAAATTTTGTTTTTCAAGAATTTTAATTTTTTTTAGCAAACTTCAAATTCAAACGAGATAAATTTTCACTATGGCTATCAATCGAGAGAAAAAAAAATCAACTTAAGAGAGAAAGGTAAATAACCACACTAAATAAGAATCTACACGATAAATTAGTGATCTCGCTCTGACACCACTTGTAAACGCATAAATGAGCTCTAATAACACTTCTAAAGGCTAAATAAAGCCATGATACAACTTTGTTAACGCGTAGTGAACACGTCTGAAAAGTATGGTTACAAACCAAAATTTTATTTTATATTTTCTCAATTTAAATTCTAACATACCTCAAATTTTACCAAACTTTAATTTCTGATTAAATTAAGTTTGCATAAGCTAAATGATTCGATCACATAAATTAACCTAAGAATGAAATCAAACATGACAAATAAGGATAAATGTCTTTCAAGGCAAAAGTTATTTTCAGCACTTTACAAAGTTTTACAAGACTATTGACGTACAGATTACTTGATACACTAACAAGTATAACGCGTAGTGCATTCACAGAATTTCTAAAGGATACTACTCAGATCCAGACCAGTTCATTTGTGGCAATCCACCCTTGGTATCTACCGATCAACCTTTTTCCTTTTTCAGTCATGATCATTCGAGTCGTAAGATCAGTTGTAGAGAATCCTCTCGACAAACTATATACAAGATACAAAACTTCTAGGGTTTCAAATAGATTCACAAAATCTATTTGGAGATGTAAAGTTGTGAATCAAAAGTGTTTTGGTAACAAAAAACTTGAAAACTTTTGCAATAGATACGCATGAAACATTTTATTAAGTCTTACAAAATTTGTAGTCAAAACAGGTATTTATAGACCTGACATAAAATTCGAGGCAGCAAATTCGTTCGAATGAAAATTAAAGTTGTTCAAACGAGATTGGCATTTTTAAACAAAAACTACAGTTTGTTAAAATGAGAGAAATCTCGTTAACACCAGCTTCTAACGAGCTTTTAACGAATTGAAACAGTATGCCATAATTAGATGTTCGTTCGATGTAGAGATCAAACGAACTTCAAACGAAAATGCCATTTCATTCGAACAGGATTGTGATGAAACCAAAAAATTTATTTTTTGAATTAAAAAATCCGACCTCGATTTTCTATAAAAAAAAACATCCCAAATAAAATTATGAATATTTATGGAGTCCTAAAAGATTTATACCTTCATGAGATGTAGAGGTGTCTTGAACTTGGAGATGTTAGAGTTCTATTCAACATAACGGTGTGTGTCAATTTGTAAGAGGATACGCCAAATATGCCAAAGTGCAAAAAATGAATAAAAAGCCTAATCTTAATTATTTACGCTTACATATTGTTGCTTCAAAATCCCCTCTTCAAGAATTAGTTTTTCTCTTGAAGGAATATTCTGCTCTTTTAAATCTTTAGAGATATCTGCTGTCTCAGTCACTCTCCCGTCCCTTGAAAAATGGTTAAGAGGAAAATCCACAACTTACTCTCCGGGGCCAAATTTCCCCTTCCCCCTAAGAAGAAGGATACAGGGGAAAGGAGTTCCAAACGCCCTGTGGTTGTGGTGCCCAAAGAGGTGAAAACCCAAGAGCCTCAGTACAAAAGGTTGAAGAAGAGTCCTACAGACTGGCAGGATTTGGTGAATAAATCCCAGGCCGACCATAACTTTGTAGGTGTTGCTTCTATGATAGCCAATCTTGGTCTGGCCAAGGGCTTAATAGGCTCTGGAGTGATGCCCACCGAAAAGTATTTTCCTTTTACTCTATCAAGGGCAAGGTTGTTAAAAAGGGCCAACCATAATTTGGCCTTGATAAATACCTCAATTTTTTATTATATGTCTTTTACTTATGCTTTTAATGTTATGATTGACTAATTTTGTATTTTTCAGGACTTTTGCAGTTCTTGGTGGATTACGACCAAATCCTAAGAAGGGATGACCAACTGAGAGAGAACTCAGCTAATGTGGTAGCCATTTTTAAAGTTTTGAAGGATACTTTGGATGCCTCCAAAAAAAAAGTCAGGAAAAATGGAAGGGTATAGTTGATAAAGCCGAGCAGGACAAGAAAGATGCATTGAAGGCTGTTGAAGATGATACTAAGAAGGAGACTAGGCTGGAAAAAAAACACTGCTGATATGGAGGGGAAGTACTAGGTCCTAAGGGCTAAATTTAAAAAGGAAAAATAGGATGCTTACATCCAAGGCTAGGATAAGGCCTTCTCCACAACAGGCGTGCAAATTTATTTCCTGAAGAAGTAGATCTTCAAAGAATGATGGGATAATGCTCTTAGGATGGTTGGCACTACTACTGACTGTGAGATTTTCTAGCAATTTAACCCTGGAACTCCTCCCATCATTGATGAGGAGATAGATGATGAATAAGGGACAACTGAGTCCTTCATGGTCCCTGAAATGTCAGTAGTAGTAGTTCACCCTAAGGAAGATATGGCCCGGGATAAGGATAAGGTGTAACCGCCTTAGGATTGCTTTTTATTTCTTTTTTGCCCTATATAAATCTTTATTTTCTTGTATTTTGGATGAATTCCCTTGTATTTACTTTTTTCCATAGTTTTTAATAAAATTGCCCTTTGTTTGCCCTGCACAATGTTGATGTTTGTTGAATCTTTTCTTTGAATTTTTATCCTCATATTTTGCTTTTGAATTTAAGTCTAGGAGGTTTGTTATAGCAGCTACTGAGAGTGATCTATATAGGAGAAGTGGTTAAATTTTTGAGGTAGGTTATGAAGATTTGGAGGATGAACAGATGGAAGATTTTCACAGCTTGGATGTGTGACACCCCGCCAAATTAAACCCTGGGTGATCAAGCCTGTATTTAATTTAAACAGGTTTCTTAAATGGTTCATTCTTAGAAGCACTGCCGAACTTTTTAAATTACTAACCACCTAAGTGAAACTAAGCTAGTGCCAAATTTTATCTTCCTTAAGCAGAATAAACAACTAATGCGAAATGATACAATTTAAGCAGTACTAAAACGATTCACATAAAGCTGAATAAAAATAAAGTCTTGCCGAAAACCACGGCCAAGAAAACTAACTCAAAATCCAAAATCAGAATAACTGTAAAAGTAAAGGTTGGACAACATGTCCCAACTGAGAGTACTAAAACTAAGATCCTGCACTAGATCTGAAAGAGAGAAGCGTCTAAGCAATCCCTGTAACATCCACACATGTTGCAGCTCCCAAATCCTTGGAATGAAATCATGATGGGTGTCCCTGTGGCTGGGCACCTAAAAGGTTTTTAAAAGATTTTTACATAGAAAGAGTTAGTACTCAAAAACATTTAAAAATATTTTGCAAGTAGTTATCACAATTGAGTTATTAATTACACATATTAAGACTTCGTACACTCCTTTGAGCTTCCTCACCTCTCTTCTATAGTGAATGCCTAACGATGGTACTTAGTTCACCTAGTTACAGTACCCCAGTTAACTTGATCAATATACCCCACTTCATGTACCCCCTCGCTAAGTCCCCATAACATACTCGCAATATTTTAACAGTCCATATCTCATATACTATAAACGTAGATAACTTACTGTCTTCTTGTTATCTTTATGCTTATAATAATTACACCACGCTTCTTAATTATTACTAAGATATTTTCAATCCATCTTATTATCTACTATCTTAAGTCAGTAGATTATACATATGGAATACATTTTATCACACAACATGTATTAAATATTAGTCATCACTAATATATCCTTTTGGAACATATAAATGACTCTTGGTTCAGAATGATTCATCGACCCCAAGTGAGAGTTGGTTTGGAATGATCCATCAACCCCAACTATTTATATATATATATACACATAGTCTGGTTCGGGACTCTTTCATCACGACACCAGTTTTAAGGTTTGCTTCGTCATTTTACATCGACCCCAAACATATAATAACTTTATGTTAGTTCGGAATATCTCATCGACCCTAACATAATTAATTTAGGTATAATTCTCTTAACCCAAAAATTTATACAATTTAGTAGGTACACACCTAACCTATCAAATCATGCACGTGCGAAATGTACTTTCCTTATATTCTCCATACTTATTAATTTATGAATTATTTCACTATCGCCTTTATTCGAGTATTCACACAACTCTAAGGGTCCTAGTTACCCCTCCCTTAATTTAGCAGTTAAACTATCTTTAACCTACTGGTATATTTTCGAAATTTACTCTCACCCTTTCCGTAACTAAATTTTCAAATCCCCGATACACGACTCCATCGGCTTCTTCCCGTCGGTCCATTTCTCCAAATTTTACACTCAATCATTTATGAAGAAATCTCACGGTACCACTAATGGTATTCATTAAGTCCCTACATAGGTAAAATAACATCACTAAGATTCCCATTAACTGACGGTAATTGAAAAGACATTTATCCACAAAAATCTTTAAATTACAGCATGGATGGATCGATCGATGGGATATGGCCGATCGATCGACTGCTCGATCGATCGACATATTAGGGTCAATGGATCGATCGAGCAGTGACAGACCCACTTCGTCTTCTTCATGCGGGTTACACCATTTTTGTTTATCCATCTCCCATGATAATTCACCACACTTGTAACTAACGATTTTTAATCATTCCTACATACCCTGGGATGATTACTAACGATCTAAAACAACATAATTGCTACAAATTTCGTCCAGATTAACTCAAAATCTTCTTATTATTCATGAACCCTACAAATACAATCTTCCCATATTTTCATCATAAGTCCAGATTTTTGGTTCAATTTAATCATCAAGTCTTCTATGATATCAGATTATTTGGAGATCAAAAATGTTCTACATGTAATCCCTATCAATCATGGATCATATTCAAGTGTTTTCTTCCAAAAATATCACAAAAATCATGTTCTTCATAAGGCTTATATATGGGTATTATAACTCAATTTATTTTGCAAATAACCACTTGCCTTATGTTCAGTAGGGTCTGATTTCGTGGTTGTTGTTAATGATTGATGATCTTTATCCTTCAATCCTTCTTCTCAACAAGTTGGTGGTGAAAATCTCCTTTGAATTCTTCTTATTTCTTTCTTTTGCCTTAGGAAATTGTTTCTCTCTTCTCTCTAATGGCTATGGTGTATTTTTCTTTTCTCTAACCCTAGCCTCCAATTCTTCTAATATGACTTAGGGTTCCATAATTCGCAGGTCTCCTCACCCTTAAATATAAATAGACCAAAATGCCCTCGTATGGTCCCGATTTAGCCCAAAAATGACCCGACACTCAACTAGTACCCCCGGGTACACTATTTTGACTAATTCGGCCCTTTCGGAATCATCTGTGGACTCTAAATTAACTTTTGATTCTCTTAGAAATATATTTCTCATCTCACCTTCAATTTTGTCTGCGCGCGATACTCGGTCGAGATAAACTCAGGTACATACATATAAATCGCTAGGCCGTACATATAAATATTCACTATTTACTATTCACACTTAGTAAATTTTAATCGTCATATTATTCAGTATCTAACTCTCAATTAATGTCTAATAGTCATAATGATTAAATTACTCTACTCACGTAATTTAATTAAGACGTATTTTATTACATTAAATTACTCTAGTCACGTAATTTAATTTAAAACGTAGTTTCCTTCTTAATTTTAACTATGCAGAATTACGGGGTATTACATACTTCCCCCCTTTCAAAGAAATTTCGTCCTCGAAATTTAGAAAATACATGTGGTGAATAATTCTGGATACTGTTATCGCATATCCTCCTCCCGCTCCCAAGTAGAATAATCCATATTGTGATGTCCCCACTGTACTCGCACTAAGGGTACCACCTTGGATCGTAGTTTGCGCTCACTATAATCCAGAATAGCCACGGGCCTTTCCTCATACGAGACATCTGGCTGCAAGTCGATCTCCTCAAGTTGAATGTGCCAAAAGGCTCTCTCACTGCTCTTGTATTTCTTCAGCGATGCCACATGGAATACGTCGTGTATTCGCTGAAGATGCTCTGGGAGTCCCAATCTGTAAGCTACCGATCCCATCCTCTCAATGATAGGAAATGGTCCCACATATCTTGGTGATAACTTCCCCTTCTTGCCGAACCTCATAATCCCCTTCATAGGAGATACCCGAATTAACACTTGGTCGCTCACATCTAGTTCGACGTGTCTCCTACCGGCGTCATCATAACTCTTCTGCCTATCCTGAGCTATTCGAATACGTCCTCGAATCAAATATATTTTGGACGAAGTCTCCTGTATCATCTCTGGTCCCAATAGCTTGTTATCCCCCACCTCTAACCAACAGGCGGGCGAACGATAAGGCCTCCTATAAAGTGCCTCGAATGGAGCCATTCCGATAGTGAATTGGTAAGAGTTATTATATGCAAACTCTACCAAAGGAAGATATGGCTCCCATCCTCCCCTAAAATCTAGGACACACATCCTCAACATATCCTCCAACATCTGGTTTACCCTTTTGGTCTGACCGTCTGTCTACGAGTGATACACCGTACTCAACCGTAGGTCGGTGCCAATGGCCTCCTGAAATATCTGCCAAAAATATGACACAAATATTTTGTCTCTGTCAGACACAATATTAACAGAAACTTCGTGCAGCTTAACGATCTCTGAAATGTATAGCTGCGCATACCGCATCGTATCATAATCCGTACGAACCGGCAAGAAATGAGCTACCTTAGTCAGCCAATCCACTGTCACCCATATGGAATCGTGACCCTTCTGCGATGTTGGTAACCTAGTAATAAAATCCATCAAGATACTCTCCCATTCCACACGGGAATCTCCAGTGGTTGTAGCATCCCTGAAGGTCTCTGATTGTTAACTTTTACAAACTGACATGTAACACACCTTGAGACAAATTCTGCAATGTCTCGTTTCATACCTGACCACCAATATAGTCGTCGCATATCCTGGTACATTTTTTCCCCACCTGGATGTACCGAAAACTTTGACCCATTCGACTTCGTCATTACGGCATGTCTCAAATCATCATCTTCGGGTACTATCAGTCTACCATTAAACCGTAGTCCGCCCTCTGAGCTGATGGAGTAGGACTCTGCCCCCTCGGCCAGTAACTGTCGTACTCTATCCTAACAAAATGGGTGCTCGGCCTATGCCCTCACTACCCGCACAACACTCTCGAGAGTGATAGCTAAAACTGCCACGTAGGCTCTAGCTATCTCATCCTCATGTCGAAGTTCACTCCACTTCGCCTTCCAAATTTCTGCCAACTCTCCGGTAGGTCTTCTGCTTAACGCATCTGCCACCACGCTAGCCTTACTAGGATGATACTGTATATCAAACTTGTAGTCCTTCACGAATTCAAGCCACCTCCTTTGCCTCATGTTTGAACCCTTCTGTGTGAAAAGATACTGAAGTGACTTATGATCTGTGAATAGAGTGAACTGCTCACCCAGAAGATAGTGTCTCCATATCCTCAATGCAAAGACGACCGCTGCCAACTCGAGGTTATGGTTGGGGTAATTCTTCTCATGTGGATTTAGCTTTCGGGATACATAAGCTATAGCTCTCTCCTCTTGCTGTAACACACCCCCAAGCCCCTGTAAGGATGCGTCAGTATAGACTCGGTACTCCATTCCGCTCCTAGGCAAGGCAAGAACGGGTGCTGATGTCAACTTATCCTTTAGCTCATCAAATGCTAACTGATAACAGTCACTCCATGCGAAGGGCACTCCCTTTCGATTCAAGTTCGTCAAAGGTCCGATAATTTTTTAGAACCCCTTGATGAAGCGACGATAATAATCGGCCAACCCCAAGAAGCTGCGAAATTCGGTCGGTGTCGTGGGCTGTCCCCACTCCCTCACCGTTGATACCTTACTTGGGTCAACAACAATGCCTCTATCGGATACAACGTGGTCTAGGAACTGAACCTCCCGAAGCCAAATCCACACTTCTTATATTTGGCGTACAACTGATGGTCCCGTAATGTCTGTAGAACCATTCGTAAATGTTCAGTGTGTTCCTCCTCCGTGCGAGAGTAAATCAGAATGTCGTCTATGAATACAATAACAAACTGATCCAAAAACTCCCTGAATACCCTGTTCATGAGATCCATGAATACTGCAGGATCATTAGTGAGCCCAAACGGCATTACCCTGAACTCGTATGACCCGTACCGCGATAGGAATGCGGTCTTAGGTACATCCTCTTCTCAAATGCGCAATTAGTGGTAACCTGACCTCAAATTGATCTTTGAGAAGTATGCATCCCCTCTCAACTCATCAAACAAGTCGTCAATCCTAGGTAACGGATACTTATTACGTATCGTCACTTTGTTCAGCTCCCTGTAATCTACACACAGACGAAGTGAACCATCTCTTTTCTTTACAAATAAAATCAGCGCACCCCACGGTGATGTACTTCGTCGAGTGAAACCCTATCCTAAGAGCTGCTGAATTTGTTCTCTCAACTCTCGCATTTCCGCAGGATCCATGCGATACGATTTTCTGGCAATCGGTCTCGTCCCCGGTGCTAGGTCAATAACGAACTCTATCTCCCTGCTGGGTGGTAACCCTGGTATCTCCTGAAAGACGTCCTCAAAATCCCTCACAACTGGGATTAAGTCCAGAGAAACGACCACCCCTTGTGAGGTCTCCTCCTCAATATAATATAAATGAGTGCGTGATCCTCCCTCGGGGAGGGGCATCTCCACAAGGAACATCTCCTGTACCGGAATGGAAAACAAGATGGTCCTCTCATAGCAATCTACCATTACCCTATAATGCGTCAACCAATCCTTGCCTAGGATGACGTCATAACCCTCCATATCCAGCACTAGAAGTTCTGCCGTTAGACTCAATCTCTCGACCATAATGTGTACACCCTTACAAATCGAGTGTATAAGGAACCCACTACCCATCGGTGACTCCACGCACATAAGATGAGTGTCGGCGGTCGTTAAGAGGTCGTCTGCCCGTGCAAATCTAGTGGCAATAAAATAATGTGTCACACCCGTATCAAATAAAATACTACCCTCTAGTACATTGATAGGAAACATACCCGCGACTGCCGACGGTGCTGGAGGTGCTGGCTGGAATAAAATGTCGTGGACGTCGAACACACGCCCGTAGTGCATCTGGCCTGGTTGCGGGGCCTGAGCTGTTGCTGGGGCTAACGGAGCCTGTTGCCCCTGCTGGGCACCCTGTTGTTGTGCCCTGTCTTGCTGTGGATAATTCCTACTCTTGTGACCCTGCTGGCCACATGTGAAACACTGACCCTGAAACTGCCTCTGACCTTGGCCCTGATGTTGGCCCTGTCGACCTTGGCCTTACTGTCCTCCTCCTTGGTTCCCTTGGCCCTATCGGCCCAGAGGGATTGGCTGCTGGAAACCCTGCTGGCCATATCTGTCAAAGCGATGCCTCCCATGCCTAAATTTCTTGGAAGAGTTCCCCTGTCGGGAATCTTGCCCTAGCTGGCCCACTGTTTGCTGCTGTGGTGTGTTGCTGCCACTACTTCCATCCACTTTTCCCGGTTGGCTAGGCTCACCTCTCTTGTTTCCCTTCACATGAAAGCGGTGATCCTGACAGTGTAGTATAGCGGCATTGACGACATCTGTGTAAGTTACCAACGCTGGATTACCGATCAAATGCTGTCTGATTCTCCAGGTCAAGCCATCCATAAATTTTGCTTCTTTCGCTCCTCATCGCTAACCTCATTTGGCACAAAGTTAGCAAAATGGGTTAACTCTTCCTCATAATCAGCAACCGAGCGATAACCCTGAACCACCTCGCTGAATTTCTTCCTCATCTCTGACTCTACCACTGGAGGAAAATACTTGCGGTCAAACCGCACATAAAATTCAGAAATTGTCATTTCGTCCCTTTCTTCGATGGTGGTAACTGACTCCCACCAATGAAGGCCGCTCCTGCCAGACGAAAAGTAGCTAGCATTTATTTCTGTACTTCGGTGCACTCTAGCATGCGCAAGTAGCGCTGGATATTTTTCTTCCAGTTGCACACCTCCACTACATCGGTACTACCCTGGAACTCGGGTGGATGCCCTTTCTGAAATGTCTCTCTGACTCGCTGCCAAGTAAATGGCCCTGTTGGGGCCTGCACTATTGGTGCCACGGGAGGTGGTACTTGGGGCTGAGGAAAATGGGCTGCCATTGCTCTCATCACTGTCTCGACTGCCTGAGCCACTATCACTGCAACCTGAGTGGTGGAAATTAACTCGGGTGGGGGTGGTGGCAGCGGCACCTGTGGCTCCCGATGAGCCTCCCTCACCTCATCTCTGGCTTCAGCCCTCTCCGCTTGCTGTCTCCTCGGTGGCATCTGAAATTAGATTAAATTATATAAGTACACAGTTTATACAAAATTTTAAGAGCAGATGTACGATATCACAAAAGCGAAAAGTGAATCAACAGTCCTAATAGTAGGGCTCTAATACAACCAAATGTTATGCGGAAACATAGTAAGCCGTACAGATCCTATGGATACTAGAACCTGATGCTCTGATACCATCTGTGACACCCCGCCTAATTAAACCTTGGGTGATCAAGCCTTAATTTAATTTAAACAGGTTTCTTAAATGGTTCATTCTTAGCATCACTGCCGAACTTTTTAAATTACTAACCACCTAAGTGAAATTAAGCTAATGCCAAATTTTATCTTCCTTAAGCAAAATAAAAAACTCATGCGGAACGATACAATTTAAGCAGTACTAAAATGATTCACATAAAGATGAATAAAAATAAAGTCTTACCGAAAACCACGACCAAGAAAACTAACTCAAAATCCAAAATCAGAATAACTGTAAAAGTAAAGGTTGGACAACATGTCCCAACTGAGAGTACTAAAACTGAGATCCTGCACTAGATCTGAAAGAGAAAAGCGTCTAAGCAATCCCTGCAACATCCACACATGCTGCAGCTCCCAAATTCTTGGAATGAAATCATGCTGGGTGTCCCTCTGGCTGGGCACCTAAAAGGTTTCTAAAAGATTTTTACATACCAAGAGTTAGAACTCAAAAACATTTAAAAATATTTTGCAAGCAGTTATCACAATTGAGTTATTGATTACGCATATTAAGACTTCTCACACTCCTTTGAGCTTCCTCACCTCTCTTCTATAGTGCATGCCTAACGATGGTACTTAGTTCACCTAGTTACAGTACCCCAGTTAACTTGATCAGTATACCCCACTTCATGTACCCCCTCGCTAAGTGCCCATAACCTACTCGCAGTATTTTAATAGTCCATATCTCATATATTATAAACGTAGATAACTTACTGTCTTCTTGTTATCTTTATGCTTATAATAATTACACCACGCTTCTTAATTATTACTAAGATATTTTCAATCCATCTTATTATCTACTATCTTAAGTCAGTAGATTATACATACGGAATACATTTTATCACACAACATGTATTAAATATTAGTCATCACTAATATATCCTTTTGGAACATATAAATGACTCTTGGTTCGGAATGATTCATCGACCCCAAGTGAGAGTTGGTTGGGAATGATCCATCGACCCCAACTATTTATATATATATATATACACATATTCTGATTCAGGACTCTTTCATCACGACACCAGTTTTAAGGTTTGGTTCGGCATTTTACATCGATCCCAAACATATAATAACTTTATGTTAGTTCGGAATATCTCATCGACCCTAACATAATTAATTTAGGTATAATTCTCTTAACCCAAAAATTTATACAATTTAGTAGGTACACACCCGACCTATCAAATCATGCACGTGCGAAAAATACTTTCCTTATATTCACCGTACTTATTAATTTACGAATTATTTCACTATCGCGTTTATTTGAGTATCCACGCAACTCTAAGGGTCCTAGTTACCCCTCCCTTAATTCAGTAGTTAAACTATCTTTAACCCACTGGTATATTTTCGGAATTTACTCTCACCCTTTCCGTAACTAAATTTTCAAATCCCCAATACACGATTCCATCGGCTTCTTCCCGTCGGTCCATTTATCCAAATTTTACACTCAATCATTTATGAAGAAATCTCACGGTACCCCTATTGTTATTCATTACGTCACTACATAGGTAAAATATAATCACTAAGATTCCCATTAAGTGACGGTAATTGAAACGACATTTATCCACAAAATTCTTTAAATTACAGCATGGATCGATCGATCGATCGATGGGGTATGGTCGATCGATCGACTGCTCGATCGATCGACATTCTAGGGTTGGTCGTTCGATCGAGCAGTGACAGACCTATATCATCTTCTTCATGCGGGTTACACCATTTTTATTTATCCATCTCCCATGATAATTCACCACGCTTGTAACTAACGATTTCTAATCATTCCTACATACCCTGGGATGATTACTAACGATCTAAAACAACATTATTGTTACGAATTTCGTCCAGATTAACTCAAAATCATCTGATTATTCATGAACCCTAAAAATACAATCTTCCCATATTTTCATCATAAGTCCAGATTTTTGGTTCAATTTAATCCTCAAGTCTTATATGATATCAGATTATTTGGAGATCAAAAACGTTCTACATGTAATCCCTATCAAGTTTGGATCATATTCAAGTGTTTGCTTCCAAAAATATCACAAAAATCATGTTCTTCATAAGTCTTATATATGGGTATTATAACTCAATTTATTTTGCAAATAACCACTTGCCTTATGTTTAGTAGGGTCTGATTTCGTGGTTGTTGTTGATGATTGATGATCTTTATCCTTCAATCCTTCTTCTCAACAAGTTGGTGGTGAAAATCTCCTTTGAATTATTCCTATTTCTTTCTTTTACCTTAGGAAATTGTTTCTCTCTTCTCTCTAATGGCTATGCTGTATTTTTCTTTTCTCTAACCCTAGCCTCCAATTCTTCTAATCTGACTTAGGGTTCCAAAATTCGTAGGTCTCCTCCCCCTTAAATGTAAAGAGACCAAAATGCCCTCGTATGGTCCCGGTTTAGCCTAAAAATGACCCGACACTCAACTAGTACCCCCGGGTGCACTATTTTGACTAATTCGGCCCTTTCGGAATCATCTGTGGACTCTAAATTAACTTTTGAGTCTCTTAGAAATATGTTTCTCATCTCACCTTCAATTTTGTCTACGCGCGATACTCGGTCGAGATAAACTCAGGTACGTACATATAAATCGCTAGGACGTACATATAAATTTTCACTATTTACTATTCACACTTAATAAATTTTAATCGTAATATTAATCAGTATCTAAATCTCAATTAATATCTAATATTCATAATGATTAAATTACTCTACTCACGTAATTTAATTAAGACGTATTTTATTATATTAAATTACTCTACTCACGTAATTTAATTTAAAGCGTAGTTTCCTTCTTAATTTTAACTATGCAGAATTATGGGGTATTACAGGATGCTTCTAACCAAATCAATGTAACTTAACTCCATCTTCATAGGTTGTTCATCAAAGATATGGCGATAAGTGACTCATACTACAAAATGATTCTCAAGATGAAGAAGGATCACAAGGTATAATTTATCGGGCTGCATGTTGATTATGAGGAAAAAACTATTCGACTAAGCAGTGAAAAATGTGTTAATAAGAAGCAGTAGGATGTTCCTTAGGCTTTTAGTAAGAAATAATTTATAATGAAGTGTGAGTTGACTAGTGCTTGGGAGATTGTTGGTTTGATACAACAAGAGAATAAATTGTTGATGAGTGAATTAAATAGTCTAAAGAAATCAGTAGGTTCTGACCAAAATGAGGGTGTATCTATACTGGAGCAAGAGAACGCTAGGTTAATAGAGGAAATCAAAAACTTGAAGAGATCCAAAGGTGTCCAGTCGTTCAAACAGGTGGTGGTTTCTCGGCCTTTAATTGAGGAGGAAAGGATAAAGAAAACTCTGGCCGACTAGGACGATTTGATAAAAAGCCAATTTGTCAATATTAAAAAGATAAATGAGAAGGTTGACCATATTACATTCCATTTCCACAAGCAATTATGAGCCATTTGGATGAATGGTTACAATGAAGTCTTGGCACATATGGGTGACGAGCTAGACAAGCCAAGAGATAAGGCTATAAGTGGTTGGCTAAATGTTTTAACAGTTATGAAAGTGCTGAAGGAAAATTCTTTATGGTATTGGAACGACCTAGGCTGTTTAGATCATACTACTCCTCAATTTGAATTGGACATTAACTAGAAATCGATTGATGTTATTCGCATAAGACTTATTAGAAAGTACCTGGGTGATTATGGTCTTTCTGGTGAGGATACACTTAATTGTCCTCTACACTTGATGGATAAGCATAGCTCTAGTAGGCAAGAGAGACTCATGGAATTGGGATCCACTATTTTACCTTCTTCTCTGGATGTTCCCCCTGCAGGCATAGAAAAAGATCTTGGAAAATGCCCAACTCAATGAAGAGTGTTTACAATATTTCTCCTTTGAGCTTATAATAGATAAATAATAACTTATAATAAGGTTACGTTCTATTGATTTTGAATAAAATATAAGTTATTATTTATGTTTAACGTACATGGTTGTGGCCTACCAGTGTCTTAGCATTGTGATTATTTGATTGAAATATTGGGCGACTAATCTGCTTAAGCGGTCACCATTATGAACGAACTTAAGTTGTCTAACCTTAGGTTTTACTAATACATTTGTAATTGTCCAAATGAATCTTATCGTTTTTTATCAAGTGTTTCAATTAGTTACCATTTGTGACCAAATTTTATAGGATTTTTTTTGGATTTGGCATGGTAAAACTTCTTGTTCTTGACTTAAGGTCATACAGGAAGTTTTAGAATTGGGAACTTCTTGTTTGTGACTTGTCAAAGACGAAGTCATACATGTAGTTTTGATGAAAATTGATCATTCTTGCCCGTTATAAGTTGGTTAATTATTTGATTTGATATTTTAGAGATTTGACACATCTCCTCTCCCCCAAAAAAGAACAAAAAGGAAATATATTGACGATAAACTAGTCATTTCTCATTTAATACTAAAAAGAGTTTCTACATATTCGTTAAAAACTTCAATCCATAATCACTGATAGTACTTCATAAGGTGCTCGTCATTCCATGGGTTCTTAAATAGCTTTCCTTCAAGTGTCTTTAACCATACGTACCTTGTCGGATAACTGGAGAGATGCGATAAGGTCCATGCCAATTAGCTTCTAACTTATTTCCTTTTTAGAGCACTTTCTTTGGGACGTAGTCTCCTTTTTATAAGTTGCAAGGATTCACTCTTTTATTGTAGAATCTGATAGTACATTACTAGTAGGTAGTTGCACGGAGTATTTCACTTTTTCTTACTTCTTCCACCAAGTTTAAGTCTACACTTCTCATGAGATAACTTTTAGGAGTTTCAAAGTTGAGGACTCTATGACTGGGTAAGTTGATCTCCATAGGAACCACATCTTTTGTTCCAAATACCAACATATAAGAAGTCTCACCGGTAGCTGTCCTCGGCGTGGCCCTATATGCCCAAAACACACTATGTAATTCATTGGTCCAGTTCCCTTTGGCCTCATTTAACCTCTTCTTCAAACCATCAAGAAACGTTTAATTGGTTACTTCTGTTTGGCCATTGCATTGAAGATGGGGTGCGGAATGTAGTTTTAGAGCATGGATTGAATATAGTAGTTTTCAAACTTCTCGTTATCAATTGAGTTCCATGGTCTGTGATCAAAGCATGTGACATACCATAACGGCAAATGGCGTCCTTCCATATGAATTGGAAGACTTTTGCATAGGGCGTTTCGACTAGTGGCTCAACTTCCACCCATTTAAAGAAGTATTCTATAGCAATGACCAAATATTTAAACTATCGTCTCGTCTTTAGCAAAGGGCCGACCAAATTAATCCCCCATATGGTGAAAGGCTATGGGGACGTAATTAGTGTTAAAGTAGCCCCCAGTCTTCTATGTATTGTGGTGAGCTTTTGGCACTTGCCACATTTCCTAGCATATGAGGCCAAGCCTGCCTTTATAGTTGGACAGTAAACCCTTACATAGCCCCTGTTCTTATCAATGGTCGTCATACCGAATGACCTCCACATGATCCTTTATGTACCTCCTTGATTAGGTCCTACAATTCAGAAGGGTGAACACAACTAATTAAGGAGATAATGAATCCTCTTTGTATATGACTTATGCTTTTAAAGCATAGATGGCTACTTTATTTGTCAATTTCCTGGCTTTCTTTGGATCTTTCGGAAGTACGCCCTTTTCGATATATCCCTTGATGGGATCCATCCATGAGGGACCCAAATCAATCGCAATAAAGTTAATAATTTCTTCATCAATGCCTCTCTCTGCCAGGATTTCCACATGAATGGTCCTCTTTAATTCTGTCTTGGTCATCCAAGCTAGTTGAGCAAGTACATTTACTCGGGTATTCTCAATTCTCGAAATCCTTATCATTTTGACTGCCAGAAATTTAGAGATAGTACTTTGAGCTTTGCCCAGATATCTCGTCATTAACTCTCCTTTAACTTTATATATCCCCAACACCTAATTGATGATCAGTTAGGAATCACTGTGAGATATGACCTATTCGGTACCCAATGACAGATCTAATTAAATCCTAAAGTCAATGCTTCATGATCTTATTCATTGTTGGAGGCTTGGAATTGAAATCAGAGCACGTATTCTAGATCCATATCATCAGGATTACTAATTATTCATCTTGTACCACTACCAGTCGCACATAAAAATTAATCCACGTAGATCTTCCATATAGGCAACTCATCGTTAAATTTTTTTTCGCTCAATGATACTTTTTTGACCACCTTTTGGCTCTATTCTAAGTACCGATCAACTACTTCTCATGCAACGGATGTTTCTGGTCTTTTTGTTCTGGAGCTATCTTTCGAAAAAGTCTGTTTGGCTGGTTTCTTATTAGTTATATCCTGATCGGTAGGCTTTTCTTCATAAGTGAACTCTGCTATGAAGTCTACCACCACTTAGCCTTTCAGCGTTGTTCTTGGCTCATAGTTTATATCATATTCTCCCAGTTCTACAGCCCAAGCCATCAATCTCCCTAATTTATTTAGCTTATGAATGGACTCGCATAAGGGTAGGTATGCATAAACGATAATAGCGTGTGCTTGGAAATACAATTTCATTCTTTGTGAAGCTTCAATGAGGGCCAAAGAAAGTTTTTTCATGCGTGGGTACGAAATTTTTATTCCCCGAAGGTCCTTGTTGGTGTATTAAATTGATTTACGTACCCCGTTTTCTAGTTGAATGAGTGCCGAGCAAATCACGGACTCAAAAACTACTAGGTACATGTGTAACTTTTCTCTCATGAGTGATCGAGAGAGAAACAGTGGAGATCCCAAGTACTTCTTCAATTCCAATAAAGTATTCTCACATTATTTATTCTAATCAAATGTTTTTTTAGTACTTTCAATAAGGGTAAGCATTTATCAGAAGCTCGGGAGATAAACTTGTTAAGGGAAGCTACTCTTCATGTTAGCTTATGTACATGATTATTGCATGAGCGAGACTACATGTTAATCAGTGATTTAATCTTATCTCGATTGTCTTTGATTCCTCTCTTCTTTACCATGAACCCTTAGAATATTCCTTCTTGTATACTAAACACACATTTGGTCAGATTGAGCTTCATTTGGTGTTTTTCTAACTCATAAAACATTTGACTGAGATCCCCAATGTGGTCGACTGCTTTCTTGCTCCTAATAAACATATCATCCATGTACACTTCTATTTTCTTGCCAATTTATTCTTTAAAAACCTTATTCACCAGCCTATGGTATGTTACTATATCCTTTTTGAACCCAAAGAGCACGAAATTGTAGCATTAGGTAACTCGAGTGGTGATGAATGAGGTCTTCTCCTTATTTTTAGGCTTCATTTTGATTTAGTTGTACCCTGAATAGGCATTTATAAGGCTAACCAGTTCATGTCCGCCTGTAGCGTCTACCAACCACTCTATTCTGGGTAGAGGTAAATGATCTTTTGGACAGGCCATATTGAGATCCGTAAAATCCACACACATACGCCACTTATTATTTTTATTTCTCACGATAACTACGTTGGCCAACCAGTCTGGGTATTTGACATCTTGGATGAATTTCGCTTTCCATAACTTATCGATCTCTTCTTGGATAGATATATTCTTCCCGGGACTAAACACATGCCGCTTCTGTTAAATTGGCTTGGCCTTCTTAGTGATATTCAGTTCATGGCATATAAATTCCAGATCAATGCCTGGCATGTCATTATGACTCCAAGTAAATACATTTTTCCACTCTTTAAAGAATTTTATTAACTCATGTTTGAGGTCTGTTTCTAGACACAAACCAATTTGCGTAGTTCTTTCTGGAACGATCGTCATCCAGGACAATAGTTTTTGTAGCTTCCACAACTTGTACTTTAACTAAATCAGCCTCTTCGCGAGGATATAGGGTCTCAATCTAGTAAGTAATAGTGAGTTTTTTTACTTCCTCTTAGTCAGTATAATTATAATATCATTCCCTAGCGTCAATTTGATTTTCTGTAATAACGGTGACCCTATAATGAGTGGGGAACTTTCGACACTGGTTGACAGTAGATGGTATTGCCTTGAAATTTTTTAGACTAGCCTTAACGACGATCATGTTATAAATTGATTAGACATTCTTATCTAGGAAGGAAAAAAAATCCTTTCAGTCCTGCTAGTATGCCAAGTGTAGATAAGAACTTCTAATTTGACAGTTCCAAAGGTTTTTCTCTCAATAAGTTTAGTAAGGGCCTATGGTAAGGATCCAATTTGTTATCGCATAATCCCAATCTGTGGAAATAATTGTAGAACTCTACATAGTTTGACCTTCCATTGTCAACCAGGATTATATCCACCCTTGCCTCATATATCATCATAGTGATGACCAAAGGATCATCATGGGGATAGAGCACCCCAAGCAAAAACATTCTATGAGAAACCAATTACAAATTTATCTTTGTTTACTTTCTTTGTCTAACCATCAACATCATCAGATAAGTTAATCTGTCGAACATAGGGACATGCTTTAGCTTCGTTTAATAGGCTTTTTGTTTTATCTATCTCATCACCACCACCATCATCTCCTCTTGTAATAAAATGATAGCCAAAAGATATCATTTTTACCTTAATTTTTCGAATCTCGTATTTTTAAGCAGATCTAGGTCATCTTCAAAATTAATATCTCGGCCTATCTTTTTATCATCTATCCCTTTGCAAGGAGATTTCGATCGCCTCCTAGAGTTTGTTTCCTTTGGCCTATCAATAATCTTAGACAACTTTCCATGTCGGATCATATTCTCAATCTCATTTTTCAAAGCAATGCATTTTTTAGTTGTGTGTCCATGATCCCTGTGAAATTCACAATACTTCGACTTGTCTCTCTTGTTAGGAGGGGACTTGAGCTTTGTGTGCCATTTGAGGTCTCTACTTCCTCGGATTTCCTCTATGATATGATGCACGCCAGCGGTAAGAGGAGTATACTCGTCATGCTTCTTAGGGTTTCTAGCCTTGTTATCCTTTTGATATTTTGTGTGAGAGCTTTTATGATCGTCGACTTTAGCACTTGGGACCTATTTGGCAGCCATAGCCTCCTCGGCATTCATGATTTTTCTAGCTTTATCCATTAACTTAGTCATTATTTTAGGTGAATCCTTGGCCATATCATAATATAACTTTTCGTGGAGTAAATCACTCGTTAAAAAAGTAATAGCCACCTTTTCTTCATAATCTACCACCTCTAGTTTTTCACAGTTAAAAAGAGTCATGTACTCACGAGTGGTTTCCCCTAGCCACTAACAAACACTTAGTAGATGGGCTACCCTCTTATTGGGCTTGGCTCCAAATAAGAAGTTTCTGATGAACGTCTTGGCAAACTATTAGAAGCTAGAGATTTTTCCTTGGGGAAAATTATTATACCAAGTGCAGATCCATTGATGGTGCATAAGAATGCCTGGCAACGCATCTCATCTGGGACTGAGTAAATATCGATTGTTACTTCATATTATTTTACATGAAGGAAAGGTTCAGTTTTATCATCATATTTTGGAGTAACAATAGATGGCATGAATTTAGCAAGCGTGGGGAAATCCATTATGGCTAGGACAATGGGTGATCCCCTCAAAAAAATCCTTTGTAACTGATTTTTGGACTTAATTATCTCTCCCAAGCTATCTTCCAAACGTTGGATAGAACCTTTCCAAGGGTGGTTCTCTGAATTAGTTTTAATGGAGGCAGTTTTAGTAGTTTTACCGTGCGTTTATGTTGAGCTCTCTTCCTAGGAAGTTTGCTCAGCTCATGAAAATCCTCATACATGGACTCTAAATCTAACAGATCCTTATTGGCGGTCTTGTGATCTGGATGGTTCCTTGTGATTATGACCCCTATTCGGTCGGGGGCCTAGCTAATCGAAAGTAGAGGCCTTACTCAACCTTTTTAGGATTCTTGACCGTTCTCAAGAAAGAGACCTTCCATAATAATAATCAGTAGATTTTACAAACAAAAGTCATGCCGATTCACTAAGATCGGTCTTTTGAGAATCTGGATTACCTAGATCTACTTCTCTCATTTCTAGGAGGTGAAGGTGACATTTCCCTTCTGAATACGAGGCAACGATGGGTCTGGCCTGGAGCACTTGAGTGAGTTTCCTTACAGTTTCTTATATTACTTCTTGCCCCTTATCAATATTATGAGAAATACCTTAGAGATCTCCTATGCCAGGAGGGGGAGAAGGATTAAAATCATTGCCTCCAATAAGACTTCCCCTGGGACATCAATCCTATCTCATAAGTGTGATTAAAAATAGGTATCGAAAGAAAATGAATGGGAAGCAACAATGGCTTGACGAACTTCCCATAGACGATGATAATCTATTGATGTCTAAATTTGGGTGATATATTTGAAGAATGATCATAGCTTTAGGTGTCCAAAATTATAATCACAGATAATGAAAGTAAAGAAAGTATAAAGAGACGCAAGGTTGTTATGTGGTTCAGCTCAAGCATGGAGCATCTATCCGCGAGGTAATGCCGCTAAGGTTTTACGACTTTGTTCTAGCCTTTTAGTTACAATCTTTAGGGTTTTAACGATGTGTGCCCCCTTAGTTGAGAGTTGTGATGTTTATAGTAAGTGGAAACTTAAGAGATGGAATGCCTTTATATCTTAGGCATTTACATCTTTACATGATAATATGTAATTGGACAATGTTCACGTATATGTATGGTGATTGTTGAGTATCCCATGTGTGTCTGTCCACCTTACTGATGGTTCATCTTCCTAGTTATGGCCAGCTGGGTTGCCGATCAAAGGGTTCCTGAGCCATTCGGGTTTACCGGCTATTGAGGGTCCAATGAAAATGTCGCCAGGTGTCACTAAAGTGTTGGTCCAATTGGGATAATAATTTTAGGCTACAATATCGTTCAAACATTAATGATGTTAACAATAGGGGTAATTTGAAGCCGTTTTGAAAGTTGAGGGGGCTTAGTCCATAAATTAAAAGTTTGAATGGAAAAATGAAAAATGGGGTAAAGTTCAAAGAGAAAGTGTAATTAACCCAATTTTTTCATATCCACACTTATTGTTAGTGAACTAAAATCAAAAAATTAATAAATATTTAATAGGTTCACATCCTACTCATATTTATTTCATAATAACGAATTCGTGTATAACATTATAAAATCTAAATTTTTAATCCTCATTTATCAAATGTTGACAAACCCCTCATATGCTAAAATCGTTAGTGGGCAAACATCTTATCTCTGAAATATTAACGCTTTCATTTATAATGTTTGGATGCATATATGTATATTATTATTAAGTTAGAGTTAAAAAAAATGGAACTCAACTTTTTGTGTGAAAATTTAAACTCAACTTTTCATGTTATTTCGGGTTATTTATTCACGTTGAGAGAGAAAAGAAGCAAAAGGAGTTTATGGATATCTAAACTCGATTTCATTGTGATATAATGGTGTATTGGGGGATTCATTTGAAGTGTGTATCTCTTGTATGATCCTTAACTTGTAACTTATTGTCTCAAATAGTTGAAGTTCTCTCAGGGGTTGATGTAATAAAATATATTATTATCCAAATCACATTAAATATATTTTATTCATCTTTGGTATTTATTTGTCTTATATATGACCATCCCATTAAAAATAAAAATAAAACATTCTACCAATTTACCAAACAATGCACATGACTCATTTTGGTATCCATCCCACTGAAGCAAAATATTGCAAATAAAAAAAGGAAGGAAGAAAATAAATAACAAAGAAACTAAGTCTCTGCTTTGTTAGTTGCATGTAAGTGAATTGATGATGGTAAATCTGTAACATGTCGTGTCGGGTCGTGTACGGGTTAAGTGATAGTGGGTTTGTGTCAAAATAATCTTAACCCATACACAACCCATAGACTTAACGGATATAAAGACAATATTCAAACACAGATCGTTAACATTAATAGGTACACGACTCAAACCTTTAGTACCCACTAATATTTACAAATTTGTTCCACTAACTATTTATTTATTATTTTTTACCCTGTGAATGATGGAGATCATTGGGCATGGGTTGGGCAATCTTATAGTGCCCGTTAGTGTTAACGGGTAAAAATAGATTTAGGTAATTTTCAAACTAGAACCGTTGTTTTAACAGGCCTATGGTGTTAACCTATTAATGACCAAAACCCAATAAACGTAAATTTATTAACTTATAATTTCGTATCGTATTTTTTGACATATCTAAATGATGGAACTAAAATTCAAGTAATATGATATAATAAAATTTTATCCTCCATTATATATATATATATATATATATATATATATATATATATATATATATATATATATATATATATATATATATATATATATATATATATATATTAAATGCACAAAAACATTATTAACGTTTTTCTTTTAACATCTGCCCACGTGGCAAGTGGTTTAGTTAATATGTCTGTTCAAACTTTGAAAGGAAGAAGTAGAAAGGTTTTGAAAATCCATTTAGTCCTCATGTGCTCTTTTTATCTCCCGAGTTTTAGTATATTGTATTCCATTTACCCAAAGAATCTAAAATGACTTCATTGACACGTTTCCTTATTAATTGCTCATATAAAACTCCGTGCATCACTAACATGAATTTTTCTCTTCTTATTATTGATAGCCTAACAGATAAATTTCTCACTTTATTTATATCAAACCAGACGCTTTCTCTTCCCAAGTTGTGATATTTAGGTCTCTACATTCTATCGCTCCCTCATTTGACTTTTGAGTTATCAACCTCTCCATCTCTCCTCTCTCTTCATTATAAATCTACCTAGATGGTAATAGGTCTATCCATCTCCTTAATTGAAATCTCAAAAACCTCCCAATACTTTTTGTCTATTTCATTATATGTGTTGTTTATCATATCTCTGATAAATTGTTCATGCGATTATTTATGTGGTATTGGCATGTAAAATTTGTTATCTCCAACTCTTGCTATATTTGTTTGCAGGAATTTTTTGTATATCTTTCTTTGTTTATGTTTCTCAAATCATTGTATTTAGGGAGTTTATTAATTTTCTCTATGTTAATTATTTTTAGAAATCCAGCACAATTTATCTCCTAGCGGCTATAACTCCTGTGAATAATGTGTTTTGGCATTGGGATGACATGATTTAGAGGTTAGATGTACGCGATATTGAGTTAACCAACTGTCGTTGATTAGACTTTGAACACGAAGAACAACAGTGCGCAAAGTGGTTTTGCCTTCTTCTAAAATTATCCAATTTTGTGTTATTGTAAATTTTTATTAATTTTATCTATTTTTTTAAATGAATTTTTGTATGCCAATCTTTTTCATTACTATTAGGAGTTATAAATTTTTATTTTTATACACATATCATATTAAGGGAGAATTATTTAGTGGGACACTAATAAGAAATGGTGACTAAAGTATGATGATGTTTTGCCTTCTCGACAATTAAGTTATCAACAAAAAGAATATAAGTGAGGTTTCATTCTTTAATAACTAATTTGCTTTGTACACACACACATAAATATATGTGTATAAATATTTTTTATACTCCATCACTCTCTTTTGGTGACAATTTTGGCTTGTAAGAGTTACAAAGAAATTGATCTAAAACTATTACCTAGTTCAATGCACCACCAACTAATCTTACCTGGTGTCATACAATAATAAAATCATCCCAAAAGGTTAAGTTGTTCCTCTTTCTGCTATGCCTCTACCTGATTTGGGCTTTCATAATCTCGATGTAATTTCATTTAGGGCTTTTAAAGCAATTATTGCTTTGTATTCTTTCGATCTAATTTGAATGTTTAGAGTTATTATTTGAGGTAACATATAATTTTTAAATTATTTTCGTTTTTGCTATTTCTTTTCGTGTATTACAAGATTTACACTATTTTTATAGACTTACTGAAACATTTTGTCAACACTTTTCAAGTGTTTGGTCTAGAATTAGATTTTCTCCATATATATGATGATATCTTTCATTAATGTATATCATCTAAATAACATGATCTAAATTTCATTATTTTTATTATTATTGGGAGAATATTATCTATGTATTTGGCATGAGAAGAATTGTAATGAATATTCTACAAATTAGACAGCGATGTGAAGGTCCTCATCGTCTCTCTATCAATTTCAATTAAATTATTTACTAATACTAAAGTTCTTGTTTAGTTGAGAGGATGTAAATTTTAGAGGGTATGAGTTAAATATAATAATACAATGTGTTGATTGAAATCCCTAGTGTTTTTTAATTTTCAGTATTCAATTTTACCTTTACAGATATTGTTGCATTATTGCCTTTTAATAGATTTGTGTGTTTTGAAATTTGTTATGATATGTATGGAGTGAATGTTTTGTAGATTATAGTAGTTCTTTATTGATATAATTAGAAGTATTACTTAGAGTGGAATTTTTTAGCATGGTTACTAAGGTCAATGTAAAAATAAGAAAAAAATGTGCAATTTACAATTAGGTCCCTTGTTGATAATTTTTAAATATTTAAGGATAATTTACTATTAGGTCCATTTGTTGTGCCACTAGTGTGGACTTCTACAAAAAGAGAATTAGTGGACACGAGTGTTTAAAATTTATCAAAATTTCTTTACTGTTTAAAATCTATTTGCGAGGGACTTAAGAGTATTTTGCTGTACAAAAAATTGGTGGTTGTTTACACTAAATGGAAGTAAATGTTTGGACACCCTCCTTACGAAACGGATATAACCATGAAGGACTAATGTTTTTTAAATGTTTTGTAAACAATCTCCCATCTCATTGTATATATGCATTATTGGTTATAAACTATATTACAGCTATTAATTTAGTTATATTCCTAATGTTATGGCTGAACAAACATTACTTTTAACTGGAAACTTAACACACACATTATAAGTAGAAAATAATTAATTTTAATATGGGCTTCAATGGTTACCCCTGATTTATCTAAATTTTCATAAGCTCAAAATAAGTATAAATTATTGTTTTGTGGTAAGACTATAGGTAATAAAAATTATTTCAATTGACTTAATAGTATATGCGCTTAGTGCTTTATTTCTATCTTAGAAATAAGTTTTTGTTATATATTAAACTCATAATAGAAGCAAAAATAAAGTATTTTTACTTTATTTGAAAAATTTATGACTGCATACACAGACCAACTCATTCTCTTATATGTCCTCAATATCGAATTACACATTATAAAGGTATATATTAGTATTTTTTACACTTAATTAGCCAATTATATAAAGTTTTACTATATTGAAAGTATGAAATCACGTTACATAAAAATATTTACAACGCGTTTGTGCATCGCATGGGTTGTCAACTAGTGATATGGAAGATTGTTTCCCATCACTAATAATATTTTATGCGTGGGAGATTGTTAACCTAACAATAAGTTGTCAGCCCAACGTTATCTCTTCATAGAGGAAAAATAGTGATATCAATTAAAGATTTTGACTAGGGCTTCAAAAATTTGGAAGTAATACTTTTGCATATAATACTTGGATATAAATATAAGAATTAAAGCGCCTAAATTGATCTTCAGAAATGATTATTCTATGGTATCAACATGATTAATTAGTACAGCAAAAATGAGAAATTAGAATACAATATAGACAACCATTGAGGTTAGCTCAGCTGATCAGGTTTTGGGTTTGCTTTTCAGATTTCGTCAGCTCGATTACTCTCATGGCCAATAGTCAGAGAGAAATATCAGGTAAAAACTTCTCTGGATCGAAGAGATTATTCGCAAGTGTGACACCCCGCCTAATTAAATACCGGATGATCAGTCGTTTATTAAATTAAATCAAAGTGTAAGGTTAGTTCGTTCTTAACATCACTGTCGAAAAATAATTTTCTTTATTGATCACGTAATAAATAATTAAGCTAAGAGTCAAAACATTTAATTTTATAATTTAAGTCCGATTGTTATTATTAACTATGAAATTATTTTTATGAATACAAAAGATAGTATTAAAACCAAACCATCCAAATGAAAGAACATGCTAGATAAATCAATCCAAATAAAATACCCTAAATCGCAGGACAATGTAATAATCACAAGCAATCCCAACTAATACAAAATACTGAAATAAATCAAGAGTATAAATCTCTCTGAACTAGATAAAACTGGAAATGGGAGACACATGCCCTGTCTAATGAGAACTAAATGAAAGACTGAGAAGACAAGGAGGAAGTCGTCTACTGCAAAGACCTACAACTCTCACACTAGCTGCAGCACGTCAACCATCCAAAGATCCAAGACTGGCGCCCCTGTTGATGGGAACCTGTAATATATATATATATATATATATATATATATATATATATATATATATATATATATATATATATAAGAGACAAGAGATGACAGGAAACGGGTCAGAGCCCGAGTATAAAACAGCTTTAAAATATTTTAGCAAGTATTTAAAATGCTTACCAATTGATATTACATACATGTTAGTATTTGACACTCTCTTGAGAATTCTCACCTCTCACTAGTGTGCACCCCTATCGTACTACTAAAATGACTCATAAGTCTAACCCACTTCTCCTTCCATAGATTCTGATTCGCGAGACCGTATGTCTATGATTTATTAAAATAACATCTTATTAAAGACCAGTTAAGTCAATTATTTATATCTCAATACTGCTATGAAACCTCAAGCATTTACTATGATTAGGAATGTTTATTCAATATTTATCTACCTACACACACAATAGATGATTTCCAGGTATATGTATATATATTAAGCACTCATACAATATATATACTAATCGGCACCCCACATAAAATCTATGGTGTTAGCATACTTTGCTATCAAGTCCCCATATCTCTCATACTAGGGGGAATACTAGTTCAGAATCACTCTCGAACTGTATTAATACATTACACACAAAATGGAGGCGAAGCATAGTTCCAATTCACTAAGAGGTCAGCCCATACCCCTCACGTCTCTTAGGACCGTCTTACTATCATTCTAAGATAGCCTATACCAAGGAATCCTATATTCTAGGCAATATCCCCCATAAAGGTCCCATCAAGATAAGACTGTCCCGGCGTGACAACCTCCGTGATAACAAGTAGCGCGGGTATGATTATACACAAATATATACATTCAATATATGTACACAAGCACTCGGTCATATATATAAATATTCACATTTTCCAATTAGGTTCGCCCACGACCCATAATAATATCTTTAACCGTACGTAATAAAATTTTACCCAATCCTTACGTATAAAGAACTCTTCTCTATTTATTCTCAATTATAATCATTCCAATATTACTTCTCGTCCCACAAAGTATACTCTCTTCCAAAAGGTAAATTCAGTAGGTACACGTTCACTAACATACTGGTCAAGTCCTTCATGAGTCTCTCAATTCCTTAGTTAACGTGCGCATAATTTCTAATATGTGACATACCCCCGTTATCCCACAGTCACCTCCCGTATTAAATTATATTAACCGGGACCTACTTAACGCCCTTACTAGTCATCTTCATGACCCATTTTGCTCTTTAACTATTGTTCAAGGGTTTCTACGCATTTTATCCAAATTAAAAAAAAAAAGAGGAAAAACATATAGTTTTCAGGAGGGGTCGATCGATCGATAAAAGGGGGTCGATCGATCGATCAGTTAATTGATCGACATTATTGAGTCGATCGAGCAATTCTTGCCCAGAATCTGTTAATCCAACCTACGGGTTCAATCATTATAACTCCTTAAAAACTCTATAATTTCATTCCAAACTTCCAATCAAGTAATCCAAACGTATAAGTAATATACATAAACAAGTTCTGACGTAACAACATCAATAAATCCTCAAAGACTCAATCAAAAAGGGATTTAACTCCATATTTCTATATAAAACCTACATGTGCATGAATAATCAAGAATCTCTATTTTAATCCAGATTTCCTTCCCATATATCATTATAAGTTCATGGGTAATCCTCTACATATGATCAAGATTTCAGACTACATGGATTCTCCCTACAATATATAAATTCTCTTCCCAAACTTATAATTCTTTAAATAAAACATGTGATTTTTATTCCTAGGCTAACATGGAAGGTATATCAACTAGAATTCAACAAGATAGATACTTTCCTGGGAATCGAAGGTTTGATTTGTTGGTGGCGAAGGTATGGTTGCGTTTCTTGTCTTTCGTTCTCGTCCTCGAAGTATACTCTCTTCCTAAATGTAAATTCCTTCACTAACATACTAGTCTAAGTCCTTCATGAGTCTCACAATTCCTTAGTTAACGTGCGTACAATATCTAATATGTGACATACCCCCGTTATCCCACAGTCACCTCCCGTATTAAATTATATTAACCGGGACCTACTTGACACCCTTACTGCTCCTCTTCATGACCCATTTTGCTCTTTGAGTATTGTTCAAGGGTTTCTACGCATTTTATCCGAATTAAATAAAAAGAGGAAAAACATACAGTTTTCAGGAGGGGTCGATCGATTGATAAAAGGGGGTCGATCGATCGAGCAGTTCTTGCCCAGAATCTGTTAATCCAACCTACGGGTTCAATCACTATAACTCCTTAAAAACTCTATAATTTCATCCCAAACTCCCAACCAAGTAATCCAAATGTATAAGTAATATATATAAACAATTTCTAACGTAACAACATCAATAAATCCTCAACGAATCAATCAAAAAAGGGTTTAATTCCAGATTTCTATATAAAACCTAAATATGCATGAATAATCAAGAATCTATATTCTAATCCAGATTTCCTTCCCAAATATCATTATAAGTTCATGGGTAATCCTCTACATATGATCAAGACTTCAGACTCCATGGATTTTCCCTACAACATATAAATTCTCTTGCAAAACTTATAATTCTTTAAATAAAACATGTGATTTTCATTCCTAGGCTAACATGGAAGGGATATCAACTAGAATTCAGCAAGATAGATACTTGCCTGGGAATCGAAGGCCTGATATGTTGGTGACGAAGGTATGGCTGCGTTCCTTGTCTTACGATCTATGCCCCGGTGGTGTTATTTTTGAAAAAATGTTGCGGATTGTGATATATTCTTGAAGAACTCTCTTCCTTTCTTCTCTAATGGACGTTCTATATTTTTGTGATTGATAACCCTAAAAGCTTAACTCTAATAGCCGATATCACTTAGGGAAAATCGTGGGTTTAATTGCCCAAAAATACAGAATGACTATAATATCCTCCCAGGATGCCAGTTAGGCCTAAAAACGCGTCGAGACTCAAACTAAATCCCCTAGTACACTTTTCTGACTACCTTGACACTTTCGGATGAGTTGGCGCAATCGAAATGACCACATGGGCGACTTATAATTTATTCACTTTTTATAATAATAATTTAGTCCCAACACGACACAGGATCGTCTTGACTTAATTTTCATATTATTCACTCGTGATAATTTTTAATAAATTTAATTATACATATTACCTTACTCATTAAGTAATATTCAACAAATTCCCAATAATTACCATATCTCGTCACGCTAGTAAATATTAAAAATAAATTTTTGGATTAATATTAAATTAATATCTCAATTTGAATTTAATAAATCTCCAATTTAAAAGTCATAAAAATACTGGGTATTACAGCAAGCTAGCCCAGAATTACCTTTATTAGCAAAAAAATGAATACAATATGGACAACTCAAATCTCAAACTATAATATAAAGTCACCGAACTTTCTTCTCTGTCTCGGACACATACACACATTATTACTTAATCTCTTTATATGTATGTACTTAAATTAATTGCTCACATATACAACAAATAGTTAATTTTTTGAAACGTAACATTTGACATAATAGAAAATTATACTTTTTTCTCACCATAAAATATTAAAGTGCATGCTTTCAATATTTTACACTGCTGGTTTAGTTATATCTATGTTTTACTTTTATTGTTTCATTTGATTTAGTAATTAATTGGGCATTTCCAAAAACAATAAAAAAATTAATTAGAGTATCTACAATTAAATAATTTTCAACTATTAACTTTTAACAATAAATGAATTCCTTTTATGTCTCATAAAAAACTTATAAATTCATTAAATTACAAAAAAGAATCATTTCTAATATTTTTTTCTTAGGGCCCCAAATAATTTTGAATCAACTCTAGTTAATTTAATCTACCTCTCACTTATATCTAACCGTTAACTAGTCATTGAGGATTTCTATATCACATTGAGGTTGAGAGACAGCCGCACATATCATTTATATAACATTTATATGGTTGAGCCTTTTACAATTATATATCACTCATGTGATATATAATTGTGCATTTCTAATGGACAATTATATGGATATTATTATGTTAAAATTAGGGTTCCAAACACGACTAAAATAAAATCGAAACTAATTTTTAATGTTTTTTTACAAAATAAACATAAATATATTTGGGAGGCAATTTTGAGTTTTGAAAAGGTGTCACATGGAACATCATGTTTCACAGGACGCAAATCACGCGGAAAATTAACTTCTATGGCCCAAATAACTTTTGTTTCTCCTCGATTTTCTCCATTCCACATTACGATCTTTAGTAAGATTAAGCATGTACATTTGCCTTTACAAATAGATCTCCTCAGTATTTTAATATTAGGAAAAAATTAGTCACCAATTTCAACAGTAGAAAATATCTGTCCAAAAATTATTTCTATGGTGGCATATTAGTGATGGTTTGCAAGAGCTAGAATTAATGAATCTTATTTAGGGTGAATACTAAGTCATAGCTAGCAACCATTATTTAAGCACAATTTTCCCCGTTAGTAAACTTATATTTATATAGAGAGAGATTTATTTTAAAAATGTGTTATGTAAATCTCTCAATTAATTGAAAAATATTAAAATAATAAATAAATAAACTCTTCATTATTATACGAAACATTAATAAAGCATCGAGTCTAACCAATTAACCACTCCCGTTAATTATCATGCAATAAAATAAGGGTGGGCAAGAAACAGGTCACGTTTTTTTAGGAACTCGGCGAAATGACAACATAGCCACGTTTTTACAACGTGGGGAGACAAGTTACTGAGAAAAGTTGCTTTTGACTAAATGTGATTATTTGGGATATAATCACTAGGAAGCCTTTAGCTACGTACCATCATTGTGGAATTGGGTATGTTGTCAAAAGAGTTGAGCTAAAAATTCCTTCCTTTTTGCAAAAGTCTCTCTCTATATTATTAGAGCTTTTCTCTCTAGCTGCTTAAAGATTCCTTGGCCTTTTCTGTAAGTGCTAAATCAGAAATTAAGGGACGAAATTATTAAATTGACGATGTTGATTCTAATTACAAATTTATAAAAAAAATAAGTTTTTCACTCTTTCTAAGATATTTTGCGACTCTGCCTAATATGAAGAGTAATTCTACAATTGGCCCGCCACCTCCGGATAAAACAACTCAAAACTATAATACTCATTTGTCTCATATAAATATACATGGTTAGTATTTGATATACTAACACCCATTAAAAATGTACAACTCAGTATCAGACTCATAACTTTCAATAAAAAAAATTACAAAAGGAATTGTTAATGTCTAATTATGAACTAAAATTAGATTTATAATTATTGAAAATTTGAACTATTTAGAAAGTTGTTCAGAATTTTCTGAACAGATTTTTGAGCAACTTTGAGCTCAAATTTAGGTGGGACCCATACTACGAAAATCGTGGGACCATATACGAACGCGTTCTCCTCCGCAAGGAGATTAACGTAGTATATTCATATGTTCAATTTCAATAAGTTATGAATGATAAATATGTCCCCAAAGTGACTAACAAAACAATGAAAGTTAATGAATTGGGTATGTTTTAACTCTTGTCCCACATTGGAAGAATAGTGAAAATTTGATGAGTTAATAACACTCCAAGTATGGACTAAGGCTTGGATGTCTTGGGGTATCCCAACTCTTTGAAGGGGAGATGACCTAAGCTATGCACGGGTTGACTTTCGGTCAAAAGTCCACGCACGCGTCCGTCTAGCTGGGCTCGGGCTTGGACTTTCTGCGCTTTAATTATTAATTAATTACGAAATTAATTAATAAACTCTTGACAGTTATTGCCAACGGTTAACTGTTTTTGACAGTTGTTTGCCAACCGTCACCTACTTTGCTATAAATACAGATGCCTCCATCCGTTTTTAAACAATAAAAAATTTCCCTCCTCCAGAATTACTGTCATATCTGTTCCAAAAATTCTTTTTCCTGCATAACAAATCTTGCATTGTTGTTGAGTAAAAACCACAGAATTTGAGTTCGTTGAAATTAATTATTGTTGTGTTATATAATTAATTGAAAAATTCGTTCTATCTTGGGAGACAATATTCATCAACCTCGGAGCACATTGGAGGGAATAATTTGTCTTAAGGAGACTGTTCTAAACAGGGCTCGGATTATATCTTTCTATTTTTATTACTGTTTCTGCAAATACAAGTAATTTCTTTCATTTATGTAATTATATTGCAATTTATAATTCTGTACAATTGTTATTAATAAATAGTAGACATAACAATAATCACATATAATAATATAGTAAGTAACTCAAATCACAAACATAAGAGGAGAGATTCTTAGAGTGGTTCAGCTGAAAAATAATTTACGTTCACTATTGATTTTATTCAGTAGAATTTATAATAGTTCATTATGGTGTGTATATGAGTGATTCGAGTTATTTTTTTTTCCGAAGGAAGGGGTGGCAATTCGGATTAGTCGTGTCATTTTCCGGTCGCGTTGATTTTTATTTGAGTATAAGTTTTAGATACTCTTAAATCTATACAAGCTAATCGGGTCATTTCGAATTATTACCGTAAACGAATTATCGTGTCAAAAACTGTCAGCCCTAAAAATATCCCGTATTTATAACGGCGGTTCAAGAGAGAGAAGACCAAGCTAAAGATGTAGGGGTTTTTATTTGAAAATGAGGACTTCTAGATCGATGCGAGCGTGTGTTTATTTAAGTAATTATTTTTTCTTACTACTTATTATAAATTCTTACATAGATGCCCTTAAAACTTTTTTTACCATATATTCAAAATTAAATCCTTAAAACTCAGTCGAGACATGGTTGGTCTACCCTTGTATTTAAATATAATTGTTGTCCACATGCAAATCCGATTGCCGGGAGAACATTCTCAACCACTCCACTAACCATATTGAGCATAACTCAATTTTTTTTTTTTTGGAAAGAACAACTCAAATTTTAATTGTACAAGAGATAAAATGTGTTGAGGTGGGGATGGTGCAGAAAGGACAAAATACCACAACTAATAATTTGTCAACCAAAAACATCACTGGGAACTTTCAGGTCTCGTGAACATCAAGTTCATGGCACCTTATGAAGCTACGTCCCTATCTATCTTACCACACAAAACAAATACACATTGTATCAAACGGTCCACACGAATCATTTTAATGGGTACTATAAAAGTTGATTGGTGATTGTGTGATGTAAAGAAACTTATCAAGATTTGATCCCAATTTATGGCATTTGTATATTTGTTCGTAATATAATTAATGACGAAAGGGCAGAAAACCCATGAGAAACTGCTTTCATATGGGCCCAGCGACTATTTGACTTAATTGATGTATGAGATGTCATCCTCTTTTATATATATATTTCTTAAAACTCGTTATGGAAAAGTCTCAAAATGGTATTATACATACATATGCATTATTTATTTTAAATTTGGACTTGGAATTTAAATTCCCAAGTTAATCGAGTTTAATAAAATTGACAAACATTTTCTGATATAATTTATTATTATATTATAATTAATTAATTCATAAATTCCATAGGCTAAGTCTTTTACCATTAATATTTGTGAGAGAAAATGGGGATTAATTACCCACATGTTAAAGGACACGGTAATTAATCTTACATTATGTTAAATAAGTTTTGATGGATCTCAATGAATGCATGTACTTAGCGGTGGACTCGCTAATTATAATAAATTTACCTAGTAGTGAAAATACACGAAAAACTCATTAACAGTTGACAAAAACCCGATTCGTCTCGATAGGTGTTGTAATTAAACGATGGCGCTATTGAGTCCCGGGTGTAACATTACAAATTATAAAACGATCCATATTTTCAACTCATGATTTGCATTTAATGCAAATAAAGGTGCCAATTTTATTTAAAATATTCATAATGACCATAATAAACCGCTTCAAACAAAAAAATATTGAATGAAAAATGTAGAGAAAAGTAATTTACATTGAATCAGGTTGTACAATTTATAGGGAATAAAACTACAAACCGAAAGAGTCCATTTTTCTTCTTCCAACTAAAACAAATGACTTGGATAAAAAAGGAAAAATCTAGACGAATCACAACAAAAAAAATACGGACATATTTTTAGACATAACCTTCCAAATTATGACAGACGTTATTCTCCATTAAAAAATCTGATTAGTATGTATTTTCACTAAACCCCCTCTATATTTTGGACAAAAATGCCTTCCTTCTGGGATTTATGAAAAGTCATTTTCTAATAAAAATTTTAACTATTTTTTTAATGATACAACAATTAAAATAGTTTTTTTAAATTAAATATTTTTAAAAACTGTATATTAATTAAACTATCTTCAAATATTTTTATAAAAAAATGTACATTAATTATTATAGTGGGTTACTTTAAAAAACCTAAAAAAAATTTGAGAATGTTTTGTTTCCTACAGAAGAAAAGTGGTCCTTTTGAGTGTCTTGTGGGCTTGGATTTCATTTTATTGGTGCTGCTGGTTTGCTTTCATGGGTTCCAAATTCCAATACGGCTATTTCACGTGACGTCATGTGTGACGATTTTATTTATATGTATATTTCTTCTTTCTTTATGTATTGTGCATGTGCGGGCCATGACAGCGAACTTTAAGACTGTTTTGATTGGGTTGACAGAATTGAATGCGAGGTCATATCTTTCAATGCGCTGTCTCGATTAGCCCCAAGTATAGGGTAGTTGCATTTAATTTGATTTAGACAGAATTGAAAATATTGATCCTTTATGTGGCCATTTATTAATGCACCGAAGGTAGCAAAGCAATGGCTTCTCTTCAACCAAAAATAGAAAGAGGAAGGAGATGACAAGTTTCGTACATTAGTAGAACCACCCTTGTACAATCCATTACGTCTACGATCCTAATCCCAAATAAATATATGTGATATAATCTTTAAGGAAAATGTTATATACACCGGGTGTTAGCACCGGGTTAGTACCGATTGTGCTTTATTTGTTGGTACTATGGTGTGGGTCCCGCCAGGGAATGCTGTGAGTCCTACCAATGTACAATCAATTAAAGCGCATTTGGTACTAAACTGGTACTAAGTACCGGTAAGAGTATCATTACCCAATCTTTAAACACTTCACAAATTTTTCGAAAGACAAAATTACCTTTTACTCTAAAATCAAACAAATTTTATTTTACTTCTTCAACAAAAAAATTATTTTTGTAAAAAAACGTTTTTTATATCTAAAAATGGGTCATTTTTTTAATTAACGTTTAGTCCAAATATTTTTATTATATTTCAAAAAGTCATTCATAATATAAAACACTCACAAACACTATTTTTTTCCGTATCCTAAACTTTTAAAAAAAAATTATCAAAAATAAACAAGATCATGGAGTCGTTAAAAAAAATATCAGCGGTCATGAATCTATTATTTTTTAAGTAACACGATCACGACTCCAATAAAACGCGACGTGACATGGAGTCGTATTTTTTTCATACCGGTGGCACGGATAATTTTGTATTATTTCAAAAATAATCATTTTACTATTTAAAAAAATGGTCTGCGTCGGCGGTATGCATAGGCGGTCCAATGATGAGTGCATTATTTTGTATCATTTATACCCAAATCTAGGACTTGTTAGTCTCATTATATCATTAATAAAGAGCTTTTAGAGTTATTTTTGCTATTTTATAGAAAAATACAAATTTAAGAATAAATGGGGTTAATAATGCAATTTTGAGAACTTCAAGCTCACATCTTATATTGCTAATTTCTTGTGCAAGTTTGTTTTTGAGTATTGACAGGTTTAAAAAGAAAGCGGTGAAGTCTGGACGCAAATTGAGCATGAAAAGGTCACTTACGCACCTTCAGGGGCAAAATTGTAAATTCAAATGGCTGATTTCGGACTCAGACCAACAATGGAAATTGAAGGCCTTGAATCAAGGGACGCTTGGGCTCAAACGGCGTATCAATCGGAGTTGAAATGAAGAAGTTATGGTCGTGCAAAGTTTGAATTCAAAAGAAAGTCAAAGTCAAAGCCCCGGGTCAATGCCCAAAGTCAATCCCGAGACCTGGACACTACTGAAATATTGTTGGCACCGAAATGAGGGTCACGTCGGTTCAAACGGCAAGTCAATCGGACTCCGAATGAAGAAGTTACGGTGATTTGGGCTATTGTGCAAATTATGAGATTTGGGTTGTAATATGTTGTTAAATATAATTGGGTGTATATTTATATTAGAAAGAGCTGTTAGGTGAGCTGGTTGGGACAAGGAGAGTTATGCGCGAGGTCAGGGGTTTGACCCCTGCCTCTCCCCTATATTTTTTGGCGAAAATCCACTTGCCACTTGCCCAATAACCCACTTGCTCACTAACCCATTACCCCACCTTCTAAACCCATTATCCCACCAACCCATGTTTCTTCCCATAATTTCCTCCCCATTTCCCCTACGTTTTATACCCCATTTTGGGGTATAAATTATAAGCCAATTCCCACATGAAGGGGTGGACTTTACTTTTGGATAGAAAAAAAAAAGACACACTTTGAGAGATAAAGAAAAAATCTGTGTAGAGTGTATTTTTGAGACACACTTTGGAGGAGCATATTGTGTATTGCAATTCAAGCCTTGCCCCAAAATTTTGTAAGTTGACATTTATTAATGAAAATTATTCTTTTCAGCTTGCAATATTTGTGTGTCAAATATGTTGTGTGAGTAGTTTAATTACTAGGACTTAGGTGATGTTTGTCATGACTAATTAAACCGCGCATGTTAATTTAATTTCGTACATATTCCGACATGTTTTAATTTGAAATAAAAAAATTCGGTATTCGCTTAAAAATACACGGGAGTGTATTTTTAAACCTCAAGAATTAATTATAAATTCATGCTTTAAAAATTTAGAGTTGTCATTTTTGATGGGTTATGCTTGCACTTAGATGTTTTGATATCCCATGCTTAAATACACATTAAAAATTTAAAATGTGATATTTTCGAGGGAATAGGGATTTATGGTGTCTAATTCAAGAGACGTTAAAATATTTTGAGCGCATGTATTGTTATATTCTCCGAAATGTACGCGACGAGAGTCGGTATATTTTGTGTTATAAATTCGGAATCACGGAATTAAATTAATGTGTTAATTTAATTAGAATTGACAAATGGATCCGATGTCCTAGTTTCTTCCTCATTTAATATTATCTATTGTACTTGTTCGTTTATTTTTTTTATTTTTTATTTTTATTTTAGAAACTTAATCACTCTTATATACTCATATGTCTAGTGGACAATCAATACTTTATAAAAATTGACGAAATCTCTGTGGGTTCGACCCGTACTTACACCCGCTATATTTCAATAGCCCGTGCACTTGCGGTAGTTTTATAACAAATAAAACTTGACAACATCCAACCACATATACATAACGCTGGAGCGAACCAATTTTTTTTAATATGTTGCTACACGCTAGCGATATGTATAGTGTTTCTATGAAAAAAAAAACTGTTTTTATATTTTAAAAAACGGGTCATTTTTTTAATTAACGTTTAGTCCAAACATTTTTATTTTGTTTCAAAAAATCATTCTCAACATAATAAAAAAAAATGGTCTGCCCCAGCGGTATGTATATGTGGTTGGACCACCTATGCATACCGCTGGCGCGGATCAATTTTTTAAATAGTAAAAATATTGTTTTTGAAATAATAAAAAATGGTCCATGCTACCGGTATGAAAAAAATACGATTCCACGCCACGTCGCGTTTTATTTGGATATTGATCGTGTTACTTAAAAATTAATAATAGATTCATAACCGCTGGTATTTTTTTTAACGACGCTATGCCCTTGTTTATTTTTGATAATTTTTTTTAAAGTTTATGATAAGAGAAAAAAAGAGTGTTTGTGAGTGTTTTATATTGTGAATGACTTTTTCGAACAAAATAAAAATGTTTGAAGTATACGTTAATAAAAAAAATGACCCATTTTTTTAATATAAAAACGAGTTTTTTTACATAAAAAATCAATACATATTACTACCGCGTACCAACATATTAGAAAAAATGGTCCGCGTCAGCGATATGTATAGGTGGTTGGACCGCCTATGCATACCGGTTACGCAGAGCATTTTTTTAAATAGTAAAAAGATTATTTTTGAAACAATAAAAAATGGTCCGTGCCACGAGTATGAAAAAAATACGACTCCATATCACGTCGCGTTTTATTTGGGTCGTGATCGTGTTACTTAAAAAATAATAGATTAATAACCGCTGCTAATTTTTTTTAACGACTCCATGCTCTTGTTTATTTTTGATGATTTTTTTTTAAAGTTTAGGATAGGAGAAAAAAGTGTGTTTGTGAGTGTTTTATATTGTAAATAACTTTTTGAAATAAAATAAAAATGTTTGGACTAAACGTTAATTAAAAAAATGACTCATTTTTTTTAATATAAAAAACTGTTTTTTTACAAAAATAAGTTTTTTGTTTAAGAAGTAAAATGAAATTTGTTTGATTTTAGAGTAAAGGACAATTTTATCTTTCAAAAAGTATCCAAAAAATCTTTGATTTTGAAGTGCCGTTCGCTACTCCCTAAAAAAATTCTGTTGAAAATTAATGAGAATCATAAAAATATACACCTTATTAATTGAAATAAAGTGTGTCAAGAGACGGGAGTGAATTGGGTATCGAAAATGCTCATGATAACAAAAATCATCATACACACAAAAAAAATGTAAAGTTGATCCTAGCCTTAAATTATGGTGTAAGAAAATTAATGCAAAGCATTTTTAAATGTAAGGATGTCCTCGTGAAGAACACCAAATGAAATGTGAGTAATTGCAATAATATTACAATCATGAAAGAGTCGAGGTGTGAGGACGCACCTCTTGCATGAGGGGGCCTAAGCCCCACACCCTCTTAACTGATAATGGTGTCTGGATTCAATGTCAAAATTGTGGATGAGATCATTAATAGGTCACTCCCTAAAAAGGGGCGTGAGGGAGGAGAAACCTTCTTGACAACCGAGTAGTAAAGGTAAGTTATTTATTTACTCTTGCTATAGTAAAATTTTTTTGAGGGAGGATTCCACTCCCCTCGGAATGGGTGAAAGACTATTTAGAAGCTTGGTATTCCTATTAAATTGAAACACTTTGTTTGGACCCTTCTTCATGACAAATTGCTCACCTATACAACGTTTTAAACGTTAATTAAAACATAAAAAGATTTAATGCCCATACAAAAATTGTCTTTAAACGTTTTTAATTTTATAATGCTTTTATGTATTAAAAAATTTATAACCTATACAACGTTTTATATACAAAAAAATAAAAATAAAATCTAAATTTTATAATGCTTTTACGTATTAAAAAATTGACTTTAAAAGTTTTTCGTTCATAATAAAAAATTATTTTCTTAAAAGATTTTAATTTGTGTGTGTGTGTATGTGTGTGTGTGTCTATATATATATATATATATATAGATAGATAGAGAGAGGCTCTTGTGCACACTAAGTTTGCACACACGTGTCGGCGCACACCAATTTTTTTTAAATATTAAAAAAATATTTTTGAATTGATTTTCTTTATGTGATATGTAAACATTTCAACGAACCCATATAAAAATAATCAGCTCAAAAAAAACTTTTTGTACTATTTTTAAAAAATCGGTCAAACTTTCGCAGCTTTTAAAGTGCTTAAAAATAGTGAAAGTGTGACCAACTTTTTAAAAATAGCAAAAAAGGTTTTTTTGAGCAAATTTTTTTATATGGGTCATTTGAAATGTTTAAATATCATACAAAAAAATCCATCTAAAAAATATTTTTTTTACTATTTTTAAAAATGATGTGCAAACTTAATGTACACATGAGTCTGTCTGTATATATATATATATATATATATATATTTGTAAGAACATAATTTTTATCATGTACTTTTGTTTTAATCGGCTTAATTCCGGACAAAATAAATTATGTCTAGGGTAGTTTTAATTATGGAGTTTAATGAGTTTAATTGAGCGTACGACAAAGTTCAAGTCCAAGAATGTGCAATCTAAAGCGTTGAAGATTTCAAGTCAAGAGGTGTTGCATATGTTTAAGATCACTCAGTTATGAATACTTGTGAGTAGTTGGGTAATTTGTATATTGATTAAATGTTGGGTGATTTAAATAATTGGGAATTAAATCTTTTTATGTTTTAAAAAATCTGAGTTGCAAAAAGTTTAAAGAAAATTCGAGGATTAAATTACAAGAATTTTTTTTTTTACTGTAGCTCGCTCGAACGAGATAGTAAGTCGTTCAAACGACATTCACATGTCGCGCGAACGAGATCTCATCTAGCTCGAACGCCTGCCGCCTCGATTTTCGTGTTTGCGTTTTCTTGGACTCTGTGCAGCTCAGTTATAAATAAAAACGTATCTGCAAACATTTCAGAAGGCAGAACAGTTTTGAAAACTTATTCCCATACAACTTTTCATCATCCGGGGTTTATTCAAGATCGTATTACTCAATTCCAAAGTTAAGTGATCTTGAACGCGTTTACCGGAAGATAATTCATTCACTACACCGTGTTGCACTTTGTGAGGAGAACTCTACAACCGAAGAGCTGCGTGTTATTGTAGAGGGAGTTCTTATGAAGTAACTTGTGGAGAAGCTGCCTTCTTCTCTACTGCTAACCACCTGGAGTTCCCGCGAGAGATTTCAGCCGAGACATCGAAACCGACGCCTGTGGGTATTTCGTATGTCGCACTTTTTTTCATTGTAATCCGTGTAATCGTTCTTTACAAAATTATACTGAAAATAAAAAGGTTTTGCCCTTCGGGGATTTTTCCTGAAATTGTTTCTTTTACCGCATGCTTTATTCATCGAATGGATTTAATCACTTAGATACATGTTTAGGGTTTAAGAAGTTAAAATTGGTTTTAACTAAAAATTGAAACAAAGTTGTTTTTACCTAAAGTACACACTAAAGGGCAGTTTCAAATTGGTATCAGAGCAGGTTGCGCTAATTTATCGCGTATTCCTATTTTTCGCAAAATTATGTGATATTGATTTTTTTTTAAATTCAGTTTTGTGAAAAATCGCAATTTTTCCAATGGAACTCCCATTTAATGAGGAGCCTATTTTTGAAAAAGTTCATGACCGTGCTGAAAAATTAAAAAGTTTGAATTTGAAACTTTGCAAAGAAATTAAAGTTTTGGAAAAAGAAAATTCTCTCTTTAAAAGTAAAATTGAATATTTGCAAGCGTTTCAAACTTAAAGTGATATTTGTCGTGAACATTTTGGTAATTTGTGTATTGATTTTGATTTTTTGAAAATTGCCAAAAAGAAGAGTGATGAGAGAGTCCTTGTTTTAGAGAAGGAATTAGAGGACTTAAAAAATTCTAGGGTTCCCGTTTGTGCCGTCGAGGATAAAAAATTAATCGATGATTTTACGGCACGTGAAAAGACTCTTAGGGATAAGTTTGTTTTAATTGAGGGGGAGCGTGATAAACTATTAAGTTTAATTGAAAATTTGAAAAAGAAATCCCTGTCTTTGGAAGAGTCTAATTCTTTGCTTGAGTAAAAAATTTTGAAGTTAAAAAATGATTTGACAGACTCAAGTAGGTTTGATAGTAATTGTAATGGCTCATCGTGTTCTCATGCTTCTAATGCTAAAGCCAAAACTATTATTTGTTTTAGAGGGTCAACTAATTCCAAGGATGTTAGAAAAGGTCAACCCATAGGTGTCGTTCCACCCGTTTACACATTTTCATATTGTGGTAGGAAAGGTCACCTTAGGCGTTTTTGTTTTGATCTTAGAAAATATCCTAGGAAGTTTATGTCTAGTATTCCCGTGGTTCCCAAAGCCACCACACGACGTTTCACATCTGTTTGGGTTAAGAAATCACTTTTAGAGGCACTAGATTTTAGATAAGTTGATTCTCGTTTGCTTGCACATGATTATTCCCTTGCCATATCATATAGATTATTGTGTTTGCATATTTGTCATATGCTAGTTATGATTTTTGATATATTTTTCCTAGCGTTATGACATGTACTTTTTGTATAGATTTTTGTTCTTGAAAAATTTTGAAAAATACAAAAAAATTATTTTGATAAAATTTTGAAAATCCAAAAAGATTTTTATTTTTTGGTTGCACCGTTTATGGATGGACACTTAAGATGAGCGACTCACAACATTATCCCATTTTTTTTCATGTGACTATTTGATAGTGTTTTGAGACAATAGGTCAATTCATCCTTGTGCTTTATAATGTTTGGAGTCATTAAGATGTAATTAAGTATTACTTCCTACATGTTTGATTCATGTTTTCCTTTATTGCACACATGCACGGATTTGTTTGATTATTGTGCTTGTCTTATCACATGTTGGTTGGGTGTTTTCACTTCAATCCTGTCCTTAAAACGAACCAAGTGCGATAAAACTTGATAAGAAAGATGTGCATGTAAGAGCCGTTGGTGAGTTTGTGTGCTTTATTTATTTATGAGTTGACATACGCACACACGTTGTTGCATGTGTGATGTAGGGGGAGTATTTACTATGATATTATATTTGTTTTATTCCTCCATACTTCACTTGGGTATCTGTTTGTGTCTCGTGTGTGTAGGTATTGTTTTCAGAGATTTAGATATTCATTGATACATCACATTCAAAGATAGATTTACATGATTGCCATTCAGAGATAGAATCAGATTCAGATGCCTACTGTTTATTCAGTCTCACTATGTCCTGTACTTTTATATTTCTGAGTTTTGAGATAGGACATGTATTTGTTTGTTTATGGCATATAACATCTCTGTTTAGTTTTATCCCGCAATAGCCAAAGGGGGAGATTTGTAAGAACATAATTCTTATCATGTACTTTTATTTTAATTGGCTTAATTCCGGACAAAATAAATTATGTCTAGGCTAGTTTTAATTATGGAGTTTAATGAGTTTAATTGAGCCTACGACAAAGTTCAAGTCCAAGAATGTGCAATCTAAAGCATTGAAGAAGATTTCAAGTCAAGAGTTGCATATGTTCAAGATCACTCAGGTATGAATACTTGTGAGTAGTTGGGTAATTTGTATATTGATTAAATGTTGGATGATTTAAATAATTGGGAATTAAATCTTTTTATGTTTTAAAAAATATTTCTGAGTTGCAAAAAGTTTAAAGAAAATTCGGGGATTAAATTAAAAGAAAAATATTATTTTTTACTGTAGCTCGCTCGAACGAGATATTAAGTCGTCCAAACGAAATTCACATGTCACGCGAACGAGATCTCATCTCGCCCGAACGACCTGTCGCCTCGATTTTTGTGTTTTCATTTTCTTGGACTCTGTGCAGCTCAGTTATAAATAAAAACGTATCTGTAAACGTTTCAGAAGGCAGAACAGTTTCGAAAACTTATTCCCATACAGTTTTTCATCATCCGGGGTTTATTCAAGATCGTATTACTCAATTCCAAAGTTAAGTGATCTTGAACGCGTTTACCGGAAGATAATTCATTCACTACATCGTGTTGCATTTTGTCACAAGAACTCTACAACCAAAGAGCTGCGTGCTATTGTAGAGGGAGTTCTTATGAAGTAACTTATGGAGAAGCCGACTTCTTCTCTACTACTGACCACTTGGAGTTCCTGCGGGAGATTTTTGTCTAGACATCGAAACTGACACCTGTGGGTATTTCATATGTCGCACTTATTTTCATTGTAATCCGTGTAACCATTCTTTACAAAATTATAGTGAAAATAAAAAGGATTTTGCCTTCGGGGATTTTTCTTGAAATTGTTTCTTTTATCGCATGCTTTATTCATCGAATGGATTTAATCACTTAGATGCATGTTTAGGGTTTAAGAAGTTAAAATTGGTTTTAACTAAAAATTGGAACAAAGTTATTTTTACCTAAAGTACACACTAAAGGGCAGTTTCAATATTATATTTTAAAACTGGTTTTTTTAATGTTTTTATATAATGGTTTATATAAAAAATAAAAAATAACTATTTTTGTTATTTTTAATGTTTTTCTATATATAAAAAATTAAAAAAATTATTTTTTTAGTTTTATAACGTTTTTATATAAGAACAACTTTTAAAAGAAACAACTTATATAAAAAAAAGTCTTTTTTTATTATTTTTAACTTTTTTTTTATCAATGTATGTGGGTAGTTAGGTGGATGCATTTATAATAGAGAGAGAGAGTAATCTCTTAAATGACACTTGGATTTTACCTATCGAATGAAAAAAGTACCACTTAAGTCGTTTAATACAAGATTAAACTATCTAAATGGCTCCGAACAGTTTTTTGAAGAAACTCTTTTCTTAAAACAAATTTCTTAACACAAGATTTGTAAAACAGCATGAACCAGTTATTTAAGGTATTGGTTTACCAGTTTTAAAAAACAAAACATACAAAGAAATTAAATCAACACAGCCTCAACGAAGAGACGAGAGGAAGAGGAAGTATACAAGTACAATTTTAACGTGGTAAAACCCCACCCAACTGGGAAAACATCCACGAAGGTCTCTACACCTAAAAAGTAAAAAGTTCACTAAAATAGAGTAACATGTTACAAACTATATAACTATCAAGACACACAATCAATCCTAAACTAAGTTAAGAAATTATACCAACTCCTCTGGCGTTTTCTGACTTCTCCCAAGGCTCTGATGTTGTTGATGTTCTCTCAGCTTTGTAACTCCACTCCTTTAGTTTTACGTTGACTCAATATGTTCAGAATCTCTCTACCAACACTGTTTACTGTTGTAGCGTGAAAGTGCACACACACTTATTACAGACCAAATGATTATCAAATTACAAACAGATTCTAAAATGCAATGAATATTTCTAAAATCAGTTTGATCGAAACTCAAGACTTTGTATATTTCAAATTATCCACTGATCAATAGGGTATCTTGCTATACAAAAGAGCCAAGATAGTAAACACTTTCGTTATTCGAAAATATTTACTAATATTTCACAAAATGTGAAATAATTGAAAGTGTAAATCCCCAATCAAGATCTTAAATAGATCTAAGTTTGAGTACTCTAAAAAATTGGAATCAGAAATGATTTTATTGGTTTAGGGTTTGAACAAAACATAACAATTTAAAAACAACCAACATAAAAGAGATTTCTCGAAAGAAGAAATCAAAACCAGTAAGATAAACGTGAAGTGTATCACATACTTATAAATATCATATTTCTAGGAAAGAAAATAAGATTTGGAAAACATGAGTGGCTGGACAAGAGATTAAGAACAAGAGAGGATGGTTCTTCTCAAATCTAGAACTAACTCAACTCTCAGAACTATTTTCTGGTGAGATTTGGCCCGAGTTAGGTTAGGGTTTGTATTTTCTCTCTCTTTTTCTTTTCTCTCTCCTCTCTTTTTTATCTCAAAAATGAGGTGAGCCAAAAGTTATAATTGAAAGGACGAAGTCTCATTTTATACAAGGAAGAGAAGGCTCTGGAAGATCTCAGGCAAATGAACGAACAAGATTTGATCGAAGAAAATCTAATGGCTACCAACGCACCGCGATTATAAAGGCTCTGATTGGTTTAAATGTAAACACAAGGATCAGGTAAGAATGCATGCAGGCCATAGATTAAAACGATCCAAAAATTCTCAATTACTCTCAGGAATGTGAGTGTAAAGAACCACATATCCAACTGTTATAAGTGCAACACGTGTAAGGTTGAGATGACATATAAAACGCGTGTTTTTGGTTTAACAGAAATATAAATTTTACCCGCAATATTATCTCGTGCTTTCGGTTTCTACCCAAGTCAAGTTTTAACAGCTTTTACTAATTACAAAACAACCCACAACATTTGTAAAAACCAATTTTAAATTTCTAAAAATAGTTTAAAAAATCTTAGAAATTATTTAGAATATCCCAAAAATTATGAAAAATTATTTTAATGGGATTTAACTCACACACAACCATATTATGAAAAACGCAACACATGAATGCAATCCTAGGTGAGGTGTTGGTGTTGTACCTTTAGGAACAATTTGAGAAATTCAAAATGAAGAGTCTGAAGGCTCTTTGATCAAACTAGGATATGACTCAATTTTATCACTATTTCCAAACTAGATGAGGACATATATAATATAGACTCAAGTGAGTCAAAGATATAGGGTGCTTCAATCTCTCCCTTTGGAAATATGAGACGAAATATCCTTTGAGTCATCAAGGACTTGTAAGAATACAAAAGAAATAAGAAAATTTGATTCCTATACAAAAATTCTATCTACCCAATATCCTAGAAAAGGAAAATTACATAACCCAACTAATTATAAACCAATACCCTATCAAAATTTTGATGTAACTGAAGGTACTGATTCGTGAAAATGAGATGACTAAGATCAAGCTTTTTAGTTGTGAATACAGCAAGAATGTCCAAGAAGACTCAAATTTCTCCTCCATTTTGTCTCAAATGAACAAAGGGCAAAGAAAACAAGTATGAAACAATAAATCATTATTCTGCCATAACCACACCATTAGATTTGCGCAAAGATTCATATCGAAGATAGTCTAAAGATTTAGTGAACAAGTCAGGTAATTGCAATTCAGTAGGCAGGTAATTAATTTCTAACTCCTTAGATTCAACTAACTCGCGTATGAAATGATATATGATTTTAATATGTTTGGTACGAGAGTGCTGAACTGGATTTTTAGAAATACTAATCGCGCTTTGATTGTCACAATAGAGATGTAACTTATCTTTAATTATACTATAATCTTTCAGCATTTGTTTTAGCCAAAGTAATTGAGCACAATAACTTCTTGCGGCAATATATTCGGATTCGACATTAGACAAGCAAATGTAGTTTTGTTTCTTACTACTCCATCCTACCACATTGTCACCAATGTAGTAACATGCTCCTGAAGTACTCTTACTATCGTCGGAACAACCGGCCCACTCAGCATCGGTGTAACCTACAATAGTACTAGAAATGTCTTTAGTGTACCAAAGTCCTAGGTTTAGAGTGTCTTTAATGAACTTGATAATTCTTTTAAGGCATAATAATTACTCTATTTAGGATTGTTTTGATATCGGGCACACACGCAGACAGAGTACATGATATCATTACTGGAGGCAGTAAGGTAAAGTAAGATTCCTATCATACTACGGTATAATATAGAATCAATGAATTTACCATTCTCATCTTTAGAAAGTTTGACTGAAGTACTCATAGGATTCCTAGATTCTTTTGCTGGCTAAACTTCTTGACAATATCTAAAGCGTATTTGGATTGTGATACAAATAAGCCATCTGAATTTTGTTTAACTTGGAGCCCTAAGAAGAATTGTAACTCTCCTATAAATGACATTTGAAATTCTTTGTGCATAATGTCCGAGAAGGTCTTAACTTATAAAGGGGAGGTGGATCCAAAAATGATATCGTCAACATAAAATTGGGCTATAGTAATATTGTTGTCAAAATATTTGACAAATAAGGTTTGGTCATTCTCTCCTCTCCTAAAACCATTATCTAAAAGAAAGATGGATAGACGTTCATACCAAGCTCTAGGAGCTTGTTTTAACCCATAAAGAGCTTTTTTAAGATGATAGACATAATTTGGATGGTGAGGGTCAATGAACCCTTTGGGTTGTTCTACGTAGGTCTCCTCAGTCAATATGTCATTAAGGAAAGCATATTTAACATCCATTTGATGTAGAGTGAAATGCAAATGACAAGCTATTGCAAAAAGTAAGAGAACAGACTCGAGGCGAGTGACAGGAGCAAAAGTTTCCTCGAAATATATTCCTTCAATCTGAGATTAGCCCTGGGCAACTCTTCTAGCTTTATTCCGAATAATCATCCCAGATTCACAAGTTTTATTTTTAAAAATCCAACGTGTGCCGATAACCCTTTTATTTTCAAGCCTAGGTAAAAAATACCATGCATCATGAATGGCAAATTAAAGAATTTCCTCCTGCATAGAACTTATCCACAAAGTGTCATTCAATGCTTCATTTATAGTCTTTGGCTCAATAAGACACATAAAGCATGCAAAATGAGCAATGTTACGAAGTTGAGATCTTGTACGAACAGGCTCAGTAGGATTACTAACTACACTATCTAAACGATGATCTTTGGAAACCCAGTTAGGTACTTCAGGGGTCTCAGTTGGTAAGGACTCAACTATTTCTGGAGAGTCATCATTTAAAATGCTTTTGGACTCATCCACTATAGCTGGTTCGAACGAGCTCTAATACTGAGACGACGCCTTTTTGTATAAATACTCATTAAATGGTTTCATTTTCATTAAGAACTCCCAGCGTTTTGAAAGATAGAAAACTGCGAAATTGCAGAATCCTTTTGACTTCTTCTTTTAGGGTTTAATCCCTTTTTGTTTTCAATTCACAAAAATACCATATGGTTTGGTTAATTGTTTTGGTGTTCAAGAACACTGCTTTCCTTTTGTTCAACCTCTGTGGAGAAGGCATCTCCATATTTGATCGGTGGATACCGAGCGTAGTCATTCTGCGTGTGGACGAGCTGAAGATGACGAACCGACACCTGAAGGGTATTTCGCTGTCTCTTGTATATTTAAAGGTTTGATGAAGGCACCGTGTATTACACACTTGTGGGAGATTATCAGGTTGTATGTAATTCAAAGATCTTGTGAATTCTTCAAAGTGTTATAAAAGGTTTTACCCGAAAGGGTTTTTTTCCTGAATCGGTCGTCTTTATTTTTCATGCATGGTTTGAATGATTTATGACATTTGGACGCATGCTTAGGGGATGAATTATTTTGTTCAAAAATAGACTCTAAATAAATAAGGTTTACTTGGAAACTTGCAAATTAATTTAAATCGGTATCACACACCACATTTATCCGTTTGCAAATTGGTATCAGAGCGGGTTACGCTAATTTATCGCGTCATCCTAATTTTTCAAGGATTTATTTTTTTGATACAATTTGACTTTTCACGTTGACAAATTGGTATCATAGTAGGTTGCGCTAATTTATCGTGTATTCCTATTTTCTGCAAAATCGTGTGATATTGATTTTTTTTTTGAAAAATCAGTTTTGTGAAAAATCGCAATTTTTCCTATGGAGAACATATATAATCAGATGCCTATTTTTGACAGGTCTAATTATGCCTATTGGAAAGCTCGCATGAAATCTAGTTTAAAAGCCATTGACGAGCGTGTTTGGTTCCTTTGCGAAAATGGGTAGACTCCTCCCACGGCCACCGTTGAAAATATCACCTCTTTAAAACCCATGTCGGCCTGGACTGAAGATGATTTTAAAATGTCTAAATTTAATTCATGTGGTTTGAGTGCTATTTCTGGAGCTGTCACTCCCGACGAGTTTCACCGAATTATGATGTGCACCACGTCTAAAGAGGCATAGGATGTTTTGAAATTGACACATGAGGGTAGGAACGCGTTTAAAGAATCAAAATTACAAATTTTAGCCACCCAATTTGAGACTATCACCATGTCTGAGTCTGAATGCTTTGATGATTTTTATGCACGTTTGTCGGACATTGTTAACACCAGTTTTAACTTGGGTGAGGTGATTGATAACACACATGTCATTAAAAATATTTAGAGATCTCTCCCAAAACACTTTATTCCTAAAGTCACTATTTTGAACTCTTTGGGAAATTTGAAATCACTTAAGTTGGAAGAACTTGTAGGAGACCTTCAAAGCTATGAGATAGACATGTTTCCCCAAACCATTAAGGCTAAGGATAAAGGTGTTGCTTTAAAGACTCATTTTAAGAAAAAGAAGAAAAAAGTTTGTGAGTCTGATTCTGAGGACGAGTTTGATTTTAATGATGTGGCCATGCTTGTGAATTTTTTAAAAAAGTTTCTCAAAATGAAAAAAGAAAATTATTCCAATAAAAAGAGATCTTTTGAGTCAAATAAAAGGAAAGTAGAGGCCAAAGATTGTGAGAAGGAGGATGAGATCAGGTGCTTTGAGTGTGAGGGCAAAGGGCACATATCTAAAGAGTGTCCTACTAGGATAAGGAGAAAGGGAAAAGATACTACTATGCCCGCCACACTTAGTGATAGTGAGGGTGATGAGGGTGATGAGGGAGACGAGTCTGATAAAGGTTTAGCACATGGGATGTGTGTAGCTTTTTCGAGTCGTGTGAGCACACCCACTTTGTCTCACGTTGATAGAGGTCATGAGAGCACCGATGATGACTAGAGTGTTTCTAGTGGAGATGAGAGCGAATTTGAGAGTGGATATGAACGTGAGCTCCAAAAATCCTTTAGAGATTTGTACTCCGAGACCTTGAAAATAAAGAAGTATAATAGAGATTTGGGTCTTCGAGTTTTAGATTTGGAGAGAGGGAAGTAGGTTTTAAGAAAGGAGAAGTGTGATTTGACCAACACGTTGTCTAGTCTGACGACACATATATCCCAACTCGAGAGTGATCTCGAACGTGCCAGGGAGGTCATAGTCAATTTTGAGAACGCACCTAAGAAGGTTGAAAAGGTGGTTCTTAAGAGTAAAGGTGAGAAGTTAGGAATAAGTGATGACGGTTCTTCTACTTCCCAATTAGCACCCGAGTCGGTTCCCACTTTAGTGTTAGATTCATGTGAGTCTCACCTTAACCCACTTAGGCATCCCATTCCTATTAGGAGAGCACATCCTACAGTTTTTGAGAAAGGTGTTCCTAGGCCTATATATGTTTGTCCCCATTGCAAAAGGAGGGGGCACTTTAGGGAAATTTTTCTTTATGTTGGGTTATATATCACGTTTTGCTACTACACGTGTTTCTGCCACACATGCACCCACACATGATACTTTACATGATCCTGGAGACTACATGAAAGAGTTTGCAAATTTAGGTGAGAAAGTTAAGTTTTTAGTCAAAACTTCACAAAATTTGATGGAGTTTTTTCATAAGTTGGCACCACCTTTGGAAAACCCCTCTGCACCTAACGATTGAGGTTTGACTTGTTTACTAGCATAGGATGTTTTCCATGATGAAAGTATTTGCCTATTGCTAGTATGAATCATTTTTGTATGTTTTACTTGTTTGAAATTTTTTGAAAAATACAAAAAGATTTTATTTTGATAAAAGTTTTGAACAATTCGAAAAGATTTTTGTATTGTGTTTTCACCGTTTATGGATGGACACTAAGGATGACCGAGTCACAACATCATTCCATTTTTTATGTGACTATTTGATAGTGTTTTGAGACAATAGGTCAATTCATCCATGTGCTTTATAATGTTTGGAGCCATTGAGATGTAATTAAGTGTTACTTCCTACATGTTTGACTCATGATTTCCTTTATTTCACACATGCACAGATTTGTTTGAATATTGTGCTTATCTTATCACATGTTGGTTAAGTGTTTTTACTTCAATCCTGTCTTTAAAACGAACCAAGCGCGGTAAAACCTGACAAAAAAGTTATGCATGTAAGAGCCGTTTGTGAGTTTGTGTGCTTTATTTTAAAATGGTGAAGGGCTACGAAAGGTAATTATCTATCCTTTGCGATTAAGACACTGTTTAAATTGCACCTTAAAAATTGAGGAATTTTATTATCCGGGGTCTAAAGAGGTTTAAAAGAGCCCGAAAAAAGTTAAAGGCAATAAAAAGAAATTCATACCAAAAAGGGGCTATTTAGGTTTTAGCACCCATTCTCTAAAGTTTGAGAAAAATTAGTTTACACACCTCTAAAAGAATATATTTTTGATGGAGTTTGGTTGGAGAATTAAAACGGGTTTGCACGTCCTTGAAAGTCTTGAAAAAGCGCTAAATAGTTTTGGATGTTATTGGTGTGGAAATCACTTTGACTTTGATTTGTTGATTTGCATAAGACGATGTCATCTAAATTCAACAAATTTTTACACCTAGGGATACTTTTGATGGTCATTCGTTAGGGGTACACGTATTCATCGTGCACATATGATTGATTGAGTTGATTTACCTATCGAATGTATTCACACCCATACATTCCATTTCCATGACTTAGTTGTTTTAGTTTAAATTCATGGTATGATTTCTTGTATCTTATTTTTGCTTAGAAAATTGAAAAATCAAAAATTGTTTGTGAAATTATTGAGATACACCTTTTCATGCACGAGCTTGATTCTTGTTTGCTATGCATTTTGTCGTGACACTCTATGTTTTGATTTTTTTTTTCTTCGTATCTGTCTATTTGGGGACATCATAAAAAAGGGGGAGAAAGAATTATCATATTATGGAGGAGTTTTTGCATTATGGGAGAGATTTGATTTATTAATGATTTATTCTTATATCATTTCAAACTTGATGCGTCACGGAGGTTTTTTCTTTATCTCATATGTGTAGGTACAAAGATTGAAAATCATTATGTTGCACACCCTGATGAGAAAAGCTTTGAGATTTGATGAAGACTTTTTGAAGAACAATTTGAGATCTTGCAAATTTATTCATGGGAGGGTAGATTTGTGTAGCTTTCTATAGGCATTTTGGTTTTTGATAATTCGGATGTTTTAATGTATGTATCGTCATAGACATAGGGGGAGATTTGTAAGGACATATTTTTATAAGTCCGTTATTAATTTACTATGTCATATACCGCTACACCGTCAAAGAGCATTCAGGAACATTCAAGCATCAAAAACAGATCCAAATATCCAGCTCTTCATCATTCAAGACCCTGCGAAGTTTAGTTTGGTAAGGTTATGTTTTAAATACCTTAACTTTCCACTTAGAGCTTTTGGGATATTTTTACAAAATATTTTCTAAGTGTTGGAGCGGACTTTTTTGTCAAAATTTGAGAATGAGTATTTTTTCTAAGTGTTGGAGCGGAGATTAGAATAATATTTTTTGATGACTAGGTCGTTTAAGTGATATCACCATCTCGTTCGAGCGAGATTGGTATGTCGCACGATGTCGTTTGAACGACACGCGTCCTTCATTCAAGTGACACCTGTTTCTCATTCGAATGAGCTCTAACACCGAGGCGGTGCATTTTTGTATAAATACTCATTAAATGGTTTCGTTTTCATTAAGAAGTCCCAACATTTTGAAAGACAGAAAACTGCAAAACTGTAGAATCCTTTTGACTTCTTCTTTTAGGGTTTAATCCCTTTTTGTTTTCAATTCACAAAAATCCCATATGCTTTGGTGAGTTGTTTTGGTGTTCAAGAACACTTCTTTTCTTTTGTTCAACCTCTGTGGATAAGGCATCTCCATATTTGATCGGTGGATACCGAGCGTAGTTATTCTGCGTGTGGACGAGTTGAAGATGATGAACTGACACCTGGAGGGTATTTCGCTATCTCTCATATCTTTGAAGGTTTGTTGAAGGCACTGTGCATTACACACTTGTGGGCGATTATCGGGTTTTATGTAAGTCAAAGGTCTTGTGAATTCTTCAAAGTGTTATAAAAGGTTTTACCCGAAAGGGGTTTTTTCCTGAATTGGTCGTCTTTATTTTTCATGCATGGTTTGAATGATTTATGACATTTAGATGCATGTTTAGGGGCTGAATTATTTTATTTAAAAATAGACTCTAATTAAATAAGGTTTACTTGGAAACTTGCAAATTAATTTAAATCGGTATCACACACCGCATTTATTCATTTACATAAAGTATTTTAGGTTAGGTTTATTCCCATACCAAAGCTCATAGGATGTTTGTTTGGTATTTTTTCTTAAGTAAGCTCGATTGATTATATGACAGGTTGTACGAATGGATTCTACCCAAAAGTATTTAGGCAGGTTCTTTTCATAAATCATCACACGGGCCATTTCTTAAAGGGTGCGATTTTTACGCTCATCAATTCCATTTTGTTGAGGTATCTTAGGGGCACTAAATTCATGTTTGTAACCATTATAGTCATAGTATTCGATGACACCTGAATCTATGAATTCTCCTCCTCTATCATTGTGAATTCTATCAAGTTGGGAATCCTTTTCATTTTCTATACGAACTAAGATTTTCAAACACTTACGAAAAGTTTCTGACTTGTGTTTTAGAAAGGCAACCTTCGAGTGAAGTCATCAACCATAAATAAGATATAACTGTTTCCACAAAGACTAACAGTACGAGAAGGACCCATTAGGTCCATATGAAAGAGTTCTAGAGGTTTAGTGGATAGAGCTTCTATAACTTTCTTGTGGGGAGCATTAACAATTTTTGCTTCTTGACAGGGACCACATATGATGTTTGAAATAGGTTTGATCTTAGGAAGACCTTTAGCTATCTCTTAGGAGAACAATTTGCTGAGCCTATCATAGTTAATGTGACCCAACCTATTATGCCATATCTCATTATCATCCATTCTGGCAATGTTACAAACCTCTGTGCTTTGATTGATTGTGTAACAGTTATCTGGAGTACGGAGTCCTGTAATAATGCAATCACCTTTTTCATTTAAAATTTTGAAATTGTTCTTTGAAAAAGTGACAGAATGGTTTGAGTCACTGTGATATACTTAGTATATTGGCTTTAAGAACTTTTACCAAGAGAATATCTTCAAGAATTGGTAATCCTTCTTCATGGAGTGTTCCTTTACCAATGATCTGGGCTGATACACCATCTCTAAACAAGACTTTTCCTCCGAAGAAGTTAGTTTTGTTTGAAAGCTTGGAATCATCCTCGGTCATATGTTTGGAACATCCAGAGTCTAAATACCATCCTGATGCTGTGTGTTTTCAATTGCTCTAGTTTTTAATTTGTGCTCATTTGCTCGTATTTGATAAAACTTGCGAGCTTCTGTCTTTTCTTTAAAAGATTTTTGTACAGGTTTATTAGTATTATAGACAGTTTGAACAATTGGTTTAGAAAATAATCTAGGATTCCTTCTTATTGATGGGCTTGTAGTATTAGTCCTTCTCTTTCTGCTTTGATAGTTAGAATTCTTCTCTGGCTGTCTAAGAAGGACATAGTTATTTTGGCTTCTCCTAGAATAGTTAAAGTGATGGTAAACAGGAGAGTTATAGACTGGATTACATAGACGTTTGGAATAGCAACCATCAAGGGAATGTCCATGAACATCGCAATAGGTGCAATAAAAATGGCATATAGAACTCATAACCTTAGGAAAATTGTTATTCGAAGGCTTGTTTAGGTTTTGAGATCTAGTCTTGTTCCTAGGTGGCACATGATAAAATGACGAATCATCCTGTCGAATAGGGGGGCGGAAGTATTTAGCCTTATGTTCAACATTATTCTTTGAGTTACTTGATTCACCAATGTCTAACTTCTGTTGTTTTATATTAAACTCATTTTTCAAACCTTGAAAGTCTGAATAAGTCTCAATAGGTCTTTTGCCACCAGACACAAACTTCATTGTTTCAAAGTTTTTAGTTTGTGTCTTAGAGTTGGGACAAAATCCTATTTCAGTTCTGTCATCAGAATTGGTTTTACTTTCAGCAACACAGTCTTCAAAACAGTTAGAATTATTTTCAAATTTTGTAAATTTTTTGAAGACTGATGATGTCTTTTCTTTTGTTTGTTCCAATTCTAACAACGTTCCTTTGTATTTCGTTTCCAGAATTTCATTTGAGTCGGGCAACTCTTTCAGTTTTTGTTCAAAATTTTTGGTTTCATTCCCATGAGTTAGACATTGAGTAGTATACTTTTCAGTAATCTGTTTGATCATATGACTTAGAGTTTCTATCTTCTGGGTAAGTTCTTTGACATTATTTTCAAGTCTAGTACTTTTCTTGAGAGTTTTTGTGTACAGTGTGTGAATGTCAGGAATGTCATCATTGTCAGAGTCACTAAGTGTGCAATGTGCAGTGTCCCCTAGTGGTTCATTTCTAGGACTCACACACCCACTGACATCAATAATAGAGCGTTCCCTTTGACTCACACACACAACGTTTGAAGCATTATCAGCATTCTCAAGTAATAAGGCAAATAAAACAGTAGGCATAATAATAGTTAACATAGCATGATCATATTCCTCATCATCAGTGTAGATTATCATAACAAAGAATGACATACAAGGGTCAAAAGTGTTAGATGACTCAGGTTTATCACTTTTAGATTCACTTGAGTCATCCCAAGCCCTACATGGATGAGCCCTATTATGTTTGTGAATTTTGTCTAAGTTAACTCTAGAGTCACTAGCCATGTGTCCTAACTTTCCACATCTATAACATTCAACATTTTTAAGGTGTCCCTCCGGTAATCACAGTCTGGTGTTTGTCTTGTCTTCTCTCATGAGGCCTATTATTTGATTGGTTTGGATAAGTAGGTTTGCCTTGCCTTTTTACTATTTTATTTCGAAAGTTCATAATTTTCTTAAACTGCTTAGACATCAAAGCAAGATGATTATCCAGACTATCTAAATTAGAGTCCTCATCAGAGTCGAAGTCAATGTTAGGTATACTAAGTTCAGGTGTGGTCAACTTAGATGAAAAAACAAGATTGGAAGCAGACTGTCTCTTATGGGACTGGGTTAATTGTTTCTTAAATTCCAATTCCATTTCCACAGTTCTCAATTTGCTACTGAGGAGTTCAGGCGTGAGATTTTGATGATCCATCTCCTTAATTGCATATCTTTTATTATCAAATTTATGTGGACGTGATCTTAGTATTTTAGAGACAATTTCCTTTCTATCATATACAATCCCATTGGCATGAAATTTGGTCACAATGTCTGTCAATCTAATATAGAAGTCATCAAATGACTCAGTCTCATCCATGATCAAGCAGTTGTACTGCTGGATTAACATTTGTGTTTTAGCAGCTTTAACTCTGGTGTCACCCTCATGTGCAGTCAGTAGGGTATCCCATGCTTTCTTAGAGGTAGAACAAAATGATATCCTCTTAAATTAGTGTTCATTAATAGATATGAATATGACATTTTTGCCTTTATTATTGTTAAGGGAAGTTTGTTTCTCTTCTTTAGTGAATTCACTTAGTAACTTTCTAATCCTCATAGTACTTCCTTCAGCGACTGGTTTAGTAGGAAAAGTATCACCATTTTCAATAGCGTCCCAGACATCATCTCCCAAATTCGCTTGGATGAAAGCAACCGTCCTTACCTTCCAGTAAGGAAAATTGGTTCCATCAAAGAGAGGGGGCCTGGAAAGGTTACCTAGTTTCTCAAATTTCTCGTCCATAACTTGTTTTGAGAAAACAATTTCAGAAACTCAAGATCTAAAGAATTTTGAAAAACCAAAGCTCTGATACCAATTGAAAAAAGTACCACTTAAGTCGTGTAATACAAGATTAAACTATCTAAATGGCTCCGAATAGTATGTTGAAGAAACCCTTTTCTTAAAACAAATTTCTTAACACAAGATGTGTAAAACAGTATGAACGACTTATTTAAGATAAAGGTTAACCAGTTTCGAAAAACAAAACTTATGTAGAAATCAAATCAACACACCTTCAAGAAAGGGATGAGAGGAGGAGGAAGTATACAAGTACAATTTTGACGTGGTAAAACCCCACTCAATTGGGGAAACATCCACAGAGGTCTCTAAATTTCAAAAGTAAAAAATCCACTAAAATAGAGTAGCGAGTTGCAAACTATATAACAATCAAGACACACAATCAAGCCAAAATTAAGTTAAAAAATTATACCAACTCCTCTGGCATTTTCTGACTTCTCCCAAGGTTTTGATGTTGTTGAGGTTCTCTCAGCTTTGTAACTCCCCTCCTTTTAGCTTTACGTCGACTCAATATGTTCATAATCTCTCTATCAACACTGTTTAGTGTTATAGTGTGAAAGTGTAAGTGGTATGTGCTCTAAATCACATGCATACAATCCACACACACTTATTACAGACGAAATGATTATTAAATTACAAACAGATTCTAAAATGTAATGAAGATTTCTAAAATCAGTTTGATAGAAACTCAAGACTTTTGATCTTTCAAATTATCCACAGATCAAGAGGGAATCTTTCTATACAAAAAACCCAAGATCCTAAACACTTTCGTTATTCGAAAATATTTACCAATATTTCACAAAATGTGAAATAATTGAAAGTGCAAATACCCAATCAAGATATTAACTATATCCAAGTCTGAGTAATCTCAAAAACTGAAATCATAAATGATTTTGTTGGTTTAGGATTTGAACAAAACATAACAGTTTAAAAACAACCAACATAAAAGAGATTTCTCAAAAGAAGAAATCAAAACAAGTAAGATAAACGTGAAGTGTATCACAGAATCACAAATATCATATTTCTATGAAAGAAAATAAGATTTGGAAAACATGAGTGGTTGGACAAGAGATTAAGAACAAGAGAGGATGGTTCTTCTCAAATCTAGAACTAACCCAACTCTCAAAACTATTTTCTAGTGAGATTTGGCGAGAGTTAGGTTAGGGTTTGTATTTTCTCTCTCCTTTTATTTTCTCTCCCTTTCTCTCTTCTTTCTTTTTTTTCTCTCAAAAATGAGGTGAGTCAAAAGTTAGAATTGAAAGGAAGAAGTTTGCTTTTATACAAGGAAGATAAGGCTCTGGAAGATCTCAGGCAAATGACCGAACATGATTTGATCGAAGGAAATCTAATGGCTGCCAATGTACCACGATTATAAAGGCTCTGATTGGTTGAGATATAAACACAAGGATCAGGTAAGAATGCATGCAGGCCATAGATTAAAACGATCCAAGGGTTCTCAATCACTCCCAGGAATGTGAGTGTAAAGAAACACAAATCCAACCGTTATAAGTGCAACACGTGTAAGGCTGAGATGACATATAAAACACATGTTTTTGGTTTAACAAAAATATAAAATTTACCCATAGTATTATCTAGCGCTTTCGATTTCTACCCAAGCCAAGTTTTAACATTTTTTACTAATTATAAAATAGCCCATAACATTTGTAAAAAATAATTTTGAATTTCTAAAAATTGTTTAAAAATCTTAGAAATTATTTAGAATATCCCAAAAATTATAGAAAAACTATTTAATGGGATTTACCTCACACACACCCATATTATGAGAAATGCAACACATGAATGTAATCCTAGGTGAGGTGTTGTACCTTTAGGAACAATTTGAGGAATTCAAAATGAAGAGTCTGAAGACTTTTTAGTCAAACTAGGATATAACTCAATTTTTTCACTATTTCCATACTAGATGAGCACCTATATAATATAGGCTCAAGTGAGTCAGATATATAGGGTGGTTCATGGAAGACATAAAAAATGATGTCTTTGAAGACATAAAAAAATTCTCGTTTAAAACCCGTTATAATTTTCTTTACTAAAGAAAGTAAATTTATGGTGCACAAAATCTCAAACAGAAGGATTACGTTTACTTATTATAATGATTACACTCCCTTTAAGTACAAGTGGAACATGTGGTAGTTCATAAATGATTGATGGGAATACAAAATCACATGTAGACCACTCAATAAGAGAGAATTGAGTTTGGTAGTCCTAAAGATCGATCATCCTAGTCATTGGATAAATTGAAGGAGCTATTAGGCAAGTAGACTATGTGGCATGACACATTAGGTAGTTCGAAAATCACGAAGGTCATTCAAAAATTACGAAGTGCACAAAAGAAAATGAAAGAATATGTCAATGGATATAGACGGATACAATTAATAAAATTCAACTACATTAAGAATAAGATTAAAGACAACAACTTAGGAATTTGGTATATATAAATAGGCATGCCCTTATTTCTCCAGGGCATTTAATTGCATGTCATTGCACCCCACGACTTGTACTCTCAGCTAGCGCCCCCAACACTCCAAATCATCTTCTTCTTTTCTTGCTGAAAGCTATTAGAATACTTTGATGTTATGATAAAATATGTTTCGTAAAATTGAAACATAATGGGGAAAAACTGAAGTATAGTTGTCTCTTTATTATAGACAAAAACTACTAAACAAAGTTTTTATAATTAACTAACTTGTAGTTTGCAATGTATCACTGTTAACACATGTTATCTGTTTCAAAATTAAATCGAACTACGAAAATCTACTATGAAACTCAATAAAATAAATACAACAATACACACACACACACACACATTTAAATAACGTGAAACTCAACAACATGAAATTATATTTCACTCAAGAAAATAAACCAATATATATACACATTCAATGATATGAATCTCGAATAAACAAGGGACTTACCACAATAATTTAAACATCAAACGAATTATATTTAACTTAAATATATTATGTATTACTCTTAAATAAAAATAGTTCCCAATTTCTAGTGATCATGTTCATACACAATCCATAGCAAGGGAAAATTAACTATACATTCAACAATGTTGATGTATTGGCAACCATCCTTATAAAGTGAACTATTACATAACATTAAGAACAATGCTTAAATATAGTTTGTTTCTTATAATCACAAATCTAGTTCCACTACATGGCATTTGTACAAATTTTCCAAAATGGGAATTTAAAATTCAAAATTCTTTCCAATTTTTTTCCATAAACAAAAACTCAAAATATACTAAACATATATGGCACAAAAACATATATGGCACAACAACAAGAAACTACTTTAAACTCAAATTTGATAATATTTATACACACGCACAACAATAGTAAACTCATCAAAACGAAAATATATATATACACATTCAACATTAACACTCACTAAAAAATAATCCAATAAAATCTAAAATATACTAATAAATCATTATTTGGATTGAAAGTTAAGAGTTGTTAAAATTAATCTGTGGAGTCCTGAGTGGCTAAGATAAAACGTAGGGAAATCATCGAAAAATAAAAATCATCGGAAGAGATTTTGGTATGTGTGGAGACGAAGGGAAAGAAAACAATTTTTATCCAGTGAATTCACATTTGAGAAAGGCGTATTCATTATAAAAAGTAATTGTGTACACACATTCGAGATGCAAATTGACCTTAAATATAAATACGCATCTTAGAGGTGCGTATTTAATTATTTTTTAAATGACTCCACATCCCCTAGTTGTGAATTAAATTAAAATTAAATTTAAGTAAACTTAATCAGGTCGTTAATCCAATAGAATTCACATTTGGAAAGTGCAAATGTAACCTCGATTTGCTTCTCCCAAGTGCGAATTCACAAAATGCAATATTTTTGTAAATAGATATTTTAACTACATTTCTAAGGATTTTTTTACTTAACCGTCACTTTTTCATGTGATATTTTACTTAATATCCACTTTATTAATCCCTTTGACATAACCCCCTAAATAAGGGGGTTATCTTAAAATATTGCATAAAATCTAAAAATTTATTTGACCTTCTCTCTTATTTATAATACCAAATAAAACTTAATGTTCTATTTTGGGGTAAAGTTAAAAAAAAATGAAAATTAGTGAATAGGTCAAATTAAGCATTAAAATTTTAAGATTAAACTTTTTATTTATAATAAGGCACTCAACAAATATTGTTGTGTGACTATAATACAAAAAGTAATTAAAAACTCATTTATAAATGCTTTAGAACACTACCACATCATAACTAGCATTGATGTGGCAACTAGTACCGATATGGTTTTGCCAACGATTACAAAGTGCCTAACTAATACAAGTATTTTAGTTTAAATGTCTTTTTTGCTAATATATAAATAAAGTTGAATAAAAATGAAATAATATAGCTTTGATAGGATACAACCCTATTTAAGCCTCATCTTATTTATAGTTTTCAAGTCGGATTAGGGGTGATAATTCAAGTTAGTCATGTCATTTTCAGGTTGAATTACGTTAGGTTTGGATACAAGTTTTGAATACTATTAAGTCTAAACAAGTTAATCCTATCATATTCAGATCATATCAAATTGTTACCATAAGCGAATTATCTTGTTAAAGATTGTCAACCCTAAATATTTGGTTAATTCAAGACACTAGAATAATTGTTTTTGATTTCGACATTTTGCCACACCAAAATACTGAAATATTATTTTTTATATACCAAAATTAAGGTTTTATTCCAAATCCTTAAGTAAAATGAAAAGAAAAACGTAAAAGAAAAAATAAAAAAACTTCACATGACAGTTCAAAAGGGAAAAACCAAAATTTGAAGAAAAGATCTTACGCGACATATTAACCATCACGTGAGAGTCTCAAATGTCACATATGTATCACGGATGACATATCAGATAAACTAATAATCATAAAATTATAATTTTTAATTAAATCGTATGTTTTTGGGTGACACTAAATATACTCCAAAAATTCCATTATAACACTACACGCATAAAAGATTGTATATCGTGTTTATAAAATAATTTGTTATATTATATTGTAATTCTTTATTTAAATACTCAACAAATAAAAAAGGGTTGTGATAGTTTCACTCAAAAATATCCCCAAAACATCACAAAAAGATTAAATATACACTTTACTAACAACCCCCAAAAGTGTTGTACCTTTTTATTTAATCAAAATGTCTAAAATACCCCTAAATAACAAAAAAAATAACATACTCCAAACTTTTCACATTCCAAACTCTTTACATCCTACTGAAAGGAACCCTTCTACGGTTAAACCTAGCCATTTTTACCTTCTTCATTTGTGCAAAAAGTTTTATTTTGTTGTTTCTTTGTGTTGTTGTAGGGTTGTTTTAATGCAGAAAATAAGGTTGAAAGAGGCTACCTTGCCATGGGTGAAGAAAAAATGTTGATGTTGAAACTTCTCAAAAGTTGGGCATCCATCGTGGATGATTTTGAGCTATTGAAACACCTATACATACTTTCTAATGTCTAAAACTATATAAAAAATGAAGAAAAAAGTAAATTAAAAAATTTGGATATACTGTACATATGGCGGCCCATCACCGTAGGTGATAGCACATTTCAATGGCATCTGGCTCTAATTTTCGTGGCATATTTCGGTGACAAGAGGATATTTATTTATGGTCTGATGTAACCTTGATATGGGGACATACGGTTAACCTAAACTGTGGGTGTCATGCCACGGTGTTCTGTGAGCGTGTATTTCCATCTCACGGTTACATCAAACCATATATGCCCTATTATGGTTTGCTCTCACCCTACACTAGAAATTTACATATTGCTTAAACCATTGATAATCTTTTATGGTTTACTCTCACCGTACTGAGTGCCAAATCTTTTTCATTTTTACCCTGCTAATTTTTGTCAACTTCTTGTACCAAATGTATTCTCAATTATGATTGTATTTTAAATAGATGGCTCGGTCCTCAATGATTTATTTTGGCAAGATATAGACAATGTTGTCGTACCGAGTGTTTTGATTAAATGTGATTCACCCGATAGATCAAACATGGGTGAAAAAGGCACGACTGAGCAACCAAAGGCATCACCATCCGACAAATCTAACATCGGTGAACAAGGCACGATTGAAGATCCAACGGCATTAACACTCGATAAATTAAGAAGGGGTGAATGTTTACATAATTGTTTTCCAGACTTGTCACTGTCTACGGTAATAAATAATCATTTCCAATAATTCCTCTAAGTGTAGAAAATAATTGGATAACCCTAACAATTGCTTGGATACTACAATAGGACGTGGGAGTAGATGAAGGCTTGGATGTTAATGCAATTACACAAGACTATACAATCGAATTCACTACTGACGAGGCATGTTTAATTTTCTTATATGTGACATTCATTTATATGCAATTTCAATTAACAATGCATGTTATAGTTGCTCATATTTAATTATAATTTCCATATATGTGTAATTTCAATTAACAATCACTACACCAAAATGGGCAAATTGTCACCTTTCAGCCGGCCAGCCTTGTCAAGGTCATTGACCGTGACAAAAAACACGCGTTTTATGTCACGGTCATTGACCTTGACACGACCGTGACAACTAATTTTCACGGTCAATGACCGGGACAAGGCCGTGATAAATTTACTTGTCACGGACTTGTCACGGTCATTGACCGTGACAATTATTTAAATAATTGTCAAGGTCAATGACCGTGACACGACCGTGACAATGTTAGCAGCAAAAACCCTTTCCCCCTTCTTTTTCCCCTCCCGCGCCGTTCCCTCCCTCTCTCTCTCTCTCTCTCTCGACGCTGCTCTCTCTCTCTCTCTCTCTCTCTCTCTCTCTCTCTCTCTCTCTCTCTCTCTACTTTCAGGTCGATTTTCTCTCTCTCTCTCTCTCTCTCTCTCTCTCTCTTCCATTTATATATATGTTTGTGTGTATATTTATGTGTGTATGTGTATATATATATGTGTGTATGTGTGTGCGTGTGAGGGGGGTGGGGCGGGGTGGGGCAGGGTGGGGGCAGGGCGGGGTGTGTGCGTGTGTATATGTATGTGTATGTATGTGTATGTGTGTGTATATATGTGTGTGGTGGTGTGTGGTGGGGGAGGGGGTGGTGGAGGGGGGAAGGGGGTGGGGTGGGGGTGGGGGTGGGGCACCCATTTAATAACTTTTAAAATATTTGAAAAAAACATAATATTACAAAATTGAAACGAAATGGTATTGATGGAACTTACACATATGTTATAATATAGAATCTCAAGATAAAAAAATGTACAGTAAAACTCCAAATTGATACGAAATTAAAAAAAAATATAATGACATCAACTAACATATATACACAACACTAAAAGTAGACATCAATTTTATAGATTTTTACTTTATAATTCAATATGGGTTATACTCCCACATAATTCATCAACAAATATTGTAAAAACATTGTGAAAATAATAAACATCGGGAGGGGGGCAGGGTGTGGGGGTGGGGGTGGGTGGAGTTTTGAATATTATTTACGTTTACATTTTTGGATATTATTTACATTCAAAATAAATAATTGATAATAGTTCGATAATAATTGGATAATAATTGATATTTTCATTCAAAATAAATATTTCATTCAAAAATATTGGATAATAATTGATATTTTCATTTAAATTGATAATAATTTTATTCATGAAATTAATTCAATTAGGTAAAACCCTAGATAATTTTTTAACACAATTTGATAATATTATATAAAGTTTAGTAAATTCACAAAATGTTGCCAATTGTATGTTTTTAGAAATATCATTAGTTAGAATCCATACACATGCATGTTGTTAGAAAGTCTTAAATTTAATTCTCACTTTAATTTGTAGAATCTCCGTACTTGGTTGGATTTATCCCTTTATGATAATGAAATTTATGCTCCAATTATAATTATCTCATGTCATAATTTTATTGATAAACAATATATGTAGTTGTCACGGTCGTGGTGGGGGGAGGGGGAGGGGGTGGGTGGGGAGTGTGTGTGTGTGTGTGCGCATAGGTGCGTAGGTGTGTGTGTGTGCGTGGAGGGGGGAGGGGGAAGGGGGGAGGGGGGAGGGGGAGGGGGTGGGGTATGTGTATATGTGTGTGTATGGTGGTGTGTGGTGGGGGAGGGGGGTAGTGGGGGTGGTGTGTGGTGGGGGAGCTGATAATATTTTGTTATAATTTGTGGGGGGAGGGGGTGGGGGTGTGGTGTGTGTGTGTGCGTAGGTGTGTGCGTGGCGGGTGGGGTAGGGGTGTGTGTATGTGTACTATTAACATTTTTTTTTATTTGTACTAATAACATTTTTTTACAGCAAAAATGTCTCCTTCAGATATTAAGGCGAAGATGATGATGTCGTCTGGGTTCGGTGGTAGCGGAGGCGATGAGGGCTCCTCCTCCCCTAGGCTCCCCAAATATGGAAAATTTGGGATTACCGTCGAGAACAAGTCGGAGCTATTAGCGAGATCCCTCGAGCTACTAAAGACGGTCATCGGCCCGGGATTTATGAGTTGGAAGGAGGTGCCATATGAGCTCAAGTTAGATGTTTGGGCGGCACTACAGGTAATATATTTCAATTTCAATTTCAATTTCAATTTCAATTTCAATTTCAATTTCAATTTCAATTTCAATTTCATATTTATATTTATATTTATTCGCAACTAACATTGTATTTGTTGGACAGGAACAATTCAACTTGGATCCAAAGCTACGCGATTCCGTCTTGGAGCAGTTGAGGGAGCAACATAAGACGTGGAAGAAAAATATGCGGACACAGTACTTTGGGAAAACACGAGAGTCCATTATACAATGGCGCGGATCCGTCCCGCCCAAGGAGCCGATCTCATTGGCACAATGTCAAAAGTTCATTGACAATGAGATCGAGGATCGACAATTGGCATCTCGCTAATCGGGGAGAGAAAATCGGGCAAAAAAGACGGACGTGCACTACTCCGGCCGGACCTCTTACGCCGAGGTGGAGCATAGGATGCAGGTAAGATTTAATTTATCTATAACTACAGAAATATATTATTCTTCATTATTTTACTTTGCGGGGCCGATACTAATTTTACTTCACTTTATTTTATTTCAGGGGGTAGGGAGTGGGCCAGGGGGTAAGCCACATAGGCTCGATACTTATGTGGCTCTTCGGACGAAGAAGGGGAAGGACAAGGAGGTGTCCCCGAGCGTCGCGGCCACGATTGTAAGTAATCCGACAGTTTAATTATTGTTAATTACGTTATAATTTTTTAGTTTACTTATTTTACTAATCATGTGCTTTTTGTCGTTTCAGGCAAAGCTTAAGGAAGTGCATGAGTCGCAGTCTGATGCCGACAAGGCATCTTTGTCCACAGACGCACTCAGCCAAGTGCTTGGCTCTGATCGCAAGGGGAGGACAAGGGGAGTGAGCTCGCGGGTGGCCAAATCTAGGATCATCGGATTGGAGACGAACGACACCGGGTTGGCTCGAACGGTGGATTCACACGACGCGAAGCTGTCCCGTTTGGAGGCGACGGACTAAGATATGTACGCATTCATGAAGCGTACGTTGGGTGGAGACCGTAAAGGGAAAGGGAAAGGGAAGGAGAAGGAGAAGGCGGTGGAGGAGGAGGTGCGGGAGGACGAGGCGCAGGATGATGAGGATGTGGACCTCGCTGCTTCATCACCGACACGTTCGTACTTCGATGATCCACTTCCCTATTTGGCGCCCTTCAACAGACCATTGTCGACACTTGGTTGGCCGAGCGTGTTCATATTGGACGTATTTGATGGCCAGCGGATAGGGCGGGGGTTGAGGGACCCAAATATCGTCGAGGGTGGAATAGTCCATGGATGTGTGCTTCAAGAGATGGAGTCCAGGGTGCTCGTCACGCATGTCATACCCGGGAAGGAGAACTCCCTATTATGGTTGCGCGAACAATGCGGCACGACGTATATTGGTGGGTGCGTCAATTCGTATGTCGTGTGGCCTACTCACCTCCTCAGTTTTATCCAAGACATGTAGTAACATTATTTTTAAGTTTGTCCATTTTAATTATATTTGGATTATATCGTCATGTATATTATTTTTACTTTGAATATTTGGATTATATCGTCATGAATATATATTTGCATTATCTTTAGTTTGTGTTGGATATATGATGTTTGGAACAGGTACAACGTTGCTATAACAGGTACAAATATACTGCTGGGCAGTGGCAGTGGCCATACTGCCCAGCAGATTTTTTTAAATTCTTCCCAGAATTGTCACGGTCAATGACCGTGACAATTTTTTTTAAGAAGGGTCACGGCTTTGTCACAGTTATAAACCATGACAAACATGTCACGATCATTGACCGCGACACGACCGTGACACAAAACGCGAGTTTGTGTCAGGGTCATTGACCGTGACAAAAAAAGTTGTCTCGCCTCGAAATGTCATGGTCATTGACCTTGACAAGTTGGATTTGTCAAGGTCAATGACCTTGACAAATGGGCAGATTTGGTGTAGTGAATGCATGTTATACTTGTATATATATTTTATGACCATGACAAAACAATTAATTGTCGTCAATAAATCGGTCGCACAATTCATGCCGTTTGAAATTCGACAAGGCATGTTTAGTTAAAAAAGGAAGGATGATATTGGGTTAAGAGCGTAGTAAGCTTCACATGAATAGGAGAGATGAGGGTGTGGAGAAAAATAAGAAGAGAAGTTCTGGTACTCAAAAGTATGATTATCCCTTTCGAGGCGTGCTTAGAGAGGATGCCCGATGCGGGTGGAAGTTGTTTGTAGACTATACAACCACGAATTATCTGAAACACTTTTTATACATCTTTATGCTACGCGACTGTCCCAACAAGATTAGAATATAGCAAGCAAAGTGACTACCAATAGGGTGGGGCCAAATGAAGTACTCCACATTTTGAAACAACGGTCGACATACAATTATTCCTCCATTAGAATAATTTATAAAGCAAAGCACAAGATAAAAAATATTGAGATGCAAGTGCGCACAACAATGCAACAACTGATGCATTTTCTAACAAAGAAGTGCTATGCCCACTGTCACCGGAGAAACGAGAAGACTAATGTTATGGATCATATTTTTTTCGTACATCCTACATCTAATTTGTTGGATAAGTGCTTCCCGACTGTACTAGTGATTGATTTCACCTACAAGACTAAACTCTATAATATGACCCTATTCTAGATGATTGGAGATACATTAGATGGTCAATCATTTTTCATTGCCTTTGCATTCTTGAAGAATGAGAAGGAGGAGAATTTTCATTGGGCTTTACACCATTTGCGATCATTGTACGAGCCCAAATCTTTGCCACGGGTTATTATATCTGATAAACAAAAGTCTTGATTAAATGCGATTGAAAAGGTGGTTCCACTTGCCACCCTCCTTTTATGTTTGTTCTAAGTTCAAAAAAATTTAGAGGGTGCATGTTTGAAACACAAAATTAAAGATCAAGGGAAGAAGTTTTTTATTCAAGGTTGGTTTGGGGTGGTGGAGTCCGAGACTGAGTATGATTTTAAGAATTCGTGATCATATTTTCTTAAAATTGTCACAAGTATCTCAAAAGTAGGTGAGACACACTCCTCATGAGGCGCGGAGTGATCCTCAAGGGCACTCGTAGGAGGAAGTGTGAAAATAAACGACTGAGTGATCAACTTATCTACCATTACATTGCCATCCGAGGTGGTTGGAAAATCAAACAAGGCATCCAAATTCAAGAAAGAAGAATCAACAGTAATATATGACCCAAATTGAGTCAAGAATGGTGGAACATGATCCATATCCGGAGAGGAAGAAACCGTCTCGAATTCAATCTCGAGATAAGAGTGAGAACTCGTAGCCGGAGCTAACGTAGGAGGAAGTGGTTCCTCGGGAACACAAACGGTGGGCTTGATAGGTGTAGACTCGAGCATTTTTTTAGATTGGACGGGAAAGGTAATGTGAACCTCAAGTGTGGGTTCATTTGGATATGATGGGAGCAAATCAGTCTTACTAATGAAAGGTAAGTCAACACAATTATCGACTTGGGGACCAGACCACGAAATTGTCTCAATTTTGAGATTCTCGGGAGGATAGGGTTGGTCACACTCAAAGTCAGTGGCACAAGACGACGCATCATCACTCCACGTGGGGGCAAAAATGGGTTTACTTGGGGGGAATTCCGACTCGTACGAACACTCAAATTCATTTAATAATTGTTCAAGCCGTTGGAGAGCTTCATTTTGAATTTGAGTGGCATGCGCTTGCTCAATGATAAATTGTTGTAAGAGTGCCTCAGGAGTGGATGTGGAGGGTGGTGGTGAAGGGTGGGTGGCGGAGGGACAATGGGGGATGGGTGAGGTGGACACAACACACTACTATCATGAATAAATGTAGAATACTCATAGAAAGTGTGGGGAACGGGGTCAAGTTGGTCATACACGGGAGAATCATATCCATGAGAGACAAAAGGTTGATAATCGTGGGTAGCATAGTGAGGGAACTGATCGGGATAGGGTGCATCAGTTTGTAATGATGAATGTTGGAACGTGTGAGGATCAACAATAGAGGGTTAGGATTCGTATTGCGTGGAAAGTTGATTAGGCCTCCACGAATAGCTTGGGTACTCATACCACTCGTGATTTGATACATCATGATAATAAGTCGGAGCGAGTTTCGAAGTAGTGTCATATGGATACACTTGTTCCATGGTGGGTTTGGATGGATAAGGAAGATATGGGCACTCACGGGACAAGTGATCGGCGTGAAAGCAATAGGTGCATGGCGAAGCATGTGACGTGTTGATACTCATCATCGGAGGTGATGGAATGTGAAATGCGTGCGTGGACGACAGAAGGGTATCAACAGTGAAGTAAGGCATGGAGGTTCTACTCGGGCTCAACTTCAAACATGCTTTGAGAAAAATGAGAAATGGCCAAAATAAACTGGTTAAGGACGTTCTTTGGCCTTGATGAGAAAAAATATATTTTTTGATTTTTTTTTCAAAAGGAAAGAAAATATTTTTGGATGTTTTTAAAAAATGAAAGAAAGAAAATATTTTTGGATTTTTATGGAGAAAAATAAGGAAAAAAATAGTTTTGGATTTTTTTAGAAAAATAAAGGAAGAAAATATTTTTGGATTTTTTTTTAACGAAAAGAGTGGGAAAAACATTGGACTCTTAAATTTTGAACGAACTCACTAAAATCCGACTACCTAACGAATGGAATTGGACACACACAAGTCAAGGAGAATTCCTAACTAGCACATAGCCAATTTTTATCTTTAAATTTAGGTGAGAGGGTAGTCAAATTTTAATGAAGTCCGCGGGCGATAAAAATCACGAAAATTGTCTTAGTGATCGTCTTTTCAAAAATGTTCTCCTATTGGGCTACCTAGTTGATTGATTTTAAATTTAATGATAGCTAGGGTAGCACACAATGGTAAGCGAGTGAGTCAGGTGATGAAATTCTTTCTCGTGAATGACCGGGTGTAGGTCTTAATTGATTAATTCATCACACACATTCAAAAATAAATGCAAGAATTAAAATCAAATAAGAGCACGTAATCACACACAAAAATTGACTCGCTGACAGGAGAGGCACGAGGGTTTAGAAATGTATCTCCCACGATTTTTACACCGTGGGGTGATGAACAATTTGAGTCGACCGAGGGGAGATTACGCCTATCTCAGTTGGCCCCGGGAGTCCTACCAACTCAAAGTAGACAGGCTTCATTTCCTCGTCTTTGGACGCCCTATCTCTACCTTGTCCGGTTTCCCTATCATGCTTTTCTTCGATTATTACAAATTAAAATAATAAAAAATAAATGGCGTCTCTAAGCACCGCAATACAAGCCAAGAATAGAATAGTCATAATACAAGCTTTCTAAAAAAATGAAAAATGGTACAAAAATAAAAAAATAAAAATAAATCACAAAAATGGATCCTCTCAAGTGCTTCAAGCTCTAAACATTGGCAACAATGCCATTTGATTGAGAAAACTTTTCGGTATATGTGTCGTTGTTTGAAAGATCCTCTAATAAAAACCTTTCATACCTACAAAAATATAACAATACTAGAGTGTAGCGGTAAGTAAGGAAATCAATACAAATCTAAGGGTGAAACATGCAAAAGAGGCATGCAATTCATTTGTTTATTTTCTTTTTAGACTTTTTGCTTTTTCTATTTTTTTTAAGCCTTTTTTAATATTAAAACAATTTTGAGATTAAGGTGAAATAAGACTACTAAATCAAAGATGTAAATAACTAACTAAAAGCTAAGTGAAGATACTAAGTAAATCTAACTAAATAAAAATCTAAAATATGAGATGGGTGAGAAAATAAAAGTGAGAGCTAATAAGGGATGGCATTACACCAATTATTCTAGGTGATCTATTTTAATTAATTCATTCAAATTAAATGTCCCAAGTTAGTATGAAAATTATAAATCAACTCTCGTTGAAAATATAATTTTAATAATAACATTTTAGAAAATTAATTTTAATACTCCTACAACTCTTAAAAAGTAGATCCAACATCATTTAATAAATCACTCGCTAGGATCGATCGATTACACTAGTGTAAATCATAGAAAATAAATTTAGAGTTGAAATTCAAGGAATAATACTACACTTGAGAAACCCCTATCTCTAGTTCGATTCTAAAATGGGTATTATAGCTCGAATTTCAATTTTCTCTCGAAAATCATTTATCCTCTCTCGACGCGTAAATAGAAAGTATGGGTGTAAAGTAAATTATTAAAGGGAATTTTAATGTAAATAAACTAATTAAAATGGATTAATATAAAATAATGGAATCATCCCACCCCTTGAAAGGGGATTTAGCCTAGCATTATATTAAACATGATGAGAAAATAATCAAAGGCATATAAAATAAAAGAGTAGAGAAAGAGAACAAATCTTTAACAAGTATCCTTGAAATTGGCAATTTGAACTCTATCCTCTTCAATACAAATCAATCACTCATAATTAAATCTCACTAAATCTCCAAAAAAATAAAAATAAAACTATTTACAAATTATTTTTCTCCCTAATTTATTTTCTACTCTAAACTATCTCTCTTCTTCTACAAGTCTCCCCCCTTCTCAAATGGGTCTTCATATGATTTTATAGTAGCACATGGAGCTAAGGTGTAAACATGAGAGGATAATGGAGCAGGAGGGTATGTGAGGTATGGAGTAAGGGTTATTTTAGGAAAAATACACACATGTGCATGTGTGTTGAGTGAGGTAACAATCTGATTTGTTAAGAGGGTAGTTTTGGGAAATGGGGTTTAAAGAATGGTTTAAAACATGTAGGTTTTAGTTATTTGGTTTGGGGTTTGGTTGTTAAAGGCAGAATCGGTTTGGACTTATGTGGGTTTAGAAGAAATGGGTATTGGTGGATTTGGTTGAGGTGGGGTCAAATTTTATGGGTAATGGGTTGGTGGTTGGATGAGGTGGCCGGAGCAAAGGTCAGCGGGTCTCAAGTCGTCGGAATGGGCTCGGGTTAAGCTGGAATGGGCAAGAGGCTAATCTCGTAGATTTTGGGTTAAGTAGATCCGGAGTTCTGCAGGAGGTTTGGGTAGCCCGCCGGAGATCCGGGTTTAGTATGGTCATGTTGGCTCCGGGTTAAGGGTCGGGTAAGGTTCGGTTTCATCTCGTTGAGTTTTTTTTTTTTTTCTGGTTTGCTCCGTGTTGGGGTCGATTTGGGGATGGATCTGGGTTTCATCAGGACGCGGGGGTGGAGTTGGTGGTTTCGAAGGGTTAGAAAGGAGTAGCAGGTGGTTCCGGATTGTATGGGCGGGGGTTTACGGGTTGGTTGGTCGAGATGGGTAAAACTCGAAATGGATTTCATTTCGAGTTGGTGAGTGGGATAGGAATGGGAAATGGGTATTGTAGGTTATGGAGGTGTTGGTTGATTTTGTTAATGGTAGATAAGAGATAGTGTGGTAGGTGTAGAGAAGATGAAGTGGGGTTGTTGGGGGAAGAAGGTGAATAGTGGATGAGGGGTGATTTGGTGTGTGTGAGTGTAGGAAAATAGGGGTGTGGGTGTGGGTGTGTAAATTTGTTGAGCTTGGGAGAGTGTATAGGATTATAGTGTGTGTGTGAGTGTCGGATAGTGAGGTGTATGTGTGTGTTTAACTTTGTACCCTAAATAAAATAAAATAAGAAAATAATAAAATAAACCTAATAAAATAAAAACAAGTAAAATAAAAGTAAAAACTAAACTGAACTAAAAATAAAATCAACTAAAAATAAAATTCACTAAAAAAATAACGTGACACACAATACAAACTCTAAAAACTAAATACGACTCAAATAAAAACTAATAAAATAAAATAAAACAAAACAAAAATAATAATAAACTAACTAAAAACTAAAAACAAACAAAAATAAAGGAAAACAAATACTCGACGCACTAAAATAAAACATAAAAAAAATCCTCTAAAAACAAATAAAATCTATTTAAAATAAAACTCAAATAAAAATAAAAACTAAAAAAGAAGTAAAAATAAAACCTAAAGTCCTAAAAATATAAAATCTATCAAAACTAAAAATAAAGACTATTAAAAATAAAAAATAAAAAGAAAATAAATTCTAGAAAATTCTAAATAAATCTAAAAATAAAAACGACTCAAACAAAAAATCTAAAGTAAATCTAAAAAGCACAAACTAAACACACACGGGCTCGGGTGAAGGTTTAGGCTAAGTTTAGGCTTGGGTAAGGCTACAAGAATGGTGATTTAGCTCCATTAATCCCACATTTGGTTTGAAATAAGCGTTTGAACTCCGCAAACGACGATCAAGTCTGCACATTAATATTTAGGCATATAAGACCCAATTTTTCCGAGAATTAGCAACTAAAATACGTCTATTCGGGGTATAAAATGTACACTTTTTGGTGCTTATCGGTGGAGTTCGAGACTGAGCATGATTTCAAGAATTCGTGATCGGCTTTTCGTAAAATTGTCACAAATATCTCAACATGATTTCTTACATACACAATAAGTGGTAGCCTCTACGATATCAGTTTGCACATTCCTGTACTAACAAGGCACCTCACTGTAGCAACTTCACAACTAACAGATAGGCGGGAGACCATGGCCAACTGAAAAAACATCTAACAAGTAGCACCAGTTCTTTTACAACTGTGTGGAAGGAAATGGATGAATTGATTGGCCACCAAATGACTCAGATATTGATTGAGTTTCACAACCAAGCACAACCACAACAGCTCGTTATTTTGTGAGATCTATGGTAGGGTATCTCACTATGCCTTATACTTGATTGTTGGGGAAATTGATTACATGAGATCAATTTTGAGTGAATCTTCCACCAATAACTAATATACGGAGTTACGATACTTGCACTAACTCCGTACGATCTACGGACTTCCCTGTGTACACGAGTTTGTGCAATGGGTGAAGATAGGCTAAGAAATTTCCCAAAAAGAGCTAAACGGTCATTGGAAAAAACTTTCTATTGTCCAAAACATCCTAATGTACCGTTAGATTGAATATACTTCTGAGATGATATTGTTTAAGAACAAGTGGACTGAGATAGGTGAAACCGTTAGGAAGATGATGCAAAGTAAGTTATTGGAAATTGCTCAACCTTCTTGCATGTCATTGATGGAACCCGTGTAGATTTGGAAAAAGGGTATACCCCCTAAGGGGGATAATTCTATTAATACATCTATAAAAATAATTCTGTGTATTTAGGAGGAGGATGAACTTATCACATCCGAGTTGAAGAAGACAATTACAAATTGAACGCCATTAAAAGTGTAGGTCTATATTAAGCACATTCCTAATTTCTACCAGTCATTTGTGGAAGGGATATACGATGTTAGATTTGATGGGAACTGCAGTTATAAGGCCATTTCTAAAGGATTTGGTGTTGGGGATGGACTTAGGAATTCTCATGTTATCCATAGTGCGATGTTGTCTGAGCTATGTAGGGACAAGCCTTTCTGGGCTAGTATTATGAATTCATATGATATTGACAACTATGAGAGGATATTGGACATGTTTAGGCACTCATGCACTCGAGAACATTAGTTTATTCTTCCTAATTTTGGGTATCTTACAACTCATGCACTGAAGCTTATGGTAGTCATGATATCCAAATTTTAATCCTTACTTTTCGTGCCATTTGACGTTGGGCTAAAATCTTCGATAGAAGGGAATCACATAGTCTTCATTCTCAACATCTTAAATACTAACTGGGTGAATTTAAAATGCACTAGCTTTTGTCCCATACCAACATTTACCTCTCACTGGAGATCCAAAAAAACTCAAGATCCCCTTGACTAGGCTAATATATTCCATGCTACTCCAACTCACGATTCTTTGAGGCTGTAGTATTTAAATAGTGTTAAGGTGCTTTTTCACCGTGCTACTCCAACTCACGGTTGGATTAGACTGTTAGGAATAACATCATGGTTCCTTCATGCCGTGGGATTTAGATAGTGTTGGGGGTGAAAATTATAACCTTAAACCACAATTTAATCTCTTTGTGGTACTTAAACGCACGATTGTCTTATACCGTGGTGTTCAAATCTAACAGCATAGTACTACCACATACTTTTATAAACATAACACTAGAGGACCAAATCTAAAATACAACCACTTTAATGTAAATCACATACGTTCAAAACCTAGAATAAATCATCGCCCATTAGATCCAAAAAAAAATATTACATCCAAAATTGTTTCAACAACATAAGAAACCAAAAATAAATTGTTTAAAATACTCTGAAAACTATCAATATTTTTTTCATTTTCTCTTACAGTGTTTTTTTTGTGTGTGTGTGTGGGGGGGGGGGGGGGGGGGGGGGGGTTGTTGTGGGGCTTTTGGAGGTGCTGGATCATGTCATGCCTTTGTCCTTGTTTCATGATGCTTGGGTGCCTTTATCCTTTATTTTGATTGATGTGTTTCCTTTGTCTTGAGTAAGGTATCCACCGTTGCACATGCGGAATCAAGGCGTCATAAATATCTTGGCCCGAACACACATCAATTATCTTTTGTTCTAGAATGATGGCTACGTCAATACCGTGAACCTATACATATAACCATCAACTGCGTGTTAGAAAGATAAATATGGAAATGAGAAACCCATTTATGAATATTTGCAAATTATCAATTTATTAGAGTGTTTTACTTTTTTTTTCCTAATACGGTGATCAAGATTTTGAACGTATGGATGGGATCTTTCAAGGTTCCAGGATATGTAACCTTCCACATATTCCCATGGTATGTTCGTCACCGCAATCGATCGTCTAATGTCAGAAAGAACATGATCTACCTAGGTTAGTTGATACCATTTTTAGATATCGAACTTCACATTCCAGCGTTCCTGAGTCTTTCCCCTCTCTTTCGATAATGGGCGCATTGGGAGTCTCAGAATTATTTGTACACAACCAGCCTGACGTAACACCCTATTTGGATAATAAGGTTAACCAACATCATAGAAAATAAGGGTATTGTTATACTATGAGACCGCCTGGAAAGGGTAGGCCTCACGATTTTAACCGTAGATATCCCAGACAACTTACACGTTATTGCAAATGTTAACGTATATAACAGAGCAAGAGAATTGCATTTAAAACAATGATTTTTAAACAAAACTTAAGTTAGATGCTTTTAGATCATATAGGGTCTCCTTTAACTCCACCATTTGTGTAAAGGCATCACCTGACACCGTTTGCGCCTTCCTATTGTATAGACGCGGGTCTGAAGAATGGAACTCCAAATTTTGTACACACCTCACCAAATTAAATTGGTCGTATATCCATGCCTGCATCGAGATTGATAAATTTATATATAACCCAAAATATGATAACTACAACATGATAAGTGTATAATGTTTTATCACTCATAGAGTGAGATATCCAACCACATGTTGCACGTCTACATGGGATGCAACCCCAAGTTGCTAATATAAATGAGCCAATATGACCATCACCCAAGCGTATTCATTTCCCTTTTTAATTTTTGACAACATTTGTATGTAGTAAATTAAGACTCGATTCCCCGATTTGTCTGGGAAAAATAAGTACCCGATCATGAGTAACAAGTTACCCCGCGCCACTTGCTCACTGTCTCTTTTAGTAATATTCTCTCCCCACTTTCTCACCTTCCCCTTGCACTGATGCATTAGCTAATTAAAACGGATCGAATACAAAGACTTGAATTCTTCTAACGCCTCCTCCTCGTTACAACCAATGTATTTGGTTAGCCATTAATTTGTTTACCCTTGTATTTGGATTTCCTAAACACCATCCCATAGAATGGTTTACCAATGACAGAGATATTAAGGAGATGGTATACATTGTTTAGGGTGATGGTCATCTCACAGAATGACATATGGAGTGAATTCATCTCCAGATCCCACCATTCAATAAATGTTAACACCAATACATAGTCTATGTATCGGTATAAGTATTTTACCAATCCCCACAAACCCGAATTTTTAACCAACTCAGCCATCCGCTCATTCTCCTTTTATATATTCGACTCGATAAGTTTTTTAAACTACAATCATTTCATCATGCCATTCTCCTCGGTGCAATTCCATATTAAGTAAGAAATATAGTCTTTAAAATTTTTAAGCAACTTAGGGCTATTTGGCGTACACCCCTCTAATGATTATGAATCTGAGTGGTTAATTTTTTTTTAAGGTTTCTTCTTGGGTGTTTTTGTAGGTGTTAATAGCTGCATTTCCTCTTTTTAAGACGAAAATATTTCGTTTGTCTCATCTCCTTGCCCTCCTCCACCTCCTGCCTCCTGTTTTCCCTCCTCAACTACCTTCTTCGAACTACCCTCCTCTACATTAGCACTCCCTCCCTCATCACTATCACCCCCATGCTTTAAAAACATCCTCCACATTAGCTACCTTATCCCCATTCCCATCCCCCATACCTCATCAAACACCTTCTCAATAACCTTATCAAATAACGAAGGAGGAGAATGTCATCTAATTTTTTCACTGTCATTACTACTCAATGATGCGAATTATTCACCTCTTTCGTCCCTCCAACGTCCCCTTTTGATCTGATGCGATAAGAGGCTTTCTGGATCTTCCCATTTATATAACCTAAAACAACAATAAGAAATGAGTACACGAGATTAAAAGTAGATGTTTAAGTGTCCATATTGCTAGAAAAAAATCGTAATAAAGCAACAATGGTGATATATAACCATATATGAAAAAACACGATTAGATCCAATCGAGTAAGAGAACATCACGATGACTCATAATTGTAGACAACAAATCACGATGGCAAGAAACCGTTATGGTTCATACCATGACTGCCTTTCACCATGTGTATAACTAGTTTGTGGTTGCCATGTTTATTCAAATATAAAATCTCTTGTAACCCACAGTCACTCCTCACCGTAAGCTACTTCCTACGGTTACTCCGTACCGTAGGTACTTCGCCACGACAGGAGGTCACCTACAGTAATGAGTGGTCGTATATTCATCATCCTATTTTTTTTTAGTTTTTTGTGATTTACAGGTGTTTTATTCACATTATAAGGAATATATTTGCAATTTTGCAATAATGTACGATGTAAATACCATTTAAAAGTATTTGTATTTCAGTTTTTAAAAAATTTCATAGTAGGGTTTACATGGTATGATTTCCTAGCATTTTAGTGTGCACTTTAGAGAGACATTGTTCAAACAATACAATAATGGGTATTAGAATCACATACCCAAAGTTTTTTTTTTCTCTTAAAGTGGAATGAGGATTTGTATTTGGTTTGTTTAGGTTTAGAGAAATTGTTATATATATATATATATATATATAGAGAGAGAGAGAGAGAGAGAGAGAATTTATGTTTAAATTTTGGGGGTTTATTAAGATGTTTGAGAGAAATAAGTGGTATTTATGTGGTGTTATGGAGAAAAGTGTGATTGGGAGATTTTTTTTGTGGAATTATGAGGAACCTTTTTTATTTATTGTGTACTCTATAACATCACAAATTATTTTATAAACATTATATACAATCTTTTTATGCTTGTGGTGTTATAAAAGAAGTTTTGGAGTATAGTCAGTGTCACCCCAAAACATACAATTTAACTAAAAAAAAAATAATTTTAAGGTTATTATTTTACCAATTATTTCATACTCGATCCATATGTGATCCTTGATAATGTCTCATGATGGTTATGTCATGTAAGATTTTTTCTTTAAATTTTTGCTCCTTCCCTTTACACCATTCATGGGATGTTTGAACTGTCACGTGAAGTTCTTTATTTTTTATTTTACATTTTTAATTTCATTTTGCTTCAGGATATGGAATAAAAAATTAATTTTGGTATGTGAAAAATAATATTTCAGTATTTTGGTGTGGTAAAATGTCAAACTCAAGAACAATTATTCTGGTGTCTTGAATTAACCAAATATTTAAGGCTGATATTTTTTGGCACGATAATTCGTTTATGGTAATAATTTGATATGACCCGAATATGACATGATTAACTTATGTAGACTTGAAAGTACTCAAAACTTGTACCCAAACCTAAAGCAGCACATCCTAAAAATGGCATGACTAACACGATTTTCCACCCTTAATTCGACTTAAAAAATATAAATAAGACGAGGCTTAAATCAGGCTAAATCCTATAAAAGCTTTATTATTTAATTTTATTCAAATTTATCTAATAATTAATAAAAAATCATTTAATACTTGTGTTTGTTAGCCATTTTGTGACCTCTGGCAAAGTCACATCGGCACTGGTTGCCACGGCAATGCTAGTTATGATGTGGTAGTGCTCCAAAGCATTTTTAAATGAATTTTAATTACTTATCGTGTCAATTTCACAGCACCGATATTAGTCGAGTATTTTATTATAAAAAATGTTTAATCTTAAAATTTTAATGCTTAATTTGACTAACTCACTTATTTTCATAAATTTTTTACTTTACCCCAAAATAAAGGATTAAGTTTTATTTGGCATTTTGAATAAGAGAAAAAGTCAAATAAATTAATATTATATTTTAAGATAACCCCCTCATTTACGGGTTATGTCAAATGGATTAGAAAAGTGGGGGTTAAGTTAAATATCAGATTAAAAAGTAGGGGTTACGTAAAAAAAACTTACAAACGTAGTTAAAATATATATTTACAAAAATATTGCACTTCGTGAATTTACACTTGGGAGGGTTACATTTGCACTTTCCAAATGTGAATTTTATTCGATTGACGACCTCATTAAGTTTACTTAAATTTAATTTTAATCTAATTCTCATCTAGAAGATGCGAAATCATGAAAAAAATAATAGAATAGACGCCTCTGAATTGCATATTCAAATTTAAAGTCAATTTTCATCTCGAAGGTGCGTACACAATTATTTTTTATAATAAATGCGCATTTCCCAAACGTGAATTCATTGGAAAAAAATTATTTGATTTCCCTTCCTCTCCTTATTTTGCTACATTAGATACCAAAATCTCCTCCAAAGATTTTCATTTTTCTGGCGATTTCCCTACCTTTTGTCTTAGCCACTCAGAAGTTTGAATTCGAGGACTCCAAAGATTAATTTTGACAACTCCTAACTTTCTATCCACATCATAATTAGTATATTTTAGATTTTATTGGATTGTGTTTTGCTGCGTGTTAATGTTGAATGTGTATATATATTTTTATTTCGATGTGTTTAATGTTGTTGAATGTATTTAGAAATGTTGTCAAATTTGAATTTAATGTAGTTTTTTTTGTTGTTGTGCCATATATGTTTTTGATTTTGGATATTTTTATTCCACCCACTTATTTGAGTTTTTGTTTATGGAAAATAATTGGAAAGAATTTTGAATTTTAAATTCCTATTTTTGAAAATTTGTACAAATGCCATTTATTAGAACTAGTTTGTGATTATAAGAAACAAAGTATATTAAAGTATTGTTCTTAATGTTATGTATTTGTTTGATTTGGAAGTAAAATTGCTAATATATGGAGATTATTGAATGTATAGTTAGGTTTCCCTTGCTATGGATTATGTACGAACATGATCATTAGGTTTTAGGAATTAATTTTATTTAAGAGAAATGTATACTGTATTTATGTCAAGTTTAATTAGTTTGATGTATTAAATTATTATGAGAAATCCTTGTTTATTCGAGTTCAAATTATTGAATGTGTGTATATATATATATATATATTGTCATATTTATTTGGTTGAGTTTCATAGCATATTTTCATAATTTGATTTAATTTTGAAAAAGATAACATGTGTTAATGGTGATACATTGAAAACTACAAGTTAGTTAATTGTAAAATTTTGTTTACTAGCTTTTGTCTATAATAAATGGATAACTATACTTCAGTTTTTCCCCATTATATTTCAATTTTATGAAGCATATTTTATGATAACATCAAAGTACTCTAAAAACTATGGCAATTTAACGTTGGATATTTTGAAGTTACAATAATACCCAAGAAGGCATGAGCAAAAAATAATAGAATAAATTGATACTCATATTGAGCATTTATTAAAGATTAGCTTCTTCTTGTTGTAGTTAGGAACAATTATAACCGTTGGCACACCATGTGCTTGTGGAATTTTGAAAATAATATCAACTGAATTTATAATCCATCATTATTACATTACCTTAGTTAATTATTTTTACAATAGTGAGGGTGATATTAATAGATTAATAAAATTGATCATTTTTTTGCTAATTCTAGATTTATTTAATAATTAATTGTGAAAATGTGTTACTAATTGGTATTATTGTGTTGGAATTTGTATACATTGTAGGTTGAACAATATTGCATGGTAATTGTGGTGACAATTATATTCAACACAAATAAATAAGAAAAGATCAATCACTCAAGTAAGTAAAAGAGATAATGAATGCCAATCACACAACACAGTATGTATGTGGTTCAACAAGAATGCCTACATCCACGGTTGTGCAGTCAATTTTATTTCTATGTACTTCGAGGAGTGTCTTTGAGAGAATACAATACGTGCCTTTTGCCCCAGGCTTAGGGTTTGTTATATACATGTTTGTTCTAGGGGAGTGGGGGTATTGGACTCCCCCACGTCCATATTCTACTCCTAGAATATCTCCCTACGAGATTTTAGGAGTGGACTAAGTCGGAACTGAATTCAGTTGAGATACGAGGGGCCCAGACTTTGGGCCATTTCTATTGGGCTACTTGTCTGGGCCTGTGATGGCAAATCCGGGTACCCACAATTGCCCCTAAAGTTGTTGGGCCACAATTTGGGCTCAATAAATTTAAATGATTTGTCATAATGGCTCTCTTATAATTTGTGTAACTCTTCCCAAGATTGAAAACTGATTTAGGCGGTAGCTTGCTTCGTGTCCTATGCACGATGATTGGAAGCATTTAAAGGTCATTTGGAACAGCAGTTCGTAGTTGTCGTTTCAAACTTCTTTAAGTTTTCTCATCTTTTTCAAGCTTTTGTTGTTGCACATTCCTCTCCAAGTCTTTGTTTACTTTGCTTTCAACCTTCTTCGTCGTCTGGGCTTGTGATCTTGCATCGTCCTAGTCAAACCTTCATCTCGTAAGTCCCCTTTGCTCTCTCTCAGTGTTTTTTGTTTCTGTTAAGATTTCTTCGAATTCGTAATTAGGGTTTACAAATGGCAAAGATAGGTAATAGGACTGTATCTGAGTTTAGGAAGTTTTATAATGTCCTAGATTGGGTAGACATTGAGTGCGTCCCTCTCCCTAAAAATGTCAGAGAGATAGAGGGCGCTCATTAGATTCATGTCCTCTTGCTGTCCCAGGGGGGGCTGACTTTCCCTCCTAGCAATTTGTTTTCACACTTCTTTGGTTATATGAATATCGTCCCTACGCAGTACTCGCCAAACGTTTGGAACACTACACTAAATCCTGCGAATGGTCATGGTCGCAAACTTGGGCCGTGACCCACTCAATATTTGGCATGACCATATTTATTATCACACTAAATTATCGATGCTCTAGAAGTGGTCACGACCCAAGTCCGTGACCACGGTGGTCGCGAACTTGGGCCGTGACCAGGGCGTGACCATCTTAACGCCAAAATTCCCTCTAAGCTTGGTCACGGATTGGTCACGGCCCAAGTCCATGACCCATGGCATGACGAAGAAGAGAGTACACACATTTAGGGTCACGGCTTAGGGCCGTAACCATTTCTGGGTGTGGGTCACGGCTTTGGCCCGTGACCATACCTCATTCAAGCACTATAGGGTTGATGAGAAGGGTCATGCATCACAGATTGAGGGTCACGACTATGGGCCGTGACCATTTGTTGGTATGGGTCACGGCTATGGGCCGTGACCATAGCGCAATTAAGCATGGAAATTGGTCTCGCATGGTGGGTCACGCCTCTAGGCCGTGATGAGGTCTAGAGAACCGAATTAGTTTTAAGGGTCGCGCGTATGGAGTCACCACTCTTGGCCGTGACTAGTTCCAGGTTTAAAAAAAAAAATCCCGTCGCTGCTTTCATTTATTTCATTTGAAGGTTGAGTTGGCCGCTGCTTTCCTTTATTTCATTGGGTGATTTTGACGATTTTGGCGATTTCATTTGGAGGTTGAGGTATGTATTGATTTCATTTGGATTTCGTGATTTCTATGCAATGTATGTATGTGTAGATTTATGTTTGCATTTGTGTATGTGTGTGTATTATATATTTATGTTTATATGTGTGTGTGTATAGATTTATATGTATATGTTTATGTCAATAAACCCTATATTGTATGTATGTGTATGTATAGATTGTATGTGTGTAAACCCTTAATAGTATGTGTGTGTATGTATAGATTGTATGTGTGTAAACCCTAAATAATATTAGGGTTTAGTAAACCCTAAATAGAATGTGTGTGTATGTATATATTATGTCAATAAACCCTAGATTGCATGTGTGTGTTTGTATAGATTATGCCAATAAACCTAGATTGTATGTGTGTGTATTTTTTTTGACAAAATATAATTAAATGAATTTTTAATGAGTAAAAAAATTTACATCCACCTTGTCGTGATTTTATTGGGGGTTATATGCGTGCCATCATATTATATTAGGGGTTATATTACGGCGAGTTGTTGTTGGGATTTCACATATACTTTTAAACTCTCATAACTTTCAAACCCAAACCTTAATAGCAGGACTCGTATTCATGCCCTCGTATACTTTTCTCAGGAAAAATGAGGCACGGTGATAATTAATGTCAACAAGAGTGGCAGAGGTTGCAATTAGACCGCACACATAACTCTTTTATTAGCGTGCGTTATATAGAGGGTACTCCTATTTATAGGTACGGAAATAAAAAGATCGAACAATTTAACTACCTTGTAAATCGTGGATTTGATATCCAGCAAGATTACTTGTTCGATCATATTCTATTTTCTCTACCAGAAAACTGGGATGATGTTATACAAAATATATTTCACACACATAATCCCGACATAGCCCTGATCTTGGTTACGTTGTTGGAGCAGGTAGAAAAAAAAATCCACCCGTTATGGATACAACTGCGTACAGAGAGCATTGACATAAAATGTGATGTCTCGCACCACATGCATGTAAAATTGAATCTTTCCAACAAGTTGAGAAATAGGGGATTCCGAGTTCATATCACTGACATCTACAGATCAATCATGAATACCCTTCGTCCTAGTTGGCCACGTGCAAAAATTCATAGGTTCTTAAAAACTAATACCGAATGGATGGAGATCAGACACATTGAACTTATTATAAAGTCTTACTTTGAAAAGGTATCTATCTATCTATCTATCTATCTATCTATCTATCTATCTATCTATCTATCTATCTATCTATCTATCTATCTATCTATCTATCTATCTATCTATCTATATATATATATATAACTAATTAAGCTTTATTAATTAGTTATAATTTCATATTACTATAATTATTTAGTCACTTATATTTTTTAATTTTTGTAGATAATGTCGAGAGGAAACAACCCAAGGGTACCAAGTGCCGAGGTGACACCACAACGAGGTTCACCATCTCGTGCAGAACTCGGATTCTCAACACCAATGGTTGAGAAATTCACAACTCCACCAATGGTTCACTCCTCACCAAGTCCAACTCCAAGTGCTCCTACGCCCCAATCCAGCACTCCCGTTTCTTTAACGCCCCCATCCAGCACTCATAATGCCTCCCGCTCAAATGAAAAGAAGCCTATTGGCTTCTGCCTTCTCGGGAATAACCCGACGGGTGATAGGAATGACATGCTGAACTGTAAAACCCGGTGCTTGTCGCTGGGAAAAATGAATGTGGGAGTCGGTGGACCAGACAATTGGAACCTTGTTGATCAAGCTGTCAAAGATGACATACATGACCAACTTTGCAAGCATTTCTCATATCCTAACCGTTCCAAGAATAAGGTTCTATCTCGGGTTGCTGAAGGATTGAGGACATACAGGAGAAACCTTCGGAAGAAACATTTCCCGAAAGAGGCAGCGAGCTCAGATATTTTGTCTTTGAAAGAGAGAGTGCCTCCCAATGTTGAAATGCCGTTGGATCAGTGGAATAGTTTTTGGAGAATGAGGCGAAAGAAAAAAAGGTTGGTCCAGAGGGATCAAAACAAAAAAAATAGGGCACAAAAAACTGATATCCATAGGCTGGGATCCAAATCATATGAGGATTTGAAGAATGAATGGGAGAGTAGGACAAAAGATGGTCCAGTTTCCAGTAAAAACCCAAATCGGTCCAAGTTATTCCTTCATGCTCGATGGGACAAAGATAATAAATTCCCACCGCACTTGGCTAAGACACTGGAATCAATAGAAGTCATCAGCAGTCAATCCGATTCGATCCCTACTGATGACTTTGACCTTGAAAATGATGCCCTGACACAGACCTTTGGAAAGGACAAAAGGGGGAGGACGAGAGGTGTTGGATCACATATGCCAAAAATAAAAATTCAAC